>JARHVA010001661.1:1850000-2507500 GCA_037957365.1 Torreya grandis | reverse complement strand
GAAAAATACATTAGATAGTACTAGGTTGGTTGATACAATCAAAAAAGTAAGTAGACAAATGGATACCATAGGATGGTGTAACTAAAAGTGTTTGATTTATAGGCTCTCAAATATATTCATCCCAGGCATAAATATTGAAAAAGCCCTAAAGTGTATTGATTATAGAGGATTCAACTACCCATAGTCACACTCTCTTTTCTTTGAGCTAGTTAAGAGTAAATTCTTAGGGATAATTGATTACTAATTCATTACAAAATTAAATAGCTGAAAGACTTTCTACTGTCTAAAAATAAAAACCCTAGGAATTTATTATATACCATGAGGTACATAGAAGTTAAAGTCTATATATAGTGTTGTGTAATGGCTTGAGTATTGGGGCAATACCCCTTACACCATGGCTCAAGTAAAATTGATGGTTACTTTTCCAAAATGATAGTGCCTATGAGTTTTACAACTACCCAAACACAGTTCTAGGAGAATAAAATTAAAAAAATGTAATAAATATGGTTTAGATTGAATGTGAAATATGCAACATGCAATGAAAGAAAGAAACACTCGTAATAGTATTGGGATGGAAGATGCAGTTGGTATAAAATCTAATAGACTATAAATGTATTGTGTTAGATGATAAAGTTGGTATAAGATACAAAACTATATCAAGTTGGTTGATATAGTTATGAATATAGAGAGAAATATATCTATATGGCCAATATAGTTTCAAAAACTAAGAAAATTATATTAGGATAGTCAATACAGTTAGAATAAAAATATATAATGATGTTTTTTAAGATGCCTATAAGAATATAAAATAACAAACATGAAAATGATCCAATTAGAAGTGCGATAAAATTCACATCAAGTTCACCATAATATATATAGGACTAGGATGACTTACAATTATCATATTTCTCTCAATAGACTAGAATATAAATAAGTTCAATCAATATAAATTGTGTATACTTGGATAAGTGGGTAAAGACCTATAAAATACATTGACATAGTAGAGGGTATTCTACACTCAAATATCAAGAGAAAAGGGTTCCAAATTCTAAGCTTATGACATGGGGTATAACTCTCACTAGGGATTAATGATGGGTAAGTGATTGTAATAATGCAAGTAAAGTAAATGATGGGTAGCCAATTGTAAATAATGTAAGGTGAAATTTTCAACCAAATGGGATTTTATGAAACCTAAGGTGATAAATGGTGATCCTAATCAAGGATGCACACACACATCCATAAATAAATAAACCAAACAATATTTAATCTACTAAGTAAAGGAAAGAGTATGTCGATAGAATACTTAACTTTTGGTGGACCCATCAATGATTCAATCTCCCATTTTCCTCAAGTGTAACATTACAATAGATTTTTTAGCTTGAAGACTTTGAATGATAAGATAAATACTTAGATATCCTTAGTTAGGAACTCCAAATACATCTCCTATTGAGCTTCAATGACGCCACAAGATAAGACCTCCAAGATAAGGTTCTATAAAACTCATAAATGCTAATTAGGGTTATAAATTCAAGAAAAATAAAAGTGTTTTAATGTGATATATCCTTTATAAATTAAATATGACCCCTGTATATTTCAATTTAATTAAAAAAACTAATTCTAAACTCTAAGTCAATGGTGTCGACTAGGCTGATACAACTGGAAGATGTTAGCTAGCACAAATGGTATCAGCCATACCAATACATCATAAATTATAAAATACAAACTCATAACTATATTTGGATAATTAATATAGTATAAGAAACATAAATTATGAAACAAACTATATCAACCATGAAAAAAATTTAGGATATAGGGAAGCTTATCAAATTTAGATAAGAAATAAATGGAGAGGTAAGATGGATAAAAACCTAGAGGAGGTTAGACTGATAGTAGTGATGGTGTGACATAATAGTATGCAAACATCTATTGTGAATTACCATGAGCAGATCCCACCTCATTCCCAATACACCCTTTAAGGCATGCACTCAAAGAGAATGATGTGTCGATAAGCCCATGTAATAAATAGTGTTGATAATGTGATAAATGTGAAAACTATTAGATGTGTATACATAATATATGTAACAAAATTAATAATGATGGGCATTTGTGAGGGGGGCCTAGTTGAGTCCTAAGTCTTATTATACAACTCATAAACTAAAAATCTAATAAGCATCATAAAGTTATAAAGCATAAGTAAAATAAAGATATCAAGCATAGAACAAATAAAAAAGACCCAAAGGGTGTACATGATGATAAAAGATACCAAATAATCACAAAGGAAAATATGATATAAATAAAAATGAATAGGATGGAATTTTTTGAGAAGGTCCTAGTTGATTCCCTAGGTCATACAATGTAACTTATAAACTAAAAATCCAAGAGGTGTAAAAATTAAAAAAATACCTATGGACAAAGTTTAGATAAAATATATAAGAGTCAAAATCTAAGCTAAGATAAAATATATAAGATTCAAAATCGAACTAGTAATGAATGTTATCTCAATAGAATATAAATGAATTAAAATCATACAAGTAATATGTATAGGAAATGGAAAATTCTAAACAAAAGGAAACTAAGAAAAAAATAGCTCAAGTGAAATACTTCTTTGTTCCTTAAAGTTATGTCCTTTATTCATCTATAATTTATAAGTGTTAGGTTTAATGATGTCTTTGACAAAGTAAGGACCCCACCACTTTTGGGCATATTTTCCTTATTTTTCATAGGTGTAGTCTAGTTTCAACACCAAGACTCTTACATTTGAAGTATGAACTTTGACTTTCTTGTTATGTTGTTTAGCAATTCAATTTTGTTATTGAATATTGTGTTGAAGAGCATTAATGTGTCACTCATTAAGTAAGTCTAAAACATGAAGGCAAGATTCATGGATCTCTTTATTAGGAATGATGTCATGAATAGAAATGTGCAAATAAGGTATATCCATTTCTAGTGGTAAGATGACCTCAGATCCATATACTAGAGATAATGGATTTTCCCTAGTGGCATTATAAACACTAGTACGATAGGCCCAAAGTGTGAGGGAAATTTGAAGATGCCAATCCAAATTTTTATAATATAGTGTTAAGGATTGTTTAGGTGGCTTTAGCTTATCCATTACACTGAGGGTGATAAGGTGTGGAAAATTTGAGTGTAATTTTGAATTTTGAATTTTTCACAAATCTACTTCATGTCCTTATTTTTTAAATTCTTACCATTGTTAGATATGATGGTGTGAGGAAGCATAAAATGACATATGATCTGATTAAGGATGAATTTGGAAATATTGATGCTAATACATTAATAAGGGGCATGTTTTCTACCCACTTGGTAAATTACATGGTGGAAATAATGAAGACGTGGTCATCTTGTGATCAAGGTAACTAGTTGATGAGATATAATCCACACATATAGAATGGTTAGAGAGATTCAAGAGTATGAATCTCAGTTAAAGAATAATGAATAATATTATCATGGATTTGGTAAGGATTACACTTCTTTATGAAAGTGATGGAATCATTTTCAAGAGTAGGCTAGTAGTAACCTAGATGTGATTATTTCTGGGTTGTAACTTGCCCACTACAATTGCCACTAAAATTCCCTCATGCGCTCTGTCAATAAGAGAAGGAAATTCTTCTTGAATGACACAATCTATCAGGGTGCCTTTGTCATTATGATAGTGAAGGATATCATGTCTAAGAAGGAATCTAAAGGATTGATTTTAAAGCATAGTCTTTTCAATAGAATCAACCTAGGGAAGATAAGTATGATGTGTGATAAATTGGATGATATCTTTATACCACAAGTTTTAATAATTAGTGATAGCTTAGATGTAGCAAATAAGAGAATCATCCTTGGGTGCTAAGTCACACAGATACTTGTGTGCATGAGGAACTATGTATCATATAATTCCTGATGAGGATGAAAGAGGCAAGGTGATGAGGAAATAGATTTTTCTATATTTTTTTTCTCTCTTAGAATTTCCTACATAGTGAAAGACACAAACTCTTTAACTATAAAAATAGAAATCTTATGATATGTTATGACTTTTTGTATTTTGCATTGATAAAGGCCACTGATTTGGTGACATATAAGCTATGAATCACCTAATTCAAGTAAAGAGTAAATGTTTAAATTGATAATGGCTTGCACCCCAAGGATGAGAGATTAATATTCAACCATGTTGTTACTATTATATAAGGTCAACTAAAAAGCTAAAGGAATTATTTTTCCATAAGGATCAGTAAGGACACATCTTTTATTGACTCCTTGAAGACAATTAGCTTAATCAAACTAGAGTGTCTAAGTATCCTTAATCAAATCAATGGTAACCTTAGTATCTCTTCTAAAGTAGCTTTCATAGAAGTTTTAGACTTAGAGGATAATATTTTAAGTTCCTAAAGGGCCTAAGAATCAATATCATCCATTAAATTGTGTAATAGTCTTTAAGGGAAATATCTTGATCAATGTCTTCAATCAATATGGCATCTTCATTGGAAGGTCGTCTCAAAGGTGTCACTAAACTAGTATAGGTGGGCCAATAAGTTGATAAGTGATCATTTGGACTTTGATTGACTTTTTGAGTAATAATGCTAAATTCAAACTTCATCAAAAGTACCATTCACTTGTTAATTCAATCTCTAAGTCAAAAATCCTTAGATAAAAAATGGAGAAGAGGGTCAAAATATACTATGACATAGGTGGTTTGATAAAGCATGTAATGCTAATGATTTTCAATAATAAAATATATTTTGAGGTAGTCATGTTCCACCTTTATGTAAAAAGTATCATATTCTATCAAGGCACTGATTTAGTAAATAGTATATTCCTTATCAAACTCATCTTGTTGTGAAAGTATTTCCTCAACTAAGATAAAGGTGGATGATGTGTATAAAATGAGAGGGTGATCATTGAAGGTAGTCATAAAGTATGAGGATAAATTAATTATGTATTCATGTTATCAAAGGTTTTTTGAAAAACATTGATCCACTCAAGTTTAACACCTTTATTGAGAATAAAGTGTACTGGATATGTATGGTAATATAACTCAAGAACAAATTTACATATTGCACCAAGTTTTCAAAGATAAGTTTAGATATCAAGAATGGATCAGGTTTAGGCATGTCAAGGATAACTTTGATCTTAGAAGGATCCACATCAATCCCTTATAGTGAGACTAAGAATCCTAGAAGTTTCCCAAAGGTAACACCAAAGACACCTTATTAAGATTAATCTTAACTTTGATGATAAAAAATGATGGCTAATTCATGAGGATGATTTTCATGATGTTTGTATGTAGTTATAAGGTCATCAACATACGTTTCAAATATGTGTTGAATGAGATTATGAAATATGAGGGTCATTTCATGTCGATAATTTTCCCATAATTTTTCAAGGTCAAAAGGCATCTTAACATAGAAATGTGCCCCAATTTATGGTAAAGGTAGTCTTATATTTATCTTTAGAGGTGATGTGAATCTCATTATACCTTAAAAAAATGTCCACGATGGAAAACATCTCATACCAAGTTGTGGAATCAACAATGGCATCTATGAAATGTAGAGGAAAATTATCCTTAGGGCATGTTATGTTAAGATTAAAAAAATGAATACAAATTTGAATGGCCATAGTGACTTTCTTACAAATGGGTACCATGTTGAAGACCTATTCAAAGTAATCTAAAAGTTTGATAAACTTGGAATATATGAGCTTAATAACTTTTTTATGACAAAGCTTAGAAACCTTAGGAGGGAACCCCCATTACTTTTGGAAAATAGGTTTTGCATCTGAATAGGTAACTATGAAAAAACAATAATGCTAGGTCCAATACCGGCCTTATCCTCATATGATGAAGAAAAAGCTTCATGATATTTATCAAAAAATAAGCTAAATTTACCCTTCTCTTCAAGGTAGAGCTCCTTAGAGATAAGGATGGATTAATGATTTATGTATGTATCAAAGTATATTACTTCACTTTTTTTATAAGTATTGTATTTCCATCTTCGAGATGGTATGGTGTAGGTGGAAGCTTCGAATGGGATTAGGCTTATGATAGACACTAGAAACAAAGTTAATTGATAAAGTAGAAATGTTCTCAAGCCAAGCTTGGGATGTCAATGTAGAAGATGAGGTTCTCTTGCATGAAGGATTTATAAAATAGATTCATCACTAATAAGCATATGTAATGAGCCATAATAGTCAACATCAACATCAATAATTTTATTACATTTTGTTGTCAAATTTTAAGTGGATTTGTCTCATAATAATGGCTTTAGAATATAAGGTAATTTAGAGATCTTTGGGAGATGTGTTTGAATCATGTTGTATCGTATTGGTGTAGCTAATATAATGTAGTATAGCAGAACTAAACTAAACTATATTGGGTTTGTCGATAGAGTTAGTAGAAATAGGGATGGATTTGATTGTATCAAGCTAACTGATTAATTAATTAAAGTATAATTATAAATGTTGATATAATTAGAATCAAAATAAAGAGGAATAAATAATGTATTAGCATTATTGATATCATGGTCGATACTATTGTAAGATCAAGGGATGTTAATAAAACTATATCGACACCTTTTATTAATTGATATATGTAGTTAGAAAATAATGTATGACTATATTGATACTCTATATTATTTATTAGGTATATTTGGAGGACAAAATCTGAAGTTCATAGACATTCCAAGTGAATGATGTCCATTACAATTGAAAATTTATAGTCAATTTTTATCTGTATCAATTTCTAATACAATCATAAGGATGGGTAATTTTCTAAACTATATATGACTATCCCATACAATAAAAATTATATGGAACTTTTTAAACTATATCAGGTTGGTTGATATAGTCATAAGTATTGAAAAATTAAAAAACCTAATGAAAAACCCATGAACTAGTTTCCAATGGTGATTTACAAAGGGGAACATAGCCTTAAGGTTTAACCTTATCCTTTTCATCATAAAGATAATTATGGACTAAGAGAACACCTCAATTAAATATATGAATCCAATAAATATATTTATGGTATTAATTACATCTAGCCTCCTTGATTAAGCTTGGGAAATGATATAATCAACATCATGGGATAGGGAAATATTACAAGTGTTTGTGAGCTATTGAGAATTTTCCTTAGAAGTATCTTAGAAGATATACCAATTTGACTAAGTTAAAGGCAAGAATTATAATGGGTCCTATAAAAGCTTGTCCACCCCAAGGTCATTGCATGTGAAATCACCTTCTATATAGGAATATATGTTAGCATTACAAGAATGTGGACTTTCAATATTATCATCAAATGAGGGAAGGGTCTTATCTCATTGAATGAGAGAATGAAGAAGCCACTTTACTTAGTAAAGAGGTAATCTAGTATTATTACAAATGGTTTTAAGCTCATTGGGCTCATCATCATTAGAATGAGAAAGAGTATGTGTAGGTTAGGATGCATGTGGATGAACTTGGGAAGAGAGGGATTATTAAGATGAGGAATACTTGGGATGTGATATTCAGACTTCAAATTAATAAATTTGAGATCTCATGGGTTAGGATTAGCTTCAAGCTTGTAATGCTTACCATTATGGTTAAATTTAATGCATTAGTTATTGGAATAAGTGTAACCCTCATTCAATGAGTCCAAGGATGACCTATAAGGAGATTATAACATAGTGGAAGATCTAAGACCATCAACTTGGTACACATGGTTTTGGGTTTAATTATATGAGGGATCCAAATGCACCCAACAGGCATTTGGTTAGTATTATCAAATCCATGAAATTTAAGTCTAATTTTTTTAAGGCCATATATGGAATATCTAATTTTTTAAATTAACCAAAGGGAGGTATAATTAATTTATATAACTTTATGCACTAAGACTTTCCTCGGAAAGTTTCATTGATGAAAATTCTAATGAAAAGAGGTGAATCATCAGCTCAAAAAATAACTTCATCATTGATCATGTCATCCTTTTGAGACTATATGGAAAGTTTTTTCAAAGGGAGAAGATGAAATATGGTTTCAATGGCATGAACATTATTAGGTGTATGACCTTCAAGAGTTTGATAAAGTGGTTTGGCCTCAATATATGGGAATTCATCTATGTTTTATAGTTGTTGCATGAGAAGGTTCCATGATATGGATATGTCTTCATAAGTTTCATTAAAGGAGTCTATATGCAATGGTAAATGTAATAGATCTATAAATCAATCCTATCTCAGAGAAGATAAATCCTACTTACACTTTTGGTTGTGGATACATTAGATAATCAAGGTCATGACCAATATGGATCTGCTAGACCTAGCCAAATGATCTCTTAATAAAATAATATCACTAGAGAGGGTTCCAAAGCCTCCAATCAATAAAAACTATGTAGTAACCCTAACTAGGTCCTATGTTTTTATATTTACTAAACTAGTAATAAGTAAAGAAAAGTCTAATCTAGTGCTCAACAAAGTTTTTGGCACAAAATGGGGGTAATAACACTTAAAATAAACATGTATAGAAGACATATACTCATGTCAATGTATATAGAATCATAATTCATGGAATAAAAGTACAAATGCATATCTATATACTCTTACAAAGGAGGAATAAAGTTAAAAATACTTACCTTTGAAGAAAAACCCATCGACCCTCAATCTCTCCCTTGGCCAAAGTGCTTCATAATAGGTTGTTGTGTTTTATAAGGATGATAAGGATAAATAAACTCTAGGCTACACAACCTATCAATTCATCTAAAAGACTTCTCCACAAGACAATATTTATATCTCCAAATAAAGTATGAAACCTTAAGCTTTTTCCTTAATTAGAATGGTAGATAAGAATATGCATAATATATCTTACTTCTTATATTCTTTTAGAAATGGAAATATGAATTTGTTTATATAGACACATCTAAACATAAACCCTTCCAAAATTTTAGGTTGATAAGGTTGACCTCGTTAACCTTGTATCGTAATCGATAAAAACAAACTAGGTTATGGACTAGGTCAGCCAAGGGTTGACCTAAACTCTAATACATTTTGTCAAAAAGAATATAAGGTCGATGTGGCTGATTATGTAATGTAAGCTATCAAAAAGGGGTTTAGGTTAGAGACAGAGATAATGAATATGGTAAAAAGCTAGAGGAGGGTACAAAATACGAGGCAAAGCTTAGGAGAGTGTTATTAAGATCTCGTTGGATTGATAGTAAGTGGTAATAAGGGATAAAAATCTTTCAAGACACCAATGGTCTACCCACCCCTTTCTCAGTACACCCCTTAGGGCATGCACTCAGAGAGATTGAGACTTGATAGGTTCTTGAAAAATTGAAAGTGTCAGTAACTAACAAAGTTTAAAAATATTATGTGTATACATATTCCTCAATCAAAGCTTATCATGTGTCACGTAAGTGTAACACAAGATGGTTCCTCAAGAAAAGATATAGCAACACATAATTCTGAAGTTGAATAAAGTGTAGTAAGGAGAAATTAAAATAAATGAAAGGATAGAATTTAAAAATGCATACCTTTACTTACCTTAGTGTTGTGGATAAGGAAAGAGATGTGATAAATGTGAATGTGTCTAATGTGAATAACATTAGGTGAACATGTAGAGATTAGCAAAAAATCAAAAAATTTGAAATATGTACATATAATAGTTTAAAATATTCTCTATGATGTCAATATTCCATAACATTTTATGGTTTAGAAAAAGAGTTAGTAGAGATAAATATAAAATCAAAATAATAAATTTGACAGTATATATATGAGAGGTAAATAATTTTTAATAGTAAATATAAAAAGGGAAAAAAAGAATTAATTTGGCATTATTTACTATTCTGAGAAAGAGAACTCTAATAGACCTAGTGAGAGCTTAGAGAGCCAAGATGGTGAGGAGACACTGGTGATCACAAGGACACTAGATGATTTGGAAGAGAGATGAGTGTTAGTTAGATGGGAAACATGCTTACATAGGATTTACTTAGGGTTAAGGGTGAGTTTATTCAATGTATATATTACATATATTTTGGATATTTAGAAGGCCATGATTGGACTTGTGATAGAATGAGTGTTGTGTCACAAATCAGATGGTAAGGTACGATTGTATGTGATAGATTTGTTCCAATCTATTTAGATTAAGGGATGCTCTATAATTTTGGGTTTGTCATTTGGGTCTAACTCATGTATGATATGTATGGGATGTTTTCCATAGGGTAAAAGACCATAGGTATAGTAGTTTTACTAAGTGTATGGATATATGAGAGGTTCCTAATGTATCAACTAGTTGGGTTACCCCATGTGGCCGATGATAGGTTACCTCAATTTGCTAGAAGGAGATAGGATTAGGTAATGCAAGTTATGCCCCATGTGCCAGTGCTTTAGATAATCACATAAGGAGATATTTTTTGGTATCCCTACACATATATTATTACTATTTGGCCCAATTGAGTAACCATGACACTAGGGTTGTTTTAAGTGTGGATCATGGGCCACTATACCTGGTGAGTAAAGACCTAACTAGTGGCACATTTGCTAGGATAGTTTAGACTCCTATACCTAACAACTTTTATAGTAGTGCCCAAAATTTTGGAATGGCATGAGAGAGAGTAGAGGGT
This sequence comes from Torreya grandis, assembly GCA_037957365.1. Classification (NCBI taxonomy): domain Eukaryota; kingdom Viridiplantae; phylum Streptophyta; class Pinopsida; order Cupressales; family Taxaceae; genus Torreya; species Torreya grandis. The sequence continues at coordinate 2,496,912 of JARHVA010001661.1, read as the reverse complement.
GAGATGATGAGGAGGATCACTAGTTGAAAGATCAAAGATCAGGTCATGACATGTGAGACCATGGACTAGTTAAGCATGATAGTCAATAGCTAAAGGAGGAGAGGGCATGGATATCAATGTAGGGGTGTATTAGGTACTATATATAAATCACCACAATATGATGAGCATCAACCACCTTGGGTACACCACTGATGGAGATACCATCAGCAAGATTGAGCATAGAGGGTGCTTACATATGATGACCTGACAATCGACCCAAGGCAAAGTTAGTTGATAAAAACACCATTAAAGAGAGGCATGAGGCATACATGAGTGGTGACTCCAATATTTTATTTTATAGGGAGGTGACCCAAGGATGAGGTGCTCAAGGGATAGGTTGATATAGAGACTATGCTTGATAGATGAGTAAACAAGGAGATGATGGTTGGTGATACCAAGACAGGTAAGAAATGTTTTAATTTTTAGTCTTCGAGATAGAATACTAATTGTATATTATGGTAGATAAATAGATTTTGAAATGTATATGTGATCTGATATCTATCTAGTTTTTGGTTTTTTAGACCTTATGACAAAGGATATCATATGGGTAACCCTTGTCATGGTAGCACACTATGACATGTTGGATGGGGTGTTGGCACCATATGACCCCATCACACTAGATGATCTTATGGTGTTGTCTACCCTAACTTAAGTAGCTAGTTTAGACTAGTGGGGTAGGCCACAAGGTAGATACAAACATGTGGATATGGATTATAGCCACAAGCATGGGTGGGAGTAGAAGAGGCACAGGCTTGGTAGGCCTTAGCTTAGGAGATAATTCCATACATGGCTACCATAATTTAGTTGGGATAGGTGCAGGCCCAGGTGGCTAACGTATAGGGAAGGTATCAAGGTTAAGATCTTGGATAGCCTCATTATAGTGTACTATGTATATGGGATGATCTAAGGCATCTATGGACATTATGGCTAGGCCACAAGATAGGCATGATAGAGCCCATCCATAGAGCTAGAGCGATGTATTTTTGTATTTTGTATAAAAACACATGATATATAAAGATATATTATTTTGATAGTTGGATGTTGGTCTCATGAGTTATATTTTAGTTATGGTTGTTGATGCATAGATATATTTATTTCTATCACATGTATGTTGCTTTTTTTATATATGTTATAGTAAATATATGTGGAGTGGGTTTTTATAGTAGTATGTAGTACACATGTATGGTCAAAAAGAAACATACAAAAAGGATTTGGAAAAGTATAAGTAATCATAAATGAATGCACTACATACTTTTCAAGATGCGAAATGTGTAATTTCAAAATATGACTAAGTATAATAAACCAAAAAGTAGTAAACAAGAGGACAAAAAATGTTTTTGAACCATAAAAATATTGGCACCAAATTAAAACAAGTAAAATCACACTAAATCATGTTGGGAAGTATGAAAGTAATGCAATAAAATGGAAAATGTGTGAAAGACAAATGGTAGAAAAACAAAATAATTAAGTCAATCAATCATAATAAATCACATTGGAAAGTATAAAAGAGAAAAAAAATTGATAAAGGGACTTAAATTAATCACACTAATTCAAGTTGGGAAGCATGAAAAATTTAAGAAAAATAGTTGGATTCTTACATACAATCAAAAAATAAGAAGATAAAAGTGAAAGATTAATGAAGTGAGCATTAAACATACTATATCAATATGGGAAGTATGTCAATGACATGTAACTCATAATCAATCACATTTTATCTCTAGTTTGACACATTTAATTTCATTGTGACTGGGGTATTGGAAGATTTTGTGAGGAAGGTCAGGTCCTATACATGGTTTTACACTATGACTCACAAAGGGAACACCAATGAGGTGAAAATAATGTTAAAAGTGTAAAATATGGTAAAAGAGGGTGTTTGGAATGGTAATTTGGAAATTTGAAAATTTGTGAGGAAGTCCCGATCCTATCCAAGGTCTTACACTGCAACTCACAAAGGGAATCCCTAGGGGGAGTGATCAGTGAAAAAAATAACATTTATCAAGGGGAAATATTAATATTGTAGGGAATGATAGAGATAACTTAATATGCATAACATAGGCATATTATGATAATACCTTAGAAAACATGAGGCATACTAAGGACATAAAAAGACACTAAGTGACGAGTAATCATAAATATACAAAGAATACTTGTTCACTATAAGCACAAAGTTGTATAGGCAAATAAGTGTGGTAATAAGATCAAATTGTGTTATTTGTTTTGAACAATAAAATTAAAATAGACCTACCTTTGCACAACATGTTTTTCATTCATTAATACCCCTTATAAATTCATCGATCTACTACAAATATTGGGTACTTGCATGAGAAATTAGGTAGCATTAAAAGAGTTTTTTATTCTCATTTTTCAATATAATATCATACCATACACTAAGGGACCTAAAATATAGTATAAGGCCAACTATGGAGTTTGAGATTTGATTATAAAAAGGATATGTGCTTAGAATCACCTCTTTTAGTGTGATTTGACTTTTAAACATTTTCAATATTTCCTTTTTAGATCATTGTCTTTTGTTAAATGATTTAGATTTTGAATTTTTATGGCTTTTAAGATTCCTCATCCATATGGACTTGGAATTATTAGAGGTATAATCCACTAATATAGGGGTGAATCAATGGTGGCAAACAATCCAATTCAATTTTTAAATCTTGGCAAATACTTAAGCATTCATGAAACATATAAATCAATCATAGTAGTGAACAACAAACATAATGTAAGATCACATACAAAACATAAGATCTATGTGGGAAACCCTCTTGGGAAATAAAATCCACTCTTAATCCTATAAACACATAGACTATTGTCTTATAAGATGATCACAAACAAGAGACTCATCAATTCATTCTGATCAGGAACCTTTGGTTAAGTCCTAACCTACAACCTCGATCAAGTCCTTCTAATCAAAGGTCTTTAGTGAAACCCTATTTCATAAGGAGCCACTACCCTTAAATAAGATCAAGTCCTTTAAACCCTCACTGATAAGAACACTTCCACCTTAGATATGATGTCTTCAAAACATAATGATGGATCTCTAATTTCTAACCCCTATAAAAACTCTCTCTCTTTATCTTAAATAGACCTCTCACAGAGGCATGCCACAATCTCTCTCCTTCTTCACTCAAATTATCCTCATATACAACCTCAAATATTTTTGCATAACTTCAAACTATAATAACATTATAATTTTAGCATAAACATTATCTACATATCATACACATATTCCTTAATCTTCTCTACTCATCAACCCAATAGCTGGTCACTCTTACTCTCCTTTGTTTCCCTTTGCTCTCCAAATCAAGAACCCAACACATTTAGTTTCACTATATATAGAGAAATCATGAATTATCAAGTCTATAATAATCCTTGTCAGCCATAAGACATGCCTTCACCCTTAAGTCATCTCACATGGGTCACACTTAAGAATAACACAATTTCAAATAGGCCTAAGTTACTTTTAGGTCCTATAGAGACCCATTCATCTCTTTAACACTTCTCCAATCATAATAAGAATATAAGACCACTTAAAAATACATAGGTCCACTCCTTATGTCCCCCAGAACATCCTCAAATGATCATAGTCACTAAAACACTCTTCTACTAAATCCCAATTACCTCAAACACTTCTTTGTACACAGAATCATTATAAATGAAAACATAGTCTACTTCAAAACATTTGTTTATACTTCATACAATTGGTCAAATTTTCAAAAATCATGTAAAGCATCTTTACAAATTCTACAACACTCCCCAATATCCAATTCACCAAGATATATTGAAACAATATCAAAATAAGCTTGAACAATCTTCTCGTCTCCCTTATATAACATATACAAAAACATAGTCAACTTTGGAGAACTATAACTTTGTCTGTACATAATTCTAGATCTTCAAATCTATATTTTCATAGGCAACTTGGATTTATCTACCACTTTTGTTTTTACTACATGAGAAAATTTGACTTATATCAAAATATATGGCCTAAAGACTAGACACTAGTATTTCCCTTAGCAAATTCAAATATTCAAATGGAAACAATTATAGTTAAACCTTGAACACAATACTTGCATCCCATGTCCTCTCAGCTTAGATCAAATACAATCCATCAATATTGATCAAGATTTAACACATACGCACTAATTCTCAGACATTAAACCTTAGTTACATTAACCTTAGCTTGTGCATTCTTATAATATTGACTTCATAGACTCTCTAAATCTCTCTAGATCAACCAGGTCTTTAACAATCAATGCTCATCATTCAATCAATCTGTATGATCACCCGCTCATAATTAGATCATTATCCTATATATTTACTCAATTGTTAAACATCATGTACCTATCCTCATCTTGCTAATTTGTGACTCCTTGGAGAAACGTACATCTTTGATCTAGCTCGATCTTTAACTCTTTCAAAATTGACTATGAGGACCCTTTCCATATGCCTGAGTAGCCATTTTTGAACCTTAATAACTTCTTATCCACTTTGATACACAATCTCAAATTTGGACCAAATGATCTCCTCACATAATAGAATATAAGTATGTGATATACTACTCCTTAAACCTTTGTATATGCAAGATATAATGTTATTAAAATGCCTTCTTAAAAACTTTTCACAGAGCCAACTATGCTTAGAATTTATCTGGGAGATGAACTTTGCTCCTGCATAACTTTTATCACGCTTTAGCACATGATTTTAAATTTAGAATAAATCATCTATGCTCAAAATTAAATAAACTCATATTATCAATTTCTCTTGACACCTTCATACATTCAAAATATAGTACCATCAAAATGCTCACTCGACTCTTCTTGCCACATTTGAAAAATGGGTATATAAAAACATAGTCAAACTACCTGGGAGCCCAACTTTACATAATCATTTATTTTGATGAACTTCACTGTATAATATTAAAATTATCATAAATAAATTAGGTCTAAAACTAAACAAACCCATATGATCACCTTCTCTTGAAATGGCCACACATGTGAGATATTCCATCATCAAACTACTTACTCGGCTCTTTCTAGCACGAGACCCAAACTATCTAAATAAAACTATAGATAACCAAATGAATTACACTTATGCACACAACCTCTCAAAGCATAGATAACAACTTAGGGCCCTTTTACATAGGTTTCAATCACCATACACATCCTTGAACATCTCTAATCATGTCAAAATTGAAGATCAACCAAGCATACTTCAAGCATAATAGGACAAGCACATTGCACACTTTATCATTATTATTTAGGCTATCAAATCACTTCATCCACTCACTAGGACACCTCCATGAAATCATTGAGAACTCTCTTAAATATTCCTCTTTGTCATTAATATTAACAAACATCATATATATTAATATACAACTCACCTTCTCTCTCTTCAAGCACTCCCACAATAGGAACTTTCTCCCCCTTTGACACAATGACAAATTGGGTACCAACTAATCTTGATGACCTAAAAATACAATCAAAAATAGGAAAATACCATCTTATAAATATGATACAAAATCCCCTTTACCGTGAGCTTGCCTTAACTTGTCTTGACAAACTTCTTTTTACTCCATGTCAACACTCTTCTTCACAAGCATAGTAACTAATAAAGATATAACACATAAAAACCATTTAAATCTGATGGAACTCACCATGAAACATCTAAGAGGGAATCCTCCTAATAACTCTGAGCAATTGCATCACTTGAGCATCTTTAGATCTCCACACACCATTAGTAACCACTATGCAAGCTTACTAGCCTTCTTTCTCAAGACACTTCCATGACCACCAACAAAGCATCATGCCACTCACCAAATAGAAAACATGCACTAAACCATATTTATAACTCACCTTGATACACACATACCTTCTTTTAGAGAAGCTGAACAAAGAGCACATCTTCAAGAATATGCCTGTCTAGACTCCTTATAGCCCTACCTATAACTTATATATCCCACAACTTTTTCTATACATATCTTCAAGACCTGAGACTTCATATCTAGGGTACTCTTATATTCCCCCTTAAGGACACCAATTTAAAACAACTATCTCATCTTTTGTAATATACTTCCTTTACAAACCTACTACTTAATTAAGCCTCTAGTCTGACAAAAAAACTTGAATAATCTGAGAACCACAAATCTTGAAAACTCTATGGATCTTGATTTGACAACCCATTTTTCCCATTAAACATAATAAGAAGCCTCATACCTCAACTCATTTAGTAGACCACTTTTCTAGTAGATCCTAAAACCCTATAATCTTAAAATAAACAAATTCAACACAACACCTTCTAGTTATCATCCACCTATGAAACTTCTTTTACACCTAGCGATAACCATTACACACTTCTAGAAAAATATTTAATCTTCCACTCCATTAGGAACCTTAACTTCCTATAACCCATTTTAGGAACTACAAGTTCTTAAGCATAGACTAGGAAACTTGAGAGCTAAAAAAAATCTCCAAATTGACTTCATCATACCTTTATATCACAAAACCACCTAGAGTATGATATAATAAGGTCAATATACCTTTTTGTGCAAAAAAATCATCTTGAAAAAACACAAATTCTCCTTTTCCATCTGGGAACCTTCAATTTGATCTAGTAGATTGTTCCAATTGAAAAAACATCACAACAACACTTGATTCTCCACTTGAAAGGAGTCTCTTAAGAAGCATATATAGAGACACCCTCTATACCTAAATTCTCTAAACCAAAAACAACTCCTCATATTCCTCCTCTTCCATGCTCAAATGATACTTATAGTTCTTTTTCTTCTTTGGATTTAGAGAAACAACTTCTTCAACTACTACAACATTCTCCTTTTCTTCTATGATTAGATTATCAATACATGGAGACAACATAGATTTATTGCATACCTTTTCATACGACTAATATTCCTTGCATCTTGGATCATTATCACTATGCACTTATTTAATAATAGTAGGATGTTCACTTGGATCCATATATACCTCAAAACTAACTTCAACCAGCACCTTGGTCTTCTCTTTGAGCTTAGTTACTTCATATTAAATATGAGCAGATAATGAGACCTCTTAGGAATATTCAAATTTAGAATCATTCTCCACCATATAAAATATATTACTTGGTCCTATAGTCTCACAATGACTCATACTTACCACCTTTGTTTTCCATGTATTAACTTGTCTTCTTCCTTGCAATCTTGGAGCCTGATTGAACCTTTTATGTCTTGTAGACCTTTGCCTATAGAACTTAGCAATGTGACCTCTCTATTCACAATTGAAGCATACCATAATTTTTGAAACAATCTCTTTCTACCTTTATATATTTGGACAAAATCTTGTAATGCGTCCTAGTACATAACAACTGTAGCACTCAATATCTCTTGAAGGAAACTCAGCTTGTTTTACTTTAAATGGACAACATTTTGTAAAGTCTCATATGTCATGATAGTTGAGACACTCAACCTTGATTACACCTTTTGACTAATTATCCCTATCATATTCCCATGCAAATTCATTCTTAATAGGTCTTCTATAATCTCTAGCTCTATGCCCAAACTGATTATAAGTATAGTAGTAATCATTGAAATTTGCATACCTCATAGCATTTGGTTATCTGATCTAATTTTTATTTATTCTTCTAGCACTTTCATTCCTTATCTGATGATTTGTATTCAAATACTAATCCACCTTGTTCACATTAGTCTTCATCTTGTCTTGAGTTGTAATCTCTGGTTTTTCATTGTATCCAAAACCAATCTTATCACTTGCATGCTTTTGATCACTCAAAATGTTGTCTAAATCACTTGATCTCTTTTCAAATTTCAAAAATGGAATTGCCTTACTAAAAACCTTCTCTAACTCAGAATTCAATAACTCATTTTCAATTACATACCTTACACATTCATCTTCTTTAGCTTTTAGGCTTGTAGACAAAATTTCCAATTGATAACTAAGATGATTGACCATATCTTCATGTTCCTTGGCATCTTCATCTGTTCTTGCCTCAAACACAATGAATTGATCCTCAAAGTCTTCAAGTTTATATTTCATTTTCTTATTGATCTTATTCTCAATCTTCAATTCTTCATGAGCCTTTATCAATGCAGTCTCATAGTCCACCTCATCTTCATCATCATCTAAATCACTCCAAGTAGGCTCCTTTTGATGTGAGAAACTTCCTTCCTCAGCCATGAACAAAGCTTCATGTTCAACAAAACCATCATCTTCATGATCATATTCTGAGTCACTATCTTCACTCTCATTTTATGATCTACAATCTTCTTTGGTGTAGAGACTTTTCTTGTCTTTGAAGTACTTCTTGTTATCAAACCTTATGAATACATTTTTTATTTTATCAAACCTAAAAGATCTATTTCCATCATCATGACCTTGATCATGCTTTTCATCATCATCCTTCTTATACTTATGAGGGCACTTATTATCAAAATGTCCTATCTCACCATACTTGAAGCATTTGAGGAGTAGCTTACCTTTATACTTTCCTGAACTTGTTCTTAATTTCCTTGAAATCAAAACAATTAGTTCATCCTCATCTATATCAAGAATGTTATCCTATTTGTAATTCTTACCTTAGAACTTCTTCTTTATCTTCATCTCAGTCTTGAAAGTTACTTCCTTCTTTGGTGGTATATCATCATTCTTCCTCATCTCATAGGCAATAAGGGTGCCATGCAATTGCTCCATACTCAACTGAGTATGGTCATGACTCTGTTCTATAGTAGATACTTTCAAATCAAATTTGGGGGATAGAGACCTTAATACCTTTTAAACAATAGTAGTTTCTTCAATATTCTCTCCAAGACCTCTGATAATGTTCATAATCTCATTAACTCTCTGTAGAAAGGATGCCATAGTATCTTCTTCATTCATATTGAAACTTTTAAATTTCCTTTTGTGTGTTTTCAACTTAGCAAACTTAACCTTTGAATCTCTTTCAAAAATAGTCTTCAATTTATCCCATATTTCCTTAGTAGATGTGTAACAAATTACTTTGGTGAACTCAATCTTTATAAGACCACAAGTGATGGCATTCATTTCCTTGTAATTGTTCTCAAATGACTTCTTATATGCAACACTAGATGGAGGAATAGCAGGAACAACATAACCATCCAAAATAGATTGTCATACATCAAACCCTAGGGACATAATGTATGTCTTCATCATAGCACTCTAAAAATCATAATTGGATCCATTGAACATTATTACTTACTTTGTAGATAAATTTCATTGCACATTATGACTAGCCATTGTACCTTGGATCACCTTCAAGCTATCAAGATTTTACCGAAAGACCTCACTCTGATACCAATTATTAGAGGTACAATCCACTGAGGGGGGTGAATAAGTGGTTTCAAATAATCTAATTCAATTTTAAAACCTTTACAAATGCTTAAGCATTCAACACAAGCATTCATGAAGCATACAAATCATTCATGGTAGTGAACAATAAACATAATGCAAGATCACATACACAACACAATATCTACATGGGAAAACCTCTTGGGGAATAAAACCCACTCTCAATCCTACAACCATATGGAATACTATCCTATAATATGATCATAAACAAGAGACTAATCAAGTCCTTATAATCAGGAACCTTTGGTCAAGTCCTTCTCACCTACAACCTTGATCAAGTCCTTTTGATCAAAGGTCTTTAGTGAAACCTTATTTCACAAGGAGAAACTACCCCTAAGGAAGATCAAGTCCTTTAGACCCTCCTTGATAAAAAAAATTCCACCTTAGATTTGATTTATTCAACACCTAATGATGGATCTCTAATTTCCAACCCCTACAATAACTCTCTATATGTCAAATAGGCCTCTCGCATAGGCATTCCACAATCTCTCTCCTTCCTTACTGAAAGTATCCTCATATGCAACATCAAATCTATTCACATAACTTTAAACTATAATAAAATTATCCTATTAGTAGAAACATGATCTATAGATCATACATATAGTCCTTAATCTTCTTTGTTCATCAACCCAATAGTTGGGCACTCTCACTCTCCTTTATTTTCCTTTGCTCTCCAACTCTCTCACATACAAGTCTCACACTTCCAAATCAAGAACGTAACACATTTGGTTTCACTATATATAGAGAAAACATGAATGATCAATTCCATAATAATACTTTTTGGCCATAATTAATTTCTTCACCCTTAAGGCATCTCACATGGGTCACACTTAAGCACAACACACTTTCAAATAGGCCTAAGTTACTTTTAGGTCCTATGGGGACCCATTCAGCTCTTTAACACTTCTCCAAGCATAATAAGAACATAGGACCACTTAAAAATGCATAGGTCAACTCCTTATGTCCCCTAGGACATCCTTAAAAGATCATAGTCACCAAAACACTCTTCTGCTAAAGCCCAATTAGCTCAAACACTTCTCTATACACATAGTCATTATAAATGAAAACATGGTTGACTTCAAAACCTTTGTTTATACTTCATAAGATTAGTTAAACTTTCAAAAATCATGCAAAACATCCTCATGGAGTCTAAAACACTCCCTAATAGCCAATTTATCAAGATATATTGAAACAATATCAAAACAAGCTCAAATAATCTTCTCAGGTCCTGTAAAAAACATATATGAAAACATAGTCAAATTTGGATCATTATAAATTTGTCTATACACAATTACAAATCTTCAACTCCATATTTCTAGATGTTCCTTGGAGTTCTCTACCACTTTTATGTTTACTACATGAGAAAATTTAACTTATATCAAAAGATATGGCCCAAAGACTAGACACTAGTATTTTCCTTAGCAAATTCAAATATTCAAATGACAATGGTCATAGTTAAATATTGAACATAATCCTCGCATCTCGTGTCCTCTCAAATCAGATCAAATACTCTCCATCAATCTTTAACACATAGGCACCAATTCTTAGACACTAAATGTTAGTCATCTTGACCTCATCTTGTGCATTTTTATAATGTTGACTCCACATGCTCCGTCAATCTCTGCAAATCAACCAAGTCTTTAACAATCAATACTCATTATTCGATCAATCTTTATGATCACCCACTCACTGTTGAATACTTATCATGTACCTTTGCTTAGTTGTTAAACATCATGTACCTATCCTCTTCTTGTTACTTCTTGACTCCTTGGAGCAATGTGCACCATCAATCTAGCTTGATCTTTAACTCTTTCAAAATTGACTATGGGGACCCTTTCCATATGCTTGAGTAGCCATTTTTGAACATTAATAACTTCTTCTATGTTTTGACACGTGATCTCAAATTTGGACTAGATGATCTCCTCACATAGGATAATCAAACCATGTGACATATGACTCCTGAAACCTTTATGTTTGTGAGATATAATGCCATTAAAATTCCTTCTCAAAAACTGCTATCACTGAGCCAACTATGCTTAGAATTTGTCTAGGAGACCAACTTTTCTCCTACATAACTTTTATCATGCTTCAACACATGATCTTAAATTAAGCACAAATAATCTATGCTCAGAACTCAATAAACCCATCTGATCATTTTCTCTTGACACCTTCATACATGTAATATATAATAACATCAAAATGCTCACTCAGCTCTTCTTGCCACATTGAAAAAATGACTATGGAAAAACATAGTCAAACTATTGTGGAGCCCAACTTTACATAAGCATATATTTTGACATGATTGATTATATGATCTAAAAATTAGTGCATATAAACTAGGTCCAAAATTGAACAAACCCATATGATCACCTTCTCTTGAAATGTCCACACATGTAATATATTCCTTCATCAAACTATTAACTCAGCTCTTTCTAACACTAGACCCAAACTATCTAGATGAAAACTATGGATAACCAGATGAATTCCAATTATGCACACAATCTCTCAAAGCATATATTAACATTTTAGGTACCTTTTTCATAGGTTTAAATCACCATACACATCCCTAAACATCTCTAATCATGCCAAAACTAAAGATCAACCAAGCATGCTTCAAGCACATTAGGACAAGCACATTGCACACTTTGTCATTATTATTTAGGCTATCAAAGCACTTCATCCACTTATCAGGACACCTTCATGACATCATTGACAACTCTTCAATAATAATTACCAATCATGAGAGATAAAGTGATACACATGAATGAGCTTTAGCCTTTGGCTAAAGGAAGCTAATTATCTAAAGACATGACTGACTAAAATACTTAGGCTTAGCTATGAACCAACATGCTATCTCAAGTCTCAACCATGTGTATACTTAGTTTATGAAAGTAAATAAGGGTAATAAAGGAAGATCCAAGGTGGACCATTAAAATGAGATTATAATGAGATGAATTGTTTACTAATTGATCACATGGGAAATAAGGAATGACTAAAGGGATCAAGGTTTGTATAACCAAGTCATAATAACAATTATCCATATTTATAGGGATAAGATATAAAACAATCATAAAAAAGAATAAGATAACCATAGAAAAGGAACTCATGAAGAACAAGTATGTAATCATGAAAAATAATTCTTAAGAGAACATAAGAAGAATTATGAAATTATAAGCAACATGTAGTACGAAACAAATGTCATCATGTAAGATAGATAAGAATTTGACATAATGTCAAAAGATATAAGATAGATAAATGTAAAGTTAGAGCACATGTCCAATCCAAAGGAATAAATAAATGAAATAACACCATGTTTGTGTTCATAAATACTAATATATTTATACACACACATTATCCATAACATCTAATAAATCCCTGTGAAGTTAAACTCGGACTATTTCCAAGTTCTCATTGATCTTCTGGGAAAGTTGGGAAAATATTTTGTGTCAAATCTCCTTGATGTAAAATGTATAAATTCCTAAAGGATCACATTAATGATGGATATCATGTAGGGGATACTCATGATAAGGAATGGGAATGGACTCTATGAAATATGAAGGGGTCACTAGTGGGGAATAAACCATAGGTGAAGGAGTCACTAGTGGAGAAAGGGCCACTAGGGAAGGAGGATCCATGAGTAGGTAATCATGGGTGGAGAAAGAACCATAGGTGGTAGAGCCATGGGGGAAGAAGGTTGAACCTTATTGTAAGGGAGGAAGGGTAGCAAGTGTAGGAATTATCATGAGGTGATCCTTGAGATATTGTTGAAGGATGCAATAATGATCAATGTGATGAGTGGTACATTGGTGCTAGAGACAATATAAATCTCTATATTTGGGAAGATAGTCAAGTAATAATTTTGGGGGAGATATAGCCTTGTTTGTGATCTAAGTAGTGGTGGGACACATATGTCTACATATTATCATAGCTTATGACAATGTGAGGATGAATGATTATATATGGTGTGGAAGTAATAGATACGCTTGTTATTAGACTTTGTAGGTGTACTAATAAGGAGTGAAAATAGAAGCTGAAGAAGGCTAGTGTATTGAATAGTCTCTAGTCCAATGACTGGAAACTTTATGAATATCACAATATGGTTGATTAACCTATTTGGTGGGCAAAGAAATAAGTTGTGATAAAGTGATAAAACCATCACCAAGGGAAGGTGGGGATGGTTGAGAGACTGGGCGAGGCTTGACTGAAGGAATAATAGGATCTAAAATAGGAAGAGACTTAGCTATAAATGGTGTGGGAATAAGATCTGAATTGGGATCAACTAAGGGAAGTAAAAGATACATATAAGGCTGAAGGATAGTCTCAAGCATCTCAAGGATATGTCAGCTAAAGAGGTCATGGTATCTAGTAAAGTGATAGGGACTTAGAAAATGATGCACTAGTGGAAGAATTGAGAAGAGTGGGTCTTAGAAAAGGCCCACTAGATGTAGAACCACCCATGTTAGTAGAGATACTAGGCATGGAAATGGAGGAAATCAAAGAGGAAGATGTCATAATATGATAAGGGGTCAAAAGAGAGGGAAGAGGTTGAGAAGCAAAGAAGCTAGTGTCCCCAAATCCATGTGAGAATGTGGGAGATGGTGAATGGGGCTCCTCGGTTTGATCACTTACCATGAGATGGTAAATAGTAGAAGGATATTTTCCTAGATGTTGAGGAAACTCATTGATGAAGAAGAGCCTTTCCAAAGTATACTCTAATTCAAGTTGATCTTTTAAGGAGAAGAGAGGGTCGTGAACTAAAGAGGAATGAGGATGGGTTCCATAGTTTATAGTGAAAGTGTCTACATGAACATTACTTTCATATAGAGTAGGAGACACAAATTACTTATGGTAGAACCTATTAGGGTTGGTAAATCTCATATCTATTAAATTCAACTCAGTATTGTCTTCAAATAGGAAGTTCATGATAATGGAAAAATATTAAGGAAGACTAATCCGATGCAAAGGTAAAGAGGTAGAAAAGATAAAAAGCTAACTTGATTGATTGTGTTTTGTAATCCAAGAGGTAGATAAGGGTACAGACTTGTACAGGTTGACTATGTACTATAGAAAAGGTATGAAACTAAGTTGATAAGGATACAAGGTTTACTAGGTCAACTTAGTACTATAACTTGATTAAAAAAAATGGATACAAAGTCATATAGGTCGACTCTGTAGTGTAGTATGGGAGATAAGGTAGGCAAAAAGGCATACATAGTCATATAGGTTGATTATGTACTATTAATAGGGGAAAACATAGTCTATAAGAGACTATACTAGATAGAATGATAGTGTGCTAAAACATGGAAATTTTTTGAAATATAATTGAAGCAAGAAATGGAAGCAAACACACAAATAATTGGATCAATGTGAGTGATCCAATTGGGGCACACTGCATAAAACCTTGCATCAACACTAGCCAATGCAAGTTCTTGTGATACAAAACATAATGATTAGAGAAGAAACAATCAATTAAGAAGTAAGTGATAACTAAGTGTTCATTTTGAGAGTTATTAAATTATTAGAAAGTGTTGTTTTAAGTGTGATAGGGAAGTTGGCTGAAAATAGTGAACTAAAAAGCAATCTATGGATGGATTTAGGATGTTTAAGTTGAAAGAGATATGTGTTGATAATGGTACTAACTTGGTATTAGGGCTTACCCCCTCACTTCATAATCCCATAGTGATAAGGGTGCTGGGTGCTTTTCCAATATATACCATTAATTATGTATTTATACTTGGCCAGAAAACTAAGTCAGCTTCCCCTTTGGTGATGAAATCCAAGTAGGTATTCCTTGGAAAGACAAAATGTTAAATATGTTTTGAATATTATTTGATTTGGTAGTGTGTGTGAAGAAAGAGTAAAATAGTGTAACTAAACATAAATTTGAAAAACTACCTAGTTAGACTATGTGAGCTACTCTAAACATGCAAATATCTAAAAATGAAAGTGTGAATTAAATATTAGTGATATTTTTTAATTTTCAAATTTATAAAGATACAAAGTTGGTTCAGATAACACTGTAGGCAAGTAGTATAAAATCGAGTATATTGGGTCATTACTATTCTACGAATGTAAGTCTTTAAGAATAGAGATAAATAGGTTGACTCAATCTTTAAAATAAAATATAGGCTATATAACTAAGTCCACTAGGTCGACTTAGTTTGTTTTAGGGCTACATTTTTAAAGACTACTAACTTGCATAAAATAAAACAAAAATGAAGTATCAAAATGATAGAGAAAGAAAAAGGAAACTTAGTGGGTTGGAAGATGATTAGGATTATAAATATTATGTTGAATTTCCTTAAATGTTGCTTTAAAATTATACAAACTAAGTCAACTGATTCAACCTAGTTCTGCAAAACTTTATGTATTGCATAAGTAAAAGATGACTAGGTTGACCTGTTCGACCTAGTTTGTTGATCTAGATGTTGACTGAGAGACTAAGTCAACCTATTCAACCCATTTTTTTATCTAGATGATGGTAGGGATAATAATATGATATATTCAACCTATTTAACCTAATTGTTGATTAGGATGTTGGCAGAGAGAATAAGATGATAAAGTTGACATATTTGACCTAGTTTGTTGATTTAGATGTTGATAAAGAGAATAAGATAATAGATTTGACCTATTTGTCCTTGTATTATTATCTAGTATTGAAGAAGATTATTCTTTCAACTTTTTTGATCTAGTAACATTTATCTAATGAAGACTTGCACAAACAGAATAGAGTCATTTTGATGTGATTGAGTGTTAAACTTATGAATAGAATGTTAGAACTATACCGACTAGTTTGATACAGTATCATGAATATAGAAAAATAATAAAATGATAGAAATGAAAGCATGAAAGAAAACCTATAAGTATTATATTCACATTTAGTTCACTAGAATCTACGTAATGGAAAATATAGTAGATCTACAAATAAATCCTCACTCGAAGAAGATAAATCCTACTTACACTTTCAATTGGGGATACATTAGATAATCAGGGATATAAAAAATATAGATCCACTATATCTAGCCAAAGGGATATCTTACCACAATTAATATCACTAGGGAGGGTTCCAAATCCTCTAATCAAGCAAAATTACATAGTAACCCTAACTAGGTCCTATGTTTTCATATTCACTAAACTAGTACTAAGTAAAGCAAAGTCTAGTCTAGTGATAACCAAAGTTTGTGGCAAAAAGTGGGGGTAATAAACACCAAAATAAAACATGAATATAATAAATATACTCACATCAATATATATGAAATCCTAATGTATGGAAGAGAATTAGCAATGCATATCTATCTACTCTTACAAAGGAGGAATAAAGTTAGGAATACTTACCTTTGAATATAAACTTGTTGAGCCTCAATCTCTCCCTTGGATAAGGTGATTCACAATAGGTTGTTGTGTTATATAAGGATGATAAGGATAAATCATTTCTAGGCTATACAACCTATCAATTCATCGAAGAGACCTATCCATAAGACAAGATTCATATCTCCAAATAAAGTATGAAACCTTAAGGTTGTTCCTCAACTAAAATAGTGGATAAGAAGATGTGTAATATATATTACTTATACTTATATTATTTTATAAATAAAAAAATTAATGTGTTTATATATGTCTATCTAACTCTAAACCCTTTCAAAATTTTATGCTGACAAGGTTGACCCGATCGACCTAGTGTTGTAATTGACAAAGACAAACTAAGTCATAGACTAGGTCAGTTGGGGCCAACCTTGACCCTAATAATTTTTGTCGATAAGAATAAAAGGTTGATCTGGGTGAATATATTGTAATTATAATTAATAAAATTTAGGTTGAATCATTCTTCAAAACATTCATTCAATTCCACTTAACATTCATGAGCCATTCATGCAAACATGTACATCAATCAAAGCACAAGTAATTGTACATATGAACATGAAATACAATAACACATCACGTATATAGGAAATCCTCAAGGGGAATAAAATCCATTGATATATTCAAATTTACTATAGTTTTACAATACAAAAACTAATTTTAGTGAAGCACTAACTCTACATGGAGCACCAACCCCAATGAACTAATCACCCACTTGACTAAGCTTTAACAAGCACATACTTGTAAGGAGGCATTAACCCCCTAAATGAATCAGTACCACCTCAACCACCTGATTTATTTTATCACCTTCATAAAAATATGTTTCTCAAATAACATATGATTACCACATCTTCATCTCTTCACACTCTTATCCCTCTCAAACTATCTTCTAGGTTTCTTCGCTCAACTAGGTTTTTTCAAGACTGATTAGGTCATATGACCTTGATATTCATATGAAAACACAATATCACATATTAATTATAGATCCTATACACTCCTCTAATGGTCTAAAAGACATCTTCTACTTAATAATGTGTTATTTTATTTGCATACTCTCAACTTACTTGAATAGGCCTAAAAATACTTTATATATATATATATATATATATATATATATATATTTAGGCCTATTCAAGTAAGTTGAGAGTATGAAAATAAAATAACACATTATTGAGTAGAATATATATATATATATATATATATATATATATATTCTACTCAATAATGTGTTATTTTATTTTCATACTCTCAACTTACTTGAATAGGCCTAAAAATACTTTATATTATATATATATATATATATAAATGAATCAGTACCAAATCAACCACTTGATTTATTTTATCACCTTCATAAAAATATGTTTCTCAACTAATATATTATTACCACATCTTCATCTCTTCACACTCTTATCCCTCTCAAACTATCTTTTAGGTTTCTTCGCTTAACTAGGTTTTTTCAAGACTGATTAGGTTATATGACATTGATATTCATATGAAAACACACTATCACATATTAATTATAGATCCTATACTCTCCTATAATGTTCTACAAGACATCATTATACTCAACAATGTGTTATTTTATTCGCATACTCTCAGCTTACTTGAATAGGCCTAAAAATACTTTATATATATATATATATATATATATATATATATACCATTCCTTATTCATATGCCACTTAGTCGGCCACTCACCCTTAACCTCTTAGGTCATCCATGGAATATATCTTAGGACATCTTATAAACATGATTCAAATTAATTTTTAGTCTTTTTTGGTCTATCATAACTCTATTAGACCTCATTTCACTTTTAGGTCTCATGCAGACCTAATTTTATTAGGCCTACTTTAATTCATAAAACCATCCCTTAGTACACTTTACACCTCTATAAATGGCACAAAATTTTTATAAAACCATAAAATATGCCTTATCCAACATCCTATTATCACCATGACACTTTTTAGGTTCAACCACCACTTGAAACACTCCATTAGCACTATTCACATTAGGCCTTTGAAAACACAAAAAAATTGTCTTGAACAACTGAAGATAACACATCATTTAGTCACATAACCATGATAATAAATAGCTTATAATAACATAAATTACCTTATAAATATCATAATTTTCATTAGACACTTCAACTCAGGGCATAGAGCCTCAAACTCATCACTACAACTTGCTTACTCAGAACTGCCAGTTTACATTAAAGATCAATCATGGTGACTTAGACATCGAACCCCTATATATACATTTAAAATAACTTTTGATGCATTTATATGATCATATAATATTATTTTACTATTTTTATATATAAATATCATGGGTTCAAGTATAAAATATTGATCTTTTAGACCAATCTCAAGACCTTATATCTCACTGTCTTATCTGAACTAGATAGGTCAACTTGTGAGCCACTTTTCACCATGTTTACTGACCTCCAAAAATTATATCAAAAATTAACATGTCTTAAAATTAAATAAAAAAATATTTATGCACTCTTTTCATCAATCTATCATGAAAACACATTCCAATACATATTCTCATTGTTGCCTAGGTTTTCACTATTTGCACCATTAGGCCTGTTAGCAACTGGCTAACTTGGATGGCCAGTTTAGAAAACTTGAGGACTATAACCTATATATAAACCTTCATATACATCAAACATGAGTCTCTACCTTATTCCTCCATCCATTTTATCACTATTTTCAATGTAACTTTTGACTTCTACAGTAACTTCTTCATAAATAAGCATGTAACTCAGCATTTTCTTTCTCCTCTCTCTAAACAATACCACCTAGAGGTACCTATGAGAGTCCAATATAAGATCCAATATCTTACCTAAGTATACCAATCCATTTGGGTAATTTTGATCAATATCTTTAACATCAGGTCCCTATTAGGGTTCTAAGAGGGTTTAAACTAGTTTCCACTCTTAAACATCATTCATAAAGCATAGCCTCTCAATACAAAAAATAATGCTTATAATTTTGAGATAGGATACTTCCCCATCTACCATTAATATCTTAGTTTCCAATTCAAATATTTGATAAGTTAATGATCACAATAAAATCCTTCTCAGGTTGATAAGCCTTCACTTTGAGCACTTGAGAGACCTCCAAATAACTTTCCATGTTGTGTCCTTTAAATTATGACCTCAAATTGCATGACAAAACTTGAAAAAGCATACCTTACCTTAGATAATTCTTACATGAGATCAAACACCTTGAAATTTGAACATGAACCATCATTAGGCCACACACTCTCTCTCTTTTCTCTCTAGACCTTGACCTACAAACCACATTAGGCCTTAAAATAACCTTCAGGCCACCATAAAACATTAGTTTCCTTCAAATTATCTATTGCCTTAAAATTCTCTCTTACCTTAAAATTCTCTATTTCCTTCAAATGCATCTTATCACATGGCTTCCTTATCACATCAAGCTTACAAGCTCATACCTCAAAGATCACTCACCATGCATCTTCATCAGATGCACCTTGACATCAATGGCTTCAACCTTGACATTAATGACAACACTTTCAAAAAACTCCCCTTTGTCATTGATGTTAAATACACCAAAACCTGATCAATCTCATTTCCCCCATTCTGGTCTTTTTCCCCCTTTTACATTAATGACAAAGTTTCTTCCACACATATCTATCTAGAATCACACCTTTTTGTAAAAAAATATTAACACATAGAATATGAACCATTATAGGAACATGATCCCCCATTATACCTCCTTCAAATGAAATCAAATCACAAGACCACTCACCTTATTTTTGACATGACTGATATGACTCAAACCTTTGATTACACACTAGGTCAACATGTTTTTGACATCAACTAAATAAATAGGAACTCCCCCTTTGTATTCATAGTTTGAGCTCACCACATGAGTCATTAGGACTCTCAGAGCATCCTCAACCTCTTTAAATTATATTGATACAAATACCAATTAGATACATAGGATTTCATCAAACTTCAATCTTTGTTAACAACATTCAACTTGTCTCCATGGTCATATTTGTCTTGCATACCAATCCATATTCCATATGTCTCTGGACACAATCATGTGCTTAGACTTGAATTTCATACCATGAATCCTTATTAATTAATCTATAGAATTAGTGCCAAGACTCCTTTTACATTGTCATATACATACAAGATACAAGGAAAATAACTTATATCTTGCAACACATATAACCTAAAATCCTCTCAAGATGACTCCTTCTTTAACTACAACCTCATGTGTCTACAGATATAAAAGTGCCTCTATGAGGCCTAATGGAGTCACCACTTTCCATAGGGATCTCAAAACACCATGAACTTAGAAGATTCCTAGATCTCCAAATCACTTTCCTTAGATATATTTCAATCATGAGATAAATAGTCCCTCCTTATAATCCATTTAGGTTTGACTACAGCATTTAGCTCATCCACCTTATCATCCTTCTTCTTCTATTTGATTACCTTGTAAAAACATGTAGATAATAAGTTTTCTTGACATTATTTCACTTTTGATCCTTGATTTATCTTATCAAATAATCTATCTTGACCATTGAACTCAATATGATCAGTCTTGACTTTCTTTGGCTTCTATACCAATGTTTGACTCTTCTCATGCACTCTAGGAGCGCCATATACCTTTTTTAGTCTTAATGGCCTTCAAAATCCATTAGGATATAGTTTTTTAATGTGTCCCATATTATGAAAAAGCAACCAACATTTTTTTACATACCTCTTGATTGATCATTCTTTCTCCCATGGTCCCATGATAACTCATTCCTTAAAACCATTCTAAAATAACTCATTGTATGACCAAAGTTATGACAAGAAAAATAATAGCCATTGAAAGAATTTAAATAACTCATTATATTTGGATTCTTTATTGCTTTCTTCATGTTGTTATTGTTGACTTATTGATGATCACTATGAGTCATAGAATTTAGATTTTCTACATAGGTCTTTGAGGTCTAAATCTTCTTTTTCTCCTTTTGGTCTTCTTTGAATAGAAGACCTATCTTGTCATGTAGAGTCATTTGACTACTCAAAATGTCACCAAAATATTTAGTAATCTTCTCAAATATCTGACATGTCTTCAACTTGGCTGATGCCTTATCCATTTTTGCTTTCAAGGACTCCATTTTTGTTCCAAACTTAATGCATTCTTCTTCCTTAGTCTTAAGATTTATAGTGATAATTTCAATCTAAGTTTCAAGTTGTTTGATGATCTCCTCATGTTCATTGGTGTTTATGCTTAGTCTATCTTCAAATAGATTGATTTGATCGTCATAAATCGTAACCAATGATCTTAATTTTTTATTCTTCCTTCTTTGGAACTTCAACTCCTCTAGATCACTCACCAATTCTACCTCAAGGTTCACTTTCACCTCTTCTTCATTTGATTCTTCATCATCCATAATACCTTTCCCTTTTGAGCAACCTTTATTTATATATCCATGAATAAGGTTTCATTATTTTCATGATTATTACTATCATCATCACTATCAAATGTATTTGAGTCACATCAGATGAGCTATTATCTTCTTTGGTATAAAAACTTCTCTTATTCTTGAATGACATTTTCTTGCTTTCATACTTCTTGAAATATTTATTGCTTTTGTCATGATTATATACCTTCTTATCATCATCATGGTGTTCATCATGTTCTTCATCATGTTCCTTCTTATCCTTGTTAGGATACTTAGACACAAAGTAACCAATCTTACCATAGTTAAAGCATTTGAATGGAAACTTACCCTTATACTTACCAGATCCAAACCTCAATTTTTTAGCAAATATGGCTATCAATTCATTATCATCAATATATAAACATACCTCATCCATGACCTTCTTGGCATTTGAATTATTCTTAGCTTTGAATGTTGTTTCCCTATTAGGAGGTATTCTTTATTTTATCTCATCTCATAGGCAATCAAGATGTCACGAATCCCACCCATCTGAAGTGTATTTAGATATTGTATTTCATCTACTGCAGACACCTTTGAATTAAATTTAGAAGTTAAGGATATTAATACTTTTTGACCAACTACAAACTCTTTCACTTCTTTTCTAATACCTTTGATGGCATTGATAACTTCATCAACCCTTAATAGGTAGAATGCAATGTTTTCATCCTCCTTCATTCTCAAACTTTCAAACTACCAATGGTGAGTATGCAACTTTGTTGACTTAACTTTGGTTTCTCCTTCATATATGGTCTAAAAAATTTCCAAAATCCTTTTAGTTATATCATAATGGATGACCTTTACAAATTTTGCCTCTGAAAGACCACATAGAACAGCATTCATTATCTTAGAGTTGTTCTCATTTACCTTGTTGCCTACTACATCAATTGGTGGTGTAGAAGGTAGAGTGAAACCATTAAAAATAGATTAAAATATGTCATAACTCAAGGATATTATATAGTTTTTCATCTAATGCTCAAAAATGCATAGTTAGTCCCATTAAATAGAGGAGCCTTATTGGTTGAGAAACCTCCTTGTGCTTATTGACTAGACATGCTTGTGATTTAAGAATCTCCTTCAAGATGTTAGGCTTGCCTCATAGGAATAGAATATGATACTAATTGTTATAATCATAATGATTAATATGGGGGGTGAATCAATATTTAAAACATTCATTCAATTCCACTTAACATTTATTATCCATTCATGCAAACATATAGATCAATCTAAGCACAAGTAACCATATATATAAACATGAAATACAAGAAAACATCACATATGTGAGAAAACCTCAAGTATAATTAAACCCAATAATATATGTAAATGGACCATATTCCTATAATATAAAAACCAATCTTAGTGAAGTACCAACTCCACATGGATCACCAACCCCAACTAGTCAAGTACCCACTTGACTAGGCTTTAGCAAGCACCTAGTTGCAAGGAAGCACCAACTCCCTAGATGACTCAGAACTAATTTAGCCACTTGATTTATTTTATCACCTTCATAATACTATGTTACTAAACCAATATATCATGACCACCTCTTCAACTCTTCACACTCTTATCCCTCTCAAACTATTTTCTAGGCTTCTTTGCTCAACTAGGTCTCTTCAAGATTGATTAGGTCATATAACCTTGATCTTCATATGTAGACACACTATCAGATCCTATACACTCCTATGATGTTCTAAAATACATCCTTATGCTCAAAAATGTGTTATTTTATTTGCATACTCCCAACTTACTTGAATAGGTCTAAAACTACCTTGTATATATACCATTCCTTGTTCACATGCCACTTAGTCAGCTACTCACCCTTAACCTCTTAGTTAAAACATGGAATATATCTTAAAAAATATCATAAACATGATTAAAAATAATATTTAGTCCCTTTTGGTTTTTCATAACTCTATTAGACCTCATTTCACTTTTAGGTCTTCTAGAGACCTAATTCTATTAGGCTTACTTTAGGTCATGTTAATTTATGACCCCTTGGAATATTATACACCTTTAGACATGGTAAAACCTATTAATACAGCCATAAAATAATCCTTATCCAACATCTTATAAGTACCATGACACTTTTTAGTTTCAACCATCACTGGAAACACTCCATTAGCACTATTCACATTAGGCCTTTAAACACATAAAAGCATCTATCTTGAAAAATTAAAGATAACACATCATTTAATCATATAAACATAAAAATAAATCACTTATAAATATCATACATTACCTAAATAATATCATCATATGCATTACACACTTCAACTCAGGACATAGAGCCTCAAACTCATCACTACAACTTGCTTACTTAGAACTACCAGTTTACCTTGAAGACCAGTCATGGTGACTCAGACCTCCAACACCTATATAGGAATTTTGAATGAATTTTGATGAATTTATATGATCATGTGGGATAATTATACCATTATTATATATAAATATAATATGTTTAAATAGAAAATATTAGTCTTTCAGATCAATCTCATGACCTTATATCTCATTGTCTTATCTGAACCAAATAAGTCAACTTATGAGCCACTTTTCACCATATTTACTAACCTAAAAAACTTATATAAAACATGAACATGTATTAAAATTATTTAATGACATATTTATTCACTTTTTTCATCATTCTATCATGAAAACACATTCCAATACATCTTCTCACTGTTGCTTGGGTTTTTCACTATTTTCACCATTAAGCCTATTAGTGACTGGCTAACTTGGATGACTGATTTAGAATAATTGACAACTAGAAACTATAAAAAACCTTTATTTACATGAAAAATGAGTCTCTACCTTCTTCCTCCATCCATTTTCTTACTATGTCCAATGTAACTTTTGTCTTCTATGGTAACTTCTTCAAAAACAAGTCTGTAACTCAATAATTTATCTCTCCTCTCTCTAGCCAATACTACCTAAAGGTACCTAGGAGAGTCCAATACAATATCCAATATCTTACTTAATCATACCAATCCATTATAGGCAATTTTGATCAATTCTTCAACATCAGATCCTTATTAGGGTTCTAGGAGGGTTTAAACCATTTTTCACTCTTAATGATCGTTCATAAAGCATAGCCCATCAATCCAAAAACTAATACCTATAATTTTGAGATAGGACCCTTTCCCATCTACCATTAATATATTATATTCCCATGCAAAGTTTTAATGAGCTAATTATCATAATAAAATCCTTCTCAGGTTGAGAACCCTTCATTCTGAGCACTCGAGAGACCTCCAAACAACTTTTCATGCCTTGTCTTTCAAATTAAGACCTCAAACTACCTAAAAAAACTTAAAAAAATATACCTCACCTTTGAAAATTCTTTAATGATCTCAAACACCTTGAAATCTGGTCATGACCCCTCATTAGGCCACACTCTCTCTCTTTATTCTCTAGACCCTACCTACAAATCACATTAGACCTTTAAAATGACCTTCATGCCATTATAAGACATTATTTACCTTAAAATTATCTCTTGCCTTAAAATGTATCTTGTCACATGGCTTCCTTCTCACATCAATATTGCAATCTCATACCTTAAATATCACTCATCATACATCTTCACCAAATGTACCTTGACATCAATGACATTAACCTTGACATCAATGACAACACTTATCAATAGATTATGTAATGTAAAATGTCAAAAATGGTTTTAGGTTAGATAAAGGGATAATAAAGATGGTGAAAGACTAGAGGAGGGTTCAAAATAGGATGCAAATCTTAAGGAATGTTTTTAGGAGCTAGTTGAATTGATAGTAAGTGGTAATAAGGGACAATAATCATATGAAGCACCAATGGTATTCCCACCCCTTTCTTGGTACACCCCTTATGGTGTGCACTTAGAGAGAGCATCAGTGATTGATAAAGTTTGAAAATATTGTGTGTATACATAGTCTTGTAATGCATGGAATTGAGCTCGTATATGAAGTTACATTATGATATTGGATTAGAACCATAATTATACCTAGGTTGATATTAGGAGATAACATAGGATGGCAATATGATGTGTTAGGTTGAGGCTTCATTGTTAGATCAAGCTCATCATTAGCTAGGAAATTGAGAGATGTCGTAGTGGTAGTATCCTTGAGAATTATTTCATTAGGGGAAGGATTATTAAGCTTGGTAATAGGATATTTGTGATTGGGATTATGTTTGTATTTAACCTTTCCCACACTCACATATTGATAACTAGTTTAATAATGATCATAGTCAACATCAATAGCACAAACATGTTCATTGGAATGTTGTGTATCAGGTTCAAAGGTTTGATGAAGTTTTTTGAGATTTTTGAATGTCAGGTTTAGATTGGTTTTTAAAAAAAAATAGATATTATTGATGATGTTATTTGGTAATAATATTAAGAATAAAACTTTCCCCCAACATAAAATTCACAAAAAAATTTAGGAGGACATAACAAGTCTCATGAGAGTGTCCAATATTAACATAGAACAATCACAATTTATTTGGGTAGCATCATGGTGTTGGCAAAGAAACATGAATGTAAGGTCTAGATGTTGATAATAACTTCCTAAGTTATTATAAACTCAAGGGAGGGTAGATGGTAATTTGATTTTTTTATTGGATGTTCCTATTTTAAACTGAGGAGGCTTATTTTGAAAGGGATTAACATTGATTGTGTTGGTTGAGATTTGGAAAGATTCTTTTTTGGTGTTTTGAGATTGTTCAAATTGATTGATGAGGAAATTTTTTTTTTTTTTTTTATTGAATGCCTCATCTAAATTTTGAGGAGAGAAGATCCTAACTTTGTATTGAATATGGGCCTTAAGAGCATTAAAAAATAGTTTAAAGAGTTTTTTGTCATTCATGTTATGGTCCACTCTATGTGCTAAATATTTCCATTTTTTGATGAAATCATTGACAGATTCATTAGGAAGTTGCTTAGAATTAATAAATTTTCTAAGGTTATTTTCAAGAAGCTCGCTATTTTGGAGTTTCTTAGCTAAAGCATTAAAGAAATCATCTAATTTTATAATTGAATGTCTAGGAAGTTGTTTGTACCATTCTACTGCATCTCCAACAATGTTTTTAGCTAGAAGTTTGGTAGTAGCATAGGTGTTAGTTTTGACCCATTCCTTATAGACATTGCCAAAAGATTTCATATGTAAGGCATGATCAATATTCCTATCATATGTAATGGTTGGATAAATGCTTATAATATTTATAAACACAATTAATATTGCTAAAGGTTTATTTTGAAGATATTAAAGTATCTTATTTTGAATTAGAGGTTGAGAAAAAAGATTTCCATTAGCATCTCTATGAGGAGGAGGAACATGATTTTGATTTTTTTAGTTTGTGATGACTTGAGGAGTTTGATTAGAAAACTATAATATGTGATTTTTCATTTTAAGTATTTGACTACTTCTAAAAACTTACATGAGGGCCATTTGCTAAACTATTTGTGCAATGACTTTTTAGGTATTGATCCATAAACCCCTTTCAAACCCTTTAATTTCACTTTCAGTTTATAATGGATACTGAATAATGGATTTAAATAAATGATTAAAAAAATTGATTTAAAGTGTTTAAAAATCAAATGAAAACTGAATATGAATATCTATGTATTCATTCCTTCCAATTACACCTTAAAATGATCATTAGCCATTTAATTGATTTTTGTTAAGTGTTGTGTTTGATTAAAACATGCAACCATATTTGAATAATTGAATCAAATCTATAGAAAGAACGAAATGCAAAACAACTAAAACACAAATACCAAAATTTTTAATAGAGTTCACCCAATCTGTGCTACGTCTCTGGGTCCTATGCAAAGGTGGAACCGATTGACTATCGATGCAAAATTTATTTATACATCACCTTATCCCCAATAGGGGTTCTCAATCTATAAATAAATGTTTTGATGCCACTAGCTCTAGCTCTAGTAATTGGCTCTAGCTCTATCTCTATCTTTAACTCTTGGCTCTAGCTCTCAGCTCTGACTCTCAGCTCTCAGTTCTAGCTCTCAGCTCTTCAGCTCTTCCTCTCGGCTCTCATATCTTAGTTCTTTGAGCTTCTTAATAAATTCACTGAATTCTAATTTCCATTCTAATGATTTTCAAAATACCCCTCAACCCTTTATATACTTGATGGGGTGCACAAATAGTGGGCTTAATCATTATCTCCTTTCCCATAATAATGGGATTAATATTTATCTCCAACTTTTTTGATGGGATTCAATAGTATCCCATTCCACCATGTTTTATGGGATTTATATTATCCCATTACAATTTTATATGGAATTTTGATAATATCCCACATATTTAATTTGTGGGCTTCCACATAATTATCAAAATACCAATTAATATGTGAGGAATGAATTAATAAGCCATAATTTGGCTTAGGTTGTGGGGTTTTATCCCACATAGAAATTATTTTAGACATATTTAAAAATGTCTTTCTTTACCTTTATAATTTGCCTTAGTTGCATGTGTCAACTTTAAATTTGTCCACATGTCTCATGCTAATTTTTTTACATGCAATCATTAAATTGGTCCATGTTGCCACCTCATCACTTTTACCAAGTTTGACCACAACTTTCACTAGTCATAACTTCTCCATATGGACTCAGATTTGGTCTATTCAAAATCTGTCAGAAAGCTTACGAAAAGATATAAATCATGGAGCTAGATTTTAAATATTCCATGATGGTCAATTTTTTTAGTTTGACCAATATTAACCACTCCTTGACTTTCTTTGACTATAACTATGGCTGGTTGCATAAGGAGCATGTGAGCTCTATTTTATATGTTACGCATACCATTGGAAAGGTCTGAATGGACCCTACATAATGGTGTATGTTTTTGTCTACTTTAGGACCCTTTCTAAATTATTCTCTGGATCAGGTATAAAGAGGAGAAGTAGGATTATTGGTAGGGTTTTGATTAGAATCAGGTGGAGGATTCCTAATGTTGATGTCATTTTCCATAGTTGATGTGTTAGGTGGGGATATTTTATTATTACTCTCATTCTTATTTGGGATATAAATAGTGTTATCAACGATATTATTAATAAGATGATATGGATCTCCTATATCTAAATTTTGGTTGATTTCAACCATGTTAAATTCAATAAATCTAGGCTAAGATTGAGACAAATTACATCATGAGTATTTACATTAATGGTGGACAAGGTAGGAATGAAATAACAACCCATGTAGAATCTGAATGGGTTGAAACTTTCTGTAAATATCCTAAGAGGAGACATAATGATAAAATTATAAAATAGAAAGATGAAAAAGAATGGATAATGTAAAAATTAGTAAGATGATGTCAGCTTGGATGATTCACATATAGATGTATGGAATGATAAACATATTATATAGGGTTGGTTAATGCATTAGGAAATTGAACCAAGAAATACAAAAATGTATCAAGTTTAATGATAGAGTAAGCAAAGATAAATAACTATATTGGGTTACCTGATATAGTTGGAGAAAATTTAAAATATGTATTGAGTTGACCAATACAATTGTAGAAATGGGTAAATCCATATCAGATTAATTGATATAATTGGGCCAAAAAAATCACTAAAATGTGTGACAATAGTGAAGGTGAAGCTAAGAAATGAAAATTAAAAATGTGAAAGTTATCCAATTAAAGATTAGATAAGGTTCACGTTAGGTTTACCATAATGTATTATAATGGTGAATCCAAAGTGAAGACAAGTCTAAGGATAAAATAGAAATGTGAATACAATATGATTAATAGTGAGATGAGATTCATGCAAATTCACTAAAATGTATTCATGGGATAGGATGACTTATAACAATTCTCTTTCTATCAATATACTAGGATATAAAAAAAGTCATAAAAATAGAGTCTACACATACTTAGAATAGTGAGTAAGGACCTAGAATAATCGTAAACTTAGCAGAGAGTAATCTACACTTAAATGTCAAGAAGAAATGGTTCTAAATCCTAAGCCTATGACATGGAGCATAGATCTCACTAGGGCTCAATTTAGGTAAGTGATAGTAATAATAATAACAAATGGATGTATCAAGGATATAACAAATGGATGTATCAAGGATATAACAAGGATACTACATGTAAGGAACTAATGGACAAGGGTAACCTACATCCAAGATAACTACAAGTACTAAACTAATAAGAACATAAGTGGTGCAATGGTCAACCAATGGGAGGTCTATGCAACCTATGATGATAATAGCAAGCCTAAGCAACCCTATAACTATACCAACTTATTCGTTATAAGGAGTATCATAAGTAAATACAAATAACACATCTATAATAACAATGAACAAAGCAATATCTAATATACTAAGTAAAAGAGTAGGGATAAAGATACTTATTTGGTAGACTTTTTTTTGCCTCTATCTCCCCCTTTGGCTTAAGTGGAACTTTACAATAGATATTGTAGGTTGAATACATCAAATGGAAATAAAAATACCTATATATCCTTAGTTGGAGACTTCAAAGACTAGGACACCTCCTAATTTGGCTCTTCTTATTTTCTTAAAATACCATAATATGGATTATACCTCCAAGATAAGAATCTAAACTTTTAACTCCTCTTATTACTTAAGAGCATAAATTCAAGCACAAGCAAAGTAGACAAGTGTTTTATATGGGTTAGTAATGAAATATGACCCATATATATATATATATATATATATATATATATATATATATATATATATATGGCTATAATACCCAAAACTAAACCTAAACACAGTCAAACTAATAAATCTGTAAAGATGTTAGATAACATAGTACTATATATATATATATATATATATATATATATATATATATGGCTATAATACCCAAAACTAAACCTAAACACAGTCAAACTAATAATTTGTAAAGATGTTAGATAACATAGTACTCTATTGGATAAGCTAATATAGTACAAATGACAAAAAAAGACTCAAAATTATATCTATTAGGATGATACAGTAAAAGGAGAGATAAGCTTGAAACATATTGTATTGGCCTGGCTCATGCACTATAATTATAGAGTGGCTAGCAAGAGTGAACAAAAATTAGATGCATAGATAACATAGAAAGAGCCTTAGAGGGGTAAAACTAACAATAATGAAGGTGTTACATAATAGTATGAAAACATATCTCCCAAATTACCATAAGTTGATCCCACCCCATTCTCGATGTACCTTTAAAGGCATTTACTTAGATAGATTGATGCACTAATAAGCCCCTGCAAAAGAAATTGTCAATAAAGTGATAAAGTGAAAAATATCAAGTGTATAAAAAAACCATAAAGCCATAAGTATTCCCATGTCCATAACTCATATTGGATGTATGCTATAATTTAAATAAAATAATAAAATATTACATGCAAAGAGTGCAATATGATAATTGATTTAACAGGATTTTCCATTCAAAAAATGTTGAAATTATAAAATCCCAAGTTCAATTATAATAGAGATTGCATAATTGAATGGAGGAAGAAGAATAATATCCATAAGGAATTGAAAGAATTTTCTAAAAAAACCTAATGCCTAGAATAATAATACCAACTTCTCCTATTATGTGTGATTACTTAAGAGTTTCCATTTGATAACCCATGGTTTTGCTAAAATAATTGTATGGGAAGGTAAAAACATAACTCTTAGACGTGATATTCCCTTGCCTCAGATATCATAGAAAAGGGTAAGTTTACTAAATGAGAAGAAATAGTTTCTTTCAAATTTATTTAACAATGTATGGACTATAAGAAAATAAGAAATTTCATTATGGCTAATTGCCTCCTATATTTTATATGTCATTCCTTTAATTTCAATCTCCTTGTATTTCATCGATGGATACATTAAATGTAGTATCTTATCGATGTAGTTTTTAATTTAGTATAAAAACACAAACACTTTGAATCATTTAATTTATTCATAAATTTTCATGTCTATGTTTTGTCCAGACATTCATATGGTTGAATGGCTTAGACTCTCTTATCATTTGATGGATTCTTGTAAATGTTTGGGGAGTTGGTTTTTCTATATCTTAGAGATTATAATTAAGGTTGATGTATCCCTTTTTGTACCCCAAGATTTACCATTTTATGTCCCTGATAGGTTGGTTATTATGGAAGTTTCTTATCAATTATCTAGGGGTGTTGTTAGTTTGATGAGATAAAATGATCTTGACATTTTTCCAAAGTTATACATTGTCCTGGGTAGCTAAAATTTTCATTAGTTCCAATCATTAAATATAAATGGAATCAAATTATTTATTATAAATTTGATATTGATTATTGAAAATGGAATCCATTTAAAAAGGTTCAAGGACACTTAAAGACTTTTAATCCTAAGTTTTCTTGGGAGTATACATAAGATGTTGTTTTTGAAAGGGTTTAAAAGTATATTTTTTTCAAGGCTTATTTGGAGTATACATAAGTGGTTATTTTTTTAAGGGTTTAAAATCATTTTTGTTGTTATTCCAAGATAAGAAATTACCCATTTAAAAGTATTAAAAAAAAAATATTAAATAATATGTGGTGGGATCAACAAATAAGGTGGAGCATACATGAATGCTACATAAAGTGAATCAAGATATTTTGGGCATTCAAAATGAGCTAGTGGTTACAAACAAGAAGCTATGAAAGCCAATTTTAGGATTTGTTATATGTAACTATTGTATTTGATCAGATAAAGGTTTTGGTTATGAATAAATATAAATGATAGACAAAATCAACATTTGATTTGTTTGTTCGATAACATTTATTTATGTCTTGCTTTCAGTTTAGTTGCTTATAAATTTTAAAATTTACTATTTCACTATTCAGGTGTATTTATATGTTTAAAAAATATTAAATTAGGGGTTGTAAAAAGTCTACAGAAACTATGCTTTCATTTTTATCCAATGGAGATTTTAAAATTTGGATGGTACTTTAATTATGTTAATGCAATTCTTAGTTATCTTCTTATTTTGAATG
The DNA here is from genome assembly GCA_037957365.1 of Torreya grandis. NCBI lineage: Eukaryota > Viridiplantae > Streptophyta > Pinopsida > Cupressales > Taxaceae > Torreya > Torreya grandis. Next base: position 2,463,709 of record JARHVA010001661.1, on the reverse strand, counting down.
TTACATTTGGCATCTATACTAGTATACTAATCTTGAGCTTCTTTTGTTTTTGAATATATTTATTCGTTATTGAATATGATCACTTATTGGTTTTAATAATAAATTTTCATTTGGGTGTATGTTGTTTAGAAATTATAATTATTTAAATTTGGATATACTAATCTACAATTCGTAAGTTATTTGGGCATATGTTGTTTCACTTTATAAGTAACCAAATTTGTAAGATTGCACTATTATTTAAAGATTAAAGTGCATGTTTTTTCTTTGAACAAGTTTAACTTTATGTTTATGATAACTATATTTCCATATAAGAATTATCTCTCCTTATTATAAGCCTTTGTGGTTATTAATTTTTATTTCATATATTTTCAAACTCTTTCCAAACATAGTTAATAGTTATTTCAATAAAATTATAAAATTCATTAAAATGGGAGTTATATATGAGTTTTAGATTAAATTAATTCAAGTTTGTTTTTTCCTTTTTCATACCCTAGTCTAATTTTAGTAGGCCCAAAATAGAAGATTATTTTTTATCCCTTATTTATTGTATTTATGTTAAAATAATACTTAATAATATAAATATTGTTGGAAGGTAAAACTAGATTCTTCTATGAGACTTATGCATGCAAAATTAGCTTTAGACAAACCCTGGCTAGACATTTAGACATACATAGAAAAACTAAGATTAATATAGTAAAATACAAGAAGTCTTCATCTATATAAATAAGTCCTTGTATTGTTGTGGTAACCTCTATTCAATAGGTGATATATTTTATCTGAGGAATAATGTCTAGTTGGATTACAAGTACAAATGTGGTTATCCCTCAAGATGTTCATCCTCCCCATAGGAAATTAAAACATAATTTCCTAAATTCAAGAATAATGGGAGTCAAATGGTTGAGGAACATGTAGTATATTTTAAAGCCTCCTTGAAAATTTTCAATGTGGAACACAAAGGAGTGGCTTGTAGCCTATTTCTATTTACGCTTGAATGACTAGTCTATAATTATTTTATTAGTCTGACTGTTGAGTTCATTAATACTTTGTGGAAACTAGAACACATTTTTATAGTACCTATGGTGAGATTTTTCATCCTATTGTTAAATTCAAAAAAATACTATGGTGAAAAGGGATCTAAATGAAACTACTTGGAATTTAAATGATAGGTTCCAACAAATTTACAATTGAATCTTAGAGAATCATAAACATATTGCCCCTATGGATTATTATATGTAATCTAGATGCTCTTGATCTAATGACCCCTATTTATTTTTGGACATCTGTGAAGAATACTATGGTGGTAGTTTATGTTGAATTTATTATGATAGATAGGAAAAAAATTCCACAAGTTACTACCCTAATAATTAACCCAAGTATATGTCTAGCATTAAATCATGTTCCATTGCATGTTATTAGGCTAGGTCAAGATCAATGTTTATAAGGTCTTCAAAGTTTTTCAATACCTAACAACCATACCCAAGCTTTGATACTTGTTCCCCATAATGTTCATAATGCAGTTACAACACCCACCACTACTAAACTCATAAGTGTATAAAAAGTGGTCCAAAACCATACCAATGATTTTATTAACCTCCAAATAAGGGTAGGAGGTGGTCAATCAGAGTCTTTAAATTGAAATTTTGATTTTAAAATGAGTAATATGAAATTTAAAACTAATAGTCACAATAATATAAATGTCAACAAGGAAATAATAACCAAAGTTATATCGATTCTAATCCTCCTTTGTCAATCAATTTTATTGATATTATCTTTTCTAAGTTATGTCAAGTCCATAATAGTGCCTCTCATGGAGAGTGTGATCACCCAAATTTTAACATGGATTTTTATGTTCTTCAAAAATAAATGAAATTTGTGAGGTCATCCCCATCGAGGTAGATCTAGCTTATGGGTCACATGGCCCCACCATAACGCTCATAGTTGAGAAGTATAGGTACCCTCAAAAAGAATATAACAAATCAAAGGAAATTTTAGATCAAATCCATGCTTATCAGTGATTTCAAATGAGTAATTGTGAGTTGAGAAGAAAGGGTCAATAATTAAACAATGCATCTTCCCCTCCAAATAAAAGGGCTACAAACCCATGCCCCAAATAAAATACCAATCCACCACCACCTATAGGAGGTAATGTATTTAATAAAGCTTCTCATATTCAAAATCACATGTTAATATTTGATTTTATAGGATATAACATAGCAGACAATATAAAAAACACTGATGTCAAAATCACCATGCATGGGTTAACACAACTAATTGATAAAAGAGATTTACTTTTGGATTCATCGAGTGATAAATGGAAACTTCAAATGGCATATACTAATGTGGTACCTTAAAATTGTAAAATTAAAGTTCATTCTTTTTCTCTATCAAAATATTTGGGAAATTTTTCAAAATTGTCTAATTAATTTGGGAGCTTTTGTAAATGTGATGCCTTATTCAATTTTTCAAAAAGTAGGCTTGAATCCTATAAAATCAACTAGGAGGGTTGTTAAGTTAGATAAATATAACATTAATGTGGTTAGTGAATTGATAGATAATTGTATGCAACTTACAACTAATCCCAAGCTTCAATAATACATTGAAATATACGTTGAGTACATGCCCAAAGCATTCATGATGTTGATGAGTAGAGATTAGTCTAGGGATTTAAATGGATATGTTGCCACATTTTTTTCTCATGTGTACTTGCCTTGGAAAGGAGTATAAAATCAAAAGTGAAATTATGAGGAACCTAAGATGAAGTATGACATCACTAAATAAAATCAAAAGAATGAGAATACTAAGATACTAACCACTAACAATGGTGTCTACACTTTGAGAGCAGGAGAAGAAACACCAAACTTTTCTCAAAGAGAGTCAATCAATGGGTTGTGGACCTTATATGTAAATGGTCCCAAGTAAAATCAAAGATTTGGTAGATGTGAAATTTTAAATAATCCTAATGCTAAGTATTCTAATTATAGATTATAGTTTCCTTACGTGAATAACATTATAGAATATGAAGCTGTAATTTTTAGAATACATTTTGTTATTCTTCATATTTCAAAAATGTTTAAAGTAATTGGAGACTAAAATCTAATTTTTAATCACATGAGTAGTATATTTCAGTGTAACTCTATATTTATTTTTATTTGATATGGTAAAATCTAGGTTTTATAGGGACCTGAAACCACAAGAGTGCATTACAAAAGTTTGAATAGGCTAACTAGGGCCAAGACACAAAAAGAAAAAAATTGAAATTAGAGAAGAAGCAAAAAATAGGAAAGCATAATAGAACTAGGAGGAAGGTCCCTCTTGAGGGTCATCATCTACAATAGTGTCCTTCACTGGGATGGTTGGTTTGTCCTTTGAAACTTTGGCTTGGGTGCAGTTTTTGGGGCCTTCAACTGCTTCATCAGAGAGGATCATTCTGGGTCATTTTTTACCTTTTACCTACATGGAAGACTGTTTTGGGGGGACTCCCTTGGGGGAGCCCTGGGGGTAGATTTTAAGACCTTAGGTGAATTCATAGCAGGGGATTATGAGGGTTGATCAGAGTGAACAAAGGCCTGGATAGTTGCTTCGACCTATCTATGTAAAGCATTCCAATCTTAGATGTGTTTGGCTAGGACAAAACCCACTTATTACATCTTCCTTCGTAACCATGGCCTTCCCTTTTTAGGATAATTTTGTAGGGGTCCCTATTTCAATAGGTTTCAATTTAGAAATAAATAAAAATTTTGGAGGGAGGTCATTCGAGGGGACTATGATAAGCTATTATAGGGGGTGTGGTCAGAAGGCTGGTGGGATCCATCGATAGGATCCTCCTCTAGGGGTTCCTCTTGGGAGTTCTCCCCAAAAGAGGAACCCCTAAGGGGAAGCTCCTAGCTTAAAATGGCTTGGCCATGCTTAACAAGGAGGAGGATCAGGCCTTGATGTAGAATTGGATTGGTATCATTTACTTGGTGAAGCAAGATAGTGCTCTCAAAGGACTTAAGCAATAAATAGGGTAGACTGATTTGATACCCAATGAAATGATTGAGAAGTAGAAAATGGTGGGAGAGGATTAGTGTATATTTACCTTCCAACGTCATATATAACATGATTTGAAGGAAAATTTTTGCCCAATAACATAGGAGGTCAACCTGTGGGAACCCTTATCAATTTGAACAAAATAATTTGTTCTAAAGAACCATTTTAGGGACTCTTAATTTTTTTCACTAGTCTTTAAATTCTTTGGCACCTATGCATGGCATGCCAATGGCATCACTGATGAACTCCTCTTAGACATTAATGGTGATGCCACACATGGAAACCTTTTAATTTGTCCAAGTTGTAATGAAGTCTTGAGCAATATTGACATTATGCTCAGTGACCCATTCTGAAAATTCTATTAGGCCCCCCTTTTTGAGCTTCTTCCAAACTTTCTTTTGCTCATGGACTTCCTTGAAAAACATTGGTTCTAGTCAATCTCCATCACTAGCCATGGAGACTAAGAAAGTAGAGTTGAACCAGGAGAGATGAAGCTTCTGGATGGAGTAGAGATGAGTAAGACACAAATGAGTGGAAAGTATCATCGAGGGTAAAAATAATTAAGACCCCTTCTTTTGAAATGATTACAGATCAGCTTGATTAAGATATGTCCTATCATGGTAAGATCATGTACATGTAGAGAGATGGATTTTTTAATCTACATTGGTACTTTCATTATAGATGGCATTAAGTACATTAGAGAGGGAATTGCCTACATCATGATTATATTTATTAATAGATATAAATATAGAGCTTAAGACCTCATCAAACATTTATTGCCTTTAACATCCATGTACTTCCTAGAGAAAAAAATAAAATGGTTGATTTTCGGCTTGATCTACAATAAAATTGTTTCTATTGACCAAAACTAAACTAATTTTTTAATTTAAATGGTATTGGTTCCTTCAGTCCCTAAAAATATTTAAAATTTTCATGTCTTTGATGATGAAGATCAAATATTGCAATTTTAACTAATTTTGACATGTTTGAAGACCAAGTTTTAGATGATAAAGAGCATAGAGAGAAACTGCATGATGATGAATAAGGGGTAATCATGTTAAAAACAATTAATATACACAAAGGTGTAATTTATCTTGAAAAATAGTTTAATTTAAATATTAGGAAATCAAAGTATGCTGTGGAGAAATTAAGAGATCTTGAATGAAAGGACTATCTATTAGTGAATTTGGGGACATCACAAAACCCTCAAATGATGAACAATTGCAAAGCATAGTCTAAGGATGAAATAAATAAGATAATGGTCATACAAGGACTTGAATATTTTTAACCCAAAAATCATTACCCATACCATTCCTATAAAATCAAATCTTAAACCCTGTAGAAAATGTCAAAGGCTAGTGAATTGTTCTTTAAAACCACCCATCTATAATGAAGTTCATAAAATCCTCTCCATGATAATTATATTCCCTATTATACAATAAAACTAGGTTGTTAACCTTGTCCTAGTGAGGAAGAAAATTAGTGAAATTAAGCTGTGTAGATTTATAAAAGCTTAGTAAAGCTTCATAGAAACATAATCACCCACTATCATCATTGGATGAAGTCTTAAAAATGGTGAAAGGTTTAGAAATGATGTCTTTATTGAATGGGTTTTTTAATTACACTAAAGTTCTAGTTGATCAACAAGATAGGTATAAAATTAATTTCACTGTCAAATGGGGAACATTTGCATATAAGTGTATGCCTCTTGGTTTAACTAACACAAGAGAAATGTTTTAGCGAGTTATGGACACCACTTTTAAAAGGTTGGTAAGTAAATGTATTATTATTTATATATATGAAATTAATATTTTTCTAAAAAAAGGGTAAATATTTAGAACATAAGAAGTATGTTTGATAGATGTAGACAAATTGGATATCGTTGAATTACAAAAAGAGTATTTTTGTAGTATCACAAAGTAAACTATTAGGTCGTAGCCACTAAGGAAGGTATATTCATTGATCACTAAAGAGTAGAGGTTATTTCCAATAAACCATACCATACCTAAATAGTTAAAAATAACTCAAAACTTTCCTTAGTAAAATAAATCTTGTTAGAAGGTATATTTTTGGATTTGATGAAATGGTAATACCTTTGATTTCCATGTTAAAACATGATGTCAAAAATAATGGATTGATGCAATGAAATGACCACTTCCCTAGTATTAGAATCCCATATTATGAATTGCATTTTGATATATATCCATTTTCATAGGAATACTCAATATCAATGGTTTTTAACTCAAATATATATGTGGGAGGATGAAAGACATGCAACATTGATGAGCTCCAACTTGAAAGATGAAGAACTAGAATATTCCCCAATTAAGAAACAAGCGAGTATGCTTTCATAAAAGTAGTGAAACATTATAGATCTTATATTTTAAAGAGAATAGTGAATTTCATTGTCTTAGATCTAGTAGTGAAAGCTTTGTTTAGTCAAAATGGATTTTGGTTGAACGAATAGGAAAATGGAGTCCATTACTCAAGAATATAAGCCAACCAGGATAGTCAGAGAGCAAGGGATATGTCAAATGATTTTTGAGGTAAATTTCAAAAAAAACCTAAAGTAGGAGCCTTTAAAGTAAACCACTCTTATATCTTCCTTTCTACACAAATTTAAATTCAAGTGGATGGGTAGTACCCTAATATTCACCATAGTCTTGTTAAAAGAATTTTCCCCAATTTTTTGAGTTATACAAATGCACAGCAATGAGATTGAATGTTTATCATTATATGTTGAAGAATGGTGTCCTTCATAGGCAATAATATGGTGTGTATTTTTGGTGCTCCAATAAATTTGAAGTTGAGATGTTGATACAATAACTTCATGAAAGATTAGGTAGTGGACATTCATCTAGGGATTCTACATCTCATTATATTTTTAGAGTTAGATATTATCGGCCTATGGTTTTTAAAGACTCACAATTGTGTGAGAATATGGAATTCTTTTCAAGTTCACACAGAAAGGAAAAAGAATGTTGTTATGCCTATGCATCTTGATGTGGATAAAGAACCTTTTGCATAATGTGGGTTTGATTTTTTAGGGTTGATTAGCCTTAATACATATTTGGGACATAATTTTTTTTATAGTAATTGATTAATTGAGTAGATGGTTTGAGCCTAAAGATATTAAATATAATACAATAATTGAGGTAACCAAGTTATCATATGGAAACATACTGACAAGGTTTTGTGTATCCCTTATTTGGTTTGTGATAATGTACCTTCTTTTAAGTCACTTGAATTGACACAGAAGGTGTATGATAATAATACCATTCTAAATTTTACCTTAAATTATTACCTACATAGAAATGGAGTTATTGAATCTACCAAAAATAATCTAATATAGATCATCAAGAGAGTACATAAATTCCTAGAACTTGGCACATTATTGAAATGTGTTATAGGAAGATTGGAGTAGAGATGTGATTTGAGGCCCAAGAGGATACCTGATGAACAACCTACTTAAATGGATTTAAGAAGGTTGTAAATAGAAGTGAATTAAGAATGACAGAGAAAATTAAAGCTCCAAGCATTCAAAGAACAAAGGAAGGCAAGAAAGAGGTGGAAACCAATGTAGAACTGTAATAGAAAAATTGTATTATGTTAAGTTTTGTACAATATCTGAGAGATTAGATATTTGGTGTCTACATACTTTTTAAATCTATTTTTATATGGTTCTATTAACCTAAAAAGAGTGTAATTGTACATTATTCTACAATGAAATAAGATGAAGCATCAGTTGAATTGTTACAATAGTTGGTAACAACTACTTCATAACTAAAGAGTTTGATGACATCACTGAATGTCATTAATGTTGTAGGCTACATTACTAACACTGTAGGAGTTATTTAGTAATTCAAGAGTGGAATTGGAAGGAATAAATTAGCGCATAGTTATGGAACCTAAAAAAATTCATTTGATTTTATCACAAGGTTGGATGTGCAACTACGGTAATGTTTAATATGATCTAGTGACCCAACTCCTCCTAGATTAGTTGCCCCTCCTTAAAGAGCAATGGTCCCCATTACATGCAGTTACAGAAGAAGATGTGGAATTAAATTGGCAACCTACACTTTTTTAAACCATTTTCCTTGGGAAGGCCCTTGATATGCTTTAACGATGTAGAAGAGAGAGATCTCTTATTGGCATGTCTGTTTGACCCAAGTGTCAATAACTTGATCTTATTTTGATAAAATACTATAATATAGATTGATATATGTCTACTAAAGAGTCTTTATAGTATCCAAAATATCCAATAGGGATGGAAAGTAATGGCATAAGAGTTATATGTTGAATATCGGATGAAACCCAAGATAATATGGAAGATTAAGCTGAAAAGTGTTATCTCTGAATAGCTTGGTGATGGTGTAGGGCCTCTACCATAGTGGCTGAATCTTGAGGTAAGTTCATATCAGTATTTCCTTACGAAAGTGTATCCAAACTTGATCACCAACCTGAATAGTGTGTGATGTTTGATGATTGTCATGGTGATGATTATATTTTGCATTTGCTTATTATAGAATAGTTTGCAGTTATTTTTTAATATGTTGAATGTGCTCAATGAGTTGAAAAGGTTTTTCAACTTCATTTTGAGTTGAGGGAGTTTCAAATATTCATGGCATAATAGGATAACCTACATTAATGGGTGCCAAATTTAGGAACCCAAACAAACCTAAAAAGGACTATGTGGTAGAGCTATGAAGACCTCTATTGTAGTTGTGCTAAATGAAAGTTAGGCTTTCATCTAAAGTGTGTTATTTTTTAAATTGTACACTCTTATAAAGTGCACTATCATCCTATTTACCTCTTTCATCTATCAATCAATTTGCAGATGAAAAGCAGTAAATTTATTCAGTTTTGTATCTAACATATACCAAATTATTTTCCATAAATGGCTCAAAACTCTTATATCTCTATCAAAAAAATATTTTTTGGGATTCCAAAGTGGATCTAGACATTTTGAAATTAAAATTGAGTTATTTCTATAGTTAATATTACATAATTATAATATACAAGAATTATCATCTTTGATATTCTATCAATTAATACATAAATGCAATCATTATCATGCTTGGTAAAAGGGTAGCCTGAGAGAAAGTCCATGCAAATAGATTCCCACGGTCTCATTAGAACTGGTATAGTTTTCCACTAACTTCACTTTTTTTTGATAAGCTAAGTAATTACACATATGGTATAAGACTCTACATATATGGATACATCAAACCTAAGATGTGGCCAAATAAGTACTTATGCAACACTACAAGAGCATTTTTAACTCCAAAATGTCCTGAAAACTTGCTAAAATGAACCTCCCATATTAGTTTTTGTCTCTTTGCCTCATGGGAAATTCACAAGTGCCCAAGATGATGTAGGAGTTCATCCTACAAGTAGAAATTTGTAAGTGAGCTACCATAGATCAAATTTTGTTAGATATATGTAAAAGACATGTCAGATGGCTAGAATTTTGACCATGCATTAACTTCATGTCCACATGCATTAGGTATAAAAAAGAGGGCTTGAACTGATGGCTGGCTCAAATAATTTGTGACTGGATTGGCACTTCCCTTCTTATGCTTAATGTTCACTGGATTGGCACTTGCCCAAGATATATTATTTCCCATGCTTACATGCCTTAATAATAGCAAAAACCTCACAATCATATGTTGGGTATTTTCTTACCGATGCAGTGAATGTTTCATTGTGGTAAGTGACTAGATGACCATTTTGAGTGAGGATTTCTCTAAGTGCAAATTCAAAGGCATTTGTCTCAATCTCAAACACTTGTTAAACTCTGGTAAATCAAGTACTAGTGTGAAACAAAGTCCGCATTTCAATTATTGGAAAAAATTCTCTTTTGTGTTCCCTATTAAAATTTTGCTTTAACATCACCTTTGTTAACTTGGTTCAGAGGCCAAGCCACATGACAAAAACTAAGTATAAATCTCCTATAAAAGTTCATTAATCCAAAAAAACTGCAAAGCTCTGTGATATTTTTTAGTTATCATTCTTGGATGACTTAAATCTTGGTCGTGTCCACATGCACTCCTTTTGTCTCTACTATGTATCCCATAAATTATATCTCCTTCATAAAAATGCACATTTCTCAATGTTTGCATATAGTTTATGTTTTTATAGAGTATCAAGCACTTGTTTTATATGGCAAAGATGTTCATCCCATGTTTTACTGAAGATCAGGATGTCATCAAGGTAGATTATAACAAATGAAGTAGTGAATGGCCTGAGATTGTCATTCATCATCCACATGAATGTATTTAGTGTGTTTCTTAGATTGAAGGACATTATTAACCATTTGAGCAAACCTTATTTTGCCTAAAAGTTTGTCTTCCATACATCTATAGATTCAACATGAATCTAATGATGCCTAGGCTTAAGATCGATATTTATGAAGTATCTGTCACAACGGAGCTAGTCCATTAGGTCCTTAATCCTTGAAAGAGGATAATGGTTCTTCAATGTGATCTTGTTAAGCACTCAATAATTTATTCAGAGCCTCCATGTGTCATCTTTATTTAGTGCAAACATAATTAGGTTGCTACAAGGTGATGATATGGGCTTGATATGTCTTTTATCCACAAGTTCATGGATATGTCTCTTGATTTATTCATTCTCCATAAAACATCTCTGATATAAAGAAGCAATAAGTAGAGATAGTCTAGGGATCAAATCAATAGTATACTTCACTGCACAATGTGTAGGCATTTCCTTTGGTAGCTGAAATATGTCCTTATATTCTTCCAAATCAAGCTTCAACTTTGTAGCTTCTCTTGTTACCATTGCAGCAACTGTAGTATAAATTTGTGTTAGAATGGCTTCTTGCGATCAGATCTTACCATCAAAAGTACAAACAAATTTATTAGATGTGAATAACACCTTACACTACTTGACATTAATAAGTGATGACTTAAGAACTACTTTTAGTATGTGGTATCTCATATCACCAACATCTATGACAACATTTTTAGGATTTGCCTCATAGACTACATATTGATGGTAAAGATATGGTTGATCAAATAAATATCGCATACCTCTAATGGAGTGACATCACAAAGGACTGTATCTTGAAAAAACTTAATGTTGTATACCAATTAACACTATTAAATGACATGTTTTTTACATATCACATTGAACCATTCAATAGAGTATGATTGTGGGTGAGGCATCAAAGGCAAGTTCAATCTACAAACTGCTTTAAGATAAATCAGGTTCTTCTGACTTCCATTTTTAATAATGAAATGCATTAATTGAACATTGATGCATATTTGAAAATGAAATCATTTTTATGCTTCTTCTATTTCTATATCGGTAGTAGATATTTTTTTGGTACACATTGTGGCAATAGGCTTAGAATCCAAGAGTTTCTTACATTTCTCCAATGATTTTTTTTGTATGTGTTGATTTAAGCTATGCAATACAGTCTTCTTAGCATGGCATTCTTCATTGGATTGATTTTTGGAATTGTGAACTAAACACCACTTGTCAAACTTAGATTGCTTAATCTAATCATTTGATGATTAATGTTTCTTTTTTGGACGCTGTAGATAGGGAATGCATGTTGATCAAGAAACGTGAAACAATCCCCCAAAAAAAAATTTGTGGATTACTTTATCAGAGTGAAACCAACACTATGTGTAGGACCCATAGTACCAACTTGATGATGCAAGATGGCATCTTCCTCAAGTGCATGATGATGTTCTTATAAACAAAACCATATTAGATGGAATATAGACACTTAACTAGTGTTAATTTGTCATTACAATATTATATGAGGGAGCATGTTATCATCTAAGGAGTATATGGTTTTGGGTGTATTAGTGTGAAAGTACACATTAGAAAAAATCAAACTCTATACATGGCACTTGTCTCCCCAATAGGACCATTTATTGACCTATTGACCCTAATTAAGTATCTGGAGTCTTCCTAATATAATATGGTTTGACAGTTTGAGGAATAATTATTTTCTTATTGACAGAGGCATAGGATCACCTCTCATATTATAGTCATGAGTATTAGAGTAGGCCACTCTACAACTCAAAGTTGACCTAGAACCATACCATATTTAGCAGTATAGGAATGGGTATTTATCGACCAAAGGAAGCCATTAGTTCAATAGTTCAAAACTAACGATCACCAAAATTACTATGAAGTAATGTGTGGGAAGCACAACATAAAATTCACTTGCCACATTCATAGTGATAACCATGTAAGGGTCAATCATTAACCATGAACAAAGTTGTCTCATCATATAAGTGAATACAAAAGTAATGTAGACAATTAAGATAGTACTACCCGGTCAAGAATAACTTATTTTTTAACCTTGTGTTCCTAACACTATATTGCCCTTCTAATATTGATTTAGAATGCTAACCAAAAGTATAAAAATGACTTCATTCCATAATATTCTCTCATTATGTCACAATATATTTTTTTTTAGAAGTATATGAATAGTTGTAAGTTCATTCATAACTCACCACCAAATACCATGTTAAGTACCCATTATTCATTATCATATCATAGCAATTACATATCCAAAATTGAGTAATTGGTTGAGAAGAATTTATACATAATGATACTGGGTGCATCAACTAAAAAGTGAACCACAACATTAATACATAGCTGATTAAAGTAAGGTAATGACCAAAGAATAAGTCATTGGATAAGCATGCATCTTGTACCAAGTTTCTATGTTAAGAGTTTTGTAACTAGCATGATTATTGTTTGTAATTTTTCCATGAATCGAAGGGAAAGATCAATAGCAATCAACAATTCTTAAGAATTTACCTATAGAATCTGTACCAAGAATGATATCAATATAGCAAGTCATATAAACATTAATTTCAAGTAATGAAATTAAATTTTAGCTCATGGTTAAATCTCACAATACAATTTCTAAGATCTCACCAAAAACTAAGTTTGGAGGTCAAAAACTTAATGGAAAGCATCCATCTATTTTGGATTAATTTAGGCAATAAGGTACAACCAAAATAAACTCTTAACATTTAAATGGTTAGCAATCAATCTCACATAACTAATTTTTCAATTACCACTTGTGAGTATTCATTAAACTTGGATGTACATCCATATACTCTATATTCATAGCAAGGAATTGTCACACTTTTAATTGCACACAACAGCAGGTCATAGAGGAGTATAACTACTTTCACTCCTTAACATTTCTATTAAATTCCAACAACTCTTTTACTAAATCACCAAACATTATAATGTTGACCAATTGAAGTATACAAGAATACATAAATAAATCACATAAGTATGTTATTATTTTGAAAATACAACTATTGTCCTCAAATCTGGATTTATCATGCATCAACATATACCTTTCAACTAATTATGAGATGACAAGTTTAGCATTATATTTGAACCTTCAAAGGCAATACCAAAATATTCAATATACACCAAGGAGTGATTATAGTCTATTTTTTAGCACCCAAGATCATTGCAATTTGGTAAATAATGTCATAATATTACATTTCTTACTTCAAATCGATCATTTGTAAACATACCTGTAATGTCAATAGGGTAAGAAACATAATGCAAACTTGCACATATTAAAAGATACTACAATGTATCATCATGTCTATCATGGAGAGAAATGGCATAATATAACTACTATAATTAATTTTGAGTGGAACATCCTATAACACAATATACAATAGCAGTTACCATCAATTAAAATGTCATCACCAAGAGTATCCAAGGAAGGAAGGAAGCACATGAATAATTATGAAGCAAACCCTTCGTCACCAGTCCAATGATCCCATCCATATAGTGGCCCTAACCACCCCATCCATCAGCTGGATAGTGGAATTCCTCATCCGAGAATTTATGAGAGGTGATGAGGATGCAACAGAGATTTAAAGCCACCCACATGACTCTCAACAGCAAATAAACAAAAATTATAAGGGCATAAGTAAACAAGAAGCAAAAACATAATAGTTTCTAGCCAAACACTGTAAGGGGAATTTGTCTTCAAACCAAGAGTGTACACTCAATCCAAGAAATAAGCATTCCCAACAATGAACTATATCAAACTCTAAGGAGCCCATTTGGCATTTAATTTGAAATTGAGAATTGATCATAAATCAAATTAAAATTAATTGGATTCAAAGATTGGAGATCATCACAAACGTCTTATAATGATTGATGGAATTTCCAACCAATACAAAAAAGAAATTAGTATTGATTTCCAATGAAACCAATACTATTAGATAAGAGAAGGGATAAAAATCTATAGTTGCATACAAAGAAGAAGAAGATGTGGTTTAGGAATCTGAATGACCCTTTATAATAATGAACAAACCTCCAAACCAAGGATCGAATACACATATTTAAATATGACCTTAAAAAACATAAAACATATAACTTGATGCTTAAAACAACTCACGCATAGCCCACAATAGTCTTTATTATAAGAAAATATAGTTTGACAATTACTAGCGTTCACCATTAGCCATCATAATTCCCAATAAGGAGAAATAAAAATCCATACTTTGAAATGGCAAGATATAATCACCGAGAATCCTCATAATAAAATAACACAGCTTAATACACTTAAGTTAACCTCACTCGACCCATCACAAAATAAAACCAAATATTCAAACTATCCTACTAACTTTACATATCCACACAACTTTTGAGACTTAATAAAAACCACAAGAAGACTCTAAGAGAACTTAATTAGGCCACCATCAATTCACACAATGATGCAAACAAGGCATAAAGAGTGAACAAGAATTCACATGGCCATCTCCAATCAAATAAAGGAGGGTCGATTTAAAACCAGTAAGTGGATTTCCCAATAAAACTAGTTTGGTACTTAATTAAAATTTCATTAAAAAAGTGAATTGATTCACCCGTTTAGGGTCTTCCAAACATGAAATGTATGGTTATGGCTGGCAACACCGAGCTTAGTTTTTACACAGCTATAAAACAAGGTTTGTAGGAAAACCCTACTCTAATAATGCATCAATTTCTCAACAAAATTCTCAGCTTAGACCATGTTCAATTTCTTTAATTAAATGACCCATTATTGGTAAAATGTGCCTCATAAGATCCCAATCAAATAAAATGCAGCATGCAAGAATTCCAATGAAACCCACAACCTAATATGGAATATAATCAATTTTTTACATTGCAATCAAAACCCACAAAAATCTAGGCATTCATTCATGCCAAATAATCTTACAAAATCCCCACATCAGTAAAATGAAACATACAAAAATCAATCCAAACCCACAACACACAGCCATATATAAGAAATATTCAGCATTACATCCAAAATCACCAGTATTTAAAGAATTAAAATCGATTACCTTCGATATTATGGCATTTTAGGTCCATTATAAGTTGGGATACTTCATAAGGGACCTCTGTGATGGCCCATTATAATTTCAACTCACAATGAACAAAAAAAACCCAGATCAAATTGCATAAACAAAGCCAAATCAACTTACTTGCAGACTTGCAAACTACCATGGAGGAAGATTAATAACCACACTTTGTACTTTCATGATGGGCTTGCATAGTTGCAAATAATTGTGGAGGAGAGATTGATAACTAGGCTCAGTGCCCCTTTTTCTCTTTTTTAGTCCATCCTCCTTTTTGTGGACTATAAGGCAAGACACCATCAACATCCTTCTTCCCCCACTGTGAACTACAAGTCCACTGTAGAGAAGAGCTCCATATCTACAAGAGGACCAACCCCCAAGAGTCTCCCTGCAAGCTCCTCCATCGAAGTCCTCCCATAAAAATAATGGTTTTTCCCAAGTTTGAACCAAATAGCCCACCTAAAAAAAATCATAATATTTCATTGCAATTCACAATATTTCAAAAATGGAGCATGGCCAAAAACATAAAAATAATGTCAACACCAAAAATCACTTGATAGATGAATCCTAAAATTGAGCCATCATGCCAAATAATTAAAATAATGACAATCCCCAACATTCAAAACTCATCATAAGGCATGTGGGGTCTAGTATGCCAATGTAAGGGTCCACGAATTTATGGCCCAAGCCAAGAAAAAAAGTCAGCCATGACCCCATTATGGTATAAAGGCCTTTTGTTATTAAACACATGTTTAACCCTCAACATGACCCAAGGTCAAATCTTACACAAAAACTCTGAGCACAAGACAACACATGTTAACCACTACATGGTCCAAAGTCTCTAAGACCCCATAATACCTTAAAAAATCACATGACTTGTCACATAATAAGGTGGATGGTTTAATCCTTCCATGTGACTTGTCACATCTCGTAGAGACCCTTAAATGAAGACAATCGAGAATACATATGTAGTTGATGGCATAAGTAGTCAAACAAGATGATCATTAATAAGAGCACTCAAGTGATAAAAGATGAGAATTAAACACTAGAAGTTAAAGTAAGTGATGAAACATATAACCCATCATGACAACAAAGACACTCAAGACCAAGTCCCACACATCCAATTCAATTACACAAAGACAAAAACCACATCCATAATTAAAATACCGATCACGAAGTCAAAACAAAAAAAATAAACAAGACTTGAAAGATAATAGGTGGCTTAAGAACTTTTTTATAACCCATTATACCTATTGAAATCACATTTGACTACCCATTATCCCCTTTTATTATTTTCCCCCAACTGTAGGAGTCCACCATCAAGCCTAGCTCATCGACCTGTTCTTGTAGCCACCAAAAAGGAATCATCAACATCTAAACAAATATCAATATCCAAATAATAAAATAATTCTAAATTTGAATAGAATATCTAACATAATATAAATGAATCAATATATCATAACATGTGTAAACAAGAAGAATCATCTAAATCACAATCATTTTTACAATAATAAATCAAAATCGTAACTGATAACTATGCCAATAGAATCATAACCAATAAACATAATACCTGGTCATAATCAATCTCTTGTAATAATTAATTGTCATTAGTATATCATAACATGCATATACAAGCATAATCATCTAATCATAATCAATCTCATATATCAATTAGTTAAGTGTCAACCAAAGTTCAACAACCATAGGGTCATAATATCCCGATCAACAACTAAAGGTATATCAACTACAAGGTTAGAACATCAAGATTCAAGCTATATTAGATCGGCCCCCTCCTACTATCATGACTTAATTGAGAGGGTTCTTGGGGTTATGCACTTACTATCATAGGTTCGTTAAAGGGTTTTCTCAATTAGTTGTCCCTTTGACTAATTTGAAAAAAGGCAAAACCTTTTTCTAGTCCACAATTGCTCAATCAACATTTGATAAACTTCAAAAAGAAATGAGTTCATGTTCATTTTTTGGTGTACCTAATTTTTCATTAAATTTTATGTTGGAATGCCACACATCATGTAACACATCATGTGAAGGAATAGGTGTTGTTATAATGCATCAAGGTCATCCAATTGCATTTGAAATTAGAAAACTTAAATAATATGAATGCAGGTACTCTATCTATGATAAGGAAATATTGGCAATCATGCATGCACTAGCCAAGTTCTGACAATATCTTATATGTAGTAAATTTATGGTAAGGATGGATCATAACAATCTAAAATTTTTATTAAGTCAAAAGGATCTGAATGATAGACATCAAAAATGGGTGAGCAAGGTCCAAGCCTTTGATTTTGATATTGAATATGTGAAATAAAAAAATAATATTGTGGCATATGCATTATCAAGAAAACCATATTTGTGTTATATGAATATGATTGCAGTTGATTGGAAAGCTTTCATAATAGTCGAGTATGTCAAAAATGAGTTTGATATTGTAGTCTTAAGAGAGGAATGAGGAATACAAGGTAGTAAAAAGTCTCATTCTTTATAAGAATATGATCTTTTTGATACAAGAATCAAAGACTACGCATAAAAATTTTAAGGTCATTCATGAGAGCCCATTGGTTGGTCATCCAGGCTATTTTCAAACAAATAAATAAGAGAAAGGTTCTTTTAGAAAGGACTCAAAGGTGAAGTTCTTAAGTACATTCAAGAGTGTCCTACTTGCCAACGAAATAAGATAGAGCATGGATTTTTAGTAGGATTGCTACGAACTATAGTTTGTCAGGAAAACCAATGGTTAGTCCCATTGTCAAATATCTTGATACTTCATACAAACAAGTTTCATCCACATGGTAGCATCCTGTTGATCTAGAACTTACAGACATGGCAAAAGACAAAATGAATCCTGTGATCCTACAAATTAATAATATTGTGCCACGTGTTGACATCTCATTCTTGCAAATCAAAATAATGAAATGACTAAGTCTTAAGCATTCAGATAAGCGAGATCATGCCACATGGCATAATCCCACTCATATGTGACTAGCAAGAGCAAGTCCTAGACTTGAGGTTTGTTGAGCATCTGAATAAGTGAGGGCCATCCACATGGTGGAATTTTGATAACTTGAAGCTTGTAGACAGATTAAAATATTATATCAAGCTCATGATCCCCTAGATTAACTAGATTGTGCCACATGTTAACATCTCATTGAACTGTAGCCAAAGTCCTAGGCATACATATGTCAAAGCTTAGTGACCAAGAGAAAGAATGAGATCGTGCCACTTATTGACATCTCACTCGCTTGCTACTAAAGCGGGCCTAAGATGCTAAGTTTTGAGTTCAAACCTAGTGGAAGAGTGAGAGGAGTCCAAGTGTCATGTTGTGAATAAACACGAACAGAGAAAATCAAGACTTGATTGCATGATAAATAGACATGTAACAAAGTTTATGGCTCAGTGAAGTCACTAAGAGGCCAAAATAAACAAAATTATAATGTGTTTCTCTCTAGACAAAGCATATTAAAGACACACAGATGGGTCACAAGAGCACTATAAGGACATATGTCATTTTAAGGATGACTTGGCATCCAAATCAATTTTAGTCTATGGGCTAAAGGCAACTCCACATAGGTCATGATCGAGTGGAAAATGGACAAATGTCACAATCCCAAAGGGATTGACTAAGACACTTCTTTCAACTTCAGCGCATAAGTAAAAGATAAGAAGGTGGACCCAAAAACATTATATCCAAACATTTGTCATTTTTTTTAAAGGACTGAGTAGTCAAAGGCATTAGTAAAGTGCCATGAAGATTGACCCTCAATCATTCATAGTGCCACAGAGGTAGAAAAAGGTATGTGCTCCCCACACTTCATGTACATAATAGCTCTAGCAAAGACACTCCTCCATAAGTATTTTATCGACTTGCATAGGTTCAACCTCATCGACTAATCATTGGCAGTCCTATAGAGCTTCTAAAAATTATTAGGATGCAATCCACATCAAACCTCTCCTTAGGGATCCTTAGTGGATTGTGGAATTCTATTTCATCTTATCAATGTCATAATGAGGAATATTTTAATATAATTTTGTTTTACCATTTCAAGCCGTATTGGCTACAAGTGAGATCATTTGCCTCTTAGAGGAAAGACCCATCTCTCCCTTCTATATATATTTCTACCTAGTATGTTAGAAGGGTCGACTTTATTTTCAAACAAACATTATCAGAATGCAAAATTGATTTTATATGTAAATACGTCTAAATGTTTTGAAGGTCTTCCACTTTATTTTTGCTTTAATGGATTAACACTAATGCTATAGGACTGTAACTTGTGTCTTTTTACAAAAGTTTATACATTAATTAGGATGTGTTGTCAATGTTTTAATTAGTTTATTCATCTCATTTCACTTTATTTAAAGTCTATAAGGATTTGTGTGTAATTAACTACATTTTTGTTTGCATTTCATTTATTAGAGTATTAGAATTGAGCATTTACCTTTTCTCTTTAGACTCTCCATGTGTGACTGAATCCTGGGCCATCATGAAACTTAACATACAATGGTGTAATTGTAGCTAGGCACATTTTCCTAGAAGCCTTGATACTTCCCTTTAATCAAAAGACTTTTTTTGTCTTACCCTCCCTCTTTTTTGATATTTATTTGTGAACAAGTGAACTTTTATTTTCCTTAAAATAGTGAAGTGAAGCAAAGTAGGGTTCTAAAATTCAATATGTTTCAATGGTTCTAGCTATAAGTGTAGAATTTTTGTAAGTCAGCAAAAAAATGGTATTAGACCTCCGGTGGTAGCATTACATCTCTTGGAGATCTATTATAAGTAGGTTATTTAGTGGAGCCCCTTACCTGTAATGTGTGCCTTATATTATCTCAACAACAATCCTAAAACAAGAGGATAAAAGCCCCACAATTTTTCTCCGAGCTCACTTAGTACATATAACCTCATAGGTGCAGTTGTGATGAAGATCTTGGACCGAATAATAGTTGGTGTTAGGAGGGCACCCATTCTCACTACCTAACAAATATTTAAGCTATTATCCTACCTAAGAGAAACTTATATCCTATAATGTGGATCACTAAATCTCAAGTTGATCTTAGACAACTAATAATATCCCCATTACAATTCTATAAGAGAACTAGAACTGCTAGAGGAAGATTGATCCCTATGGTTACACCTAATAGCTCATCCTCTTAATTTGTCCCTAACATACCTCCATCTACAACTACACCAATGACATGGTTGGTTAAGTCTACTATTGACATTCCTAGACTTGTCCATGATTTACCTAAGAAACCAAAAAAATACCTACAGAGATTTACACTAGGTGTGGGATGTGATAAGAAACTCATATGAAAAGTATATTGAATGCCACAAAAGATATAGAGATGAACTTGAATAGTGAAGTATATGAATAATCACCAGATCAATATTACATAACATATAATTTAAGTGGGAAAACCTCAAAAGATAAAAAAACTCACAAATGTTGATATTCATATAATTGAGAAACTTATAAACACCAATACACAACCTTGTTCTTTTCACTCTCTCAACCAATCTTCACAAAGCCTTTCCAAATATTTGTCACACACAAATATCAAATTTCTAATTAATGATATATCACAATAGGAGTAAAACTCTATTTATAGTGAAATATGAAGGGATGTGATCGTTACAATCAACAGGTTCAACCATCCTGAAAGTCATTTAATAACATTGGTATGCATTAAATAAATATAATTTTATTATTTGTTTACATGAAGTTTTCATCTCTTGTTAATAAATAATATATTATTCTTATTTAATTAACTACCAAGGTAAACTTGGAATCAATTAAACCTATTTAGACATTAACTATTCTAACACTTTACATTAATGCTAAGTGGGGATAAAAATAAATCACCTTTTAATATATATATATATATATATATATATATATATAATTGAAAGATTTAAAAACCTTATCATGACAAACATCATATTTTGCGACAAAGTAAATTATAATTTATAAACAACTCGAAAATGAGTTTAAGCTAGCATGATCAAGAGACTACATATCACACTTTCTCAAGAATAATCGACTAAACATATTTGGATCCTTTTATATTATAAGGACCTCCATTAGAAAGTATGCTTTAATGTATTAAGGTATAAAAGTAAAACTTACACACGAAGATTATAATGCTTTACAATGAGAAGGAAAACATGGCCGTTAAAAAGTGACATTGTCATGCACACTCCCCCTCAATGGCAACTATGAAAGACCCATAATTATAAAAACTAAAAAAACTTGGTACCACCAAGTGGTTTTGTGAAGATATGTCATTTTTTATCCATATGATAAAACTAAAGATCAATATCATAATTGAATACTTTCTATCAAATAAAATGTACATGAAATTCAATATATTTAGTATGTTGGTGTTGCACTAAATTTTTTGTCAAAATTATACAAATTTAGTTATTACAATGAAGGGTGGTACTATGAGATATATCCAAATGAATTTCTTCTAACCACCTCTGCAGTCACATAACGTTTTTAACAACTTCCATATCACTTTTATACTTTAGTTCTATAGAAGAGATAAGTGGTTTTTTTTTGGCTCCAAATGAGAACACCTACACCAAACTTAAACATATATCTAAAAGTAGATTTATGATATCATAATATGGCTAACATTACAATAACCAAATACACAAAGATAAATAAAAATATGTTTATCTATAGTAAAACATATTTTTAAAAAATCAAATTATGTTTTAGGCAAATGAGTTTAGTACTTTGATTACTAAATTAATGATACACATAAAATATTGTATGTAATTCATTATTGGATGTCTCCAATATTAACAAGATGGGCATCCCCAACTATCATTTGATGCACATACAACGATTTCAATGTGATACTAAGTTAACCAAACATTAGATATCTTATAAGAAATAAACATTTTTATAATTTGAGTCTTTTTTAAAAAAATTATAAGTTTAATATGTTTTTTGCCATTTGCCTATGATATAAAATTGGATCTATCAGAAGACTAAAGTATGTAACCTCTCATATATCAAATATGGATAATTTTAGCATGATATGCAATTATTCAATCAAATAGATATGGTATTAAAACAAATAATTTCGGACATGTATAAACACAATACTTAGTATAGTAAATAATTAGGAGCCAAATAATAATACAAACTTCATTTACACTACATTTTATAACATATTGTATTATCAGATGAAGCATTTAAGCATGTTAACATGAACTTTTTCATTAATCAAATGAAATCATCTTAACAATTGAGACACAAAAGATCCAAACTTTATTGAGTATGATTTTCTTACCAAATGCAACTACTAAACATCATTATCTTATCAAATTAAGCACAATGTTATGCATATAATGTATTTTAATGCTAACTCATATGAATTAAAAATATAATGTTAATACATTTTCTTCATTTTTTTAATCTAAGACCAATATATTTTTTACAATATAATTGTAATTAGAATTTAACAAGAATAAAACTAAATAGTTTTACTAACAAATATAAATGTAGTTGAAATACTATCAATTTAGTTAGTAAAAACAAAACTATTATAATAGTAAATAATATGCCATGACCATACATGAACTTTGGTATAGGAAATACAAATATTTATTAGGGACTTTATTTAGAATAAGCACAACAATATTTGTGTCTTCGACCTATAAAAATTTAGAAATATTTTCATATCGCAGCATTGTTTTAGCCATTTTTATAATGGTATGGTTTTTCCGTTTAGCAATATTATTTTGTTAAAGGGAATAGGGAGTTGTTGATTCTATTTGAATACTACAACTAATGCAAAAAGAATGAAACTCTTTACTAATATATTTACTGTCATTATCATATATTAATCTCTTAATAGAAAAATTAGAAGCATTTTTAACAATAGTTTTAAATTCTTTAAATTTATACAACACTTCAAATTTATTTTTAATGAAATATGACTAGATCATTCTAGTAAACTTTTTGATAAAAATTACAGCATACAAAGAATCATTAAGAGATACAACTTCAAACTATTTTGTGACCTCAACTATAAATTAGTTATAGAGGATGTGAGGAATTCATGTCATGATTTCTTATGAAAGGGATTAGTATATTGCTTACCACATAAGTAACCTTCACAAGTTTCATGATGGGAAACAATAGAAAGAAGACCAAAAATAAGATTATGAGAATACATATCATGTAAACTTTTAAAATTAATGTCATAATTGAGATTCATTATTACTATACAATGAAAGAAAACATACAAAAGAAACAATTAAAATATATGTCATTCTTTTGAATACCTTCAACAATCAAAGAACCGGATTGATTTCTAATGGAATAGTTATTTTTAAGCAAAGTTACAATAAATTTATCATTCGTAAATTGAGAATAAGATAGTAAATTCTTCTTAAGTTTAGGTATAAAGAAAACATCAAAAATAACAACTTTTACAGATTTTATTTTTTTTGTTTAGTTGTTTCCAAAAATAAATTATTTCTTAAATAAAAATTTTCAAAGATATCTCTAAAATCATACAAAATATTAGATAAACAAGTCATATGATGTGGTCCACCACTATTTAGAATCCATTCATTCTCATTTGAAATAAAGTCGTATATAAAGCAATAACATTTGAATTTTAATTATGATTGTTATTTTGATTAGATTTTTTTAATTTGTTATTTTTATAAAATTTATTGTTAATTTTATTTTTTTAATAAGTTTTATTTTTATGACTAAATTTACCACACATTATAATTCTCATTAAACTTAGGTTTATAATTTTTATTACCTAGTTTTATATTCCTATTTGAGTCACTGGAAGAATTAGGTTTAGATTTCTAGTTCTTGTTGATCTCAAAAACAAGATTGAGAATAAGATGTATTTGAATGATGTTCTCTTTAGAATAAAAATAGTTATAACTTGTTATTCTTGAATTAGAAGCACTGACAAGGTAGTAAGGTCAGGAATATCTTGTTTTATTTGATACTTTGAATTCAAAATTGTTAGGACCTCTTTAGAGTACAATTGATTATTTTTATATAAGCAACTAAACACGAAATTAAACCAGAAGTAATAAGTAACTAGAAATCAGAAACAACAAAGAATAAGAGATACGAGAAACAATACAATATGTATTAAACTCTTTCAAAAAAAAATACAATGGAGAAACCTCTCTCTCCTCACACCTCATAGGTGTACAATAATTCTCCTTCAAAATTTCTCTCTCTCTCTATCAATTATAATCAACTCAATAATTGAGTTGTCTTCCAGTAGATCTTCTTGATCTTGCACCTTGCAGATCTTCTTGATCTTGCACCTTGCAGATCTAATTGATCTTGCTCACCTCTTGTGTTGCAGATCTTCTTGATCTTGCTACCCCGTAGATCTAATTGATCTTACACACACTTTTCATAGATCTTCTTGATCTTGCACACTTGCAAATCTAATTGATCTTGCTTACCTTACAAGACTACCCCATGGGTCTCTTAAATAGAATTGAGAAGCAAACAATAATTATAAAAACAAACTCAATACTAATTTTAGTCTTTACATGCAAACTAGCTATTCTCCTAAAATTAGAAACGTTGTCTAATTCTGGAAATGCACAAAAGTCCAATGTCGGTCTGAAGATGACCGATGCCGGCCGACCCCTAATCGATGTCACTTGGTTCTAACCAATTTCATCGATGTCGATTACTGTGTAGCTCATTGGTGAAGCTTTTGGCTCCACAACTCAACAATCTCCCACTTGGAGATAAACAGCCACACATGTACCTGTACAGCAACATCTTCTAGCTTGTTTCTCTGGCTTGTTTCTCCATCTTCAAGTTCAATCTTGAAGACCAACAAAAGTTGAATAAAGATTCAACTTCTCCTTTGTTACTAACTTTGTTAACATATCAGTAGGGTTCTCATCCATATGGATCTTTTTCATCTTCAACTGTCCATCTTCCAATACCTATCTAATGAAGTGGTACCTAAGCTGTATATGTTTGGTTCTTGAATGAAAGGCTGAATTCTTTGCCAAATGAATTGCACTTTGACTATCACTGTACAATCTGTAACTCTCTTGCTCTTTTCTCAACTCTTCCATGAACCGAGTCATCCATATCATTTCCTTGCTAGCCTCTATGATTGCAATGTATTTTGCCTCTGTAGTAGACAGGGCAACAACTTTTTGCAACTTTGAAATCCAGCTAACCGTCGTTCCACCAACAGTGAACACATATCCTGTGGTGCTTCTCTTGCCATCCAAGTCACCTGCCATATCCGAATCTACATACCCATGTAGAGAAGTGTTTGATGTAATATCCCCTACCAATAGAGATATATGAAAGACACAAAACTATGATACCAAAGACCAAAGCTCTGATACCACTGTAATATCCCCTTCTAAACAGGAAATATAGCAACACAAAAAAATCTGAACCAAGATATAATCGTTGTTGAATAAATTCAGAAAGATCACAATAATATAGTCTCTTAATAACAAATTACAGATTGTATCACTTGTCCTTCTAAATTATTACAATTGCAGTCCTCTAATATGCATATAAATATGAAATACAGTCTTGAAAACCCTGGCTTTGCAAATCTAGAAGTGCAAATTGAGTTCTGGAAAGTCTCGGCCCTTATGTGTCAACACACAGTCGCCGTCGTCAGTCGATATCTCACCGACGTCGGTCTCTGCCGGTCGGATTTCTGCCGACGTCGGTCTTCAGTCGACCGATGTCGGTCACTGAAACCCTCTGTCTGCTGAGGTCGGTTCCTGCACTGATCTGTACGAACCCGTACGGATTCTGTACGGCCGCAAGTTAAGCACAACTTCCCTGTTTTCAACCCCTGATCTGAAGATATATGTCTCTAGCACAGTAGATCTCTAGCTGTATAATTTATTGAATCAAAACATAAAGCAATAAATACCTGGAATATCTGTGATAACTTCTGTGTGAAGTTATCTCTCAAACCTGAAATTCTGTAATAACTTCTGGATGAAGCTATCTCTCACTTTGGCAATAGATCAGCTGATATTCCACAGCCTCTTAATTGCACACACTGAAGAGGGAACGTTCTCCAATGCAAATGGAATCCTTGAACCCTAGGCTCAGTCTTCACAGAAGAAATTCTCAAAATCAATATCAATATTCAATAGCATAATCAACAATGGCCTCCATGAGAAACCCTTATACCCTCAAAAGATGTGCTTGCCCTAATTAGGGTTTTCTTAAATTAGAATTAGGGTTTCTAATTAAAATTAGGCTAAATAATTAATATTTGATTAAATCAATCAAATATTAATATCTCCCTCAATACATGTCAGATCGACGAACCGATCGAAGCTAGTGAATCAGGGAGTGATTCCGCACATAACCATACCACAATAAAGGCGCTCCGCTGCATATCAAATATCTCTAAAAAGTAGGAGCTCAGGCCAAATGTGTCTGAAATACCCTGAATGAAAATCAAATGTAGAAATCTTGTGAATCAAAGTCGAGCCAAGCTCCATTATGACCCTCTATCCATCCTATTAGCCTACGAAGGTCGCATAATAGGCTAACCATGAACTCAGAACATGTCACCTAAAAAGGGGGACATGACAATCCGCCCCTCCTGAAATTGCTTGCCCTCAAGCAATCACTGTATGACAAATCAATCAATCCACCTGGATCCCAAATATAATTTTGACCTCCACCACTGTCAATTAACACGACCCCCATGCCATGTCCATCCCAACTCTCATGTAATGGTGTCACATCATCTCTAGTACTAAGATAAGCACTCCAACATCCAATCCATAAATGAAAATCAGCAAGCAAACTCCTTACCTGAATAATATATGAAACTGGATAGTGAAGACTAGAAATAGTAATATCATCATCAACCTGTGATCCGGCTGTAACAGAAAGTTGAGTCCTCACCACATGTGACAACTCCTGAACTGAGCTCACCTCAAGACCAAGCTCGTCCTCGTACCTCTCCTGTACTGGTGCCAATGTGCTCTTGTCATCACCCTCTATCATGTTATGTGGTATAGGTACCTCCATCTGATGAAAAAACATATATCCGAAGCTGCTGCCCCGTATTGCCTTAAGAATATGTGTCGTCCCATCAACATTAAAGAGAACCTCCATGTCCTTGAGACGAAGAGTAACTTCCTGAAATGAATGAAGCCACTTCATACCCAAGACTAAGTCTATATCCCCCATGTTTACCACATAATAATCAGCGTTGAACTCATAGTTGTTCAAGCGCAATGGGAGGTCTCTAATCATACGCTCACACTTAAGAGTGTGACCATCAGCTACCTTAACTCTGATGCCCTCAAAACCTTCTGTAGTGAGTCCACGCTTCTCCACAAACCTAGCATCTATGAAATTGTGAGTGGCTCCTGTATCAAGAAGGGTGATAACCTTCTGCCCTGCCAAAACTCCACGGAGTCTGAATGACTCATCTGACTGTATGCTGGATATGCGGGCCTCCTGTAGGTGAAGCTCTAACTCTGCCTCTACATTAGGCCCTGAAGCCTCTGCCTCTGCCCCCTCAGCACTGTTATGCTGTTCGAAATCCTCAGAATCTGACTCCTCATAATATATCCACATCATACGATTCGCCTTGCCCTTAGGCCTCAAAGGACAATCGTGATGGATATCATATGGTCCTTTGCAGTAGAAGCAAAGCTTCTTCCTGCATAGATCATTAAGCACCTCACGATCCAAAGGTGGTGCTGCTGGATTGGCCTTTGAATCATTTTTAACTCTGGATTTATCTATGTTAAAATCCGGTCTCTCCGTATCCCCGTGGGAGTGCTTATGGTCTCTAGAAGAAGAAGTACCTTTGGTGTTAAATTTATTGGATGGGGCTGCCATCTCCATATCACGTGCCTTCCTCATAGCTACCTGTAATGAAGGAGGATCAAAGGCTTTGATCCAACCCCTCAATGGCTTTGTCAATCCCTCTATGAAGAGAACTACCAATCTACGCTCTGAAATATTGGGTACCATGACTGCTAATCTCTGAAACTCACCAATGAAGGACTCCAAGCTACCTATTTGTCTCAACTGTGCCAGATCTCGAAAGTAAACCTCAGGATCTCTCCTGTCAAACCGCTCAACCAATCTATCCACAAAGTCCTGGTACTCTGTCACTTGATTATGCTGGAGTGTTACCATACCATGGTACCACCAATCATGTGCTACTCCATCTAAGTGCAAAGTGGCATATTTGATGGCATCTATCTCTGACATTGGTCTCAACGCCAAAAAGGTGTCAAGCTTATGAACCCAAGCTTGAGCTGTCATCTTACCGCTGCCGTCAAAAGTAGTCAAAGAAAGCTTACCAGTAGCCTTCTGTAGCTCACTGAATTGGACTCTAGGTCTCCTATCCTGTCTAGCCAATCTATAGTGCTCTCTCCTCAAATTGACAAAACGATCAAAGGTTGTTCTCTCCTGGATATGAGGAGGTAATAAGTCCCACTCATCATTTGCAGCCATGTAAACATCTGCAAATGGAGAATTCCCTGCGTCCTCATCTGCTGGTACCTCTGGTTCTTCTTGAATAAATGTAGGGCGTGTAGGTCTATCAGCTGTTCTGGAGTGAGTTTGTTGTGGTCTCTGATTAACCGTAGCACTCCTATCATCTCTTTGGTCCCTATTCTGTCCATCAGGTGCATTCATTCTCTCTATCATGGTCATAAGTCCCTGTAGTGTCTGAGTCATCTGCTGTTGGCTTATCATCATAGCACGCTGAAACTCTCTGGTGGCCTGATCAACATCATACCTGTGGCCCCTGGGTGGGCTGCCCTCACGTCTGTCACTCATGATGATCGGTCTCTGATCTAACAACTGGATACCTTCAAGCAAGGCTCGGCTGCGTGTGTTATACCTGTGTGGTCCCAACTCTTGTGGCTGCATAAGATCTATAGACCCTCAGGCTGGCAGGATTTAGCTCTGATACCACTGTAATATCCCCTACCAATAGAGATATATGAAAGACACAAAACTATGATACCAAAGACCAAAGCTCTGATACCACTGTAATATCCCCTTCTAAACAGGAAATATAGCAACACAAAAAAATCTGAACCAAGATATAATCGTTGTTGAATAAATTCAGAAAGATCACAATAATATAGTCTCTTAATAACAAATTACAGATTGTATCACTTGTCCTTCTAAATTATTACAATTGCAGTCCTCTAATATGCATATAAATATGAAATACAGTCTTGAAAACCCTGGCTTTGCAAATCTAGAAGTGCAAATTGAGTTCTGGAAAGTCTCGGCCCTTATGTGTCAACACACAGTCGCCGTCGTCAGTCGATATCTCACCGACGTCGGTCTCTGCCGGTCAGATTTCTGCCGACGTCGGTCTTCAGTCGACCGATGTCGGTCACTGAAACCCTCTGTCTGCCGAGGTCGGTTCCTGCACTGATCTGTACGAACCCGTACGGATTCTGTACGGCCGCAAGTTAAGCACAACTTCCCTGTTTTCAACCCCTGATCTGAAGATATATGTCTCTAGCACAGTAGATCTCTAGCTGTATAATTTATTGAATCAAAACATAAAGCAATAAATACCTGGAATATCTGTGATAACTTCTGTGTGAAGTTATCTCTCAAACCTAAAATTTTGTAATAACTTCTGGATGAAGCTATCTCTCACTTTGGCAATAGATCAGCTGATATTCCACAGCCTCTTAATTGCACACACTGAAGATGGAATGTTCTCCAATGCAAATGGAATCCTTGAACCCTAGGCTCAGTCTTCACAGAAGAAATTCTCAAAATCAATATCAATATTCAATAGCATAATCAACAATGGCCTCCATGAGAAACCCTTATACCCTCAAAAGATGTGCTTGCCCTAATTAGGGTTTTCTTAAATTAGAATTAGGGTTTCTAATTAAAATTAGGCTAAATAATTAATATTTGATTAAATCAATCAAATATTAATATCTCCCTCAATACATGTCAGATCGACGAACCGATCGAAGCTAGTGAATCAGGGAGTGATTCCGCACATAACCATACCATAATAAAGGCGCTCCGCTGCATATCAAATATCCCTAAAAAGTAGGAGCTTAGGCCAAATGTGTCTGAAATACCCTGAATGAAAATCAAATGTAGAAATCTTGTGAATCAAAGTCGAGCCAAGCTCCATTATGACCCTCTATCCATCCTATTAGCCTACGAAGGTCGCATAATAGGCTAACCATGAACTCAGAACATGTCACCTAAAAAGGGGGACATGACATTTGACCCTCCATAGCATAAATGCCTACTGCTGGTCCCTCTCAGATATCTGAAAATCCACTGAACTGTTTTTCAGTGTTCCTTTTCTGGATTGACCATAAACTTGCTGACTAATCTCACTGCTTGGGCAATATCAGGTCTAGTACATACCATGTACTCAACCTCATCATGTGATTTAGGACACTGTTCTTTGCTTAACTTGAACTGTCCAGCCATAGGTGTGCTTATCGATTTTGCATCCTGCAAATTGAACCTCTCCAACACCTTATTCACATAATCCTCTTGAGACAAAATCAACCTGTGATTTTTTTTGTCTTTAGAAATACTCATGCCAAGGATTTTTTCTCCTAAATCCTTCATGGAAAATGTCTAAACTAATTTTACTTTTAGCTCAGTAATATTCTGCATGTGTGAACCTACAACAAGCATATCATCTATATACAGTAACAGGATAATGTAGCTACTATTATCCAATCTGGTAAAATAAACACAATGGTCAGATTGACATTGACTAAAGCCATGCTCTATCATAAACCTATCAAACCTCAAATACCATTGTCTTGGAGCTTGTTTAAGACCATATAACATGGCCTTGTGTCTCACTTATCCATTCTCTCCTTCCTTTAACCTGTAAACCCATTTGTTTTTCAGTGCTTTCTTTTTGGCTGGCAACTCTACCAAATCCCACGTTTGGTTCTCTTTCAAGGAATCAATTTTCTCATGCATGCCATGCCCCCACTGATTCTTGGATTCTACCTGCATTTCCTCATCAAAACTTTCTGGTTCTCCACCATCAGTGAGCAACAAGTAGTATAAAGAAGGGGAATAACGAATTGGAGGTTTACTTACCCTTTCAGACCTCCTCATGGGCTTTTGAGACTCGTTGGCAGCTTGATGTTCGCCTAAATTTCATTCTGACAGTGACCGATCTCGGTCATCTCTCGGTCTGCATCCAACCAATGTCGGTTCCACCTGACCGACCTGACTAACGTCGATTCCTGCTTGATCGACGTCAATCTCTGCCTGACCGACGTCGGTGTCTGTATTTTTTTGTGAGTGATGATTTTTACCCGTGAGCTCATTTTGGAACATAACCTCATCAAAATCAAGATTGCCCTACTCATAATTATTCAACCTCTTGCGCTGATCACTGTACATCACCTTCTCATTGAAATCTAAGGCTTTTCATTTCTTAAATGTGTCAAAAACATTAGATTTCTTCTTTATGCAATAAACCCATACCTTTTTTATAGCATTATCAATGAAAGAAACATAATACTGTGATCCTCCAATAGAAACTTTCTGAGCTGGTCCCCACACGTCTATGTGAACAAGCTCCAACTTGTGCTTCTTCTTTGTTGACCTAGTTTTAAAAAATCTCACTTTCTTTTGTTTCCCAAAAATACAATGTTCACAGAAATCTAGATCTATCAAATCTGAAAGCTTACATTTTGACTTAAGAATATCCATTCCCTTCTCACTCATGTGACCAAGCCTATAGTGCCACATCTTTGCATCTACATCTGAATTAGATAAAACAGAAGGAGAATCAGTAATACAAGTAGATAGATAAAGTGTACCTACTTTTTTACTTCTAGCCAATACAAGTGCACCCTTGAAAACTTTCCAAGATTCAGCTGTGAGAGTTATTATGTAACCCTCAACACCCAACTTTCTTACAGAAATCAGATTCCTCTTCAGGATGGGTACATGCATGACATCCTTCAACACCCATGTGTTGTCATTCTGCAATTTCAGCTATACTTTTCTTTTGCCAACAATTTGACAAGACTCACCATCTCCTAAATAAATTTTTTTAAAGTCTCTATGGACATAATCATTAAAAAAAATTATTTGGGGTTGCATGGAAAAAAGCACCAGAATCTAAAACCCATGATTCTACTTAACTATCCAAAGAAAATATAAGAGCATCATGTGCAACAATACGTGCATCATTTGCTTCTTTATTACCTTCATGCTGATCTTTTTTCAACCAACAATCTTTCTTTGCATGTCCTTTCTTTCTACAATTTCAGTAGGTTATACTTCCAATTCTAGATTTGGATCTTCTTCCCATCTTTGATCTTGATTTTTTTTGCTTGCCTTTTTTTCTTTACCTTTCCCTACTTTCAACACTTAAAGCATTACCTGATGTTTCCCTTGTGCTTTTTCTGCAAATTTTTAAATTACACTAACAACATCATCAACTTTCAAGATATTTGAAGCAGATGCAGTATTACTAACTGCCATTACCAAACTATTTCAACTTTCAGGTAAAGAGCATAAGATTAAGAGAGCCTTAATTTCATCATCAAAAACTATTTTGACTGAATTTAATTGATTTACTAATCCATGGAAATCACTAAGATGACTATATATAGATCCACCTTCCCGTATTTGCAAATTAAATAATTACTTCATAAGATATGTCTTATTTGAAGCTGAGGGTTTTTCATATAAATTTGCCAAAGTATCCATTAACTCTACCATTGTCTTTGCCTGTGATAAGTTGGAAATCATAGAAGTTGCCAGGCTCAACCTTATAGATCTAAGAGCCTTTCGATCAAGAGCATTTCATTCTTCATCTTTCATATCTATGGGCTTCATTGAAACCCCACCCAATGGTAAGTACATATCTTTCTGATATAGATAATCTTCTATCTGCATCCTCCATAATTGATAATTCTTGCCATTGAATTTCTCTATTCTTAATTTATTTTTTTGTGCCATTGCTTTACTCCCACTCAAACAGAAACCCCTGTGAGTGACTTCTATAATAAACAAACACTAACCTGCTCTGATACCACTTGTTAGGACCTCCTTAGAGTACAATTGATTACTTTTGTATAAGCAACTAAACACAGAATTAAACCAAAAGTAATAAGTAACTAGAAATCAGAAACAGCAAAGAATAAGAGATACAAGAAATAATACAATCTATATTAAATTCTTCCAAAAGGAAATACAATGGAGAAACCTCTCTCTCCTCACACCTCGTAGGTGTACAGTAATTCTCTTTCAAGAGTTCTCTCTCTCTCTATCAATTACAATCAACTCAACAATTGAGTTGTCTTCCAACAGATCTTGATCTTGCACCTTGCAGATCTTTTTGATCTTGCATCTTGCAGATTTAATTGATCTTGATCACCTCTTGTGTTGCAAATCTTCTTGATCTTGCTACCCCACAGATCTAATTGATCTTACACACACTTTCCGCAGATCTTCTTGATCTTGCACACTTGCAAATCTAATTGATCTTGCTTACCTTACAAGACTACCCCATGGGTCTCTTAACTAGAATTGAGAAGCAAACAATAATTAGAAAATAAACTCAAGACTAATTTTAGTATTTACATGCAAACTAGCTATTCTCCTAAAATTAGAAATGTTGTCTAATTCTAGAAATGCACAGAAATCCGATGTCGTTCTGAAGATGACCATGCCGGCTGACCCCTAACCGATGTCGGTTGGTTCTGACCGATTCCATCGATGTCGGTTACTATGTAGCTCATTGGTGAAGCTTTTAGCTCCACAACTCAACAAAAATAAATATAAAATTATGAATTTTTTTATGAATATTCAATTGAATAATGAAATAAAGTAATGGATCTTGAATTAATTTATAATTACATCTATCTAACTAAGATTTAATATTTTTAATTTTAACAAGAAAACTAACAATTTTTTCATCACATTTCATAGATGTAGTCAACAATTCAAGAATCGATTTAATTATCTTAGAAAGATGAGTGCCCTCATGTATGGACTCAAGGAGTTTCCAAACATCGCTACAAGACTCTTGATTATCAATATGGAATAAAAATTAATCATTAACACTCCACAACATAATCATCATAGTTGCCCCTAATTTTTTTTTAAATGTATTTGAAAACTTAGGTGTCACATGTCATCCTGACATGCTTTTTTAGTCCCAACAACAATGTTCCACAACTTTCAGGCTATAAATTTTATTTTAATCTAAATTTTACATATATTATTGTTTGATCTATTAAACATTTGATATTTATTCAATAAATTGTTAGTCGAAGTTAGCTTCCCTTTAAGAATGATAGAATAACACTAGATAATGTTTAAAATGAACCATTTTTAATGTAAATTTTAGCTTTATTTGATAGTAAAATAAACTATATATGTAAATAAGAAATATTTGTTCGAATATGTGTTAAACAATGTGAAAAAAATGAAACAAAAAATATTAATTTATGTGTTATATGTGTCACATATAGAATAACTAGCAAAACACTAGAAATAAGAAAAAGGTGTAAAATTATAATAGGAAGTTCCAAAACATAAAATACACTGCATGAAATGTGTCTAAGAGGTGTCAAAACCTATAAATCTATTGGTTAGATGACTATGGTCGATAAAGTTTTGATTAGGTTAAATGTTGCAAAATAAAAAATGTTGACAATAGAGAGGGGTTTACACGTACGATGTGTGCACATACACCAAAAATAAAATTCAAATTAAACTAATTTAAATTAAATTTTAGAAAATTCAATTAAATCAAAAATTTTACTTTTAAGGGGTTTTGGACACTAGACCACTCTAATTACAAGCTTTTAGCAAAAAGAAAGCCATCAACCTTTCTAATAAACTAGTTGAAAACTTGTATGCACAAACTAATATTTATATATTTTTTATCAAATTTTTTTAAGTAAATAAATATAAATACGTGCATGTAATTTTAAAATTAAATAAAATATATATATATTTTGGATTAAAACACAATTTCTCAATGTGGGACCCAGATGGCTTACATGAAAATTTAAAGATTTAATATAATCAATTATTTTTTAAATATTTTTGAAAAACTATTAATACTTTTGGCATGCTCCAAGCAAATAATGGTGTAGTAACAGTAGTAAGAGAATGTACAGAGGCTTGTTCAAACCACTAGAGAGCTTGAAACTTTGTCAATCCTCCAAAAATCTTGAGATGAAGTAGATTGAACCCTCAAATTGAAATTTTTGATGCAAAAATCAATATTTTCACTCCACCATAATGTACAATAACACTTTTAGCTGAGTGGATCTCCCAAAATTTATAACAGAAGGCTTCAATAGCTTTGCAGGAGGGATTGTAAGCATTAAATGAATGAGATTTAGCCACAAAATATAGATTAATACAGGCCAGATCAATAAAAATAAATTTTCAAATTCTTGGCTTGTTCAAGTTGTACATGGGTCGTACAAATGCAGTAATGGCATCCCATGAGGTTTGAAATGTTGTATACTTGCTTGAATTTATT
Organism: Torreya grandis; assembly: GCA_037957365.1. NCBI lineage: Eukaryota > Viridiplantae > Streptophyta > Pinopsida > Cupressales > Taxaceae > Torreya > Torreya grandis. The sequence goes on along the minus strand of JARHVA010001661.1, from coordinate 2,427,770 downwards.
TTTGTTTGCTTTTACAAGGATCTATAATGACATTGAATGAAAATTCAATGCAAATAAGGTTGAAGCAGGTTTTCAAGGAGTCAATGAAAAAATTCAAACTTCCATATGCCATAGAGAGTCGTCCTAGGCTATGAAAAACTCTCGAATATAATATTAATTAATTGAAAATGGCTTACCAATCAAATCCACCCCATAGTTTTTGATAGCGTGATAAGAAAGTCATATGCAAAAAATATTGAATGTCACAGAAGATCTAGAGATGAACTTGAGTAGTAATAACCAAATCAATTATACACATAACATGAAATTTAAGTAGGAAAACTTCGAAAGGTAAAAACCCACAAATGTTGATATTCATATAATTGAGAAACTTATGAACCCCAATACATAGCCTTCCTCTTCTCACTTCCTCTCAACCAATCTTCACAAAGTTTTTTCAAATATTTTTCACATGCAAATATCAAATTTCAAATTCACGATATTTCACAATAGGGGTAAAACCCTCTTTATAGTGAAATGTGAATGGAAGTGGTTGTTGTAACCAACGAGTCCAACCATCATGAAAGTCAATAATAATGGTAAGTTTGTTTTTATTGACCGAGGGTGTCTGTAACTTTTCTGGCACGACATTATCACCGTGTCAGACCCAGCGACCTGGCACACACTAAGGCACGCTTTTGCAAGGTGACTCCAATGACTAATATCTCAAGCTTACGCTAGTGCCCCACCTGACACTCATGATTCAATCAAAATTTGAACTCGTGACCTAGTGGTCACCGTTGCAACGGCATACCATTGAGGTATAACCCTGGGGGGCGTAACATTGGTAAGTATTTATTAAATATAATTTTATTATTTAGTTACATGAGGTTTTCACCTCGTGTTAATAAAGAATATATTATTATTTAACTACCAAGATAAGCTAAGGATCAATTAAGTCCACTTCGACATTAAATGTTTTAACAAGATGTGTTGCTGAGGAACAAGTAACCTCATACAAAACTACTCTAAAGTTTCTGAATGTGGAGCATGAAGACATTGCCTAAAGGTTTTTTCTATTCACTTTGATGGATGTGGTGTATGATTGGCCCTTGAACTTGTCCAAAGGCTATATCACAAGCTAGGACCAATTCAGTAACATGTTCCTTATCTAGTTTGGACAAGTCATCGATCCAAGTGTGTTGTATCAATAGCTTGCCTACATCAAAAGGGAACCCAATGAGCCTATAATAAATTTCAATGCTAGGTTCCAGAAGATGTATAGTTGAATCACTATATTGTATATACTTGATGCCTAGTTAGCCCTTGAAATGTACAAGAATGCACTAGATTCTTGGACTATTATGTTCCTGCACAGAGACCCATTGGTGGTAGACTTACCTCTAGCTTATGTTGACACCATGGAAGTAGATAGATAACTTAATCCTCAAGGTCTATTGGCATCAACCATACTGAATCTGTTTCAAAGTGTGCATGCTTTGAACCCCCTCTTCTCTACTAGCTAGAATATACGCATGCCATAATTTATGTTAGTGATAAACCAACTTACTTTGAGACTCATTGCTCATAATCAACTCCTAGGATTCCTTAGCCCAATCAATAATGAATTAGCACCTCAAGCTCATAATCAAATGTTGGTCCCTATTGTCAACAACATCCAAAGTGTGCCCCAGGAGTCCACCAAGAACGAGTTGAACACCAACAATGCATGGTATATAATCTCAATAATGACTTCTTGGACCTCCAAAGATAGGTTGGAAATAACGGTGGTGAGAATTCAAACAGGGACTTCACTTATCAGAGGTATAATCATCCTCATAACCACTCTAACAACCAACTAAAACCCTCACTTAATAAATAGACTTCTTGAGATCAACATATGTGAGTTGGCCTTGCCTAACTAGTGTTGTGTGCACAATAGAGTGCATATTAGTGAACTTGACTGCACTGAATTCTATAGTGCATTTGACATCTTCTAGAAAGAGATGGAAGAGTATCAAGTAGTCCCAAAGCACCCCAAGACTACCAATCAGGTTGAGACCTCTAATGCTCCAAAATCCCCCAGCATTGTCATGGTAATTGAGACATTAGAGTTCCCTATCCATAAAGACAATGAACCAGAAGATGCCACCAATGAGGTGCAGGATTCTAATAATTCCAAAGGAGTAACTATGCTCTTAGGAACTAGACATAGTAGCAACCCCTTATCATGTCAATCCCTCCTAACAATGGTGCCACTCCTCTTGATCCCAGAGCATGGAATGACCCTCCACCCCCAAAAGCAAATAATCCTAAGCCAACTGAAGATGTCCAATCTAGAAGTAATAAGACTAGATATAACATAGTAGAGGGCATGAAGAAGATCAAGGCAAACATCACTTTGCATGAGCTTACCTAGGTCACTAAGCAAAGAGATCTCCTTCTCAAGTCTCTCATAGACAAACTACTTCAGTCTAAATCCAAATTTATACACACTAACATGTTGATACACAAGAATAAGGTTGAGGTTGAACCTTTCAACCTGATGGTTATGCTGTTGGGAAAGAATATTCATAACTATCTAGTTGACTCAGGTGCCTCTGTGAATGTCATGCTTGCAAGAATTTATCAAAAACTGGGACTAACATCTATCAAGCCAAACAAAATAGTGGTCTTATTAGATAAATATGAAGTTAAGGTAGTTGTCGAGCTCTTAAATGTCCATATGCAGCTGGAAGCTAAGCCTAGGTTCCAACCATTTATGGATATTCAAGTAACAGAGATCCCAGAGTCTTATGGGATTTTGCTTAGTAGAGACTAGTCTAAAACCTTGAACAGATATATGGCCATAGATTTTTACCATATGTGGTTGCCTTGGATAGGTGTAACTAATTAGATATGTGTTAATAGAGAACTAGAATGAAACACATGATCACCAATACAACGTATTCAATGTAAGAATGAACTTAGTATCCTCTGACATAGGTGTTTATACTTTATCTACAAAATGTAATGAAAACTAGGCTGATAAAGATCTCGAATTGCCAGGTCTATAGTCCTTGTACTTTTATGGGGCCCACTCTAAACAAGTTTTTGGAGTAGGAATTCTTCTCATTGACCCATTAGGGAAACGACAACTATTTTTCTATAGGCTCTAATTCCCTTGAACCACCAACCTAGTGGAATATGAGGCCTTGATCTTAGGACTATAGTTTTTTTTTAGACATAAGGTCAAAGGACTGAGAGTGTTTGGAGATTCTAAACTAGTAATGAACTAAGCTAAGATCAAGTTATAATGTAAGTTATCTTATTTGAGGAAGTACAAACATATGGCATGGGATTTGATATAAATGTTCAATGCTTTCAATGTCATCCCTATTACTAAATAATAAAATTAGGTCATTGATTCATTGGCAACCATTACTACAAACCTAACACCCCTAGATGATTCAAGGTTGCAACAAAATTTAGTGTATCTCATCCCATGTTCCTCAATACTAGATAATGTGAAGAACTTCTAGGTCTTTGAAGATGATTGCCACATTTTAGATTTCCTTAACAACTCAGGAGTATTTAGGGCCCAAGTTATAGATGAGATGGAAAGAGACAACCCTATAAACAAAAAATGTGACTAGGATGAAATTATGAACTTGAAGGAAAATCAAGTTCCAAAAGGGATGATCTCCCTTGGGAGAGTGTTCAACCTTAACAAGCCCATGCACAACCCTGAGATGTCAATACACTTCGACTAAAAGTCTAGAACAATTAATTTGGGATCATTAGACCAGCTCCAGGATGTTCATATTGGTTTAAATTGCACTCATATTAAAGTTTAACAACTCAACAAATTGTTGTTGTAGTACCGAGACATTGTTTGGGCCTATGGATATATCAAGGTCTTTGACCCGAAGATAAAAACACACACTATCCCACTCAAGCATAACTAGCAGCCCTTAAGATAGAGGTAGTGACCTGTGAACCTAATCCTTGAACCACTTAATCACAAAGAGATCCACAAACTCCTCTTGGATGGGACCATCTTCTCAATTCATCACTCTACCTAGGTAAGTACCATGTTGCCAGTCCATAAAAAGAATGGAGAAATCCGACCATGTGTGGAAAAATCTGAACTAAGCTTCTGACAAAGATAACTATCATTTACCTTCCATAAATGAGGAGATACAGATGATAAGTGGATTATAGATGATGTCCTTCCTAGTCAGATTCTCAATATATAATCAAGTTATAGTAAACATGGAATACTGAGACAGGTTGTATTTACAATCAAGTGGGCACCTTCACTTACAAACAAATGCCATTTAGCCTCATTAACGTAGGATCCAATTTTCAAAGAGCTATGGACCTTGATTTTGAAGGTCTAATAGGTAAATACATTGTTATTTACATGGATTACTTGACTATTTTTTCAAAATGCAAGTCTGATCATATTCATGATCTTCATAAGATATTCAAAAGGTGCAGAAGGTATGATATTTCGCTTAACCAAAGAAAAGTGTATTTGGTGTTACCTAAGGTAAGCTTCTTGGTAACATCATCATGAATGAAGGTATTTCTATTGACATTGAGTGTGCCAATGTGATTTCCAAGATGCATTTGCCTAACAATGAGAGGGAATTAAAGTCATTATTTTATCAGATTAACTTTGTATGTAAATTTGTTTTTAGTTATGCTGAAATTATTAAATCTTTGAAAGCAATGTTGAAATAGGAAGCAAAGGTGAAGTGGACTCATAGATCTAGGGAATCCTTCCAAGAAATCAAAGAATCCATCATGAAATCACCAGTCTTAATTAACTTGGACTACATGCAAGAGTTTTACCTCTATTCCTTCGCATCAAAGAACACCATAGCTGTAATTCTCACACAAAAGTTGGATGAATATGAGCAGGTAATCACTTTCATGAGCACCAACTTTAAATATGTATAGCTGAAGTATTCCACCTTGGATAAGCATGATTACACCATGGTCAAGGCTATAAAAAAAATTAGGTACTACATCTTCAGAAACAAGGTGCATGCCATTGTTTAAGACCCAACCATAAAGTTCATGTCACGGCAAAATGAGCTTGGGGAATGCAGAGATTGATGGATGGCCAAGTTACAAGAGTACAACCTTGAAATAAAACTTATCAAGATAGTCTGAGGTCAAGATCTTAATTGATCACTAAAATCGACTCAAGAATAATGGTGATGCAATTAGACCAGTCAGAAATGATCCATCAAGAATGATATGATCCAATTATCCACTACCTCATATATAGATTTCCTCCTCCAAGACTCATTGAAATGTATAAAATACCTCTCAAGCTAAAGGCACCCCATTAAATCTTGAAGAAGGGAGTTCTTTATATAAATAACTATGAAGGCATCTATCTCATATGTCTATCCAAAGAAGAAGCTAAGGAACTCATTACTAGATTCCTTAAGAAGTTGGGTAATGGCCATCCTTCAGGGACTACAATTGCACACAAAATTCTATGAGTTGGGTACTATTGACCCACTATTTTCAAAGATGTCCATGCCCATGTGTGTTCGTGCCATTAGTCTCAGACCTTTCCCAAGAAACAAGTTCATGTTGCAATGCCTTTATAGCCTGTAATAGAAAATTGTCATTTTGCTTAATAAGGACTCGACTTCATTAGAGTCATCAATCCAAACTCATTAGTTGGCCATAAATTCATACTTACATCCACTGATTATTGCACAAGATGGATAGAGGCACTAGTGACAAAGAAGAGCATAGCCAAATAAGTCATCAAGTTCCTTGAGGAAATCAAATCACCCTAACCTCGCTAGTCTATGATAATGGACCTGTGTTTTAATCAACCAAGCTCACTAAATTGGCTTATGAAAATGGGATTACATTGAGGTTCTCATAGAACTACTACTTTCAAGGTAACGGTTTCACTGATTCAACCAATAGGAACCTAATCGATGCCATCAAGAATTATGTAGAAAAGAAACCTAAAGACTGGCTTCACTATTGAAATATGATCTTTGGACTAACCACACCAGATATAACCAAGCCCTCAAAAGATCTCATTTTCTAATGATATATGGGTTGAAACCCATCTTCCTAATGACCCTTAAGTTGTCAACTTATAAGTTTATGTAAGAGTACATAGAAGATACTGAAAAGACAAACTCAAGGCTATTGGACATTGTCCAATTGGAGAATACATGAGAAGAGGCTCAATAGAACATCAGTAGACATCAAGTGATAGTCAAAAGATGGTTCAATTAGAGGGCAAAGATCAAGTCTTTTCGGATATCAGACTTAGTCATGTTATGGGACAAAGCACACAAGAAGAAAGTGAAGCACTCCAAACTTGACCCACTCTGCATTGGTCCATATCAAATCTCTGAGTTACTCTGGTAATATGCTTTTTGATTGAAATACCTTCAAGGGAATGACCACCCATTACATGTGAATTGATATTCTTGAATCATCACTTCTTGGTTGTCCCTTCTAGTGCAATTTAGAGTAGCCCCAAGGTAAACATTGGTGATGTAAATATTAGATTAAAGTTAGCTAGTTTTCTATAGTTGTGTGTTTGCTTCTATTTTGTCGCACTTTTGATTTCTTGTTCTTGCTTTGTGTTATTTTAGTGTGTGTTTGTTTGATTTGAGGCTCCTCTTGTTTTCCCTTGTTCATCCTTGCTAACTTTACAATAGTTGTACTTTATTCCCATGATTTAGATTGAGAAGTAGATAAGACAATTCTGGTAAGATAGAGTCCAATCTAAATCTTGGTCCCCATTCTCCTAAATTTGATCACATCAAAGTTGACAAGGCACTGAAAAAACAATCCCAAAATTGAAAGGTGGAAGGCAAGCCCATATTATTGAATAATGTGATTAGTAAAGGAACTTATCATGAGACACTAAAAGGATTAGGGATCATGATTTAGACCTAAGTAAATGAATTGCAAAAAGCCCTATTTTTTATAACACTAGAAAGAATATATCAATCATATCCAAATCACTGAGTAAGCAAATGACCTTCTTGGTGCAAAGAGTTCAGTTAACCATTCCTACACCTTGGCTATATTGGTCCCCAAACCTCCTAGATTCAGAAAAAAAACAACAAAATAAAAAGAAGTCTGAATATTATTAAAATGCAAGTTTCTTCCTAAGAAAGAGTGATTTGGGAAACCTCCATCGTAGGTTTTCTACCTTGGATGGCTATGAAATAAGGCCTTAAGTGGGACCAAAGGCTTCTGTCACGCATATAGATGTCTAGTTGGCAGCAGAACAATGCGCAAACCTTCCTTTCCTTAGCCAAACTATGCAATATATTACCTTGTAGGGAGCTCTAAGTACCTAACATATGTTTAAGCTTGCCCGGTGGATTCAAAATAACATCAAAATCACTCTTTACACAAAATGACCCTTTGAAAGAATCAAGGCCCAATATGATGTTATTTGGAGTATAATTCAGCACTCTCTTTTCCTTTAAATTCATTTAGAGGGAACTTTAGTTGTTTATCTCATAGTTCAATAATGGAGGCATGTAGTCTAGATTTTAAACATTGAGGTAGCATTTTCTTTATAGCAGTTATCATTTGGTTTGACCAACATGTCCTATTTTCATAATTTCAAATAAGTATCCTCTTTGAGCTTAAAATTTCATGTTTAGGTCTTGTTTTGAAATGAATCAATCCAATTCTAAGTTGGAAGTCCTTGTCTTAAGTCTGATTTTTTTATTCAAAATGAATTCTTGATCTAATTATGAACTACTTAAGTGTCCCTATATTTGCTCTAGTAGTTCAATTGATGTCGGAATCTAAAGGTTGAAATAGACATATTTATTGAAGTTATTTTATACATCTATTTGGATTTTAGTGCTATGACATTCATTGAATTCAAATTATGGATTTATGGAGTAACCAAGATAACTTGATATTTCCCCCAGGTTGTTTTGTTCTTTTCAGGATCATTTTGACTCCCCAGGGCCACCTTGTCAAAGCTTACTTGGTCTAACTCAAAAAGATCCCCCTATAATATGAATGACTTTTCATACTTAGTCATTTTGTTGAAAGTATCCTTGCACAAACTATTGTTGCATCTCTCTCTTGCACTTAGAGAAACTGTCAAATTTAAGAATGGTAATGCATTTCAAACTCCAATGACTAAATCCTTGAGTTCAAATTCCAATGGTTAGGTCCTAAGCTCCAAGATCATTCCACATGTTGACACCCAGCATCCTCGTGAAGGATTTTTAAAATGACTAAGTGTTTTCCTTCACGACTCCCTAGATTCACAGGATTGAGATGCATGTCATTATCTCAATTCTCTATAGCTTATGAGGCAAAGGTTCTAAGCTCTTTTTATCCAAGTACCCAAGCAGCTAGGATTAAAGCACGTCTTCATCTTGGTTACTTGCTTCTATCGATTCCAAAGAGCTAAAGCAAGGACCCCACGAGCATCCAAATTAATGAGATCACTCCATGTGTCTCCATCTCATTACTCTAGAACAAAATAGTAAAATGACCAAGTCTCAGGCATCTAAATAAGTGAGATCATGACACGTGGCATGATTTTTCTCATCTGTGACTAACAAGCAGACGCACATACTCTGAAGACATGTGATCATCCGAATAAGTTAGGGTTATCCATGTGGTACCATCTCGCTCATCTAAATATTGCGAACAAAGATACACATTCCAAGACTGGGTGACCTTTGAATAAGAGATATCTACCACATGGCACAATCCTACTCATTAGCAGCTTGTTAGGCAGACCAACAACTAGTCTAACAATCAAAAGATTGAAGACCCCCACAAAAAAGTGAGGGTCATCCACATGGTAGAATCCTGCTCATCCAAACCCTACAGACATGGAAAAAAACAATATGAAGCTTGTGAACCCCTAGATTAAGGAGATTGTACCACGTGCTCAACATCTTGTTCCTCTAAAGAAAAATGATGAAATGGCCAAGTCTCGAGCATCTAGATAAGTGAGATCCTACCACGTGGCACGTTCTCACTCATCCATTACTAACAAGATAAGGCCCCAATCCCAAGGTTCCTCGAGGGCCAAGATGAGTGAGGGTCATCCATGTGGTGGCATCTCACTAACTTATAATCTATAGACAGAGCAAAGGATTATACGAAGATCAAGAGCCCCTAGATTAATAGGATTGTGCCACATGTTGACATCTAATTGAATTATGGTCAAAGTCCTAGGGGCACATACATTAAAGCTCAATGAGCAAGTGAAAGAGTGAGATCATGCCACATGTTGGTATCTTGTTCACTCGCTACTAAATGGGGACTAAGATGCCAAGTGTTGAATTCAAACCAAGTGAAAGAGTGAGAGTAGTCCAAGTGTCAAGATACGAATAAAGCAACATGGATAGAGAAAATCAATGCTCAATTGCATGATCAATAAACATGTGGCAAAGCATATGGCTCAGTGAAATGACTAATAGGCCAAAATCAATGGCATTGTGCCACATGTTTCTCTCTAAACAAAAGGGATTAAAAACATGAATATGGGTCTTGGGAGAACTATAAGGACATATCTGTCATTTTAATGATGTCCTGACATCTGGATCAATTTTGATCTCTGGGCTAAAGGCAACTCCACATAGGTCTAATCAAGTAACAAATGGACTAGTATCACAACCCTAAGGGGCTCGATAGGGACACTTGTTTCGACTTCAGCACATAAGTAAAAGATAAAAATCTAGACCCCAAATAATTATAGCCAAACATTCATCATTTTTTTAAGAACTGTGTAGACAAAGACATTAGTGAAGTGCCATGTGGCCTATCGCTCAATCATTCATAGGGACACAAGCAAAAAAGGCATGTCCTTCCCATACTTCCTAAACATAATAGCTCCAACAAAGACACTGTTTCATGTGTCTTTGATTGACTTGCATAGGTTCGACCTCATCGCTTGGCATTGGTAGCCCAAGAGACCCTACCAAAACTACTAGGATGTAATCCACATCAGACATATCTTTAGGGCTCCTAAGTAGCTCATGGAATTCGGTTCCATCTTATCAATGTTGGAACAAGGAATCTCTTGACATAATTATGTTTTACCGTTTCAGGGCATGATGGCCAACAGTGGGATCTCGTGTCTCTTAGAGGCAAGACCCATCTCTCCCTTCTATATACACTGCTACCTAGTATGTAAGAAGGGTCGACTCTATTTGTAAATAAACGATGTTAAAAAAATGCAAAATTGATTTTCTATGTAAATGTATCTAGTTGTTTTGAAGGTCTTCCACTTTCACTCAGCTTTAATGGATTAACATGAATGTTATAGAACTACAAATTGTATTTTTTACAGAAGTTTATGCATTAACTAGGATGTGCTTCCATTATTTTAGTTAGGTTCTTTGACTCCTTTCACTTTATTTGAATTATGTAAGGATCTATGTGTAATTAACTATAGATTTGTCTGTAGTTCATTCATTAACGGAGTCTTAGAATTGAGCATTTGCCCTTTCTCCTAAAACTCTCTCCCTGTGTGACTGAAACTCAGTCATCATGAAACTTAGCATATAATGGTGCAACTATAGCTAGGCACATTTTGTCCTAAAAGTATTTTTACTTCCTTTTAAATAGAAGACTTTATTTATGCCTTACCCTTCCTCACTTTTGATGTTTATTTATGAACTAATCCTTCCATTTCCTTAGAAATAGTGAAGTCAAGCAAATTAGGGTTCTGAAATTCAATATGTTGCAATGGATCTAGCTATAGGTGTACAAGTTTTTTAAATCATCATAAAAATTGGTATTAGATCTCTCATGGTAGCGCTACATCTCTTAGAGATCTATTCCAAGTAGGCTATCTAATTGAGCCCCATACCTGTAGCTCATTCCCTATATTATCTCAGCAACAATCATAAAATGAGAGACTACAAGTCCCCCAATTATTCTTCGAGTTTGTTTAGTAAATATAACCTCATAGGTGCAACTGGGATAAAGATATTAGACCAAACAACAACGAGGTCTCAAGTCTAACATATATTTAAAAATAATATTTTGCTATGAATCTTAAATCCCAAGTTTAGACACCAAAGCATGAAAGGTCTATGTGTATTGTTACTCAGATTGTTCTTTGCCTTGACACAACTAAGAGAACTTCATGTAGTGGTAATCATAGTTTCCAATAGGATAATACGTTTATTTGAGTGCTTATATGAGCACACTTCATGTGTCTACAGATGAGTCTAAATTGACTTCATCTTCACGTGAAGTGAAATAATTTCCCCACCATTTCTTTACTGATAAAGAAACTTTTAGAAAAGTGAATGTTATCTTTTCTTTATTAGAGAATTGATTAACCGTGTAGTATGAACAGATAAGGATAAGTTAGTTATATAGTGCTTCTTCATGTATCTTACCTTCAAACATAGGGATCTCTAGATTGACTTGTACCTTATATGGTGTTTGACCACCAAATGACTGATGCGAATGAGAGGTGTTGGAAGGGGTCTATTGCTTGAGAAGTAGAGAAAGGTGATCAATGATACTTATTCATCCACATGCATGACTTTCTTCAAAATCTTATCTTTGTCTATGTAATCCATCCTCTATCATTTTTTAGAACATTCTGAAGTTGACGTCATTGAGGATTTGTCTCCCATTTGAGGATGTGAAGGAGGGTATGATGAAGGGACATGAATCTCAATCCCTATATTCATGTAATCAAAACTCGTATGAGTGGGCATACAAACAATGACGAAGTTCATATACACCATGATACCAATCATAAATGATATAAAGTGTGTATCCTTTGATACCCCTAATTTAGGGCCCACGAGGAGACCCGATGGACAACCTACATAAACAAATTGAAGAGGGTTATGAATGGAAGCAAATTAATAATGACAAAGAACATGAAAGTACCAAGTATTCAATTAACAACGGAAAGCAAGAAAGAGGGGAAAGCAATGTAGAACTATAATAAAAAGTTATATTATGCTAAGTTATGTACAATATCTGAGAGATCATATATCTAGGGTCTACATGCTTTCTAACTCTATTCTTCTATGGTTATGTTAACCTAAAAATAATGGAATTGGGCATTATTATATAATAAAAGAAGATGAAGCATCAGTTGAACCATTACAATAGTTGGTAACAACCAATTCATAACCGAAGAGTGTGGTGATGTCATTGACTATCATTACTAATGAGTTATAAGATATAATACTGACACTACATGAGTTATATGGTAACACAGGAGTGGAATCGGATCGAAAAAATATGCACATAGGTGTGGAACCTACCACCAATGTAGCTGAAATTACTTTAAGGTTGGATGTGCAACTATCGTAATGTTTTGTATGATCTAGTGACCCAGAATCACATAGATCAAGTTAAGAATTTCTTGAAGACTTCCTCATATTTGATGGTATAGTTTAAAAACCCCATTATGCCCACAAATTTACTGATTCTAATTTATCAATTTATTCAACAATATGCGAGATTATTTAACTCAGTGCAATAGAGTTTGAACAATATCCTTAACTAAGAATAATTAAGAGAGAATTCCCTAAAAAACTTTAGTGTACATCAGGGGATAAAAATATGGTTTGATAAGAGAGCTATCAATAAAGCCTTTGGATATAAATCTTAGTACTAATGTGGGATAACGCGCATAGGAAAAAGAGACAACATTCTAAATTGGATAATTCGTGGATAGGATTATATACAATTTCAAAGATTGTAGGGGACAATACTTTCATATTTAAGGCATTGGAAGGGAGAAGTTTGGTGTTACCAATTAATGGAAGGTACTTGAAACACTATTTTTAGACAACTCCATCAATACACACCCTTGAACTTTTTGAGCTTGGAATGGAATTTTTTTTTTTTTTTTTTTTTTTTTAAGGGTGTTTGCTTTCTTTTTCTACTTGTTTCCAATCTTGGTTTTTCCATTAGACTAGGTTTGTTTTTCTTAGTTTTTTTTTCCCATTTCCTTTTTTATTGGAATATAATTTTGTTGCCCCTTCACAAGAAGTGATTAGTGGATGTAAACATTGAAACTGTGGTGCTAAACAAGGCTATGATTTAGTGTTTTCAAATTTTGGATTCAACGTGAAAATAGGATTGGAATAGTGATGTTTAAAATGGGATAATCATTTCAAGTCAATATCAATTATTCATATTTCATGTCTTGAAAATTAAGCATTGGTTGAATAAGATTTATCCTGCACAAATTAACACATGAAAATATCTAAGGGATAATAAATAAGTTGAGAAGATAATTAGGGAGAGAATATCTACAAACTTACTAATCCTTTGCTCGCTAAAGTAGTCCCAAACCCCAAGCAACCTTCATTGATTCTAAATATATATTCATATTCATTAAAAGGGGTAATTCAAGTAAACTATACCAAAGATATGGACACTTACTAGCAACAGAGCAATACCCAAGGGGGTATGTAATATGTCTACTTTAAAGGTAGACTTATGCTTCTTTGCAAAAGCATTACATCTATGACTTAAATTGGGGACTCTTTTCAGCACTAATAAAACCCTCGTGATGAAAGTAAATTAATACTCACTTATGCACACACATGTTTAGGTTTGTTTATTCCAAGGTATAAAGTTACTTGGTCGATATTTAGAAATTTTGGTAATAGCTTGCTTCAATTTTTTCTCTTCTTTATTTATTGATTTTAATCAGATGATTAACCAAAGACTATGAATTATATTAATACTCAGGGGTATTCCCTAATAAAGTCACCATTTTTTTCACCAACACACATAGTTTCTCAAAACTCTTGGGTCACTACTTCAATGCTACAATTTCATGGTAATAAGAAGGTTTTCTATTTAAGTCTATTCAAGTTAATGATTGTAATGTACCTTTTTAAAAATAAATAAAGTGCAAGGATGAAGTTGTCCCTCATGAATGGGGTGCCACAATAAAGGAACAACATCCAAAGCAAGTCCTCCCATGTGAGGTTTCAAAGGATGCCACTCCTTTAGAAGCCACACCATTTGGGAAAAGCCACTTGAAGGGTATTTATGATGGGTAGTTCATGGAGAAAGACGATCAAATTTTATTCAATAAATATTAAAATTTGGGCATCAGTTCTGATAATGAATTTGAGGATGAAAACCCTCATTTGTAATTAGACTCAAAGATGAGAACCCTTGACACCTATTGTGGTAACTTCATTCAGGAGTTATACTTGTGATTCAAGTTGATTTTTTTACTATTCTTATTTGAAATATTTGTATAAGATAAAAATCAAGAATTCAGTATTTGGAATCAAAAAACTTATTATATTTGATTCATTTTTATAATTTTTTTTTAAAAAGGTAAAAATATCAATTATATAGTTTTTAGTTATGTCACATCTTGATTTCACCCTATAACAAATAAAATTTTAATATGTTGATTAGTATGGTTAATACCTAATTATTATTGCTTTGATTTGAGTTTTATGACATATACTGAAATGGGACAGTGATATTGTTGAATAGTATACATGTTGTGACAATTGTATGTTATATTCTATACATTATAGATATGTATATGTTAGTTTTTGCATCATTGGTGATAGTTATGATGATTCAAACTAACTACCTACTTGTTGCGAGGTGGATACAGGATAGGTCTTACCCTCAAGCTTGACAAGGGAGAACATCATCGAAAAAGATCGGCTAGATGGAACGGTTGAAAAAAATATTAGTGAAAATTTTTAGTGACCCTATACACACGCACATTAAATTTTAAATTATATGCATAAATGTTAGTGTGTAATTGTAAAAAAATACTTGTGATTATATTTGTGTGTGTGGAATTAGTTTAATATGTATTAAATCTTTTTTTGAATTAATTTGATTTTTAATTTAAATCCAAAAAATAATTATTAATTGCTATAAAGGTATTATTATTTTAGATATGATTATCTTGTAAATAAAAGGCAATTAATGATATAAAAGTTATTAGTTAAATAGATAATTTGCATGAAAATAGAATTATTTTAAATTCTAAAGTTGTGTTAAGGAAATCTTTAATTTACATGTAGAAAATTACTTAAAAATT
The DNA here is from genome assembly GCA_037957365.1 of Torreya grandis. Taxonomy (NCBI): domain Eukaryota; kingdom Viridiplantae; phylum Streptophyta; class Pinopsida; order Cupressales; family Taxaceae; genus Torreya; species Torreya grandis. Next base: position 2,412,745 of record JARHVA010001661.1, on the reverse strand, counting down.
AAAAAAATAAAGATATAATTAATTATTGAGGCAACTTAAGTGTATATTTAGAAAACAAGGAAAAAGGGGGCATAGTAATTTAAAATGGCATGTTTTTGGGATAATGATTAAAGAAATCAAAAGGTTCAAACTATAGTTAGTAAATATAAATAAAGTGTAAAACATTATGCATGAAAGGAAGAATTTATTGTGCAAAGGAGAAAAGATGGAATGCAAGGAATGGTGCAGCATTGAGAAGGGAAAATAAATTTTATAAATAAAAGAGAATTTTGGTGAATGAAACACACGAACGGAAATAGGAAGGAGGTGAAGAAAGAAAAAGATTGATGAGATAGAAAGACAAAAGCAGGGAAAGATGATGTAATTTTTTATTTGATTGGGTAAAACGCTTTTAAAACTAAAGCTATGATTCGAGGAGGTGAGGGTTTTGACAACTGGACCCACATCCAGGTGCAACAAAGAGGGTAACAAAAGATCCCCCTAATAACCAAGTACAACGAAGAGGGTTTGAAGGCTCCCCTTTCCTTAAACAAGTGAAGTAAAGGTACCCACAACCTTGGTGAGACTAGAGAACATGAGGTTATTAAGGTTCTCACAACCAAGATCCTGTAACCTGTAGTACATAAAGATGTTACTAAACAATTAATCTCAAAGGGCTATCTCCATTCATTGTGTCTTTTCTAAGGGCACTACAAACCAGAAGATCCACCAGAGAAGGTCTTCTGCCACTAGGGTCTTCCACATAGCCTCCATACAGTAAAGTTAAGGATCCCATAACATGTAGTACATAAAGATGTTACTAAACAATTAATCTCGAAGGGCTATTTCTAGTCATTGTGTCTTTTCTGAGGGCACTACAAACCAAAAGATGTTACTAAACTAGAACATGAGGTTTTTAAATATCCCGTAACCTGTAGTACATAAAGATGTTACTAAACAATTAATTTCGAAGGGCTATCTTTGTTCATTGTGTCTTTTCTGAGGGTACTACAAATCAAAAAGTCCACCAAAGAAGGAGGTCTTCTACCACTAGGGTCTTCCACATAGCCTGCATACAGCAAAGTTACAGGAGTGGGTTTATCTTCCCACTAAGATTCACATCATGTTCAAAGCATAACAAGGGAGTTTTGAGGCTCCCATAACCATTAAAAAGAGAATTATTGGTACACACGACCTTGGAAAAATAAGGGAGTTTTGAGGCTCCTACAACCTGACGAAACACAACAAAAAACAAACTACATATCATAGGTTCAACTAAAAAAGAGGTCTTATGCCCCTGGGTCTTCTGCACAGCTGAATCACAACAAATGGACTTATATTCCCACTTAGAACCACAACCTTTACGAAGCATAGCAAGGGGGTTTTAAGGTTCCCGTAACCATTAAACATAAAAAAATGAAACAAAATAGTGAATCTCAAAGGGTGGACCCTTTTTGTCATGTCGTTCCTAAGGACACTACTAGACAGAAGACTATCCGAAGGTCTTATGCCACTTAGGTCTTTTGCCCAACCTCCACACTGCTAAACATGACTGAATAAAACAACCTCTGAAAAGGCTTCATCCATAACCGATCTGATTCTGTAAGATCCTGTAACTTGGTGAGACCAAAGGTGGGCTCCTCTAACATTCACTATTAAACTGCAGGAGGCAATCGAAAAACATGGTCCTCCTAAACCCAGAAAAAGGTCTTTTAAAGAGTTTAGTACTCCTAAAAACTAACATTCCACATAAATAAAAACTTTGAGATTGACCAAAACACTAACAATGTTAGGATGAAGTAAATCGATTATTCCATTGCCCAAGTGATCAGATAAGTTTAAAACATAGTCTCCTCTAATAACCATGTCATTCAACAAAACAAGGGAGTGGGTTCCTCTAAAACCCATCTTACCCCAAAATAGAATCCTGAGGTGGGATCTTCTATCTTTCCTCCCAATGAAATACCATAGATAAGCCAAATTACTTACAATGCTCAGGTGAGATAAAAGGATTTTTCCATTGTCCAAGCCATCAGAAGGGGTTAAAGCATGGACTCCTCTAATGTCAATGACACTCAAAGAACCAAGGGAGTGGGTTTCTCTAATATCCAACTTACCTTGAAAAAGGAGCCTAGGGTGGGATCCTCCATCATCTACCCCATAGAAGGACCATAGAAGAAAACCCAATGATGTTCAAGTTTTTTGGATCAAAATAAAAGTTAGGGTGTTGAAAGTCTTCTACTCCTGAGACTTTTCTGAGACTGGCTCTCCTCACAGAAACTCCAAGTAGATTCACTCCCTACCTGAGCAAGGGATCTTGAAAAAACCTAATAGGTGTTGTGAACAACTTATACTCTAATTTTCTTTTTCAAGTTACACTAAGAAGCTCCCTTCCGTCAAACTATAGAATTGATTCTTTCCCATCCAGCTTGCCATTCAATCTTAATTGGGATGTCGTTGATGGAATGGATAACCCCCAATCTACCCAAATTCGGTTCATCTTCATCTCCTATTTGCCCTTGTTTTCCTTATCGCCCACGTCCTATTGGAAGAATTCTCCTTTCGCTCCTCCCATCCATCTCGAAATAGGTGTTCTCATTTTTTGGCTTAAATTGGAATTAAGAATGTTGAAGGTCTTCTGCACTGAAACTCGCCCACGTAAATTTCCAATCAAAATTATGGGGATGTTATTGGTGGAATAGACTACCCCTAGTCCACCCGAAACTGGGACATCTTCATCTCTTCCTTGCCCTTGCTTTCCTTCTCATCCATGTCCTAATTGAAGAAGTCTTCTTCTCCCATCCATGTCAAAATAGGTGTTTTGGTTTTCTAGCTTAAATTAAAATTCAGAACGCTGAAAGTCTTCCACACTAAAACTCTCCCATGCAGCTTTCCAATCAAAATTATGGGGGGTGTCAGTGGTGGAATGGACTACCTCTAGTCTTCCCGGAACTGGGACATCTTCGTCTCCTCCTTGCCCTTGCTTTCCTTGTTGTCCATGTCCTAATAGAAGAAGTCTAATGAAAAATGACGTAATTACCAAGTTAGTTTACAATAATTTTTTCTTCATTCCAAAATAGGGTATTTAAATCTTAAATTTTGTTTTAATTCATTAAAATCCAACGTTTTATATTTTGGATTATGTCTCGATTAAAGGCAACATTTTCATGTAGGACCATCATTTTAATTCATTTGAGATTTGAGATTTGAGTTTTTAAGTGCTAAGTTAAAACCAATGAGAAACTTGCATATTGGACTCTAATTGGCTACATTGCATATCAATTTGGCAACATTTTATTTAAATCATCAACATCTCCTTTTATATATTGGTTGTGTTCCAATACTGGTGGAGTGTGTAGATTATAATTGGCTACATTTGAAATTAAAGCTTGCATTGTATTATGATGAGATGTGTTAAATTATTTAGAACCTATTGATACTATTGTATGCATGTGTTTGCCCCTTTTTAGAAGGTGTTGTAGTTACTTTGAAGACCAGTGTTTCTTTTTGGTCATAAACCTATGTTCTATCACCAAGGATTGTGTCTTAAATCTTGAGCCAGCATCTTCATATTTAAAGGATAGTGTATTGTACTTTGAAACATGCGTATCTATATTTTAACCTTTTGTTTCACTTATATTTTGACTCTTAGAGCTTGGCATATTAAATGGACTACATGCAATTTTAACAGCCTATGTTTAATACACTCATAGGGTGGCGTATATTCCATATAGGTGTTGCGTTCATTTTTGTTTAACCTTGCGTACTCATCTCCATAGACTGGAGTCCTATTCCACTTGGCTACGTTGAATTATATACGATTGTGTAAGTTTTATAAAAAGCTACATGGCTATTTTAGATAAACCTACGTATCTTTATGAGAAGAATTGTGTGGTAGTTAGAAGACTTGTGTTTTATTTTCTTAAAGCCTGTGTAGTTATTCTGGGAATTGCGTATGGGTTGGAAGTCCACGTTTAGTCTTGCTTAACCCTGTGTTGTGAATAATTATACCAGCATTTTAATGTTAGCCTCTGTCTCATATACCAAGTAGCATCTTATATGGTCTACATATCCTTTTATATAACCTGCGTTCCAAATTGATGAGACCTGTGTTTCAATTTGAGGCATGAGTACAAATGAAATAGAGGTGTTTAGTTTGCTTTATGCCCTGTGTTTGGATTTAATTTAGATTGCATCATAATAGGCCAATATCACATTTAAATATGGTCAACCTTTAATAAAAGTCTATGTTTTATCAAAGGTTGTGTGTTGTTTAAAATCTCGAGTACTATGACATAATGGACTGAGTAGTATCTTACTTGGTAGTGTTTTGTTCTTAGCTGCATTTTAGTTTTATTGAGATCCCTGGTTTGATTAATATGGTCAGTGTAATTATCTTCTTTGGGCGGTGTTTTCCATTGCAAACGAGGTACATATTAAAATTATCATTATATATGAAAAGGGTAGCATTTTAATATTGTTTGGTCTGCATTTTACCAAAGTGTGTATGTATATACTTGTATAAATATATGGGAGAAAACTGATATGTTTTCAATAACGTGAAGGAAAAGAATAATTATTGTCATACATAAGAGAATATAGGTTGTGAAATAATTCTATATTAGATATACTTATGAATTCTTTTCCAAATTAAATAAGACAAAAATCTTTGATTATATTGATTATGGGATTACATGATAAAAATATGTTAAGAGTGGTTGTCATTTGCTAAATTGGGTATATATGTCATACAAATATATATATATATATATATATATATATATATATATCCGGAAGTATGTATTGTACCTTTAGATTAAACCAACTTGGCAATATGATTGGTTATATAAAAATTATATGAAAAGTTTGTAACCAAAAATATAAAATAAATGCTTAAAATGGTTATTATCTTAACAAAAGCATACTTTTGATTCAGATCACTTGTTTTTACATTTGGTGATTACCAACATAGAATTTGATTATGTTTAAGACCAAGAATGATTGTTTGTAAAAAATCAAGTGCATTGCCTATTTTAGAAAAGAGTTTGGGATCCTTATTTGAAGCACACCCAGATAGTATGAACGTTGAATACTATGTGTGTCTTGTAAAGAGGAAAACTTGTGTGTATTATATCTTGTGAGAGTATTTTTATATGCAAGTGATTAGACTTTTATAGAAGAAAATAGTGCATCGTATTGTGTGACTAGAGATTATGTTTCTATATGTTTATTATTGTACAGGATAACCTAAGGTATACCTAGGTGTATAATCCTATAACTGTTTGTTTAATTGCAGTGTAACATTGTTCATGTTAAGTAGAGTGCTTCTGGCACAATGAGTTATAATAGTATGGGATATCATAGAATGCTTCAGCTTAAATGTATATGCCCAAATGGTACATACTATTGTTGCATGCCCAGACTCTCATCTACATTGACTGATTAAATATATGTATTGGTTATTCTTGATCAATATATTTTTTAGAAGTTAGTAGGATATCATGTATGAGTGCATACAACCTTGAAAGAGTGTACATGAATGTTGGGTTGACTTTTATGTATTTGTATGACTTGTTTTATTATATGTATTTATTGATTTAAAAGTGTATGCTTCCACATATTTTATATAACTAATTGTGAGAAAAGTAGTAGTTGTGCCATAGACCACTAGACTTTGATAATATGGGTTATCATGAGGTGTAGTTAATTTGATCTTATTGTAGTAGTTTGAAATATGCATTTTATTATGAATGTAAAACATATTCGAGATATATGAACTATAGACATTATTTTTTATTTGAGTTAAATAATAATGTATGATTCATTCATGTGTTGATGTAATAAAAGTATACTTTGTTTATTCCTATGTATAGCATGTCATATGATATAATTGTTAGGAGGATGAAATATGTATGAATCTTTGAGTTATATACTATGTTATATATATTAGAGTTTGCGTTGATGATGCTAATAGGTAGTGAGACGGATTCCAGTAGCCTATGTAGCACCACCAATGTTGGATAATCTGATCAAGTGGTGTGTAATGAAATTGATCGATCAAGATGTTTGTATGTTATTTGAAAATTTTGACTAAAGTAATGTTAAATATACATTGTCCATTCATATGTTTGATTTGCATGTTATGAGATATTATGTTTGAAACGTATTTTATTTATGATACACACCATGTAGTTGTAAATCTTACAAGCACACGGGGTACTAGCACATCTCACTGAATTCTCACACCATTCTATCTTCCTATCTGTGAAAGGAGGGTCATTACCTAATAAGAGATTGTGCAGGAGATTGTTGGTCTGTGGTTGAAATAGAAATTCACTTGGATGATGCTCTCCCTCCCCACTACAGTAACCTAGAGATGACATTTGTGATTATCAGTGATACATGAGTTGGTACAACTTGAACTACGGAGAACTTGGTATTTGTTTATTGCATTAGGTTGAATGCTTGAAAAAAATGTAATTGTATTATGTGTTTTTTATACTTGAATAGTGATTGTTGTATTGTGAGACTAGTCGTGTTGTGTCTTATTGTATTTACTTTCCGTAGAGTTGTATAAGATTAATATTGTATTCGGTGTTTGAGTTAGAATTACTATTGTTCTTAGTTATGGTTTGATTTATTGTATTGTTTTATTCTTGGAATGAATGTTAAGAAGTTATTTTAAAAGAGAAAAAAATTACTACATTTTTTAAGTACAATTTGAGGGGTTGCATAGATAAGTCAAATTACTTACAGTGCTCAAGGGAGATATATGGATTTTTCCATTTTCTAAGCTATCAGAAGGGGTTGAAACATGAACTCCTTTAATGTCCATGACACTCAAAGAACCAAGGGAGTGGGTTCCTCTAATATCCAACTTACACCGAAAAAAGATCCTAGGGTGGGATCCTCCATCATCTGCCCCATAGAAGGACCACAAAAGAAAACCCAATGTTGTTCTAGTATTTCAGATTGAAATAAAATTCACGTGACTAAAGGTCTTTTGCTACTTTTGCTCCTGAGACTTTTCTGAGAATGGGCTCTCCTCACAAAAACCCCAAGTAGATTCACTCAATACCTATGCAAGGGCTCTTGAAGAAACCCAAACGGTGTTGAGAGCAACTTCTACTCTATTTTATTTTTCAAATTACACCCAAAATCTCCCTTCCTTCAAATTACATATTTGATTCTTTCCCATCCAACTTGCCATATAATCTTAAGGGGGACGTCGTTGGTGGCATGGATAACCCCCAGTCCACCTGGATCTGGGTCATCTTCATCTCCTCCTTACCCTTGTTTTCCTTCTTGCCCACATCCTATTGGAAGAATTCTCCTTCTGTACCTTCTCCCATCCATGTCAAAATAGGTATTATGGTTTCTTTGGCTTAAATTGGAATTCAAAATGTTGAAAGTCTTCCACACTGAAACTCTCCCACATAGCTTTCCAATCAAAATTATAGGGGATGTCAGTGGTGGAATGAACTACCCCCAGTCCACCCGAAATTGGGATGTCTTCATCTCCTCTTTGCCCTTGCTTTCCTTCTCGTCCATGTCCTAATGGAAGAATTCTTCTCCCATCCTTGTCAAAATAGGTGTTCTGGTTTTCTAGCTTAAATTAGAATTCATAATGTTGGTGTTCCACACTGGAACTCTCCCACATAACGTTCCAATCAAAATTATGGGAGGTGTCACTGGTGGAATGGACTACCCCCAGTCCACCCGAAATTGGGACATCTACGTCTCCTCCTTTCCCTTGCTTCTTTCTTGTCCATGTCCTAATGGAAAAATTCTAATTAAAGATGACGTATTAACTAGGTTAGTTTGCAATGGTTTTTTCTTCATTCCAAAATAGGGTATTTAAATCTTAAAGTATGTGTTAATTCATTAAAAGCTAGTGTTTTGTATTTTGGATTGTGTTTAGATTAAAGCAACGCTTTCATTTAGGACCAGTGTTTTAATTCATTTGAGATTGATTTTTTAAGTGCTAAGTTAAAACCAATGATAAACTTGCATATTGGATTATAATTGGTTGCATTGCATATCAAGTTGGCAGCGTTTTATTTCAATCATCAGTGTCTCCTTTTATATATTGTTTGAGTGCCAATACCGATGGAGTGCATAGATTCTAATTGGTTGCATTTGAAATTAAAGCATGTGTTGTATTATGATGAGTTGTGTTAAATTCTTTAGACCCTATTGAGAATATTGTATAACTGTGTTTGCCCCTTTTTGGAAGGCATTGCAGTTACTTTGAGGCCTTGTGTTTTTTTTGTCATAAACCTGTGTTTTATCACCAAGGATTGCATCTTAAATCTTGAGCCAGCGTCTTAATATCTAAAGGACATCGCATCTACTTTGAAACCTATGTATCTATATTTTAACCTTTTGTTTCACTTCTATTTTGACTCTTAGAGCCTGGTGTCTTATATGGATTGCATGCAATTTTAGCAGTCTGTGGTTAATACACTCATGAGGCAGTGTATATTCTATATAGGTGTTGCATTCATTTTTTTTTAACCTTGTGAACTTATATCCATAGATCGGATTCCTATTCCGCTTGGTTGCATTGAATTATATAGGACTATGTAAGTTTTATAAAAATTTGTGTGGCTGTTTTTAATAAACCTACATATATTTATGAGAAGAATTGTGTAATAGTTAGAGGTCTTGTGTTTTATTTTCTTAAAGCCTATGTAGTTATTCTATGAGTTGCATATGGGTTGGAAGCCGATGTTTAGTCTTGCTTAACCTTGTGTTGTGAATAATTATACTGACATTTTAATGTTAGCCTGCGTCTCATATGCCAAGTAGTGTCTTATATGGTCTGTGTATCCTTCTATATAATCTACATTCCAAATTAATGAGACTTGTGTTTCAATTTGAGGCATGAGTAAAAATGAAATAAAGGTTGTGTTTAGTTTGTTTTATGGCCTGTATTTGAATTTAATTTTGATTGCATCATAATAGGCCAGTGTCACATTTGAATATGGTCAACCCTTAATAAAAGTATGTGTTTTATTAAATATTGTGTGTCGTAAAAAAGCTAGAGTGCTATGACATAATGGACTCAGTAGTATCTTACTTGGCAGTGTTTTGTTCTTAGCCGCATTTTAGTTTTATTGAGATCCCTGGTTTAATTAATATGGTTAGTGTAATTATCTTCTTTGGGTGGTGTTTTCCATTACAAACGAGGTAGATATTAAAACCAACATTATATATTAAAAGGATAGCATTTTAATATTGTCTTGTCTGCATTTTACAAAAGCGTGTGTGTATAATTGTATAAATATCTGAAACAAAATTGATATGTTTTCAATAACGTGAAGGAAAAGAATAATTATTGTCATACATAAGAGAATATAGGTTCTGGAATATTTCTATATTAAATATACTTATGAATGTTTTTCAAAACTAAATAGACGAAAATCCTTGATTATATTGAGTATGGGATTACATGATAAAAATATGTTAAGAGGGGTTGTCATTTGCTAAATTGGGTATATATGTCATACAAGAATTTATATATATGTATATATCACAAAAGTATGTATTGTACCTTTAGATTAAACTAGCTTGGCAATATGATTGGTTACGTAAGAATCAAAAAAAAATTGTCACCAGCAATATAAAATAAAAGCTTTAAATGGTTATTATCTTAACAAAAGCATACTTTTGATTGAGGTTACTTTTTTTCACATTTGGTGATTACCAACATAGAATTTGGTTATGTTTAGGACCAATAATGATTGTCTATAAAAAAATAAGTACGTTGCCTATTTTAGAAAAGAGTTTGAGATCCTTATTTGAAGCATACCCGGATAGTATAAATGTTGAATGTTATTTGTGTCTTGTAAAGATGAAAACTTGTGTTCATTATATCTTGTGAGAGTATTTTTATATGTAAGTGATTAGACTTTTATAAAAGAAAATAGTGCATCATAGTGTGTGACTAGAGATTGTGTTTCCATATGTTTATTATTATACAATATAACCTAGGGTATACCTAAGGGTATAATTCTGTAACTATTTATTTAATTGCAGTGTAAGATTGTTTGTTCATGTTGAGGAGGGTGCTTTGGGTACAATGAACTATAATAGTATGGGATATCATAGAATGCTTCAGCTTAAATGTCTATGCCCGGATGGTACATATTGTTGTTGCATGTCTAGACTCTCATCTACATTGACGGATTAAATGTATGTACTAGTTATTCTTAATCGATATGTTTTGTAGTAGTTAGTAAGATATCATATATGAGTGCATGCAACCTTGAAAGAGTGAAAGTGAATGTTGGGTTGACTTTTATGTATTTGTATGACTTTCTTTGTTATATGTATTTGTTGATTTAAAAATGTATGCTTCCACATATTTTATATGACTGGTTGTGGGAAAACTAGTAGTTGTGCCATAGACCACTAGACTTTAATAATATGGGTCATCATGGGGTGTAGTTATTTGGATCTTATTGTAGTAGTTTGGAATCTGCAATTTATTTTGAATGTGAAACATACTTGAGAAGTATGAACTATAAACATTATTTCCTGTTTGAGTTAAATAATAATGTATGATTCATTTATGCGTTGATGTAATAAAATTATAGTTTGTTTATTCATATGTATAGCATGTGATATGATATTATTGCTAAGAGGATGAAATTTGTATGAGTCTTTGAGTTATATACTATGTTACATATATTAGAGTGTGCATCGATGATGCTAATAGGTAGTGAGACGAACTCCACTAGCCTAGGTAGCAACACCAATGTTGGATAATTCAATCAAATTATGTGTGATGAAATTGACCAATCAAGATGATCATATGTTATTTAAAAACTTTGGCCAAAGTAATGTTAGATGTACATTGTCATTTCATATGTTTGATTTGCATGTTGTGTGATATCATGTTTGAAATGTATTTTATTTATAATACACATCATGTAGTTGTAAATCTTACAAGCATACAGTGTATTAGCACATCTCACTAGATTATCGCACCGTCCTATCTAACTCTCCGTAAAAAGAAGGCAATTTCCTGATAGGGGATTGTTGGTCTGTAATCAGAGTGAAAAAATGCTTAGATAATGATCTCCCTCCCCACTATAGTATTACCTGGAAATGACATGATTATTAGCGATACATGAGTTGGTATGATTCAAGCTCCAGAGAGCTTGGTATCTATTTATTGTATTACGTTGAATGCCTGATGAAAATATAATTGTATTATGTATTTTTTATACTTGAACATCAGTTGTTATATTGTGAAACTAGTCGTAGTTGTGTCCTCTTGTATTTACTTTCTGTGGAGTTGTATGAGATTAATATTGTATTTGGTGTTTGAGTTAGAAGTACTATTGTTCTTAGTTATGGTTTGATATATTATATTGTTTTATTCTTACAATGAATGTTAAGAAGTTATTTTTTAAAAAAAATACTGCATTTTCTAAGTATAACTTGAAGGGTTGTTACATGTTATTAGAATTTAAAAAAATCAAAATTTAAGTATTTCGATCCCATTTGGGGATATTACAGTGGTATCAGAGCTTTTGTCTTGTCATCCTATGGAAAAAACTTCATGAAAGGTGATTATAAAAATATATGTTATTATTTAAGAAATAGAAATAAGGATTCAAATCATCAAAGGGAAAAAATTGAAAAAGAGAGAAGGGCAACTATGGGAGAGAAGATCCAATATTGATGAATGGATCGATAGACTTATTCAAGGACAGCATAATTAGTTAATACAATGACTCAATTAGCTCTTGTAATAAAATTTATGATAAATCCTAGATATCAAAATGATGAAATTAATTATTTTAATACTAGCAATACTCAATTCCCTCAAAAAACAACCATGAGTTCTTCAAATAGACATTTTCAACCTAAATTTATTTCAAAAGAAGAATCAATTGTGGAAGAAGAAAACCAAATTTCATTGGGAGAGGACCTTGTATCTGGTTTTGAAGAATATCAAACCCTTCCAGATGAAATACGAAGGGAAATACTAGTCAAAATTTTCAACGCAATGAAAAGAAATTGAAATGGTCTCGGGACAGAGCATAGACCCCAAACTACTCAAAGAGATCTTCAACATGCTTTGGGTAAATTGAATTTGTCGAATTTTGATGGGTCTAACAAATGCACATCTAGAGCATGGATACAAAACTTGGATGCTTACTTATCTCTCTGACTTACGATGGAAGAAGAAGAGATAAAATTTGAAACCCTTCATCATGAAGAAACAACTCATGAATGGTGGTATCAATGGTGGATTACACAAGGGCATGATCTCATTAAATCATATGACGAATTTACTAGGAGGCGGATTCAAAGATTCGATAGAATTGACCCCAAAATTCATTTTCGGGAATTGGCACTATTAAAACAAAGCAGTGTGGAAGACTATGTGGTTGAATTTTAGAGGCTCATTGTTATGGTTATTGATGTTATTGAAAGAAGTCTTGTAATATTGTTCATGGAAGGATTGATTGAGCCACTCAGGGGTTTAATCAAAGCCTTTAATCCTTCTTCCCTCCAAGAAGCAATTAAAAATGCATTGGATTTGGAGACCTCAATGCCAAGAAATAGAATTATGCCATTTGTACACCCAAGATGTTGGAAAAATTGCCATTGATATCAAAGGAATTGTAACGGGATATGAACGAAAATGTCAAACGGAATTATTGCCATAAGTGAACGAAATTGTTGCCAGAAGTGAACAAAATTGTTACCGATAGTGAATGGAAATATCAAAGAAAATGAACAGAAATGTCGACGAAAATGTCAATGGTCACATTTCTTGGTAAAGAGGTACTCACATCTCTTGGTGAAGATGTACCTCTTGGATGGGACACATCCTTTAAAGGCTATATAAGGGAGAAGAGATGTGGAAGTATAACAAGCATTTTGATTTAAATGAAAGTCATATAAGTGTGAGAGAGAAGGAAGAGAGGAAGAGCATAAAATGAAATAGAATATCTATTAAGAAAAGAAGTGTGAAGAGCAGATTTATTCTAATAAAGAATATCATTTGATAATTTTGAAAGAGAGGAGACCAAAAATTATATAAAAAAATTAGTGAGAGAAAAAAGTTTAAGATAAGCAAAGCCATCATTCAATTCAAGAAGTAATCACAGAGGGTGGAATCAATTTGGCTTGGGGTCGATGCCTCATCGTCTGGGGGTTGGTGACCCTGTGGGTCGGTGCTCACAAATTGGCCGAGTTGGTGCTTGGCAAAGGGGATCGGTGTCACCAGTGGGTGGGTGCTCACAATTTGATCAAGTTGGTACTTGGTTTGGGGATTGGTGTCTCCAGTAGGTTGGTGCTTGCAAACATTGTAATATATATATATATATATATATATATATATATAGTCATAGATTTCTCCCGAAAGGGTTTCCATGTAAACCATGTGTTCTCTTATGTTATTAATTGCTAGATATTGAATGTTTATGGTTGTTGTGGTTGATTAAATTTGAAAAGATTAAAAGATTATGTTATACTGATTCACCCCCCCATCTCAGTATAACCCTGTGTTTAACAATTTATATCATAGCGGTTCCTTCAAAATCAGTCTAATCGTTGGAAGGTAGATTTCGGGAGCACACATGGCTAGTCATCAAGGTCAGAATGATTTCTCCACAAACAAAGCACCATTCTTTCATTGAACAGATTATGTTTTTTGGAGTATAAGGATGAGAACATATCTTATGGCTATAGGGTTTGATATTTGGTTATCAGTAGTGATAGGGTACATAGCACCAACAAATCAACTAATGGATCAGGCTGGAAAGAAGGGATATGAGAATAATGTGAAAGCAATGAATGCCATTTTGTGTGGCTTATCAAAATCAGAGTTTGTAAAAGTAATGCATTGTGTGTTAGCAAAACATATGTGGGACAAACTTCAGAATATCTACGAAGGTGATGACAAGGTCAAGAAGGCAAAGCTTCAAATGCATAGAAGGCAGTTTGAAAGTCTTAAAATGAAAAATGAAGAAAACATTGCAGCCTATCTTCTCCATGTGGATGAGATAGTCAATACCATCAAAGGGATAGGTGAGAAAATGGAAGAATCAATGATAATACAGAAAGTACTAAGGTCACGTCCTATGAGATGTGATGCAAAAGTCTCAGCGATTGAAGAAATGAATGACTTGGACACATGGAAGATGGATGAATTACATGGAATTCTCATAGCATAAGAAATGAGGACAGAAGCATAAAAGCCAACAAAGCATGAAGCAACTTTTAAAGTATCAAAGAAAGTGAAAAAAGAAAAACATGAATCAAGCTATAGAGCCAGTGAAGAGTCAGATAAAGAAGAAGCCCTGTTTGTCAGAAATCTCAAAAAAGGATCTAGGAGATATAAAGGTAACTTACCTTTTAAGTGTTTCAATTGTGGAAAAGTAGGACACTTTGAAAATAAATATCCCCATTCAAAAGAAGAAAGTAGTAATGACGAAGAGGAACATGATAAGCAAGAAAGTATCACAAGAGCAAGAAAAACTACAAATCAGAGAAATATGAGAAAAAGAAGATATGATAAAGAAAAGAAAAGCCTTTATTCAAAAAGGGTTAGTAGCTCAAGTGAGGAGATTGAAGGTGTTACAGATAGTGACAGAGGTGAAGTTTTGTTCATGGGTATAGAAGATTGGGATGGTGATGACTAGATAACTAGATGACAATTTTGGAGTGATTTAAAATCTAGAGAAGCAGAAGTAAATCTCGAAGGATAACTCTTAAGTGCTTTGAATGAAAACAAAATGCTCAAGAAAGAGAATCGGAAACAAAAGTGATAAATTCAGAAATATGAAGAAGATGATCAAGATAGAGAAGAGTTATCAAAAATTTGAGAGGAGTCAGAAATGGTCATCATGAGTCTAAATGCTCAAATCAAAGAGGCAGAAAAAATAAAGAGACTAAAATCGAACTGAAGGCAAAGAAGGAAGAATGTGAGAAGCTAAACGCTAAGATTGTTGCCTTGAGAAGGGATTTAGAAAAGGTGAACACTAAATTGACAAGCAGCTTAAGATTTGAGAATAGACCGAGTTTCTAAATAAGATTTTAGATCGTCAGAGGTCACTATTCAACAAGTCGGGTCTTGGCTATGGAGATGAACAAAAAGTTACCAAGGAGGATGTGAAAATTGCTAAACCTGTGAAGATAGAAGAGAAGAATTTCTTGAAGAACAAAGTTCTGCAAGTAAAAGACAAAGGAAAAAACCATTGGCATAATAGAAGATCATTCTTGCCAAAATAGTCTGACAGGTACCCAAGATCATTTTATGGCTATTGCTTTAATTGCAACATTTTTGGTCATAGAGCAAAGGAGTGTAAGAGACATGCGAGGAATGGATACGCATGGAACAGTGGCAGAAATGTAGATATGAGGAATGGGCATGCAAGAAATGAGTATGCATGGATCTACGGCACAAGTGAAGGACATGAGAGAAATGAGCATGGTTGGAATGGAAACAAATATTCATATGGTTTCTCAGGTAGAAATTCATTTACTCCATTGTCAAAAGACATTGTATGTTATAATTGCAATAAGTATGGACATTTAGTGAGATAATATGGAAGTAATCCTATATACCAGAACAAAAAAGAGGATGCCTGAACCAAACTCAAAAGATATTTTGTGCAAGTTTGGAAGTGGATGCAGTAGCTAGACAATTAAAAGGAGTAATATGTAGTTGTGCAAAAAGCACAAGGAGAAATGGTAGGGAGGCCATGATGGAGCACAAAGCACAAGAAGAAATGGCAGTGAAGACCATGGTGAAGCAAGAGAGATATGATGTGCATAGTGGAAAGATGCTACGAAGAGGTACAATAAAAGAAGATATTACAATTAGTGGTATAAAAGAAATTCAAGATTGCAACGAAGACAACATAAGAAGATAATATTTTTTTCATCTATTGATTATGAGAGGAAGCATCAACTCAGGGGGAGCAGGGTGCACAACCCTTTGCCATTGATGTCAAAGGAGGAGAATTGAAGATAGAGGGAGTTCATATACTAATTCATGGGGATTGCCATCAATGACAAAGGTGGAGATTGTTGAAATAATTGTCATTGATTTAAAAGGAATTGTAACGAATATAAATAGAAATGTCAAATGAAATTGTTGTCATAAGTGAACAGAATTATTGCCAAAAGTGAACGAAATTGTCGATGGAAGTAAATGAAAATGTCAATGGAAGTAAACGTAAATGTCGATGAAAATGTCAACGGTCACATCTCTTCGTGAAGAGGTACCTCTTTGATCCAAAACTCAAATACTTTGGTTGAAAGATAATTCAAGAAACAAGAACAACACAATTGTAATAATGTTATCTCTGAGAAGATGATCAAATGTGCAGACCCAAACATATGTCTATCTTTGAGAAGAGATGTTTGATTTCCATTTTGGGTTACATCTTTATTTATACACATTTTTAAAGTAGGAGGATGTGGAAGGTCACCAATCTCGAGGGATATTAAATGGTTTGACTTCCATGATTTACAACAATACAGAATTCGAGAAATTACTATTTTTAGACTACATTACTAAAATTGAAATTTGGGGCACTTATATTTAGTTTTTGCGGGTCAAAACCCATCAAGAAAAGCTTGATGCCATCTCAAAAAGTTCCCCTCATTCTTCGCTTTCCAACGGTTCAAACGGGGAGTCAAACGAAGCTTGGTGCAAAAGTTATGGCTCCCGAAAGTTCTGCCACCAATTGGGGTAGAACCATCCCTTGAAATATCACCTAAAATATTACTTGGATCATTCCTCCCTCCTTGAGAAGCAATGGTCCCCATTGCATCAAGATTTGTCATCAAGTGTGGAAGTTGTATTTTGATTTTTTTTTCTGATGCATACTTGTAATGGACTGTGCTTTATGGAGCTATGCAGGTCCTGATTGTTCACCATTTGTGTTTGACCATCAACCTGTGGATGGAAGGTTGTGACCTTCACCTTGATATCTATTTACTTCTGTTATTGTGTTGTTTGTGTAGTCAGGGATGCAACATCAACCCTTTTGGATTCCTGTGGCTTGACCACCATGAGAACAAATTTCTTGGCACTAATCAGGAAGACAAATGTAGAAGGTTGTACCCTGTAGTGTCGTGTTCCAAGAGTGAGGGTGATCCTTCGAGTTCTTGATTCATAGATGCCATGTTGATCATACATGAATCGTTGACCAAAGAGTACATTATAAACATCCAAATTGACCACATCACATCAAACCTCATCTTGAAAAGGTTTTATTGCATATGAGAGAAGACATTGGTGGGTGACACGGAGGTTTTTCCCTAGACTCAACCATCCAATACTGTATGGCTTTAGGTGACGCTTCATGGACAAATTTAGGCTTTTCACAACATTAACAGAGATTAAATTTTGACTCCCACTATCAAGAATGAAATGCAGAGGCTTACCTTTCACCCATAACTTAGAGTGAAATAGTCTTTCCTTGTTGTCTGGCCTCTTCTCGTGGATCCGTGATGAAGCAATGATGGCATCGAGTTAAGCATCTACAATCTCTTCTTCATCATCTTCGACTACAGAGCATTTATGAGGCAGAGCAGTAGATGTTGAAGATTGTGACTCAAAAAGCAGGGACTTGATGGCTCGACATTCTTCTTTGGAGTGTGTTCTAAATTTGTGGTAATCACACCATTTCTCAGTTTTTCTTTTCTTTTGCTTCCAATTTTGGCCCCGTGTTTGACCTTCTTTGTCACTTTTCCATTTGGTAGGCTAAATCTTTGTATTCATTCTTCCATGTTTCTACTCAATATTCATCATGAACTTGTATGCCTCACTGAGGGTTTCCAGATTGAAGAGTTCCATCTCCCTCTGTATATACCATTGTAGTCCACCATGATATTTGAGAACCTTATATTTTTCACTTTTCTAGATGCCCAATCTCATAGATAAAGAATGAAAAATGTCAGTGTAATCTTGAACAGATTGTTCCTTACCTTAGCGAAGTTGTTGCCACTCTATATACAGATCATCATATGCTCCAATGGGGTAGTATCTTTCCTTTACATCTTCTATGAAATCGTCCTAAGTAGGTTCCACCTCAAGGCCAATATCATCCGTATTGAATCTCTTCTTGTACACTTCCTACCAATTTTTGACAGGAAATGATGCTTTCAAAAGAGCAAAAGTGATATTATCTTTATCAGTGAATTTATTTATAAAAAAAAAGGAACATAATTGATCCAACTAATTTTATACTACATCGATATTGATTTTGCCTTCAAATGTAGGGATATCAAAATTCCCCTTAACCTTGAAGAGTGTTGGGGCACTGAAAGGATGTGGGGGTGCAAATGAGGAGCTATAATTTTTTATCGAGATTCGTTGAAGAATTTGGGTGAATTGTTGTAGCATCTGCGCTTATTGTTGTTGGAGTGCTTCATTCACCATTTCTTTGAAAGGATCAGATGTCTCGGTGTTGTTCATCATTTGAGGTCGTTTGGAGCAAATAAGTGAATACTTTGGAAGCTCTGTTGTTTTCCACCCAAGCTTCTTGTACCCTAATCTCGTCCTCGAGATCATACACTCTCAAGACAAATCGCTCTAATACTACTGATCTAAAACTCAGAAGTTTTGGTTGAAAGATAATTCAAGAAACAAGAACACAATTGTAATAATTTTATCTCTGAAAAGAGATGTTTTATTGATCAAATTTGTAGACCCAAACATATGCCTATCTCTGAGAAGAAATGTTTGATTTCCACTTTGGGTTACAACTTCATTTATACACATTTTTAAGGTAGGAGGAAGATGTGGAAGGTCACCAATCTTGATAAATATTAAGTGGTTCAACTTCCATGATTTACAACAATACAGAATTTGAGAAATTACTATTTTTAAAAACTTACTATTTTTAGACTACACTACTAAAATTAAAATTTGGAGCACTTTCATTTAATTTTTAGGGGTCAAAATCTACTGAGCAAAGCTCAGTATCATCTCAAAATGTTTCCCTCATTCTTATCTTTCCAACAGTTCAAACAAAGAGTCAAACGGAGTTATTGTGCAAAAGTTATGGCTCCCAGAAGTTCTATCACTAATGGGGGTAAAACCATCCCCTGATATATCGCCTGAAATATTGCTCGGATCACTCTTGGATGGGACACATTGTTTAAAAGCTATATAAGGGAGAAGAGATGTAGAAGTATAACAAGCATTTTTATTTGAATGAAAATCATGTAAGTGTGAGAGAGAAGGAAGAAGAGCAAAAAATGAAATAAAATATCTCTTAACAAAAGAAGTGTGAAGAGCATATTTATTCTAATGAAGAATATCATTTGATAATTGTGAAAGAGAAGAGAGTAGAAATTATATAAGAAAATCAGTGAGAGAAAAAAGGTTAAGAGAAGCAAATCCATCATTCGATTGAAGAAGCAATCACAGATGGTGGAATCAATTTGGCTTGGGGTCGATGCCTCATAGTCTGGGGGTTGATGCTTATGTGGGTCGGTGCTCACGAATTGGGTGGGTTAGAGCGTGGCAAAGGGGGTCGTTGTCTCCAGTGGGTGGATGCTCACAATTTGACCAAGTTGGTGCTTGGGTTGGGGATTGGTGTCTCCAGTAGATTGGTGCTTGCAAACATTGTAAAAGAGTTATGTATATATAAAAGCAATATTTTGCCATGGTTTTCTCCCGAAAGGGTTTTCACATAAATCATGTGTTCTCTTGTGTTATTAATTATTAGATCTTGAATGTTTATGGTTTTTGTGGTTGATTAAATTTTAAAAGATTAAAATATTATGTTATATTGATTCACCCCTCCCCTCTCAGTATAAGCATGTGCTTAACAATACAGTGAATAATGGATAGCCTCAGACCCCGCCTTCTAGATAGTAAGGGATGACACCATATGGTCAACGAAGAAGGCCATTTTAATGAGGATTCCAACCAAGAGAACCGCCTAAACTAGGTAAAGATTCAGAAACAAGAAAAGAGCTAAGGAGAAAAAAAATATGCTTCACTTGTAAGGATCTTTGGATATCAGGCCGTTGTTGCCTTGGAAAGGGATAAGTCCATTACATAGAAGTTGTTTTAGATGGTGAATCCGATGAAGAAAAAATTGAAGCCAAAGAAATGGTACATGAACGAGGAGTGGAAAAGATGTAGAAGGGTACTCTTGCCACTTTATCAGGGGCTCCTATATATCACCCCTTTAGAGTAAGAGGGAGTCTGCAAGGGCAGAAAATCACTGTGTTGGTAGATAGTGAGGCCACCCACAATGTCTTTGATCAAAGACTGGTGATAAAAATGGGTTTGAAAGTAGAAGAATTTCAAGGTTTTAAGGTGATAGTTGCTTATGGTTTTACCATTCCATGCACTCGTAAAATTCAACAACTCCATCTCACATTGGGAAGACATCAAATAAATGATGATTTCTATGTAGTAGGAATTGTTGAAACAGATTTGGTGTTAGGTGTTCAATGGATACATTTTTGGGGGGAATTTACCCAAAACTACCAAACCATGGAATTAAAATTTAAAGTACATGGGAAATAAGTGGTGCTTCAAGGCATGGCTAATCAGCCCCCCAAGTAATTACAGCCAAGACGATAGAAAGGACATTCAAGAACGGCCAAGTTTCATGGGCAGCACATTATTTGGTGAGCTCTACAAAGTCAAAACAACAGATATACCATGAAGATAATCGGCCCATAATTGATAAAGATGCTAATATTTTTGAGAATATTCCACCAGGGCTGCCACCAAACAAGGGATTTCAGCATATCATTAAGTTAGAAACTAGTACCAAGCCAGTAATAATTACGCCTTACCACCACCCAAAAATCTATAAAGAAGAGATTGAAAAGGTTATCAAATAATTGATGGAAATGGGGCATATTAAGCCAAGTTCTAGTCCTTTTGCTTCTTTAGTGGTCTTAGTAAAGAAGAAAGATGGCACTTTGAGAATGTGCATTGACTACCAACAATTGAATAAGAAGACCATTAAGAACAAAAATCCTCTTAGACTATTATTTGTTCTTCTCTCTTAAAGAGTGATTCCCCAAATTGAAACCTACAAAACTAGGTTGCTCAAGAGTCCATGATGCCTTTCAAACATTGCGAACTGACCTCTATGCACTCTTTGTTGTCTCGATCTTCCTCTTGGTTGATCCTCTTAACCCCTTTTATGTAATGCACACGCTTGTAGGCTAAGGTGAAGCTCTCCCTTAAGAGATGTTGATTCAAAATCCTTGATATTCACATTCTTTCAACAATTAAAGAAAACATGTTGCACAATGTAAGTGGTGTTACAACAAGTCACCATCTTTGCAAATTACCGTTATTTTGGGTCTTACAATTCAACAACTCAACATACATGGATTGAAAATGCAACTCCATTTACAAAGTTGCCCATATCTTGAAACTCAAAACTTGCATCAAAACTAATGCAATATATATTGAATGAAACCTTCATTAAAGAAACATGGATGTCAAAACATACATCCATCACAATCAACAATATTCTTGTGTAGTGTTATTCACCATGGATGCACTCTTCAACACTTTTAAGGCCTTGATGTCATGCCTCTTCCTCTCCCTCCATGGAGGAACCTTGAGTTCATGAGAATGTTGTAATATGACATTCAACATCTCACCAACTAATAGCATACCAAAACTAATTTGGAGAACATGTTGCAACCATATTCTATGTGTATACATGCTGCTATAAAATTTTATAGGTTCATTATGTGCATACCAAAACCAACATAGACATGCTACAACAAATTGAAACCAACCTATGCCTCCATGCTATAATCATGTGAGCTCTCAAATGCATGCTAAAATATTGATAAACAACTAAACATGTTATACATGATGTAAACCTGAATTTGCATGGAGAGGAAAAGAAAACCAACATGTTCTCACCTTTGTGATACTTTGGTCTGATACCTATGCTTGGAGCTCTCTCTCAACATAGAGTACCTCTTCTACCATCTTTCCAAATGCTACAACAAAGGAAAACATGTGAATTTTCATATCCACATGAACACGAGAATGTTGAAAATGATACCACCTCTTTGATGCAATAGGTTGTTCATACGTGTGCTTCTCAAAATGAATGGCTGCTCCATATCCACCCTTAATGAGTAAATACCTCTACACTTTCTCATACAAATGAGGTTAGTTCCCTTCTTGCTTCTTTCAATAATGGAAACCAAAAAACAATTTGGAGGTGCTTACATATGCATGCTAATCAACATCTTAGCTATGCAAACTTCTATTGAAGAAACCAATATTAAATGCTTATGATTACCCACTTGCAATGGTGATGAGGACCTCTATGGGTTGCTTCCTCGTGACAGTTTCCATCTTGGATAACTCTTCACTTAAATGCAAATCAAAATATGAGTTTTATAACTATCCTTTTAAATATATCTTACCATGTTTATGTCTCAACCGTGGTGATGGTTGTTCCTCTAAGAATTGTTCCCCCTTGATGGATTATTCCTTAGATAGGTGGGCTTCTTCATTTGTTAGCTCTTGGTTTATATGTGCTTGAAAAACTTCTCTTGCATGTAGATACCTCTTACTTCTTGGAATGCTCCTTGCAATTCTTTGGGTGAAGTGGTGGATAAAGCTCTCAACATTTTGCATGTTAGTGCCCACTCATGTTGCAATGTCGGCAATGATTCTTGCCCATTTTCTTGGGCACCATAATCTTCATGCCCTTCTTTGCATTCTAGTTTGGAGAGTGGTATTTACAACTTGCACCCTTCCTCTTGAAATACAAATGCTTCTTGTAGTGGGATTCTTTCTCCAACACATAGCCACACAATAGTTATTCATTCCACAAAAAAAACATGGATATGTATACCAACAATTTTGTGCTCCATGTCCACTCTTCTTACAATTGATGCAAGCAATGGAAGCCTAGTGTTTTCCGTGCCTTCTTGGGATACCCTTTGTGCAAGTACGATGATGTGGTGATGTGTTACCTCCACCTTAGGGATGTTCTCCTCTCTTAAGAGAAGTTTTACATTCTTCCTCGATGTTTTTCTCATTGTTGAAAGCTTGTCCCCTTCTTGGATTCAGTTAGCATTCACTCACATAATCATGGAGTGACAATGTATTATATTTTTCATGGAGTTGTTGTCCTCTTCTTGGAGACTCTTATTTGGCCCTTTGAGGTGGCACAATGTCACCTTCCTCTTTGTGAGAGATCTACCCATTCTTTATAGAATCAAACTCCTCATTAGATTTGACAAAATAAATGATGTCATTACCTTGCATGCGTTATTTTTGTTGAGCTAGTGGCTTGGGCTCTTTCGTTTCCTAAGCTTATCTTGCTTCAGTTGTTTTAGAACATTATCCAACTCCACTTTTTCCACTAACATATCCCAAACCTAATTCTTAATACCTTTCCTCAATAGACAAAGGAAGAAGAAGCATCTACATCGGGATCTGAGAACGCAGATGAGGAAGTTGCCAACTTTGTCAGAAGATTGAAAAGAGGATCTAGAAAATACAAAGGTAAGTTACCCTTAAAATGTTTTAATTGTGGTAGAATAGGACATTTTTCTGCCAAATGTCACTATAAGAAAAAGGGTGATTCTGAGCAAGAAGAGGACGGTACAAGATTGAATCCTCACCATTCCCAGAGAAGGGAATTCTCCAAGAACAAGAAAGGTTTGTACACAAAGGAAGACAGTGATTCAATGGAATACAATGAGAGTTCTGATGATGACTATGACTATGCCTTTGTAACAAAGGGGAATGAATCTCTGTTCATGGCAATAGAATCAACCTCAAAGGATTCGAATCAAGATGATGATGAAGACTAGGATGAAGAAGAAGAAGGAGAAGTAGATCTAGAAGGAGAACTCATCTGTGCCCTAAATGAGATTGATAGTCTAAAGAAGGAAAACTCAAAACAAAAGAAGATTGGACAAAAAGAAATTGAAAATCTGTCCAAGAGTCTGATTAGACGATGGTAAGCTTAAAGCCTCAAATTGAAGAGCTCAAAAGAATAGAAGATGTAGTCAAGATTGAACTTTACCTCAAGTCTATTGAATGTATGAAGTTGGAGGCATAAATAGTTGCCCTGAGGAAGGAGCTTGAGAAGGCTAAAGAGAAAATTGATAGAGTTCTAAAACTGAAAGGAAGCTTAGACATTATTGATGCGTTGATCAACTCACTAAAGCCCTCAAAATAAAGATCTAGTCTTGGCTATGAGAAAGGAAAGGATCTCATGACAAATGCATCTACTAAGTTGTATGACAGCTACAAAGTAGGAGGATCAAGATCCAAGAAGGAGACAGCTTGCAATGGAGCAAAGTCAAATACAAGCAATGCTGATAAGATGAAGGCTAAAGGAAAGAAGAGGCCTAAGGCAAAGAAGAACCAAGAATATGTCTATGCAATTCTGAAGAAAATGCAGAAGACGAATGTAACTGATGCAACCAATTACACAAAGAGAAGAAGATCAGCAAGGCAACCTAATGTTATGACCAAGTGTTCTTCATCTTTTTATGGTTATTGTTATAGCTGTAATCAATTTGGTCATAAGGCTAGTAAATGTAGAATTGTACCTACAAGGAGAAATAACTGTATAAGCAAAAATTCAGTTGCATCCTTGTTAGATACAAATGTAGCGTGTTATTGGTGCAATAATTTTGGTCATGTAGCTAAAAATTGTAGAGCAAGCTCTGTGAGATCAAAAGTGTAGAAAGGCATGCCTTAGAATGTGAACAAAGGTTCACAAGCCACTAAGGAGAAAACGTGACCCAACAAGACACATAAGGAGATCAACAATGTGAGCAAGGGTGAGTGTTTCAACTGCCATGATGTGGGACACATGGCGAGGTTTTGCAAGTAAAAGTCTACAAGTCAGAACAAGCTTATCCAGGCTCCTAGAGCTCAAAAAGGAAGGCAGATCAGTTCATGGAGACCAAAGGTGGTGAGCATGAAGCTTCATGAGTCTATGGATCACATCAATCTAGTTGATGTGGTGGAGAGTGCAATAGAGGCTGGAAAGGGTCAAGAGATCTCAACCTCTACCATTGATGAGAAGGAGAAGACAAAGCTCAAGGAGAAGCCCAATAAATTGACTGAAGACATGGCAAGGGTATGCACAGATTCAAGTGAACACCCAATTGTAGTAGAGCAAGTAACAAGCATAAAGAGTCAATCTTTTGGGCCTAGTGATGAGATTTCTAGCTACAAGGAAGATTCATCAGAAGAACAGATGTATCATGGATCCATATTGTCTCCATGTATTCCAAACCTAAAAGGAAAGGAGAACAGTTTGATGGATGAGCATGTCACTTCTCTCAAGACTAAGAACAAGAATAAAAAGAACAAGAAGAATAAGGAGGAGAAGGACTGTGAGGAGTTGTGTAACTCCTAGTTTCACACTTTTCTAAAACATTGTGAAATAAGGTGTTTGTATATATGCTTCTTAAGAGACCCCTTTAAGTAAAGAAGCAAGTGATGCTCTTCAGAAGATGTTGAAGGCAAGAATGAGTGCTCCTAGGGGATGTTGTTCCAAGATGAGTCGAGTACTATGAATATGGTGTCTGATGAGATAGAGTGAGCATGCTTACAATTTGTTCACAGACTCTAGTTCCAAAGTCAGGATATGGAGACTTCCAAGTGGGAAGCAAGTATAGTTGCTATGAGATCAAAATATCAACCGATATAGAGATATGAAGATTGTTGATTGGTCTTTTCAGACCAATGCTATATCGATGTGTAAATCATCCTATGCTGAGTAGTCTTGTATTGATTATTAGTAGGTCAGTAGAGCAAGTAGGAGCTAGATTGTTTAGTCTGTCAGGATCAAAAAGGCTCAAGATAAAGGAGCTTTTCTGTATGACCCATGGTGGCAGATTTAAAAATACTCAAGTGGATGTTGGTTGAGATTGATTTGTGCTATATAACAAAGAAAATATTGAGTTTTGAAGATGACAAGCTACATATACCATGGAGTTAGGGGGAGCTAACTCAGTTAATCTAAATGGTTTGAGGAGCCATGCATGATATGAAAAGGAGCATATGTGGAAAGCTTCAATCATAATTGAAAGAAAATATTTTGTCTACTACAGATGTTGACTCAAGATGGCAAAGAATGACTTGATCAGACCAAGTCAGGTGCCTAAACAGTATATTAAATCCTCATGAGTAAACAAAGTGAAAGCTTTGTAATTGGTCAAGTCCTAGGATCAGAGGACTATGTATGGAGACCTGTCAATGCTCAAGTGATGCATTGAGACAAAATCTGGGAGTAATAGCTACTACATCACATCACTAAATACTAGTGATAGGGCATGAATCTAGGGGGGGTATTAAAAGAATTTTTTTAACCCCTGATTAAGAGAAAAGGAAGTTTGGTGAGATAGCTGCAATCCCTTTGCTATGTGATAACAAAGGAGGAGACACAAATTTGTTGGCTCTAGATTACTATGCCTATCTATAGAGAGATATGTCAATTATTGATTGGTCTTTCATAACAATGCTATATACTTGATCTATTGAGGAATAATGGAGCCAGAGGAATCAAACTTGAATGTGTCCGAGTATGAGTCAGGCAAATGTGCCATTGCCCAAGGGGGAGTTTCTCTCAAAGTGCTCTAACCAGCCAAGTCCAAGGATCAGAACAGCCACGCTGATAGTAAAGGAGCAGTCTGTTTCCATGTTATGGCAATGACTCTTTGTCATTAATGTCAAAGGGAGAGAAAGTAGAATGATGGAAGAATGAAGAAGGGTAGTCATTCTGAAGATGTTTTACCATCAATGACAAATGGGCAGATTGTTGGCAATTTGAGTCATTGATGTTTCTAATATTGTCATTGATGTCAAAGGATGTATAGAGGCAAAAGAGGCAACAACTAAAAGGATCTTGGTTGAATTATTCAAGCAATCTAAGGACAAAGGACAAGAAGATCTGCATACACTTGAAAAAGATATCCTTGTAAGAATACCAACTTGCCCACCT
The DNA here is from genome assembly GCA_037957365.1 of Torreya grandis. NCBI lineage: Eukaryota > Viridiplantae > Streptophyta > Pinopsida > Cupressales > Taxaceae > Torreya > Torreya grandis. The sequence goes on along the minus strand of JARHVA010001661.1, from coordinate 2,385,800 downwards.
TACACTCAGAAGTCTGGTATTCAATCCCTTTTTCCTTCACTTAAACTTGTTTTCAAATGAATATATCAAACCCTTCTAGCCCCAGAGGGAAAGTTTAAACCTACAGTCATAGACCCAGTTGAGCAAGATGGCATATATGTTGAATTTCCAAAAGAATTTCTAGAAGAGTTCACTCCATCATCCCCTTCTAGAAAATCTTCCTCTCCCTTAACAAAGCCTAGAACATCATTCATTACTCACTCTGGGCAAAGAATACTGACAAAGAATTCAAAGTGCGGATTGCAAAATTCATTGGTGGAGTGGTTCAAAGAATCATGGGAGACATGGAAGAAGAAACCCATGGTAGTGAAGCCACAACATTTGAATTTATCATCATCACCCCCATAGGTAATGCACACATGAAGAACATTCCCATTTCAGCTTTGCCTAACTTTAGAGGAATGGTAAGTGAGGACATTGACACATTCCTCTTTGAGTTCGACATCTTGTGTCATAATTACAACTACAATTAGGGCACCCACATGCTGAAACTATTTCCAACTACTCTCAAAGACATAACCCTCCAATGGTTCATTGGATTGGGGAAGAATGTAGTCACGGATTGAAAAGATACAAGGGATATATTTCTCTCCAAATATTAAGCCTATTGTAGAGAAAAAAATTCAAAAGCGACATCTTTTGGATGTCACAAAAAGAGGAGCGTTGGAGGACCATGTGAAAAAAATTATGTTTACTCTCCAAAAATATGTTGGTTCCATAGTCCATTATGTTGATATTTCTGAAAATAATCAATGAAAAAATCTTGGAAGCACTGCATCTTATGAGTGATGGAGATGTTTCACAAACACTATTTCATGAAATCATTATCTTGTGTAGAAATTGATTCAGGTCTACAATGAAGAAACCCATAGCAACAAAGCATTCCCATCATCATTCTCGAAAACCATTAATGGGGTCTCAAGGATGAAATTCAACAATCTACTACAAGATATGAATCAAGATATCAGTTATTTGGCCACACAAATCGATGCACTATATACACAAAGAAAACATGAAGAAGTAGAGCAAGCTCTTATTATGAACTGTCTGAATTGCCATAGAGAAAAAAGAGAATGTAGGTGCCAGACTACAGATGTAATGGTAACAAGCATCACATAGGAGTATTTGGATACAATATAACTTCACACAATCAGAGGAGATGGAAAGTAGGTCTTTTATATGACCCAACGGAAACCTTGGTCACAAAAACATCAAAATATAGGTATCTCGTCAAACAATCCATTTCCTAATTCGCAATTTTCATTTTCTCCCTTCTCAAAATTGGTATGGATCTACCCATTAGAATCAAACACCACAAATACCACCATAAAACCAAATTTGGCCACAACAAATATTCCAACTTCAAGCCAATTGGCAACAATTCCAAAACCAACCATGGAAACCACAAAATCAGAACTATTAGTGGTACCCACCCTCCAATCAATGGCAACAATCATGGAGAGGAAATCAATAATGGTTTAACCAAAATCTTAGGTACCAACAACCAACACAAATGCAATACCAACAACAACTAGTGTTGATGCCAAGCAATCCTACTTCAAACCAGCCTAGAGATCCTCAATTGTCTACCAAACGTGTACCTAACCCCAACAATTATTTAGTTCAAACAACAAATACTAACAAAATGATGTAATACCTAACTTATTCAATGGAGGTAAATGAAGTGCAGTTTTGTTCAAGACAAATTCTCCCAAATTCCAACACACCCATAATAATGAAACCTCTTGAAAAGGTCCCCAACATTATAACTAACCCACAACCATCTAAAAAAATCTCTACTCCTAACACCCCTCCTTTTCTTGCAAGATTAAACCTCTAAAAACAAGAACAAGAATTTGAGTTTGATTTTGTAGGCCAACTCAAAAATGTTTGTGTCAAGATCTCATTATTTCAATCTATGAAAGATGTCCCCAAATACACTAAGGTTATCTAAGAATTATGCCTAAAGAAGCCTGGCTAGAAGAGGAATGATCCCAAGACTGGCCAAATAGTTAGACAACTTGCGGATATTATGTTATAAAATATAGTTGCATTTAAGTATTTTGACCGAGGGAGCCCTATAGTTGATATCCACATCTATGGTACCCTTATTTAGAATACCATAATAGACTTAAGGGCAACCATTAATGTGATGACCAAAAAACTATCCAAAAACTTCACTTCAAAGGCCTTCACCAAACCCTCACCATTTTGTAAATGGCAAATAGGTCAACGATTAAACCTGGGCATTATAGAAGACATGGTCATCATAATGGACTCATGGGAGTACCCAACAGATTTTATGATATTACAGTCGAAAGTCAACTTATGGGGATATCCCCTCATCTTAGGGAGACCCTAGTTGGCTACAGCTAATGCATTCATCAATTGTAAATCAAGGAACATGCTCATCTCAAATGGCAACACCACAAGACAATGGTTGTATACATACCATCTCAACTTTCGTGTGAAGTAGAACAATCCATTGGCTAGGAGATAAGGACAATAAGCAATCTCCTTTATAGACCTTGTTCATGATTGAACGTAACATACCCTTGAATGAACAAGATGATATGGGCATTTTCAATATCCTACAAAATACTTATCAGGTCAACCCACAAACATATAACATATTACAATGCATACAATGTCCCCGTAGCAATATCTTTCCAATAGAAGGATCTTTGGATCCCACGAGAAGCATTCAAACTTTTCATCAACTGCTACCACACCATTACAACCTCAACGCTCAATTGGCAACATAGATTCCATAATGTCCTTGTCCAAACAATTATAAATCCTACATGGACCTCTCAATATCAACAAGAAGTTGGACCTTCAACATGAAACTTAGCTAGTGACCATGCTCCAAAAGCATAAAACTATTTTTGCATGGGACTACCATGACGTGAGAAGCATACACCCCAACCTATGCACCACCATATATACATTGAGGAATTCAAACCCATCCGAAAACCATAAATATAGATAAACTTTGTTGTTAAGGACATATTGAAAACAAAATCATAGAAACTCCTATATGCAAGGTTTGTTTATCCTATCTTTGACACCCAGTGGGTGTCACCCCTTGTCATTGTGCCAAAAAAATGGAAAATGGCATATTTGTGTAAATTATAGGGAACTTAATGCAGCCACAAGGAAGGATCATTTTCCTCTTCCTTTCATTGACCAAGTAATTGAGACACTCTCAAGGAAAAAATGCTTCTTCTTTCTAGATGGGTTCAGTGATACTAACCAATTAGAATATCACTCGAGGACCAAGATAAGACCACATTTACATATCTTTGGGGTATCTACGCATACTCCATACTCTCATTCAGGTTATGTAATGCTCTTAAAACCTATAAAAGGGTTGTCTTGAGACTTTTTTTTTTACCTATCTCATGATTGTGTATAGATTCATATGGATGACTTCACGGTCTATGAGGATACATGCGAAGAAGCCACCAAGAACTTAGAGAAAGCTCTTAAACATTGTCAAGACAATTGGTTGTCCTTAAGTCACGATAAATGTTGCATGTCGATAATGGAAGGCATTGTACTAGAACATCATATCTCACCAACAAGGAATGAAGTAGACACTGCCAAAATTGAAGTAATCAAAAACCTACCAACCCCATAGAAAAAAAAGGATGTTCAAAGTTTCTTGGGACATCTTGGATATTACCATAGATTTATTAAAGAGTTCAGTAAAATAGAAACACCTCTATTTGTTGTATTATTTAAATATGTTGACTTTATATGGAGATATGCATGTTAGAGAGCATTCCAAGACCTCAAACTCTACTAGTAGCAGCCCCAGCGCTGCAAGGCCTAGATTGGAAATTACCTTTTTGTATCGTTCCAAATATTTTTGATACAATGCTAGGAGTTATCTTGGGACAAAAAAATCCTTAAACTATGTTATATACTTTATCAGCAAGAATCTTCAGGGAGCTAAGCTCAATTACACTGTGACGAAAACAAAATTCCTTGTGGTAGTGTATGTTATCAATAAATTTAGACATTATATTACTATATATTTTGTTTTTATTCACATAGAACATGTTGTAATCAAGTATTTAATGAACAAACCAATGATCAGTGGTAGAATAATCATATGATTATTGCTACTAGAAGAATTTAACATTACTATTGTAGATAGACCGGGCAAGGATAATGTAATCATAGATTTTTTATCAAGACTAACATTTGAAGAACATAGTCCATTGGTAGACAACTCATTTCATGATGAACATATTCTTACTTTGTCTATTAACACTCCTTGGTTTGCAGACATAGATAACTATTTAAATGTATGACATATCCCATAACATTTATCACCATGAGAGAAATGTCAATTAGTGGAGAGAATCCTTCCATACTCATGGATCTCAAAGAGCCTCTTCTATATTGGACCTGACTTAGTCATACGTCGGTGTGTAAAGGATGACAAAGTAATTGAAATTCTTCGAGCATGTCATGATGAACCCTATGAGAAACATTTTGCAGCAAAGAAGATTGCATTGAATATCTTTACAAAGGGATGTTGTAAAATATACCCACCAGTGTGATAGATGTCAACCGATGCGGAAACCCACACATTCTGATGAAATGCCTCTCCAACCCCAATTGGTCTTGGAACCTTTTGACAAACGAGGAATTGATTTTGTTGGCTTGATAAATCCAATAGGTAACACCAAAGAGTAAATATTGGTATGTACTAATTACCTCACCAAATGGGCAGAAGTAATATCCTTAACACATGCAAGGGATGAAAAAATAGCAAAATTCCTCTGTGAATAAATATTCATAAGATACAAAGTTCCAAGGGAAATAGTTATAGATTAAGGACCGCAATTCACCTCTGATTTGGTTGCAACCCTTATTAGAAAATATGAAATCAAGCATAACAAATCTACTTCATACCATCTAGAGTCTGATGGCCAAGTAGAGGTCACAAACAAGGAATTAGAGAACATTCTTACAAAGATAGTAGTTGTGCACCACCGAGATTAGGCAGCACTCCTTTCGGAGGTTGTATGGACATAAAAAACTACATGGAAAACCACAACATGGTTTACAACATATGTGATGGTTTATGGTAAGAAAGTTGTTCTTCCCATAGAGTTTGAACTTCAAACTCAAAGGACAACCCTATAAATCGACATAGATTTGTTAAAATCACAAAAGGAGAAGATTATGTAACTTAAATCCTTAGATAAACTCTGAAGGGAGGCCTTGCAACACACATAAATGGTTTGGCAGTGATAAATCAAGTGGCATGATCAGTTCATCAAGACACGAAAATTTCAACTAGAGGATTGGACCCTACTCTATGACTCTACGTACAAGGACCCCAAAGGCAAGCTGCAAACTAAATGGCTTGGTCCTTATGAAAAGGAGAAAGTGTTCACAAATGGAGAAATTAGGCTACAAACAATTGACCCAGTAATATTTTCTCTATTAATCAATGGTCATGACCTCAAGGTATATAATAAACCACTCTCTAAACATGACTTCATAATAAAAATCATGGAGCAAGAGAGATCTTGCATGGATATAGAGTTGTCCAAAACATTGGATGAGCATGTTCCCTGAAAATATTATCCCTCAAAGTATCATGTTCATGTATCAAATGAACATTACAACTAATCATCTATTCACTCTGATAAGGGATAAGCATCATTTCACAGCCTTGACCAAAAAATCAACTCACAAGCTGGACAAGAGCTAAACAAAAAAAATTAACTGAAAAAATAGTCTTCTGGGCAATCGAAATTAAAATTTTTTAAAAAAATCAACAATGAAAACCATCAAACATTGTTGACATCTGTGGTTATAAAACCAATTTACTTGTTGGCTCCAGTGCTAAATAAATAACCTTGATTATAAAACTAACTTGTTAGCTAATCAAGAACAAAAATCTATGTTAAAAAAATCAGAAATGTAATATTTTTATTGTTTTCTTCTTTGGACACCAAATCATAGCTCTTTATAGGCTTCGTATAGTTGTTGCAGGTTGTTTGCAAGTAGCTACAAGTTTCATCCTAGTTGATACAAGTTGTCTGCAAGCAACTACAGGTTGCATCCTAATTGCTATAATTTGTCTGCAAGTAACTATTGATTGTCTCCTAGTTTCTACAAGGTGTCTGCAAACAACTATGAGTTATATCATGATTGCTAAAAGTTGTCTGTAAACAACTACAAGTTATATAGATGCTATTGCAGACTATATAGCAATTGCTCCAAGGAAGGTAGTTGTTGTTTATAGGGTGTAAACAGAGGCTCCATGTTGGTACTAATTGTTATGGGCTATATAGTGGTTGCTACAAGTTGTAGGTAAATGTTGTAGATTGTAGGTAAATGTTATAGGATGAAGACAGATGTTACAAGTTAATGAATATAGTCATTACATTTGGGGATAAATGCTACAAGAAAAATCTAGTTGTTACGGGTTGTTTAGAAAGTGTTGCAGGTTTCCAAAAATTTACAACAAATTTCATCTACATCAACCTACAGTCTCCCAACAACCCTCCTCGCAATAATACCATTGCCTGACTTACCAGCCCTATAAGTACCCAACTACATTCACTAAAGAAAGATCATCACAAGTCTTTGGCCCTTGAGATATCACTACCTCTACATGTCATTCAAAAGGCAAAATTAGAAGTAGCACCACACTCGGAGATCATCACCAAAATTAGTGGAAACCTCTTTCTCATACATGTTTGATGGCTACTTACTACATAAAGTTGTAAACCTTGCTAAAGTAGGATAACAATTGGTTGCTACATAAAGTTGGAATTCAATTGAACATTCCTACTAAAATTCCAACTCGATCACCTATTGAATCAGCACTCTCAGTGTTTGATCTTATAGAAGATGATTTCAATAAAATATTCTTCAAGTCTCACATCATCCTCCATGATTTCTCAAAAAGTTGCAAAGAGTGATCTAGAAATCAATAATAGAATTAGCAAAGCAGATCGTACACAATCGGGTTCATTGGTAAAGCAATTGTTAATAGGTAATGATATCGTTCCTTTTCTAGAATAATCATGTTTTTTTCATATTAAACATTTAAAGTTATGTAATTTTGTTGTATTAAATATTGTTTCCTAAGCTACGAGATTTACTTGTGAAAAAACCTTCCCATTTTGACATAATGTCACATCAATCTAATCACTTTCCCACACACCTAACCATCCCCAATCATTCTCATTCGTGTTATTCTTTCCTCCACACAAACTGAGCTTTCTTAAAAAAAGCACTCGAGAATGAGTAATTTGATGGTTGGGATGGAGGAATGACTTGTCATTATGCTACGATCTAGAAAGGCATAAAGTTGGGGGGGAAGATGTCTTGTCATAGTTGATGTAGGCACCGTGAGAAATAAGCAGAGGGAAATGACGGATAGATAAGTATCGACAACCATTACATCAACAACACAAAACAAAGAAAGCATTTCTAAAACTGCAACTCTTGTTATTTTTTCCAAATTGTAAATCTTTTCCTTGTAGCAAGAAACAATAACAAGCAAAATCTCAATGTTGAAAAGAATACAAGATCTAGTTGACATCTTTGGAAACACAGGTTGGTTGAGTAATTTTGAGAAATTCCAGGATATGATGAGTAGATAGCCAAGGGGTTTGTAGAGACCCTAAATGATGGTGCAGCTACCATTAAGAGACTACGAGTTGAGGTCATTGAAGAGTTATTAGAAGAGGTGATTGGCCTTCCATACATAGGGGAATTGTAATAACGAAAACCATGTGTTGCAGAAGCAAAAGACAAATTTTGTGTAGTCGGTGACAAATTAGAATCTTCCAACCATGGCACACTTCGATCTTCATTACCTCAATTGTGGGCCAAATTTTTTGTCATTATCATAGAATACCTCCCCTGTGAGGGGAAACACTCTATGTTCTATTCAATCCATTTCAAACTCCTCAATCCCCTAAGACACAATATGCAAATCAATGTGCTAAATTCCCTATTAAATATATTGAAAATAATGGCAAAAGAGTACCAAAAGGGAAAAACAAAGCTTTTGTCTCACCATTGCTTAATTCAACTTATAGTACATAAGTGTTTAAGGGATAAAAGACCTAATTAGGCATAGGAAGACTTCTTTGAAATGCAACAATTGCCACCTAAAGAACAGGAGGGAATGCAATAGATGAAGAAAATGTGGCAGTCAAAGAAAATGTGGCAACTAAGGAGCAAGAAGAAAATCATAGTTGAAGAACGAGAAGAGAATGTGATAGCAAAACACCATTCCTGAAGAAGGAGGCTAAGATTAACCCCTTCCTCCTCAAACTCACAGGACAAAAGTAAGGACCCAGTTGCAAAATAAAGGGAAGAAGATATGCCCTCATCTTTAAAACCCAAGAAAAGATAGAGTTTCCCCATCAAGTGCTTCCAAGAGACAATCTTAGAGAATCAAGAGCAGGGTAGCAAAACAGTAGACCCTTGTGGCCTCTGTTGTTGTCATCATTGAGAGTGGAGACTCATTTGAGGAGGTGAATTAAATTAAAGAATAAGACACCCAAACCGCAAGCGGTGGTGGAAAGGAAAATTTCACCTCATTCAGCTTATAGGATTTGGAGCCTTTAGAGATATGGAACATAGGGGCCTTCCCTTTGTTGGGACCTCAAAATGTACCTATTAAATTAGGTACATTCAAAATCCTAAAGAGAGTTAAGGAGATTTCACCCTCTCATTTCAGGACTATTGTTGATGCAGTCATGGGCATGAGTTATAGGTATTGGGCTCCATTATGTAGTTTGCTTGGAATGAATCTCTAAAAGATACTCTACTATTACAAGAAGCCTAACACCACTTAAACACACTGACTACCCTAAGAATCCATCACCTCACTACCTTAATATCCACAACTTATCAATGCACGAAGTTTAATTTTAAGTGTTGATTAAAGAAACAAAAAAGGAAGGAAAAAAGGTAACGCAGAAAGAAAAGGTTATTTGGGTGAGTATGGAGACACCAATATCTAAGACCGAATATGAGCCCAACTATAGTTTTACCATTGTATGTTGAGTTTCACATTAGTGCAAACTTCAGTGATATAAGGAGGTCAAAGGGACATTATGTGCTCAATTCCAACCTTTTCGTTCCACAAATGAAGCATATAAGATTGTTTTTAATACACACACAAGCTTATAATTATCTTTTAAAACAAGAGAAAACATAGGAATTAACTGGAATAACATATAATTCACCCTGATTAGACACATGCATTAGAGACAGATTCATATCACAGTTTTTTACATCAATATTCTCTAGTTTCCACAACAAAGATTGGAAGACATCCATAAAGCAGACATAGTGGAATTTAGTGAAAACTAACGGAATGCAAAAAAAACTAAAAGTATATTAATTCCTTGTGACTTCTATTACGAAAACCCCAACATTCAAACAATACTACAAATCGGTATTTATAGAAAAGAGGAGATCTGCCACCCATTTGCATGGAATCCCTCTCCAAACCATGATGGATAAGTTGTTACAACACAACAACGACATGCCCCAAAAGAGACAAAACAAGAGAGAGGCCCAAAAACATGATAACCACTTCCCAATTGGGACTACGAGAGATACAACGGGATCTTTAGCTAATGCCTGGAGGCAAACCACTTCCCAATTACATTCGGGTGCCTTGATGAGTTGTCAACTCCTGTGCAATGAGATTTGCTTCTCTATCAAGCTTGGGGAGGTTTACACGGGGCTCCCTGATTAGAACCTCAATCTGTGTCAGCAACTTGGCATGTGCTCCTTTAGGGGCTTCAAGAGAATCCTTAATTGTGCTCCCTGGTTAATACTAGTTGTGGATTGTGTTGCAAGCTCCATGATAGTAGCATGGACTCCATCCCTATTGGCTTTTGCCACCTTCCTCCTCATGGTTGTTTTGAAGTGCTGGAGGTGGACTCCAAACTCGTTTTGTTAATCAAAGAGTCATCAGGATGGAAGAGAGCAGTTATGCTCACCTCCTTGAAGTAAGCGAGGATTTGATCCATGCTCTTCTCTGAGGGCCTAATGGTTGCCTAAATGTCCCTAAGCCAATCTACAAGCGAGGTTCTCAAATTCCCTGCAAAATTCTAATATAAGTTGAGGTCCATGAGGGGCATGATTTTGACTTCCAGGGGCATCCCTTTGTTGATGATCATTGCCATCTTCTTGCACTTATTGTCTATTCTTATGATGTGGTCCAAGTACTATTGTGCCCTTTGAACTAGCACATTGTTCTCTGAAAGAGCTCCAACAACCTCCCCCAAGGCTGCAAATAATTCTGAAAGTTCAATCTATACACTTCCAATCGGGTCCACTGGGAATGATCTCTTGACTTGAGACTTTAAGGTCCTCACTTGCTCCTTTAAGTCCTCCATGAGCATTTTTGTTAGTTCATTTGTGGCTCGCACCACAGAGACTGGGTCCTCTACAAATTTATTCTTTAGTGAGGGTCCTTTTCTTCATGAAAGAGAAGAGGTCATGATTTTTCCTCCATACAACTGGGTCTCCATCTTATGTACATCTCGGTCATCGCCCTATTCGTTATTACAGAATCTCTGTCAAATCGGAGTTGAATGTCTAAGTCCCCATGGTAGGCCATCTCGAATCTATGTGATCCTTGAGCTCCTAAAGGAATAACACATCCTTGTCCCTGTATTAGTCCCATAGTTGTTCAAGACGAGGTAGTAGATGAAGTGGATGGTGGAGGCATGGGTGGAGGTGGTAATAATGGAAGCAGGATATGACATGGAAAGGAAGATGGAGGGGGAAGCATGGGTGAAAATGAGGGAGTCGCCTAGGGCGCTACCCATGGGAACAAATGTGATTTTAGTTAGTCCTAAGTCATAAAGACTTAGGGACCAATGACACCCAGGAGTTGAGTGTTCACCATGAAAGAGGAAATGAGCCTGTTGAAGCCAATTCCCGGGGAACCAAGTGTAAGGTACAGGGAGGCCCAAGATGATGTTGGAGGTGTGGCAAGAGGTTGCTTGGTGGCTTGGGAGAAATTAACCTTGGGCCTTTGGCAAGCTTCTGTTAAGGGATTGTTTATTGCACTGCCACGCTTGGGGAAGTAGCACTGGAAAGAGCCTGAGGTGCAGAGAGGTGTTTCGTGTATACCCTACTGACACCCAAAATTGGTAGATTGCCCATGGTAATCACAATTGAACTTGTTGGAGCACTGGGTGTTGTAGAAGCATGGGAGACATGCACACTTGGGATCATAGGAATTTTAGGTGCAATAGGAGAAATGGGAGGAACCGAACTATAAGAGTCACTGCGATCGTAGGGCTAGCAAGTGGAACACTAGCAAAGAATGTACCTATCACAGGGGATAGTTTGGGAATGGTTACAGGACTGGGCCAAGTTGGTGTGGTAGAAACTGAAGGGAGATGAAAACCAGGGACACTCAGAGCTATAGAACCCAAAGAAACAATGGAAATCAGGGAAATAATTGTAGGGGAAACCATGGGTGAAGATTAAACCTAGGTTTGAGAACCAGGAGGGGGCATAGGTTGCTACCTCGATGTGTCTAAGGTGGGAGATGAATGCTCCGAGGATGATAGAGGTTGAACCCCAAGGGAACTGTGTTGAGACTCTGAGCTGCTAGAAAAATGAAGGGTACAAGCAGCATGAGGTTGGCTTACTTTGTAAGTCATTCCTAGTGCAATTGATGCAAACATTAACAAAGTGATCGTTATTGAGACCCCTTACAAGATCAGTTGGGAGAGTTTCTTACCAGTTTTTGGGATCTTAGCAAAAGGTTGAGGATGACTCGGCCTCTCCTCCAACATGGGCCTAGGTTATGTCTGCTACTCTCTGCTGAGTCGAGTTGCTTCTAGCATAACAATTACATCAACATCATTTGTAGGTTTGAGATTGAAGGTGTCATCTGGGTGACTCTCATGATGGTAATTGGTGTTTAACCTAGCCCAGAGTATTCCACATGGGCCTTCACCCTATTGTGGGGATCAAATAGCCTATCATTAGTAAGATGGAGATTGAATGAGTTCATGTGTGTAGACATGACCTGAAGGGCAAGGAAGATCTTGTATTCATGGTTCCCTATGATGATGGGGGGTGGGGGTATGACTTATGTCTCTTGCTGAGGTAAAACCAATGATGTCATTGATAAGCTAGAAAGTGATCTCTTGCTTGGTCAGTTGGTCAAGGACAATGTAAGGTAGCTTGAGAGGAGGTCCCCAGATGCCTTCTACCCTGATGATTGTGTGGTCTTGGTAGTACCAGTAGGCTGCAATGGCCATGATGGATGCCCTCGCCTCCTCTGATAATCTCAGCACAGGCTTCTTGTTAATTTCTAGGGAAAATGGGGGATAGAAATGGTCACAGATGTCCCCAATGTGATCCCTGAAGTGGTGGCTATACAATTTAGAAAAGACCATGTACAGGGGAACCTACAAGCCTCCAATGAGGGAACAAAGTGCTCCTAAAGTCATTGGTGGCACAGGTAGCATCGACCAAATAAGACATCATGTATAAGTTGCCCACGAAAAAAACCTTGAGGACCTATTGAGATAGGTTGAAGGTGATGGCATCCCCAACAGTCGGAACCTACTTACCCTCAAGGATGATGCTAAGTAGAGGGACCCAATAGTTATTCACATGAACAATACCATTTGCCCCATATAAGCGATTGAGTAACATCATGTCAACTCAAACCCCTTCTCTAAAGTTCTTGATGGTGTAGGAGTCGACATCCTCCTTGTTGACCCAATGATCGGTGTCTTCATCCCAATCACTCAAAGTATCGTACATGTGTGTCTCCATCCATCTAGTAGTACATGCTTGTCATATGAGATGTCAAACTTCAAGAGATTATAACACCTCTTGAACGCATCCCTAGAGACATCTGCAATTCAGATATTGTTGTTGGGCGAGTTAATGATATCATTGGTGCCTTGGAAGTCCTTAACAAATTAGCGACAAGATCTCCACAGGGGAAAACCTTGAGCTTGGTAGCAGCCTTGTGGAGGCTCGACTTCCTGATTGTGATGAGTTCACTGGCGAAATCAACATCATCATCTTCAGGGTCGTCATTGCTTCTGGGCCATTGGATATCTTCAATTACCTTGAAGATTTCATTGTAGTGCTTATACCGTGTGATCCCCTGGAGGAACATGGTATCCCTGAACTCTTGCTCTAATTTGAGGTTGGAGGTAGACGTCATTACTTGTTTTCTCAATTCCTTGAGATTTTCACAGTTCTATTGTAACTCGCTCTCTTGTGTGTGGGATATCTTCAGAGATGTGCCTTAAAAGCTCTTGATGGTATTCAAGCAAAGGATTCTTACAAAATTGAGTCACAGAGAATAGATAACTATGAGCGTAATTTGGATGAGACCTTATAGGGCTCTGAAATATCTCTATAGTAATGTCGTTAGGGGCCCACAGTTGATGACGCAATTTTGAATTAGTTGTTTTCTATTTTTTACTTAGATTTGATTTTGTGGAACAGGGCTTAATTAGATTAAGTAGGGAAGATGGGACCCGTCTAGGTATTAGATCGTGATCTACCCAAAGGGCCAATAAATAGTGTGGTAGGCACATGCCCAACTTTGGCCCTTATGGCAATCGAGATGTGTTCGGAGCTGGCCAAGTGTCATTTGTATTGCGGTGGACCCAAGGGGTGATGCCATTGACTTGGCACAATAGGAATTTTCCAAGTGTGCAGTCTTTTGAGTACGTAAATACATGTGTTGTGCCCTGATTAGATGAAGCCTCCCAAACCGTAACTTTCTATGACAACTCTAGGACCTCACTGGGCAAGTCATCTCCTAAGTGTATAAAGTATGCGTGTTGATCCTTGATTGGATTGGGGCTCTTGAACCATTCCTTTCTCTAATAGCTCTGGGACCTAGTTGGGAAAACCATATACCGAGTGTAAGAAAGTACACGTGGTGATCCATGATTAGATAAAGTCTCCCAAACTGTACCTTTCTCTGATAGCTTTGGGATGTGCCTAGGCAAATTGTCTCTCAGGTGTACGAAAGTACACATGGCTATCCCTGATTGGATCGAGACTCTTGGACCATACCTTTCTCTGATAGCTTTGGGAGCTGCAACATGTACAAAAATACTAAGTCATTACAAAGCGTTATATAAAGGAAGGGCCAATTACCTATCAAAATTAGCCTCTTAGAGGGTGCCAATTGGACTCCAGACGTTTCCTCTAGGACTCCAAGATGTTGATTTTTTTCTAAAATAAGAAGTTAGTACTTGAAAAAGAAGCTAAGTATATAAACCTTTAAAGCACAATGGGGTTAACTTTTTGAAATAAAAGTCATGAAAGACACAAAAAGAAACCAAGGGGGGTTTATTAGAGTTCCACAAATCTTGAAGACTTAAACCCAATTGGTGTTTCACTTGCAAGGATCGGGCCCGAGGTTTTGAAATAAGATGAGGTTTGTACTGGGCTCAATAAAGGGGCTAAATTTTCAATATTTATGGCTTTCAAGGGATCCCTTTTGATATGAAAAAGGGATATGTTGATCACAACAAATGGTGACTATGCGGAGAAAATAATGTCCAGTGTTAAGAGCCCAAGTTTACAAATTCTCACCTTAGACTAGTAAGATAAACCATGGAAACCACTTTAAACATGACCAAAGAAGAGATGAAGTGCTTAAGTCTGCTTCAGCACATAACATATTGTGTGAAAAAAGTGATTTTTCGTCTCCCTTTTGAATTCATGACAAAACTTAGAAGTGACTAAGGTGTTCAAAACACCTAAAGGTAGTGCTTTTGTAGATATTGGTTAGGGAGGGTAAGGCTCGGCATTGTGATGATGCTAACCAAATGACTATAGCCCCAACAAAGATACCTTTGGTTACACTCCAGGGCTTGTTCCATTACTAGTGAAGGTGAAAAGCATGTGATGGAGGTTGCCCAAATCACCCTTTCTTAAGAAGAAACATTATAAATTTTTTTGAGATTCTCAAACTTCTTTTTATCTTGACATTTTGTTTTATTTCTGATCTGAGAAGGTTGGAAACCAATGCAACCAAGGTAAATGGTTGATTTAGCTACTTCTTACCACAAGAGGGGACTCTCTAACTTTTGTGAATTCAATGCGACTTATTAATATTTATATTGCAATGTTGACCTCTTGTTAGTAATAAAATTGTTCTTAATTCATTTGCTTAGTTTTGAATCAATGACTTCATTCCAGCTAGATATTACAAATAAATTACCATATTGATCAAATGTTTAATAATGAAGATATTTTTTTATGGTTCTTGTGTTTTAGACTATGCTTATAATACTTCACCAAATGTTTGAAGGGACCAATTTAGGGGACACGGGGATTTAGGTCACATAAGCTCAGGATTAGGATAAACAATTGCTTGGCAACAAGGTTGTAGGAAGGCATTCAAGGATAGGCACAAGAAGACAACAAATAGACAAACAACAAAGAAAGAATAAGAAAGCAAACCAGCAAACACCGAAAGCAAACGTACAACCGAAACCAAAACTACTCCAAGACTACCCTATCGCTAAACTATACTTACAATTACTCTGATATGACTAAGGATGGTGTAGCGTAGAAGTAATGCTTCAAGAAATGCACGTTCACTGGTAGAGGGAAGTTATTACCTTGCAAATCCTTCAATTTGAAAACATTTTGCCCCAGTAACGCAACAATTTGATATGGGTCAATCCAGAGTGGATCGAATTTGGAATGTTGGCCTTTCTTTTCATGAGGCTTGTCCCCCAATAGGACTAGATCAAATATTCTAAATGGTTTTACTTTTGCCTTCTTGTCTAACCATCTCTTGACAATGTCTTGATGTTTGTTGAAACCCTAAAGGGCTTCTTCTCGTGTGTCTTCCATTTGAACAATGTCAAGCAATCTTGAGTTTACTTTCTCATTATTCTCCATGTATTCTTACATGAACTTGTATGTGGGTATCTTGAGGGTCATTGGGAATATAGGTTCCAGGCCATATAACAGTAAGAAAGGTTAACTTTTGAGGGCTCGCTTGTATATGGTGCGATCATCCCAAAGCGCATACTTCAATAATGAGTCAATCTCAGGGTTGTTTCTTAGCCAACTTCTTGATTGCATCGATCAGATTCTTGTTAGTGGACTCAACTAGCCCATTTCCCTGTGAATGGTAATTTCATGAGAACATCAAGGTGATGTTTTCGTAAGCCCACTCGATGAATTCGAGTGATTGAAAAGTTGGGTCATTATC
This sequence comes from Torreya grandis, assembly GCA_037957365.1. Classification (NCBI taxonomy): domain Eukaryota; kingdom Viridiplantae; phylum Streptophyta; class Pinopsida; order Cupressales; family Taxaceae; genus Torreya; species Torreya grandis. The sequence continues at coordinate 2,369,518 of JARHVA010001661.1, read as the reverse complement.
ACATACCAACAAGATTGGTATGTCAAATCGTGTGGTCATGTTCTCTTCAAGGAATTTTATTACTTCCTTAACGATGTTATTCGTTGTGGCCATCGCTGTTGTCCATCTTGTACTATAATCAATTGCAATGAGAATGAATTTATGACCAGCTGAGGAGTTAATATTGGTGAGCCTAATGAAATTGAGTCCCCATTGAGCAAAAGGATGCTCATCTATCACACATTGGAGGGGCATTGTCGCGTGAATCTCTCTCTTAGCAAAGATTTGACACATGTGACAAGTCAAAACATGACTATGTGCATCTTTGAAGATGGTGGGCCAATAATACTTAGCTCGCAGAATTTTGAGAGTGTTGTTCTAGAGGGGTCGTCATCACCCAACTTTTCATGGAAGTTAGTCATATCTTCCTTGACCTCTTCCTCTAACAAACAATGCAGATATATACCTTCATAGTTCTTGCAATAGATCACTCCCCTTTTTAACATATAGTGGGTTACCTTCAACCTGAGAGCTCTTTTTTGCACTTTGTTTACTCCAAGAGAGGGATTCCCATGAAGTAGATAGTGGATCACTAAATCATACTAGTGTTGGCTAGCCATCTCTGATTGATCCAACTATACCACAGTGATATTGGGGTCAACCTCCATGATTAACTGCGTAAGACCTTGACCTCTTACCATCCTAGCAAGTTTAATTTCTAGGTCATACTCTTATAACTTGGCCATCCATTGGCCTTTATAGTCTCCTGGTTCATTTTGTCCTAAATAAGCTTTACGGTTGGGGCAGGGACGATGGCATGGACTTTGTTTTTGAGATTATAATGTTGAAACTTTTTCACAGCTTTCACTAAAACATAAATGTGCTTATCCAAGGTAGAGTATTTTAATTTTGCATCCTTCAAGTTCATACTCATGCAGGCTATGGGGTGTTCTTATTCGCTAATTTTTTGAGTAAGCACAATAGTTATGGTATGCTCAGAGGCGAAGGAATAAAGGTGGAAATCCTTTGCATAGTCTGGGTTGATTAGGACTGGTGCATACATGATAATGTTCTTTATGCCCTGAAAGGGCACTTTAACTGGGGGGTCTATTCCATTTTAGCTTCCTATTTTAGCATAGTGTTCAAAGGTTTAACAATCTCAAAAAACCAGATATAAACTTGTGTATAAAATTAATCTTGCCAAAAAATGACGTTAATTCTTTCTTCTTGTTACGGAAAGGTATCTTTGAAATTGCATTAGCCCATTCAGGAGCAATGAGGATACCTTCTTTAGTGATATTGACCGAGGAGCTTACCTTATGTGACACCGAAGACACTTTTCTTTGGGTTAAGAGAGATACCATACTTCTACACCGCTCAAACATTTTTTGCAAGTGGTGAACGTGGTTAGACCTACGGTTATGTATATCATTATGCATTTATTGATTAAGCCCTCGAAGGCGAAATCCATAGCTCTCTAGAAAGTGGCCCCAGCATTAATGGGGTCAAATGGCATCCTTTTGTACGCAAAGGTGCCCAACTTTATTGTGGAGGTGGTCTTGGCTCTGTCTTCTTGGTTTGATAAAATATGGTTGTACCCTATGAATCAATCCAAAAAGGCCATCATCTGAGAGCCACTTACCATTTGAATCACCTTGTCCAAGGAGGACAAGGGATAATTGTCTTTGTCTACGGCCCTATTTAAATTCTTGAAATCGATGCACAGTGTAATTTCCCCATTTTTCTTGTGAACTGGAACTAGGTTGGCAACCCAAGTAGAATGGCAGACTGGGAAAATAATCCCAGCGGAGAGCAATTTGTGGAATACCTTCTAAATTAGGGGTTCTGAGATAGGATTTATGGGTTGCTATCTATGTCTAAATGGTTTTTACAGATGCTTAAGCGGGATAGTATGTGTTATTACACTTGGGTCAAAGACCTTCAAGTCTTTGTATATCCACACAATAACATCTCTATATCATAGGAGCAACTTCTTGAGTTGCCCTATTTCAATTGGAGTACAATCAGAGCCAATGTTGACCTCCCTTCTCGAATCGATCATAGAATAATTGTGTGCAATCATTGATCGACACAAGCTGGTTTCTTTGGTTTGTATGTGGATTTCTTTGGTTTGTATGTGGACCTATCTAACTCAAACACTCTTTCGAGCCAAATCATACCATTTGGGATACAGTTTTCTCTTAAGATCATGATACCATCATCATCACAATCCTCATTAAGGGGATTGTCTCTATCCTTTTCATCTATAACTTGAGCACTAAAAACTCCATAACTATTTAGGAAGTCTAATATGTGGTGATCATCGTCGAAAACCTAAAAGTTTTCAACATTGTTCAGGACTAAGGAGCCTGGTATGAGTTTTGTTGCAACCCTAAATCATTTAGGGGAGCTAGATTCGCAGTAGAGGCCGCTAAGGAATTGGCGACCTGGTTCTCTTCTATAGGGATAGGAATAGCATTGAAGGCAATAAATGTTTTTATCAAATCCCATGCTCAATAATTGTATTTTTTTGAGGAAGACAACTTGCATTGAAACCTACTTCTGACTTGGTTGACCACTAATTCAAAGTCCCCATATACCCTTAGTTTTTTGACCTTGCGATTTATGGTAAATTGCAGGGCTAGGATCAAGGCTTTGTATTCTACGAGGTTGTTCATGCAAGGGAGTTGTAGCCTATATGTTGCCAAGTGTTTTTTTCCTTGTGAGTTGTTTAATAGAGTCTCGACTACATAACATTGCTTAGAATGGGCCCCATCAAAGTATAGGGACCATAACCTGATGACTCTAGATTTTTGTCAGCGTCGCACTTCACATGTTCTGTGGACAAAGTATAAATGCCAATGTCAAAAGATATGTTTATTTTGTCATTTATGGCATTATATTTCGTGATCATGTGCTTCATATAAGGTTCCCTGTCAATATGGCTCTAGTTGGCTGACTCTCTAAGGCAACGACATGCAAAAAGATTGTGGCCATATACCCATTTAAGGTTTTTGACCAATCCTTGCTAAGTAACATCCCATATGCTTTAGGGATCTCTACCACCTGAATATCCATAAATAGTCGAGCGTTGGGTTCATATTCCAATTGCATATGTACGTTCAAGAGTTCTTCTACCACCTTGACCTCATATTTTATTTAGTTGGACTACTATTTTATCAGAGTTGATAGGGTTAGTCCTAACTTTTCGTAGATTCCAACAAGCATAACGTTTGTCGTGGCTCATGAATCAACCAAGCAATTATGTAAGTTCTTCCTGAATAGTCAAACTGAGGAGAAAAGGAGGAACCTCAACTTTGTTCTTGTGTATAGGCATGTTGGTATGCTTAGTATTTTGTTTAGGCTGAATCAGTTTGTCTGTTAAAGCTTTTAAGAGATCACGTTGCTCGATGATCTAAACCAACTCATGCAACATAATGTTTGCTTTGATCTTTTTCATATCTTCTATTATGTTGTAATTAATTATGTTACGAACATGTTGTGCTTCTGTAAAAGGTCTGGGATCATCGGCCTTTGGAGGTGGTGGATCATTTCTAGCTTTAGGATCAGTAGTTGTTGCACCATTATTTGGAGGGGTGGACGTAGTGAGGGGTGGTTGTTGTGCTCAACTCCTATGCACATAAGTATTTTGTCGGTATTGTTGGAAAGCATGCACCTCATTAGTGGCCTCTTCAGGTTCGTTGTCTTCTTGAATAGGGAACTCGAGAGTCTCTAGTATAATTGCAGTGCTCGGAGGTCTCGATGTACCAGGGGCGTAAGACGAGTTGGCGACATTTTGGTGGTTAGGAAATACCTCATATCCTTCCATCTCCTTTTGGAGAATATCGAAGACATTACAGAATTCAATGCAATCTAATTCTACGTGTTGGGATGTCTTATGCACTCAGCACTAGTTTGGTAAGGTCATCACACAGATATTGAGCTCAGGCAATTTGTTAGGTGAAGGCTCTAGTTGGTTGTTAGAGCAATTAAAGGGATGGTTGTATCTTTGGTAGGTAAAATTCTTGTTGGAATTTTCCCCAGTGGTGTTTCCAACTTGTGTTCAAAGGCCTAAGAAGTCATTGTTGAGTTCTTGCACCATTCATTGTATACTATATAATTTGTTCTTGGTAGACTCTTCAGGTATACTCTAGACATTGTTTACAGTTGGGGCCAATACTTGACCATGAGCTTGAGGTGCTACTGCATCATCGACTAGGCCAAGGAAGCCTAAGTGTTGGTTAGGTTTAGCATGTCTTAAGAGAAGTTAGTTGATCATGGGTATACAATGTGGCATTGGTACGTTCTGATTGATGTTGAAGATAGCGTTCAAGGTTAACAAATTCGGCAATATGTTTGGGATTGCCACCACCATTTGGCCTTGAGGGTTCAATTGCCTATCCACCTTGATGGCTTATGCGTAAGCAAGAAGCAAATCCACTATAAGGGGATCTTTGCGCAAGAATCTAGCATTCCAAGGGTCTAAGGCATTTTTGTAGATCTCCAAAGCTAGTTGAGCATCTAGTCTATATAGTGTGATGACCCAACAATACATCTTCTGAAACCTAGTGTGGAATGACACAATGGGCTCATTCATTTCTCTTTTTATGTTAGTGAATTGTTGGTGTAAGACACTAGGGTCGATAACTTTCCCAAATTGGACAAGGAAAGTGTTATTGAAATGATCTCACCCCACAATGGAGTTCTCGGGTAGGTTTGAATACCAATCATAAGTTGTGTCCATCAAGGTGAACAAGAAGAGTCTATAAGTTACATCTTCATGTTCAACATTCAGCAATCTGAGAGTTGTTTTATATGAAGTCACATTCTCTTCGACAGTGTACCCCCCATTGGGTGTGAATCATTGGAGATATCTCTTTGGGTTTCTAGGTAAGTCGTGGACAACTCCAGGGACATTGATGGCAGATCCGAGCAGCTAGGCATGCGTACTAGGTTGACCATGGGTATATGGTTGTTTGGAACAGAGTGAGTGGATGAACTAAATGGGGTTATCGGAGGCTTCATCTTCCTCTGTCGATCCTACGTCTCCTATGAAACTTCTAGTGTAAGATTAACAATCGTCCAGGACCAAATCTAGATCTAGTGGTATGCGCAAGAGGCTTCAGATTGTACCTAAGTCAAATGGTGGTCCTAAGTACTAGTGCACAACAATCCTTTTAGCATTGTTTTTGTTCCTCTGTTGGGACCTCAAAATGCACCTATTGAATTAGGTACATTCAAAATCCCAAAGAGAGTTGAGGAGCTTTTGCCCTTTGGATTTATCACTATTGCAGATGCAGTCCAGGGCAAGAGTTGCAGGTATTGGGCTCCATTATGGAGTCTGCTTGGAATGAGTTTTTGAAAGATGCACTACTACAACCAGAAGCTCAACACTACTTAAACACACTAACCTCAAAATCTATTGCCTCACTAACGTAATATCCACAACTTATCAGTGCAGAAAGTTTAATTCAAAGTGTTGATTAAACAAACAAAAATGAAGGAAAAAGGGTAAGGCAAAAAGAGAAGGTTCTTTAGGTGAGTATGGAGACACCAATGTCTAAGACCGAATATGATCCTGTATGTTGAGTTTCACATCAGCTCGAACTTCAGTCATACGAGGAAGGGAGTCAAAGGGACATTGTGTGCTTAGCTTCAGTGTTTCCAATCCACAAATGAAGCTTATAAGATTGTTGTTAATACACACACAAGCTCATAATTGTTTTTTACAACAAAATAAAACACAAGAATTAACTAGAATAGCATATAACTCATCCTAATTAGACACAGGGATAATAGGCAAACTCATATCATAGTCTTTTACATCAATATTTTCCATTTTCACCACAAAGATTGGAAGACATCCATAAATCTAACACAACGGAATGTAATGAAAACTAACAAAATGCAAAAAAAAATGAAAAGTATATTAATTCCTTGTGTCTTATGTTACAAAAATGCTTACCTTCAAACAATACTACAAATCAGAGTTTATAGAAAAGAGGATATTCACCACCCATTTGCACGGAATCGCTCTCCAAACCATGATGGCTAAGTTGTGACAACATAACAGTGACATGCCCCAAAAGAGACAAAACAAGATAGAGGCCCAAAGAACATGACAACCACTTTCCCAATTGAGACCATTGGAGAAACAATGGGATCCCTAGTTAGTGCCTAGAGGGGGACCACTTCCCAATTGCATTTGGGTGCCTTGCTAAGTTGTTAATCCCTGCACGATGAGATTTGCTTCTTTGTCAAGCTCGAGGAGGTTGACAGGGGGCTCCCTGAACAGAGCCTTGCCCTGTGTTAACAATTTGGCATGTGATCCTTTAAGGACTTCAAAAGAAGCCTTGACTACCTTGACATGGTTGATGTTGGTTGTGGACTATGTAGCAAGCTCCATAATAGCCTAGGCTCCATCCCTATTGGCCTTTGCCAACTTCCTCATCATTGTGGTTTTAAAGTGTTGAAGGTGGACTCCAAACTCGTCTATGTTGAACAAAGAGCCATCAAGATGGAAGAGAACAATTATGCTCACCTCCTTGAAGTAAGCGAGGATTTGGTCTCTACGCTTCTCTAAGGGCCCATTGGTTGCCTGAGTGTCCTTGAGGTAATCCTCAAGCAAGGTTCTCATGTTCCCTACAAAAGTCTGATCTAAGTTGAGGTCCATGAGGGGCATGATTTTGAGCTCGGGGAACATCCCTTTGTTGATGATCACCGCCATCTTCTTGCACTTGTCAATTCTTATGATATGGTCCAAGTACTAGTGTGCCCTTTGGACTAGCACATAACTCTATGAAATAGCTCCAACTACCTCCCCCAAGGTTGCAAACAATGTTGAAAGTGTGGTCTCTACTCTACCAATTAAACTGTTGGGATAGAGCTCTTGACTTGGGACTCTTAAGGTCATCACTTTCTCCTTGAGGTCCTCCATGAGCTTCCATGTTAGTTCATTTGTGGCTCGCATCACCAAGACCGGGTCCTCTGCAAATTTCTCCTCTCTAGTCAAGGTCCTTTTCTTCGTGAGAGAGGAGGTTTTGCTCTATCCTCCATATGGCTAGTTCTCCATCTTGTGTGAATGTATCAGTCATCCCCCTCTTCATTCTTCCAGAATCTTTGTCAAATTGGAATCGGATGTCCATGTCCCCATGCTAAACCATCTCAGGTCTCTATGATCATTGAACTCCTAAAGGAATAACTCACCCTTGTCCTTCTATTGATCCAATGGATGTTGAAGATGAGGCAACAGATGAAGTGGATGCTGCATGCATGGGTGGAGGTGGTAAGAATGGAGGAGGGATATGAAATGGGATGGAAGATGAAGGGGGGAACATGGGTGAAAATGAGGGAGTGGCCAAGAGAGTTGCCAATGGGAACAAATGTGAGCTCAGTTGGCCCTGAGCCATATAAACTTGGTGACCAATGAACCCGGGCACTGAGTGTTCACCTTGAAAGAAGAAATGGGCCTATTGAAGCCAATTCCCAAGGACCCAGGTGTCAGGGAGAGGGAGGCCCAAGATGATGTTGCAAGTGTAACAGGTGGTTGCATTGGTGGTTTGGGAGCAATTAACCTTGGGCACTTCCCAAGTTTATAGTTAGGGCTTTTTTGATACATTGCCACACTTAGGAGAGTAGCATTGGAAGGAGCCCAAGGTGTAGAGAGGTGTCTGGTGTATACCCCACTGACACCCGAAGTTGGCGAATTGCCTATGGTAGTCGTAATTAAACTTGTTGGAGCATTGGGGGTTGTAAAAGCAGGGCAGCCCTGTGCACTTGGGATCATAGGGATTGCAGGGGGCAGCATGAGCAAGAGGAGGAACCAAACCTGCAGGGGTCACTGTGACCACAGGGCTAGGAAGTGGAGCACTAACACAAACTATACCTATTACAAGGGCTAATCTAGGAACGATTGCAAGATTGGGCCAAGTTGGTGCAACTGAAACTAGAGGGGATCAAAACCATGAGCACTAGGAGCTTCGGAATCCAAAAAAAAGGGGAAACCAGGGAAACAATTGCAGGGGAAACCACAAGTGAATATTGAACTTGGGTTTGAAAACCAAGAGGGGCCATAGGTTTTTGTCTCGATGTGCCTAAGATGGGAAATCAAGGCTCTAGGGATGCTAGAGGTTGAGCCACAAGGGAACTGTGTTAAGACTCTAAGTTGCTATAAAAATGAAGGGCACGAGCAGCATGAGGTTGGATTACCTGGGAAGTCCCTGTTGGTGTAGTTGATGCAAATGTTGATAGAGTGACTGTTGTTGGGACCCCTTGCAGGATCAATTGGGAGAGCCTCTTACCAGTCATTGGGATCTTAGTAGAAGGTTGTGAATGACTATGCCTCTCCTCCAACACAGGCTCGAGATGTGTCTATTGCTCTCTATTGAGTTGAGTTGCTTCTAGCTTAGCAATTACCTTCACATCATTAGCAAGGTTGAGATGGAAGACGTCATTCGAGTGGCTCTCAAGGTGGTAATTGGTGTTAAGCATAGCCCAATAGTATTCCACATGGGCCTTCACCCTATTGTGAGGATTACCTATCATTAGTAAGAGGGAGACTGAACGAGTCCCTGTGTGTAGACATGGCCTGGATGGTAGACAAGCTCTTGTATTCATGGTTCCTTATGATGATGGGGAGAGGGGGGTATGACTTATGTCTCCTGTTGAGGCAAAGACCAGCGATGTAATTGACAAGCTAGAATACAATCTCTTACTCATCCAATCGGTCTGGGACAATGTAAGGTAGCTTGAGAGGTCCCTGGATACCTTCTACCCTGATGATTGTGTGGTCTCAGTAGTACCAATAGGCATCAATCACCAAGATGGATCTCCTCTAATAATCTCAGTACGGGGTTCTCACTAATTGCCAGGTACACATGGGGATAGAAATAGTCACCGATATCCCCAATATGATACTTGAAGTGGTAGATATACAATTTATAAAAGATCACATGAATAGGGGAACCTGCAAACCTCCACTGAGGGAATGCAATGCCCTTGAAGTCGATGGTGGCACAGGTAGAGTTGACCAAATAAGACATCATGTATAAGTTGCCCTTGGTTGAGATAGGTTGACGGTGTTGATTTCCCCAAGATTCGAAACCTACTTACCCTTGAGGATGATGTTGAGCAGAGGGAACAAATATTTGTTCACATGAGCAATACCATTTGCCCCATATAAGCGGTTGAGCAACAGCATGTTGACTCGAACTCCTCAAAAGGTCTTGATGGTGTAGGAATTGACATCCTCCTCAATGACTCGGCGATTGGTGTCCTCATCCCAGTCCTTCAGAGTATCATACACGTGCATCTTCATCCATCTAGCAGTAACCTCCTTGTCGTAGATGTCAAACTTCGAGAGATTATAACACCTCTTGAACGCGTCCTCAGAGATGTCTGCAATTTGGAGATTGTTGTTGGGTGAGTGGAAAATATCATTGGTGCACTTGGAAGTCCTCAACAGATTGGTAAAAATATCCCTGCAAGGGAAAACATCGGGCTTGGCAGTAGTGTTGTGGAGAACTGGCTTCCTGAGTGCAATGAGCTCACTAGCGAATTCAACATCATCATCCTCGAGCTCGTCATCGTTATTGGGCAACTGGATATCTTCAATTACCTTGAAGATTTCATTGTAGTGCTTATACCATGTGATCCCCTGGAGGAATGTGGTGTCCCTGAATTCTTGCTTTGGTTTGGGGTTTGAGGTAGAAGATGCCATTGTTTGTTTCCTCAATTCCCCAAGATTTTCGTAGTTCTCTTGCAGCTCATTCTCATGTGTGCAAGATATCTTCAGTGATGTGCCTTAAAAGCTCTCAATGGTATTCAAGCAAAGGGTTTTTAGCAATTTGGGTCGTAGGGAATAGATAATTGTGAACTCAATTCAGATCTTATAGGGCTCTCCAAAATCTTGGAAATAATGGTGTTGGGGGCTCACAATGCATGAGTTGGTCTCCGAATTGATGACAAGATTTTGAATTAGCCATTTTCCTCGTTTTCCATTTTTTGCTTATATTTGATTTTGTGGAACGTGTCTTAATTAGATTCATTGGCAACGATGGGATATGTCCAGGTTTCAGATTGAGATCTACCCAAATGTGCCAATAAATGCGAAATGTGGTATGCACGTGCCCAGCTTTGGCCCTCATGGCACTCGAGGTGTGTTTGAAGCTGACGAAGTGTCACTTGTACTACGGTGGTCCCAGGGGATGATGTTATTGACTTGGCGCAATGAAAATTTTCTAGGTGTACAGTCCTCTAGGTGTATGGAAGTGCACACAGCGCATCCTGATTGGATGAAGTCTCCCAGACCATACCTTCTCAAACAACATCGGGACTCCCCTGGGCAAACTATCTCATGGGTGTATGAAAGTACACATGGCGATCCCTGATTGGATCAGAGCCCTCGAACCATAACTTTCTCTAGCAGCTTCAAGACTTGAGTGGGCAAACTGTCTTTTAGGTGTATGAAAGTACACATGGTGATCCTTGATTGGACAAAGCCTCCCAAAATGTAACTTCTCTAATAGCTCTGGGCCCAGTCTGGGCAAACTATCTCCTGGGTGTACAAAAGTACACATGGTGATCTCTAATTGGATTGGGGATCCCAGACTGTACATTTTGTTGTCCCCCAAAAATATCACTCATTTTTGGGACAACATTTGAACTATTTTGGTCCTACAGACCAAAATTGTCCATTCCCTTTTCAAAATTTGTCTTGGGCATTCAAATTCCTCATTTTTCAAGCTTCTCAAAAATCTACGGACTCTGCAGGCTTAAATCTATGGACTCTGCAGGCTTGAATCTACAGACTCTGCAGGCTTGAAATCTACGGACTCAGCAGGAAGAGAAATCTACGGACTCTGCAGGCCAAGTTCAACGGGCTTCATAGGTTGATTTCTACGGACTCTTTCAAGGTCAAAGAAAACTTCGGACTTGGTTTCTATGGACTCTGCAGGCAAGTTCATTTCTATAGGTTCAAAGGCTTCTACAAGCGGGTTCAACCAAAAGAACTAGTTTCTAACACTTGGTCATTTTCAGCAGCAGGTTTAATGCATTTGGTTCATCCTTTGGTTCAACGTCAAATGGTTCAAAGGCAAGTTCAAACAAAGCGGTTCAACGCTTTGTTTCACTCATTTGGTTCATCCTTTGGTTCAATCAAATGGTTCGACAGTCGTTTCAAGGCTTTGTTTGAACCGTTGAACCAAAACTTGGTTCAACAGTTGGTTCAACGTCTTTTGGTTCAACGATTAGTTCATCACTTCAGTTCAATCAAGTGAACCATCGGCTTGAACCATTTTGGTTCAAAGCCTTGGTTCAACGAAGAGGTTCAAAGTCTTGTGGTTCAATGGAGTGGTTCATCGACTTGGTTCATTCAATTGAACCATCAGCTTGAACCATTTTGGTCAATCAGCTTGGTTCAACGAAGAGGTTCAAAGCCTTGGTTCAACAGAGTGTTTCAATAGCTTGGTTCAAATGAACAGTTCAAAATGCAAAAGTTCAAAGGACAAGTACCCTTGCAGAGGGCACTTGGTCAACAAAAGTACCCTTCGGAAGGATCGTTTTCAAAAAGACTAAGGCAAGTCTAAGGCACAATTCCTTCGGACTTTTTGTCCGAAGGAATTCCTTCAAACAAAAAGTCCGAAAGAATTCTGAGAAGTCGCGGGAGTAAATCCCGAAGGAATTCACGTATATGGCAAACGGAACAATTTTCGCGGACTTTTTGTCTGCAGGAATTTGTCCGCGGGAATTGTCTGCAGGAATTTGTCCGGGGAAAATACCCGCGGGAATTTGCGAAAGGCCGCCGAAGGACCCCGAAGGGCAGGTGCCCTTGCGGGGGACTATCGGCTGCCAATTTGAAAAATACTTCCCCAAAGCCGAAGGGTCGCCCGAAGGCCATTCAAAGACCGCCCGAAGGGTAGATACCCTTGCGGGGGGCTCTTCCCGACCCAAAGCAGGGCATTGCTTAAGGCCCAAAAGGGTAAGTTCAATCTGGGAAAAAGCACCAAACAGAAAAGCCGAAAGAAGACCAAGGGGTGACGCGCCCGAAGACGTCAAATTCAACACAGCGAACTAGACGTTGATTCTTTGAACCTACAGACCCGAATGCATTCACAGACTTCAAGACCAAGACCAGCAGAAAGCGAGGAAGGAACAGAATAGCAAATTGAATCCAGGGCCCGATTCAATTACCCAGAAAAGGAGGAATGATGAAGGTAGGATCAGATCGCCAGGTGGACATTGAAAGTTGCAAACTTTCAATAGCGTGACTTGTTTCTCTGCATTGATAAAATCAAATGGGTAAACGCCCCTAAGTTCCAGCCTGTCTTAACAGATTTCAATGCAACATGATGTGTTATTGTTCCCGAGTTCTTCTTGAAGAGGCTATATAAGGGACTCTCTTGTTATTGTAAAAGCTCTCTTTTTTGACAATCAGAACGAAACTCTGCCCAAATTGAAAGACACTTCTGAGACTTTGAGCTCAGTTTGTTGATCATATTTTGTTATTGGAATAAGAAAGCAAGTGATTTTTCAAACTTTGCGCTGTGATATCTTTGTTGTTAGGGAAATTGTTCTTATGTCTTTTTCCTTGATATATTCTCTGTTCTTTTAATTCAACAAGCAAGATTAGTGAAATTAGTCAGGGAGGTAACCTGAAGAGTCAACTGTTGAGAGACTTTGTGCCCCCATAATTGCCTTTCAGTGTGTTTTCTTTTCATTTCTGTGTAAAGGACTTTGGGAAGACTTTGTGCCCTCATTGTCCTTTGTATCTTACTCTTGAGAGATTTAGGTGGAGACTTTGTGCTGCATCTCGATTTGCTGGTTATTACATCTTTTGCTACATTTTGTTGTTACTACCTGGAGTATTCTTGTGGCTTGCTGAATAGTACTTATGAAAGAAGAGGAGTGCTTTCTGTCATTTTCCTTGAGTTTCTCCTGTGATTTGCACGCATCATATCTGAAGAAAGAGATGGATGGTTTGTCCTACCCTTGAGTATTATTTTCTGTTTATATATATATATATACCATACCTACAGGGAACCTCCCCTTGATGAGAGGAGAGATCAGTGTCCTTCTGATGTGGTAAACCTACACATTTGGACTAATCTTCCTACTTTCGCTGATCAGACCTATTTTGTTTATTAGTACGCTGATCGACAAAATATTCAACCAACACATTTCTCTAAAAGCTCTAGGACCTACAAAACGTACAAAAAAGCTAAGACATTATAAAAGCCTTTTGCCAAGGAATGGTCGCTTCCCTGTCAGAAATAGCCTCTGGGAGGGTGTCAACTGGGCTTGGGACGTTGCCTCCGAGAAGCCAAGATCGTTGACTTTTTCTGAAATAAGAAGTTAGCACTTGAAATAAAAACCTTTTAAAGCACAGTGGGGCTAACTTTTCGAAATAAAAGTCGTGAAGACAAGTAGAAACTGGGCGGGCTTCATCAGAGTTCCACAAATCTCAAAGACTAAAACCCGATTGGTGTTTCACTTGCAGGGATCAGGATTGAGGTTTTGGAATAAGTTGAGGTTCAAATTGGGCTTAATAAAGAGGACGAATTTTCAAGATTTCTGGCTTTCGAGGGGTCCCCTTTTCTTCTGCAAAAAAGGGATGTGTTGGTCACAACACCCATGAGGCAACAATTGAACAAACAAGAGCGATTGAGTAAACCATTGAAAAGGAAGAGGTAGCAGAGCAAAACGAAACACTTGTTCTACGAAGTAAAGAAGAAAATCAGGGATCAGTAGCTGCCCTAAGAGAAAGTGAGACACAAGGGCACAAATTAGGGTACTAGAAAACCATGAGAATGGGTTGGATGCATTGGCAAAGGTGGCAAACAAGAAAACTACACACATTCAAGTCCCCATAGCACAACTCATAGCAACAGAATCTTCGATCGCTGAAGAAACCATTGAAATAACTTTTGAATATGTTTCTACCCAAATGGATGACCTTGGTCATGAAGAACTATTTGTGAAAAGAGATTTTAATATTCAAACCCTACAAGTCCAAAGGTACAACTAGTACAATCACATATTGGAAGAAAAGAAGACAATGAAGGAAAAATTGAAGGAGGCAAAGGAGAGATTACAAGACAATGAAAAACAAATTGATAAGTTGAAAGGAAAAGTGGAAGAATTAAGCCAGCTAATTGTCCAAATGATGAGAGTGCAGACCACCTACAAGGGTCTATGCCCTCTACCTCAAAGAGTAGCAATTGAAATACAAATTCATGCAAATTTATTGTAATCTACGAACAACAATAAGTAATCCTCACAATTCTCTAATGTCTATGAGAAGAGTACCCATGAAATCCAAAACCATGTGAATTCTTTCTTCATGATTAGGTTGTTATTTGTGACTTAGAATGTAATCCAAATCTATATGTGGAGAAAGTTCTACTTAGAGATTTTTCTTCATATATAGTCAATGAAGACGAGAGGTAAGGAAATAGTTGAATATCATGAAAGGAGGATGCCAAGTTAATAATAAGGGGAGAAGCCACTAGGCCAACTAAGATAGCAAAAGATTGGATCATCCTAATGGTAGAATCAGGTGTGTGCATTTTCTAAGAAAACAAATTCAAGCTCAAAATCAGTATCTAACATATTTGGATCAACTTGGTAGAGTAACGCTTGCTTCTTGCACAAAAATATGGGATGAATTAAACCCTAAGTTGCAAAGAAATGAAGCTTCCTCCAGATATAATATCAAAGCAACACTCTGAAAAGTATATAAGTATATTGAAGCAACAAGGAGGCAAATGACTCAATAATTGGCTATAACATTTTGCACTCCTCCATTCTAGTTTCTTATCCCTGAATAGATAGGGATGGAACAATTAGATGAATCTGCGGAAATCAAGAGATAGGAAATTTTTTAGAAGAACAAGGGATTCTCTAAACCTTTTGACTTACGTAAGCTGTTATGACAAATATATAATAAGATTTAATGAGATCTAAGTTGCCCAAGGACGATAAACTAGTTAGTTGGCGGGTGTGATAAGCTAAGAGATTAAACTTAAAAGACCTTCCAAAACCCTTGTGTTCATTTTCAATCACCCATAAGCATGTCAAAATTGTCTTTGTACTCCTTTATGTTATATAGTATTGAATAAATATGTATATATCGTTGGTGTTTTCTGATTAAACTATTTATTTTATGAATAAGATTGTATAATTTACTGTCATTACTATTTTGGCTTATTACTAACCCAGTACATGCAAATCTTAAAGACAAACTATGAAGTAGGGCAGGTACCCATAGCAACTAGATAACACAACTAGATCGCTCACAAGCTAACTCGTAGCAATAAGGTGGCCAACCCGCAGCAAGAAGGTAAGCCAACCCATAGCAACTGTGTGGCCAACTCGTAGCAATACGGTAAGCCAACCCATAGCAACTATGTGGCCAACCCGTAACAACGATAGTAACAAGAATTCCAACCTGTATCAATTGTAACAATCATTCAACCATATAACAACAATCGTAACAATCATTCCAACCCATAGCAGCAATTGTGACAATTATTCTAACTTGTATCAGTTGAAAACTAATCCATAGAACTTCTTGTTAACACCTTGTTGTGACTGTGATGGCTAGTTGGTGATTTAAAGCAAATTTCCTCCAAGGTCTAAGGTGCATGATAGTTCCTACAATCCATAGAAATGACAAGTCAATGTTAGAATTCCATATCATCACACCTCCATTAGACCATGCCTCCAAAACCGTTGCAATGATGTAACACATTGTTCTCTTCATGCGTTCTATTCTCAGTTGTTTTCTAATTGTTAGTTATAAAATCTATAATAGTAAATGTGTATGTTGTTTCCCCCGAATTCTACTAACAGCCATAAAGCAAATTATATTTTTTGTTGTAACTGGAAGATCTAAATAAGACCTTGCCCTCTCTATTTAAAGAGCAAGCCACAGGGCATAGGTTAGCAAGTAGAAAGTAGCAAATAAGAAACAAGATAGAAAATTGAATTATGTTATAAAACTCTGTAATTTTGCTATAACAATATTCTCGTTGCTACAGGATCATTAATGCAATAAGAAATAGTGTAAAGTAATCAATGGTAACAAGAGGAAGGGATTGTAACACAACTACAATCGACGTAGAGCCCACTCATGAGGAACTGTGGAAAAGATCTTATCTGTTAGCCTAGATTTATTTCTACATTGTGTGTTGCATTCTTCATTATCTGATTAGATCATAAGATCTTTGTTTTTTTGTTTTCTGCATAAGCATTTTTTATTCATGCAATTCCAATTCAATATAGTGTGAAGAAACTTTCAAGTTAGATTTAGATTTACTTTCTTGTTATTCATTTTCATGTTAATTGCTTCCATGTTGTTTACTTTCCATGCAAGTGTGTTACTTTGTTTTATGCAAGTGTATTTCCATATATGCAACCTTTAAGTACCTCAACCCTCGAAAAAGACTAGTGTTGAATATACAATGCTAACACCTTGTCAAATACACGTCGTGGTTAACAGTTAATGAAAGTAGTAGTATCAATAAATCAAATAGATGCCCCTCGAGTGACTGTCAGGGTATAGGTGAGCTATGCTGTCTCAAGGTTAATTGATGGTTTGACTCCGTTCATCAAGCTTTGCACTCTTCGATGAATGACTTGTTTCTTCAACAAGAGAGACTATTGAATTCAGCGATCTCAGTTGTGTAGTCCTCAACTTAAATCTGCTCTACCCTGGACCGCCTTCTTTGCAATTCACAGAGTTCCCATACACTCATTGTGCTTCCTCTATTGTCAATTGCACATCTCTAATCCTTTGATCTCTTTCGGTGATCTTTCTATGAACTCTATAGGTCCATATATACACAAGAACATATCTCAGATTTGAAACGGAAGCCCAAGAGTCAGAAATTGTAGACAAAACATCCCCACGTCCTTTCAACTTCTTGTAACTGAAAAGTGCAGCGGCATGATGCCTTTTTCTAACGTGGTTTTCTAAAAATTTGTGCCCTAGGTGCGATAAAATACCCTACAACTTCTAGAGGCCATTATTGTTGCATACGAAGTCATATTGATATGCTATTTATTTATTTTTTTAATTTTTTTTTAAGAGAAAGAAAAATATGTACTTTAAAAGTTCTAATGTTGCCAACCACATACTGATCTAGCCCTTATATCATAAATTAGTCATTTTCAAGGCACCTTACACCTTGTTTGACAGTGGATTATCTTACCAACTAAATTAGATTATCTTCTTGATCAATTATTCAGATCAGAACATTATATACAGCAAATGCTTTAGTGAAAGTCAAAACAAAAATGAAAGTAGAGTTACAATATATATATATATATATATATATGAATGATTAAATGGGTTCCTCACCCATAAATTAATTCTAAAAAACAGCATGTAATTTCCAAACCAGGGAACAAGATATATAGTCTCAAATTCCACGGTTCATTTTACAAGAATTGCAGCCTAGCCATATAAAACATAAACCCTCGGAGTTGCACAATATTAAACCATAAGAGACTAATAAATGTATTCTAATGAATAAAAGATATATATGTGTGTGTGTGTGTGTGTGTGTGATTAAATGGGTTCCTCACCCATAAATTAATTCTAAAAAACAGCATGTAATTTCCAAACCAGGGAACAAGATATAGAGTCTCAAATTCCACGGTTCATTTTACAAGAATTGCAGCCTAGCCATATAAAACATAAACCCTTGGAGTTACACAATATTAAACCATAAGAGACTAATAAATGTATTCTAATGAATAAAAGTTGAGTTATTGTTGTAGCCAATGCTTGATTGGAGATGTTTAAATATTTTTCTTAGTAGGGCCAATAATATTTTTTTAAGGATGATTATAAAGACAAGATAATGAAATAATTATCTGCCATAATGGTTGATATTTATTAACCAAAAGATATAGCATTGTCTAAAGATGGAATATAATTATTTGAATTAGTGTATAAATGAGAAGCGCCACAATCTAAGATATGGAAAATCTCTGAAAACCAGCCTTCTTAATTATGTTGCTAACTAAATTTATCACTTGGAATTAATTAAAATTATATGTATAGCCCCACTTGGAATTGATTAAAATTATATTTATAGGCCCATTTTCTCTCCATAACCCTTCTCTTGCCTTCTCTTCCTGTTCTATCTAGTTTTCAATCTTCAAACAAGTGCCTAAAGGTCCTCCTTGGCGCTCTTCCTCCTTTTGTCACAGGATTGCCCCAATCTCCTCTCATCAATAGAGAACATAAATGTAAAGGCCTTACCCAATCAGACCAATCAATAGGTAATGGAAATCAACCTCTCCCTCGCCCTATATGCTCATTGTCATAGGGGGCTTATTATAGTTCAGCCCCAAAAACCATTTGTTTGACTTGGCCACCCCATTTGTCAAGAGATGGATTTCATGACTGCCAATTCTAACACATCAATCAAAGTAGTGCATCACATGTATTGCATGAATGGAATGTGATTGCATCACTATAGATGCACTCAACCACCAGTAAGGGAAAGGGCTTCCCTCGACGTCCCCCATCTTGATCATAGATGAATACTCCTCCATCATGAAGACAAATCCATCATAATCATGAATAATCCTCCATCACTCTCCTTTATTATGCATGTAATTGAATGCTTGCTCAACAGCGTGGAGGGTATCATGATACTGGTAGCATTTGCAAGTGTAGGTAGATCATTAATTGCATCTCTTTTTTCAGCATTGGATCAAGACCAATGGGATATATTGGGTAATTTTCAACCCTTCGGATCTTGATGGTGATGCATAAAGGATGCTAATGGGAAACTGTGAGCAAAGGGGCTTTTGGCACTTATTTGATAGGACAAGAAGGAAGAGGAGTATGAGGGGTGAGCAATAGCGAACCTCTCAATTGACAAGTTTGGGAGCCTTTAACCTTTTGACTGATAGGTTGAGGGGAGAGCACTCGTTTGATAGTTTCCCATCCCAAAATGAAGTTTTAATGGAGATCGGTCGGCCATTCAATGCATTATTGGTTCCCTCAACCTCCTCTCATCCCTTATTGAATAGATTTTGCGGCCCCTAATTTTCAACCCACAACCATGCAATATTCTCTAGACCACACCTCACCGAATTCTATTGTATATATCTTGAATTCCACCTAGAATTGTTTCTAGGTATGACTCTATCTATGATGATAAACAACCCACTTAACTCAATGGTTAAGAGTATCTTCATATGGATATGAAAGAGGTGAGCCTACACACTCCTAGGCTCCAAGTAACCCTCCTCTAGGGTTTGTTGAACGGTCATCAACATTCTATAAAAAGTATTCTAATAAACTATAATCAATTTTAAAAACAACCGCATCCATTATGAGTTGACGAACCCTCATCAACATTCTATAAAAAGTATTCTAATAAACTATAATCAATTTTAAAAACAACCGCATCCATTATGAGTTGACTAAACCCCTTTAAAACATGTTTATACCTAAGGTCTGATTCCTCACAAATACTGTGTTTCCCCAATGTTAAGTGAGGTAGATCACTTGAAATGACGGACAAAGATATCTACAAAAATGTCTCCCAACAGAATTTTTATTCTAAAAAAAGAAAAAGAATTTCTTCATGTTTGAACACCTAATAGAAGAAAATATAAACATGTAGTTTATAGTCCATTGCAACGCCAATTACTGCGTATCGTATGACTTTGAAGGATAATAGAAGCATAATACCATCTCACTTGTACTCTTTTTATTAGATGATTCAATTAAGTGAATGATGCTTACCTCACACTCCCAATTTGAGATCGTATTATTCTCAATATTATTTCACAAATACAAAGAGTTTAGATAGCTTATTATTCGTTTCAAGCACGTAAGGTCAAGTTATATTGCATAGCAATCATGTACAAGAAGCTATGCAATGAGAATGTACTCACATTTTTCAAGGATATCATCATCTCTTTCTGACTGCAACGGATGTCTAGAATTAGCATCTCGAAACTTCGCATGTGTCTCTGCAGCATGCTGAAATGTTTTTACAAGATCTTGAAGTTCCATTTTACGCACTGCCACTTGTTCCTCGGTGATAGGTTTTTTCAACCCAAAATAGAGCATTCCAAACCCAACCAATGCCACACCTAGGAGGAGAAGTAATCCAGAAAATACAGCAAATGCATACGGTGTATTTTCTCCACCAGGAATTCCATCAACATTAATTCCAAAAAGTCCTGTAATTATAGAAAGAACAAGGCCGCCACCTCCAAAAACTGTTAAATTATGCGTAATACGTATACTTTTATCCTGCATGTACAGTTCCAATTGTGGACAATAATCCCTTCAGAATAATCATTTTGCATTTCAATGTATAGCCTAAACAGACGTGCTTAGTTCCGCAATTGTACCTGTAGCCATGCTCGCACAGTGTTCTGCATAACATCTTGAACCATGAAGAGGCGGTCTCGAACAGCTTCTTGCTCCTCAATCATCTCCCTTGTGCTTTTCCTCAATTTGCTCAAGATTTCCTGGGTGAATCTACCCCTCAAATGTTCTGAAAGCTCAAAGATAATTTCTTCTCTAGCATGTAGAGACCATTTCACTCGAATCACCTATTCAAATGTTCCAAAACAAAAACATTCTCAAGTTCTAATTGTGATCATATCAAGAAACACATTGTTAAGTAATGAAACAAACCACAGCAAACTCAACTTATTGATACAGCATTGCATCAAGAAATATTGTAATTGTAATAGAAAAATATTATTCATCTATTTAATGGCAGATTTGTTTAGGCATTGAGAGGAAGGTTTTGTTGCTTAGTGCAGCTTATAAAGATTTAGAAAATAAAAAATGTCTTGACTATCTTTTATCATAGCGCTCTCAAGTTTTGTTGTACAATACACATTAGATCTAATTCATACTGCTTTTGGAAGACTCCGGAACTTCCCATGCAAGATAATTTATCAATTAATGTTATCAGATAACTTATATCATCTGAACATTCAGTTCAATCATCACAGAGTGACTGGACCAAAAAGCAATACTACATGATTTTTTTTCCCAAACAGGGCTTGGATTAATCCTATACCACTTCTTCTTGTTGCTGAGATTTGACGTCAACCCAGAATGGATATGAGGCCTTGTAAAGTCTGTAATGTAACCCTGCTTTCTGCAATTTGACCGGTATTCTGAACTTTTATAGACCCTTGCATTTGTCTGCACCCAATAGGGAAACTAGTATAAAGGACAAATCGTTACTAATTGCTACTATTGGATTTCGTTGGCCCTATAGCAGTATTGCACCAGTACATTCTTTCATTAGAGATATGGCTTTGCATTGGTCATGAATGTTTTGTACTCTGATCAACATTCTACAGGACATTCAACCACTTTAGGTTTACCCCCTCTTCCTTTATTCACCTCTCTGTATTTAATCACTTTTCATAACCTAGGGTTTTTCTACCCTAGTATTTCTCTTTTATAATTAACTGTGCTTTCTGAGTCCTATTGATCTATTTTGGTTATTTGTGGACATTAATATAATTTATTTCATGTAATTATTTCTTACAGCACTCGATGGCAATGTCCAGTTTAGTTAATGCCCATTGAGGATGGACCTAGAAAATGATTGTTATTCCATGGTTGGGAGGTTAAAACTTTGTTACATTGATTTGTCCTTCGCTACCTGAACATGGATTGACATTGAAACGTGAAAAGGAAAATGGAACAGCACAGCTGAAAAAAATGGTGGTGATTGGCAATTAATTCTACCATAGTTATGGGCAGCCCAAAATGGTTATATATTAATCTTATGAAGTGTGTGTGTCAACCCTATTAGTAGCAGCAGGCCCTTGCAAGAAATAGTGATGTTTTAATTCTTGTATCTTTTCCAACTTCATGAGGAATGGTCATATTGTTATGTAATTACAAGTAGTGTAGTGTCGCTTCATTGCAATGGCAGCAAGCTCCGTAGCAAGGTATTGTCACATGGTTATGTAACTTCACTTGTCCTGACATTGATCTAGGAGTCTCCTGTAGGCTGCGGGGTTCAGAAGGTGCAACCAATCCCAAAATCTTAATTACCAAACTAAACACGGTCCCTTGAAAGTTTGAAACTAATCAAAGTTCAAAATTACAATAGTAAACTGTATTCACTATTCAGTAATGTCAATTCTGACAAAGTGTTGTGTGATACCATCAATACTATATTCTAATATCCGTGTTCTTCTTGTACATTTGGACATAAAATAAGAGCCAAATTTTAGTGTATCTGATTTTCAGTTAGATAACAATGTCAGGACAAGTGAAATAGCATGTCTTGTACTTGGAATATGTGATGATGCATGATGGGAACACCTTGTTAATACTTCAGGGTTTTGGCATGAACACAATTGTTTACTCTTTCATGGGATTGAATGATAATTGATTTCCTGATTTAACATAATTATGCATTGAATGAGCAGAAAGTATATAAGTCAATGATTATGTTATTCAAGGGATAATGTTGTTCTTGAAATGTTATTATAGCAAATGAAATAGAAACTTTATTTCTTCACGTCTTGATAAACTGTCAAATATTCCATGTGTGATATTGTGATCTAAATCTTGTGAAAAGTTAAAGATGGTTTCACATGTTTTAGATTGAACAGAGAAATGTTTTTTACCTTGGCATTGAACTGCTTTGACATATACTTAATTGAGCAAGTCACCATTTGAAGGGAATATGGTTAGAGTCCATCGCTTCTTATTCCATTTCATTCCACTTCAGACAAAAAATAGGGACTAAAATTTAGTTGGATCTAGAAATCAACTTTGATAGACTCTTGAGTGTCTGTAATATCTAAGAGAGCTTCAGATGAGAGGCTCATATTGGGTTTCCCAATCACCACACAGATGTTTATGGGGAAAACAAAGAGATTTGCACCCGCATTCACAGGGAATAAACCCATGGTTGAAATACAAACTGGAACCTAGATGAACAAACACTTCTACATAAACAAAGACAAAAGCAAATAGAATTTTCAAAGCATATGTTTAGGCAGACAAATTGGCATGTGACATTCTTAGATTGGAAAATCATTGGTGTTTCTTGAGAGTTGGGAATGTAAGGGTGAATTAGTGACTCCATCACCAATTGCATTGCAGTTCGTATTGATATGGTTAATAATAGTGTGAATCTGTTATAGACCTAATTAAGCATCATTAGGTAACACGGGTTGCCATCAAAAGACACAGCTATCCCTTCGTAGGGGCACAACCTATTGTATGTGTCCCATGACTCGTATATATATTCTATCACCTCTATTCACATCCTACTACATATAAACCACTTGATTATTCTAGCACTTTCTCCTAGAGATAAAAGACTTGCAGTGAAAGTAGTCGTTGCATTTATTATGGTGATTTAACAGTTGTTCATGCTGGTATGACATTAATGCCATCACACTAAATGGACCTAATTGATGAGAAATGAACCAATTTTTATATCAGTGTTCCAGAGCCCCAATAATATTTGTTAACATATGCTATATTCAATATCTTGCTGCCATATGACTTGGGTTCAAATCTTACCCTAGCAACCACTAGGCATGCACCTGATAATCCATACAAACATAAAAAAGCACATGCAGTAATACACCTGGGGAATAAACCCCTGTTTGTGTCCCATAATTGAGGGATCCTATAACCCTCATTGACCAAAAACAAAAAATATCCTGCTGTTACGTTTTTGGAAGGAAAATCAGACCTGTACCTGCTCACATGGACCCTCCATATAGGAGCAAAGACTGTTAATTGTCCGTCATACTGTTAATTGTCCGTCATCATGCTATCACCTAACAATAAGGTTAACATGTTGATTTTGACCTAGAAAGTGCCTTGACCATATGCTCTTATCCTCTCAATACAGGCTACAAATGTATCTGTATGCTACAAAATACACCAGCTTATAAAAATTTGCAAAAAGACCATGTATGTGTAAGAATGTTCTCTTATTAGTAAATAGTATTATCATGTCTCGATGATGTTTGGGAAAATGTCTAGATTCTATTGTTTCTATTGTTTTGAGTGTGTCATTTATCAAATAATTATGTATGCATAAGAAAATTGACATCACAATCCATAGCATAAAATACCTGTTGACAATTTTGCCCCACAGGGCAAATCGTCACCATTACCATTCTTAACTTCACTCACCATGACCATTTGCCTTGAAAACCAAGTCTTGACCCTTAAGAAATCGAGGATAAGTCACTTTTGTGCAGATACAGGGGTTTTCTCATCAAGGAATGGTCATTTCTAGCACTTACAGAGCAATTCGGGTTTGCAAGACAGCATTACTTATAAGCTTTATAAGTAATACGCAGGAGCACCTAGAGAACCCGAAAGGGTCTATGGCAGTTTTAGTGTTAATCGGGTTTGTGATGTTGCATTACTTATTAGCTTTTATAAGTTGAAGCACTCGAATAACCCGAATGGGTCTACAGTGCATATCAAGTTTACGGGGGTGTTGAAATATTCTGAACCAATTTTTTTTTATTTTTTAATATTGGATTACAACATCACAAATAAATGTCGTCAAGATTAGAAGTTAATTCCAAATGTACTGAAATAACTCTGTCACTATAATGCAAGAAAGGAACTCAACGTCCAGTATGTGCTACCCAGTCCAAGGAGGAGTAGGGGCGACCATAAGACGGAGTAATTACAAATAAAGAACTCTACGTCCAGTATGTGCTACCCAATCCAAGGTGGAATAGGGGCGACCATAAGACGGAGTAAATTACTTAACAAAGGAACTCTACGTCAAGTATGTGCTTCCCAATCCAAGGAGGAATAAGGGGCTACCATATGACGGAGTGAACTTAATACAATGCTTTAATGGAAATACTGAAAAGAAACTATTCCACACCCAGCATGTGCTTGCTAACCCCAGAAGGGAAAGTAGCTACCATAGGGCGGATGCTCTACACCCAGAATGTGCTTGCTTACCCAATAGGGAAAGTAGCTACCATAAGGTGGAGCTGTAAACTATTACAATAATTTAAGGAAATTGAACTTTGAAAGCAGCTTTGAACAAATAGAGAAGGGCTGCCAGTACTATTGTCAGCTTACAAAAATAAGCAGAATTTGCTCTTAGAAAGAAGAAAAAACCAGCCACTTATTAATTTCTTCAGATGTTCATAACTCATGCAAAACTTAATCAATCTTCCTGATTTCTGTTGCAAAGTCTCTTCCGGAGTATGGCGCCCAAGTTAGCATCATGAAACTGATCAAATCTGCATCCAGAATGTTACACAAAAACCAATGCCAAACCCCAAAGGGGCATCCCTGTGGGAGAAGGGCGATTTTCTCTAGAAATTCAATGCTTATTCTAAAAATTCTACAAAATTAAGCAAAGGGGTGCCTAGGCCTACCCAAAACAATAAGATGATACCCAGAACCTGTTTTTTTGTATTTTCTGAATTGTGACTGAAAACCTAGATCTGTCTTATACAGAATACAATATCTTGAAATTCTAATAATATCAAAGGAACTAACAATGCAATACTAAAAGTACTACTTAAGCAAATACAAGTATCAAAGATTAATTCACCACTAGATGCTGTCTTTCAAGCATGAAGAGATGCCCTTGCTAGGAGGCCTTCATTCCCCGAAGCAGTTCCAGAGCCAAGGCGGCAGCATAACAATGCACTAAAACCAAGATGATCAAATGATAGCCCAATGCCTTCTTTTATAGGCTTCAATTGGCTTTTCCTTGAAGCTTATCCTCAAAAGTGGCGCCCCCTTTCCATGCAATGTGGCGCCCCCCCTTCAAGTCCCTCTTTTTAAAATAACATTAAGTTATCTAGTCTAGGCCAAGGTCAACGTTAAAATATAACGTTATTATTATTTTTTTAAGTGAAATTCACTTATTCCGCCAAGACCGAATTCTGAAGCCCAAAACTGAATGAGTCAACTTAAAAGGGAAAGTTAACTCCTTGCGACAATCCTGCTAGCTGCCAAAAATAGAATTTACTAAAAATAGTAAATTCCTGGAAATGCTCAGAAAATTGAAACGAACATACCTCCGCGAAGCTCTCGAAAAATCCAGAAGGAATTCACCATCAAAACTTTGAGCAAAGACATCCTAAAAAATAGGAAACCCTCAATTGCACCTTTCGAATAGCCTACGGATTTTCAGGAATAGGCCAACGGTCATTATGAGATCAGATTCGAGAAGGGGTCATTACAGGTGTCTTACTTGTTTACTTTTATAAGTAAAAGCAATCCAAGGGCCCGAGTTGGTCTACAAGGGAAGTGGGTTTGTGCATCGACTTGTCTTATAAAGTTTTTAAAGTAATGGAGCCTGAAAAGGTCTTTGGACATTGTGAAGGGCAAGTGATTTCTTTCGGAGGGCTTTTTCATCGACAAGGTGGATGTTACAAAAGTTCCGAAGGGTTATTTACAAAAAGCCCGAAGGGCAACTGCCCTTGCGGGGGGCACTTCAAGAACAAAGTAGACTTTTCATTTTTCCCGAAGGGTATGTGCCCTTGCGGGGGACACTTCAAGCACGAAGAGGACCTTTGCAAGACTTCCGAGGGGGTCGTTTACAGTTTCTCTGAAGGGCACCTGCCCTTGTGGAGGGCACCTTGGTCGATGGCAAGACCATTTGGAAAAGCCCGAAGGGCACTTTTGGGAAGCAAAAGCCCTTGCGGAAGGCACCTTCATAAAGCGAAGGACAAAAACAAAGTTCCTGAAGGGCACTTGCCCTTTGGGGAAAGACTACCCAAAGATGGATTTCCTTCGGACTTTTTGTCCAAAGGAATTCGGGCTTTCAAAAAGCCCGAAGCACAAGCCCGAGACAAATAAGTACACGAGGCACAAAGACAAGAATTCCTTCAAACTTTTTGTCCGAAGGAATTTGTGAGGGACAAAAAGCCTGATAGAAAAGACAAGGCCACAAGCAAGGAACAAAAGCCCGAAGGCTAAAGCGTGAACAAAGCCAAGACAAAGAACAAGCCACAAAAGAAGAACACAGGCCTTCAGGCAATTTGTCCAAAGGACATATACAAAAAGCCCGAACCTGACTGCAAAAGCCATAAACAGATAGAACACATAACAAAGGAAGCACAGACCCAGACGGAATACAGAGAAGAGTCCATGAACAGAGAAGCCGCCCAAAAGCAAAGACTAACACAGAAAAGACAGATACAGTAAAGACATAGACAAACGTACAAAATAGAATCCACGGGAAAAGATAAACCGGAGAATCAAAATACAGATGTTAGACACAGAAACCCGACGGAAATACAAGATGAACATGCGCATGAACAATGGCATAAGGGAAGATTCGTGGAAAAGACAAATATAGACGGTGAACATGCCTAAACAGCCCGAGAATACAAGAGCATGCAACAGCGATGAACAGGAATAGACACATCCAGATTTGACCATTCTAACACGTCACCTTCAGTTCTTACACAGAGGCTCGCTTTGCATGAGGACTCGAGTAGTGGAATGGTGGAAAACTTAAACAAAATAAATTCCATGCACGCACTCTCGTTTGTCTCAAAGCTTAAAACATTCCGACGGTTCAAACATAATTCTTAATTTAGCATTTGCATTGATTTCATGCAAAGAGGAGACTTTCAAACGTTTCAGTAGTTCGAGTGGATTTGACTACTCTTGTTTTGGAGTTGACTGGTTTTCAAGTCAAGACATCTATTTGTAGATTTCATGCATCCAAATCTTGTCTTCTTCTTCTTCTTTTTCAATACAAGGAATTTTCATGCAAGACAAAATAGACTTTTGTAAAGGTTGAGTTGGTTTGAGTTTACTCCCTCTCTATTTTCCAACGCCAATCTCTTGGCTTTTTGTAATTCTCTATATTAATGGCTTTTCAACCTTATGAAAATCCATCCCTCTTGGTAAGACCAAACTTTGCCATTGGTGAGTTGTGTAACCTATTTAATCAATAAAATCACTGTACTTTCAGATTTCAAGTGCTGGCATAGTGTACATTCATTCAGCAATTTGCATATGTGTTAGATTTCTCTCCCTTTCCAAATTCTGATTCGTACCTAGTTGGTAGCTTATCATGTTATGCAAGTCATGTTCAGTGTTTTATGTCTTTTGCTGAAGCTGTAAGTGGATGTTAGGTGGCTGCAAAGTGTCTTGTATCAGACCTCTCTCCATAGTTTTCCCTCACGTTTTTGTCATTGGATTGAACCTTCTCATGAAATACTTATGCATAGTGATCAATTGAAATCAAAGGTCTTCATTTTCCCTTGTTTGTTCAGTGTTCAAGGTTCCAAATAGGGTGGATCAACATTCTATTATATCACCGTCATTAGGTAAGATTTCCT
Source organism: Torreya grandis (assembly GCA_037957365.1). Classification (NCBI taxonomy): domain Eukaryota; kingdom Viridiplantae; phylum Streptophyta; class Pinopsida; order Cupressales; family Taxaceae; genus Torreya; species Torreya grandis. The sequence continues at coordinate 2,341,213 of JARHVA010001661.1, read as the reverse complement.
TTCAAGTTCTTTTCTTCCCTTTTCCCCAAGCAGTTTGTAGCGTAGAAGTTAAGATCCTCATAGATACATCTTACAGAAACCAACTTTATCTGGAGGTTCTTCTCATCATTGAGGCACCCACCCTCGTAAGAAGATCCCATTGTTTCAACTGAAGCAAGGATTAGCCATTTCAACAAGTCTTCGATTCAGGGTGCAACTCCAAGTTGACAACAATACCTAAGGTGAAGTATTAGGTTGGACAGTGTTGAGGACATGAAGGATCATATTGTGTGACCCTGGCCCAGTGACTGTTATCCCCATTGAATATGTATGAGTTCCACATGGATCAATATAGGCCATTTAACTACAAATAAGTAGTTATTATTGTCAGATATCATATTAAGAAAACCCCGCTAGGGAGGGGAAGTGCATATCTTCTTGAAAGAAACAACATTTTAGCAAACCCTATAGAATTGTTATTCCTGACATAGCAAGAGAATAGTTGTGTAGAAATAATCACTTAAGCCATTTTGATGTTTAAGATAGACGTAACCAACAAATATAGAAAAATCTATTAATGCTGAGATCCCAGTTTATGCAACAAATGGATGCAAGAGCTAATCCTACATAATAAAGTCGTTATTGGCATAAGCATCTACCTGTGTGGACAGCCTCCTGACCTCTTGGTTCAATATTATACTCAATAACGTTAGATCTTCGCCATTTCTCCTGTCCATGTATACAATCATTTCATCAGATAAAAATATGATATTCCCAACCCAAAAGAAAGTTTAGAACTTTTTTTAATACCCGAAGGTAAAAACCTTAAGAGGTAGCCTTACCCATAAAATTAGAACAAAGAAAACTATAATAATAAGCGTTACCCACAGTATATTCAAAATAAAACCATTTAAAAAAACAGGCTGATGAGAGGATATTGTGATTAGAAATTGGTGTACCTGTTAACAAACTTCAACTCAACCTCATCAGCTTGCCCAAAAATGTATTTTCGATATAACCTGATAGATTACATTCGTCAGGTTCCTTGACCAGGTCAAAATTAGTCATAAGTGAAGATAATATGTAGAATGTTAGTAATAAGGTTAAGACAAAAGAAATTTGATTTATGAAATATAATAAAAACAATTTGAAAAATATATTTTGACTTACAGAAATATTTATTTAAGTCCATGGACATCGCTTTCAATATTCGCTGGATTGTCATTTAAAAAGTAAAATTTTGAGTTACAAAAAAGTAAAAAACTCTTCTTTATTTGTCAATCACATGAACATGAATCATTTCCAATATTTAGTAGATTGTCATATAAATAAATAACATTTTAAAAGTCAACCATCTGATAATGTTTTCATCTTGTCTTCTTTCTTAACAAGATGAATAATCCTTCAGAATACAGTTCATGATGATAAGAAGTACAACAGCTTCTCTACAGAAGAGTTCAGAACAAAGCAGTTTCCCTTGTGCATCTTATTTAGATGGTTGACCGCATAAGAATAACTTTAACATTCAATGTGAGAGAAGTTTGCTTATAGCCTGCACAGCACCCACATCTAATGCTTGGAAGAGTAAGAATAACTTTAGCATTCAATGTGAGAGAAATTTGCTTAGCCTGCACTGCACCCACATCTAATGCTTGGAAGAGTCCCTGTGTGCCCACCATATAATGTGTAGCCAATTCAGACTGGATAAATTCTACACGTAGAAGCCTCTTGAAGTTGTTTTCTTTCTTCCAAGCTTTTCTTGGGGGTTTTGGCAGGCTCTTAGGCTTATTGCCCCTTTCTTTATATGGAATATTAAGGTGCAAATTGAATGTTGAGAGCAGCTAAAAAGATTTGTGCGCAAGAACTTTCATAAATTTTTGGATATGTACATCCAAGCTTGTGCTAAGGTCAATATGCTTGGGAACTGTATTGTACACACTGATGTTGAGGTCCAGGAGAATTGATAATTTGATAGTATTCAATTTTCGGGGAAAAAAAAGTAGAAATAAAACTGGGTGGTAAATTAATCGGGAGTGCTCACATATTGCAGCCAACAACATTATGCCCAAACCACTTCCTATGAAAATGCTCCAAACTTTTGGAATATGTGGACCTCCAAAATGAAGTCTTGTATATGGAATCTAAAAGTTCGGCCCTAGATAATTTAACTCGGTGGATGATATTCTTATTGCTCAAAATAAGAAATGCAATCTAAAGTGATGAGATAAAAAAAATCAACCCCAATGATTCTACCAATAACATTGAAAATCTTCAGTAGACTTATGGTTGCATTTCACGATGTTTTTCCTCCATGGGATGGTGAGCACTAAAATACAAAAAGATGACGGCTCAATTGGTCTTCCAAGGAGCCCTGTCAGCCGTTATACCTGACCCCACATATTAGCACTGAAATTATAAGGTTTGCAAATTGGCACAGATGCACAGAAATCGGAAAAATATTTCGTTATTAATCCCAAATATCAACACTGACCAAAGGAAAGGTATTCCCTGATATTTAATGCAAAATGTCTCCTTGCTAACAAGATTCAAGAACCAAATCTACACTTAAACTCTAGATCTACAGTTGTCTGCAGAGCGGGGGTAGAAATTATCAAGACATCAAAATACTTGATGTAATAATACATGCAAACGAGAAACTTTGGTATTTCACTCTACTAGGGTTTTAAGCATGGTCACTATAGCCCTCTAGTAATCTGATCATAGCCAAGCCAAATCTCATGATTTTGGCCTCCCGCACCATCATCTGGCACTTCAACGCATACCTCCACCTGATTCCCAACTCGACCACACCACCCCGAGTTGTTGAGCCATCACCAGGGACTTCAACACCCACCTCCTCGTGATACCATGTTAAATTGCGCTCCTAGGGCTCTTGCCACATTAGCAAATTCACCAACCCCTGGAATTCAAACTGCCGCACCTATAAGAAGATGAACCATGAACCATTGCAGAAGTTGAAACATTTTGTAAATGTTCACTTTGTAATTGCTTTCTTTTAATTGAATGATTATAGCCATTCAACCCCAAGATCGATAAAATGTCAGAATAATTCATGCTTTCTACATTCCATACTAGGAAAATCAATTAGGAAGAGTTTCCCCTTTTTTGTTCATGGGAATCTTCATTGCCAGCCTTCTAGGCCTTTGTACGCATATGTATGATACATGTTCAATGAATAAAAGAGCACTATTGATCCATTAGTGATGTAGGAGCATCCAAGTCCACAAGCAATCTTGAATCAACAGTAGTAATAAGCAGCGGTGAAGCTCTTAGATGTTTCAATGGCTCATAGTGTGTTTCCAAGCATCAAGTTACTCTTGTTTGTTACCGCAAATTGTGCTTCTATTTTGCGGTTGTCTAAGGCCAGATATGCTTCTTGGGGAAGTCATTTTCTCACTGCATCTCACCACAAAAGCATAGCGGTAACCTGCATTGAGTACATATCTATGTTTTGTCATCCACGAATAGCATAGTGAATCATGAATCATTTGAACACTTGGCAGTAGTTTGTGGTAAGCACAAAAGATCACCCTGAGGATATGGTTGACACTAGAAATAGCAGAGCTGATACTTCATCACATTGTGATGTGTTATGGGTCATTGGAACCATATTGTACATTTAATAATGGTAGTGCGTCTTGATCTATAAGAAGCATTTAATATTTGAGGCCTTAGTGGGTTCCTATGAGCAATTAATGTAAGTAGATGGGTATTGTGAATATATGAATAGATCCCTACACTTGTGAGAGGCATTCAGAACCCGTGAAGTGGAAATCTAGAGTGCAGCTATCAGTGAGATTACCTAGCCAAGATCTATGCACAGATCTAGGGAAGGGCTTTAGGTTGAATCATGTCCCTACAAGGATTTGGGATAAAACTGTGGTGTTTGTAACCCTACGGGCTTTGTGTCTATAGTAAGCCAAATTTGGCTCTGTGAAATTTCACATTTTCTAATTAATAAAGAGAATATTGTTGTTATTCCATCGAAATACTTTAATTGTGGGTTGCACAGTATAAGGCATCTCTTCATAGAGACCACTAACCGTGTCTGCATAATTTGGCATCAAAATAAGGAAACAACTCTGGGTTGAGAGATCCTTCTCCATTCTCGTGAGGGCGGGTAAGGAAAAGAGGGTGAACAAATGTTGTGATCTGCATAGGTTTGCAAGAGGTGCAGCAATAGATCTGAGATTGGTAGATTTAAGATCATGCGAAGTCAAGATACCTCCACGAAGAGTGGGAAGAGCAAGTGCAAAAGTAACAAATATGACTGGATGACTAGATGAGATCCCAGAAATGTCACGAGTAATGCAGGCAAGGTTGGCTGCAACGAAGGAAGATAGAAGGAGAGGATTTGTCCCGAGGGATGATGTGAGTGATGCAGAGGTCAAATTGAAAGAAGTTGATGAAGAAGCAACAAGACCAGCGCATGAGGGGCTGGACGAGGGCAAAGAGAGGCTTGCCAAAGCCATATCCAAGATTTTAGAAGAGGAGTGCTGATGGAGGTTTCATGTTTTTCAAGAACGTGTAACCTAGAAGAGCAAATAAATTGGATTGCAGAAATGAAGGAGTACTTTGTGTTTGATGAAATAGCGGATGAGCACAAGATAAAGTTTGCAGGGAAAAAGTTGAAGGGATACATAGCTCTGTGGTGGAAGGAGATATAGCTTGAGCGGAATCGGAAGGGTAAAGACAAAATCACCCACTGGGAAAGAACGGTTGCGAAGTTGAGAGGCAAGTTTCTGCCAAGAGATTGTCAACTAGAACTATTGAAGAGGTTGCAGAATCTGAGAGAGAAAACAAGTAAAGAGTGAAAGAGTATTTAAAGGAGTTTTATAAGATCACTATCCATGTTGGTCATAGCGAGACAGACCAAAAAAAGGTGGTGAGGTTTATCAATGGACTGCAATGGGTGATTCAAGATGAGATCAGTGTAGTGAGAATGCAGATGGTAGAGGAAGCATATCAATATGTGCTATGAGCAGAGGAAACATTGGCATGCAGACAATGGACGAAGTGTATCAATATGTGCTAATAGCGGAGGAAATGTTGGTGTGCAGACAGAGTACTACAAGAACTAGAGGAAAGCTCAATGGTGGTTAAGAATAACCTGTGGTGCATGAGTAAGGGAGTGACAACGGTGCAATTGTTGCACAAATGCAAAAATCCAAAGGAGGAACCACTTCTGCGAGAGGAAGAGGTAGAGGTGAAAGATTTGCAGGAACATGTTTTAGGTGTGGAGAAGTTGGACATTGCACTTATGAGTGCCCTAATGCACACATTGATGGTGAAAAGAAGAGAGGTGGTAGCAACGGACAAGTCCTACAAGAGGATACAGAGTCCACAAAAATACATCATATAGATGAGCTTGATAAAGTTGGGTTTGGCATGCAAGGCACAACCAAATCCTTAAAAAGTGTCCTGGTTAGTGGAGTATCAGGATAGCATTGTGAAGGAGCAATGCGAAGTGGAGATGAAGATTGGCACATACATGGATAAGGTTTTGTGTGACTTTCTACCAATGGACGCATGTCATGTTTTGTTGAGGAGGCCATGGCAGTGTGACCACAAGATGTTGTATGATGGGAAAGCGAATACTATAGAAGTGGAAAAGGATGGACGAATTCATATTTTGATTTCATTAAAGGAGAAGGGCAGTGAGGTTGGGCACCAAAGTCATTGGTCACACACAAAAGCAAGGAGCATCTTCATGAGAAATTGAAGATAGTGTGCATGAAGGTGAAAAATGTTGTCGTGCAAAGGAAGGAGAGTGATGCTGCAAACCATGAGAACTTCAGAGTGATCTCAGTAGGCATTGACACAATGGAGAGGAAAAGAGGATTGTGCAACGCAAACAGAGGAGTTTGACCTAAGGAGAGTGGGGGTTGGCACAACAATAAAGTGAAAGGACTTTGGAGGACAATTTTTGACCCAATTCATCGACCATGTTGACTAGAAGGTTGGAATTATTGTGCATGGTGCAAGAGCGAGCCAAATTCTTTGGAAAAGGATGAAAGGGTGGTTCTATCACCTAGCTCTAGTGTGTGAGCAATGTGCTCACACACTTTTCTTTCCTGAGATGTATGTTGCAGGAGCATTTGGGTCCACAAGCAATCTTGCATCAACCAAAAACATGATTAGGTTAGTAGTAATATGTAGCAATGAAGTTCTTGGATGTTTTGACGGTTAATGGTGCATTTCTAAGTATCAAGTTACTCTTGTTTGTCACCGCAAGTTCTGGTTCTATGTTTTCGTTGTTCAAGGACGGATATGCTTCTTGGGGAAGTTGTTTTCTCACCACATCTCACTGCAAAAGCACAATGGTAACCTACGTTGAGTACCTTAATTTGTTTTTGATCTCTGCAAGTAGCACATTCGATCATGAATCATTTGAACGTTTGGCAATAGTTTATGATAAGAGCAGAATATCTACCCAAGAATATAACTGACATTGGAAATAGCAGAGCTAATACTACATCACATGGCAACATGTAGGTCATTGGAACTATATTGTACATTTAATGATGGCATTGTGTCTTGATAGTGGGTTGTGAGCATTTAATGTAAGTAGAAGGATCTTGTTGCTATATAAACAGATCTCTGCACTTGTGAGAGGCATCTAGAACCCATGAGGTGAAAGTCTAGAGCATAGCTATTAGTGAGATTAGCAACCAGAGATCTACCCATAAATCTGGGGAGGAGCTTTGGGTTGAATCATGTCCCTGCGAGGATTTTGGGTAACGCTATGGTGTTTGTAAGCCACCTGAATGTTGTGTGTGTAGGTGTGAGTGTGTTGTAAGCCAATTTTCACTGTGTGAAATTTCTCATTTTATAATTAATAAAGAAAAAATCGTTGTCATTTCGTTGCGTTAATTAATTGTGGGTTGCCCAATATAAGGCATCTCTTCATTGAGACCCTTAACAGTGTCTGCATCAATAAGGATCCATGTATGTCGTCAATAACTCCACTGGAACCAAAGTACAAGTCAAAATCAACAAAACAGAGGAAAGTTGATGAGTCGTAATGTTGTGCATTGTTGTTGCTCTTGACAAGAGATTATCTATTTCATGAAGGTGAAATAGATAGTATTCTTCATCAAAATTCAAATGTGATTACATATTTGGATTCTTCTCAAACAGTTATACGCTTTCAATAACAATAGCATGTGATTTTGAGTTCCTATGCAAAAGATATTACCTCTAGAAGTTGAAGGACATTTTGTAGTAATTGTACACTGTCAACTTGTCATTTATGAATAAAATGAAGCCGACGTGTTTTATTAGTAACTTTTGTTGGCATTATGTTAGTTTATTTGAAAGACACTTGGTTATGTCAGTTGTGACTGTTGTGATGGTCGGGTTAGTGGGGGATGGGGTTATTCTGGTTCTTTTTCCTAGCCTAGACAATAGCAATCCCTATGCAACCTTTTCTTAGTTTATGTGTACATTAAGACCCATGGCAAAGGCGTTTCAAGGCATTTCTAGGGTAGTTGGGCACCTATAGTTTCCTAAAGATGATACTGGATGAGGCAGCCATATTCAAAGGTTTAAACAAACTGATTGCTATGCAGAATTTCAACAGCTATATATCAGCCAAGGATGGCCCGAGCAATCTTCTTGAGATGCATGAGTAGTGAATGCCAACACCAGTTACTCATAAAATTAGTTCTCCTGTCCAGAATATTCTCCCATCATTATGTAGTATTGAGCATACCTAAAGGTACTAATATTTATTGCTCCAATCTTCCATGTCTGACCAACGTTGGTTGCAAGATGAGGAGGACATAATGGTGAGTTGGGTGACAACCCTACAGAAGGAGCGTGGGGATCAGCAAGGTCACTTCCAAGTGCAATTCTCCCGGCAAACACAACTAACATAGGCACAATGTCAAATTGTGAACAAGAGCTCACACAAACGAAAGCAAAGTATGAGCAAGGACTCACTCATGTTCGGACTAAGTTACAACTTTCAGAACATAAGGTTTTCCAGGGAAAAGGCAAGATGCAAGAAGTGGTATGCATGGTGAAAAGTTCCCAAGAACACGAACATGTCGCGACTAAACATCTTCAACAACAGTCCTCCGAAGTCTATGCCATGTGCGCTGAACTATGTCAATCAAAGGTTGTTCCCTTAAGCTCTCCCATCGTTGAGTCAGCACATTCGCATCTAAGGACTTCTTCCTCTTCTCCTCATCCCGCTGCTTCTTCTTGAGATGTTTTTATTGTTATAGTTGGAAGGGACTCTGACTTATCTAAAGAGGGGGATAATGTAAACCGTCAACTTGTCATTTATGAAAAAATGTGGCTGACATGTTTTGTTAGTAGCTTTGTTCGGCATTATGGTAGTTTATTAGAAAGACTATTAGTTATAACAATCATAACGGTTGGGTAAACCACCAACCACTAGGTCTTGTACTTTAAGAAGTATAGTGAATGTCGAGGTAAGGGCGCTTGTACCAAGTCCTCCCTGTACTAATTGAATTGTATTGAGACTTATTTGAGTTATATAAAGCTGCTATTATTGGATACTTGTACATGGTATGTTTTGTGATTACTATTATATGTGTGTTTCTTGTTGATAGTCTAGTGTCTCAGTAGACATCATCTCCTATAATGACGAAACTGCAGTCTGCATCAAGGGGTAGTTTTGCAACCTTAAGTGGTGGTTTCTTATTAGGGGCGGTTTCGAAACCATTGCTCTGCATTAAGTAGCGGTTTCACCTGCAATAGCTAAACATTCAAGATAAAGACTGGAATCAATCAGTCTTATCATTATGGGGCGTTTCAGAGGCTTGGTTCTTCAAAGCGGGCCATCTCCGGCAATGTATAAGAATGGCCGTGAGAGTGGGAATGGACACCGGTGATCAGTGATCAGTGATCAGTGATCAGTGATCGTGGATCTATGATCTACGGGAGTGTTGGAGGGTGATTGTATGAGAGAGGAAGATGATAGGAAAATTAGTACTCACATTATAAATATTTGTGTAATAATGTGTCAGAATAATTGTTTGAGAGGAGTACATGAGTATTTACTCAAATAGATATCTCTTAGAGAGAGATTCTAGGGTAGTTGAGTGATTTAATGGATTGATGATCATGGTTGACTCCTTGAATAAAGGAGTGCTTCAATGTATATAATGCTCTCTCGTGATTGAATAAAGTGGGTGAGTGATTATTACTATAATCTGTGTTCAGTTTTTCATTTTTTAATATCTGGTATCAGAGTAGTTGTTTGCACTAGCTATGAGAGTCTCTAAAGAATGGTGTACGCCCCTGTGGGAGCAATTTAGCAAACTTTAGGTTTGTTTTTAAAAATATTTGGATATTATTTGTGAGTTTTTAAGGTCTGAATTATTGAATATTGGAACGAATCTGCTGTGCTGTCTCCATGTAGTCATTAGGAGATCAACGTGAAGCACCGTCTCTCAGTTTTCCGTGACCCGTGCTCAAAGACCTGCAGGGTCATGCATCTGTTGGGTGGCGTTATTTACATTGTAATCAGTTCTGAGCTTCTGACATTGTAAAGAATTCTGCCCTGAGACAAATCTATTCATTGACTCGTGTGGTGCTCAGTTCTGTTCATCTCCACAAGCAGTCAGATGCACTGTGCCCTCATGTTGTCTTTAACCATGCTATTCTCCTGCGCACCTGTCAGTTCTGTCAGGGTCCTTTGGTATTCATACAACATGCGTCTTCATACCTGCCAGTCGATCCTTGCATACCATATCTGCCATATCTTGTTGGTTAGTCTTTTCTATGTCTCTTTGCATTATTAATTGTGCATAGTTGGTACTGGTAAGAGTCATATAAAGCTATATGTCAAATTCTGTTTTTATTTATTTTTCAAATCTTATTACTCGTTAAAACTTTGTTTAGTTCAAAACCCAATCAAGGGTCTTTACATAAGAGTTTCTTTAGAGAGTCTATAGTTATTACTTTTTAAGTCATTTATAGGGCAATAGTCTTTAGTTCCAAACTAAATTATTCCCCACATTGGTGCTTCCAGGTTAATATCTTCGGTGTTATGTGTTGTTTTTCATTCTTCTCATAACTTTCGGGGCAGTTTTACAACCCTCCTTAGGGGAGGGGCGGTTACAAAAACCCCGCTCTGCATTAAGCGATACTTTCCCTGCATCAACTGAACAATCAGGGTAAGGACAGGAATCGATTGTTCTTCTCATTCCAGGGCATTTAAAAGGCTTGGTTCTTTGAAGGGACATCTCCAGGAATGTATAAGAATGGCCATGAGAGTGGGGATAGACACTAACGATCAGTTATCGTGGATCTATGATCAACAGGAGTGTTGGAATATGATTGTATGAGAAAGCAGCAGTGAGTAGTGAGCTGTTATCACAGCATCAACAAGACACAAGATAGCAGGGAGTGTGAGTTGGATCCTCTATGAGCTCTTTGTATTGACCCATTTCATTGAAGGGAAGAGAGGACATTGTGCAATTTCCACTTCCATCTAGTTTTCCCCACATTAGGATTTCCAAGTTATAATTGTTCATGTTGTGTGTTGTTTCCATTCCATTCTAGTTGTGCATGGTTTGCAAGTATTGTATTCTTTCTAATACACACTCTACCAATCTTAACACAATCTAAAACCATTGCCATTTGAGAAATTCAAGAAGTTGCAGCATGGATAAAAGTAAATTTGAATTTAATTTTCAACGAGACTTGAGAAATTACAGATCAATTGGTATCATAGCAATAAGTTCTGTGGCTTGTAGGGATTTTTGTTAACACACAGGAGTTTGTGTGTATAATAATATTGCATGCAAAATTCAAGACAAAGTGTTGTAGAAATTTGTGGTTGTATAAAACAGTGATGACCAAATCCTTGAGAAGAAGACTTGAGGTTCTCCAAGACTGCTATATGTTGGTACAAGAGAAGAATACAGAACTAAGAATGTTAATGCAGCACTTAGAAACAAAGAATGAGAAGTTGCAAGAGACATGCACCCATCATGGAGAATTATTCGTTGGTATCCTACCTGAATTGTAACAACATTTGTTGGCAAAGGAAGAATTTTTGGCAAAGCTCCAACATGATGTTGAAGGAATACAAGGAGAGACAATTCTACCAATAAAAGGAGACCAACCTCTACCAAAGATGCTCAAAACATGACTGAAATATGCATGGTATGCACTCCATCACATGTTTCTTCCAATGTTACAATGAATGAATCCATTGGCAATTTTGAAAAGAATACTAGGGGTATTAGCTCTAAGTTGTTAATGAAGATGGGTTATGATAGAAAAGGACTTGGAAAATATATCCAAGGATTCCTCTATCCCATTATGGTTGAGCAAAGACCTCAACATGAAGGCCTTGGATATGGTAAAATGGAGATTGGAGAAAGCTTTGGCATGGCTTAAGCAAGAGTAGCTTTCACGAAAGAGGACTTCATGCCATCTACACACCAAGGACATAAAGAAGGTAAAAATGTTTCTAGTATCAATTTTGTGAAGCCTCAAGATGATTGTAGGGTGTCTTCAAAGAGTAGCCAACAATCAATACGAGGGAAGCATAATTCTACCTCGAGAGGACAAAGATTCACTTTCAAAGAGAGAGCAATCTTCAAGTCATGAAGAAAAGGAAAGGAAACTACTACTCCATCCACAGAATGTAAATGCGAAGAGGAAATAGGGAGATTACACTTCACCAATGTCACCACTTGCAAGTTCAAGAAAGGAAGGAAACAAGCGTGGGAACAGCCCAAGAAGGTATGCCAAAGAGAAGTCTTCCATCTTTTGTTTCAACTGTAAGAAGGAAGGCCATGTAGCACAAGAATATTGGTATCATATTCTTTCCACTTACCATGGAAAAAACAACCATTGTATGGCTATGTGCAAACAATACATCACTGAGAAGCCCAAGCTCTGTAGGAAAGATGGTAAAGACAGAATCCGCTCTTCAAGCAAACAAGAAGAGGATGGCCAAGACATGCTCCAAGGAGGTAAGAAGCCACTTGATATGAGCATGTGCAAGTTTAACAATTTTTGTACTCATTGCAAGTTTAGTTGGCATTGGAATGAAAAGTGTTGGAAACTTACATCCATATCTTCACCCAAAGAATGGCAAATGCAAGAATGGGCAGCAACAAACAAGATGAGAAAAAGAGCCGACCAAAGCACAAGTGGCAAGAAGGAGAGAACAGCTCTCACAAGTTCCTTCATTACCATTGCAAGAAAGTAGTGGTATGGAAATTTCATTTGATTCTTGGATTGAGAATTTACATGATTTGCAAATAAGATGACGTTGAATGGCCGTTCACTGTTCAGTAGCACTTCAGATCTATCTTCAAAACATAGTATGTTTCCATTTGTTGGTAGAGCAAATAGGGAACTAACTCCACTTGTATAAGCAAGCATGGGAAGTCTTAAAGTCATCGTTGGCTTCCATGGACAGCAAATCCACTTGGGAATAACAAGGGCAGGCAGCCAATAGCATGTTTTCAATTTCTATCACTCACCACTTGTGTTGCAGAGCAAGGAAGAGGAAAAGAGGAACTCCATGAGAGAGCATTTAAAGCATGAGGTTGGGGAGCAACTTGTAGTAATAAAATTATCACAATAATGGTTAATATACTTTTTTGTGTTTCTCCATTGTTGTACTTTGTATAATATCTCCTCAAGATTTTAATAAATGCAAATGATTGTAGCATGACGAAGAGTCATTTCAGCATCATTCAATTGTTGTAGCATGCATGTGGGCACTTCAATAATTGCAATATTCATGTACAAGTCTGATTTTAGCATCATATAGTGTTGTAGTGTAGGTGTGGGCATCACAATGATTGTAGAACGTTAATTTCAGCATGTATGTAGCATGCATAATATGCACATAAGGAGCTGCAGTAGGTATGGCTAGATAGGATATGCATATTTCCTTTGTTGATGCACATTGAACATAGTTGCAGTAAGATTCACATCTGGTTTTGATATCAAATCACTATAGCATGCACATATTGATAACATTGGTAGCGACTAGGCATTGTACGGTGTATGTTTCCTCTATAGTAATGACTTGTAGTTGGAAAAATGGATGCAAATTGAACATGGCAGCCATTGTAAATTGTTTTGGCATCACAAGGAGGTTGTAACATGTGTTTCTGCTAAAAAATTAGTTGTAACAGCATCGCACTTACAATTCATGGTAAGAGGAAAGGCACAAAGTGAATAGCATTGCTCTTTCATTGAGGAGGAGGAAGATGCATGCTCAGCTCCACTACCATGGGGGCAGCATTGGAAAACAAAATCCACCAGTAAGAGGTCATCATGGGACAGCCATGAGTGGGCACATTTAAGGGAAAATCATAGTGGAACCACAAGACCAATCAGATTGCAGCCAGAAGCAAAAGGTTGGAACAGCCAAGCCAACTCTATATTGAGAGGCAAATCAATTCACTCTAATATGGGAGGAAAGGAATTGAGCATCACTCTTTCATTGGAAGAGGGAGATGCAAAATGATTGAAGAATATTGAGGGATTCTACCAATAAAAGTATCACCTATCCATAAGACGCATGAGCAGCCCTAGCATCAATAAGAAAACAGGATCCGCTCCAATGTCAGTAAAAGAGCATCATTGAGGAATTCCATCAAGAAAAGACCATGAATGGACACCACAGCGGAAGCATGTTGAGTTTACACACAAAAGCAATAAGTTGGAAATCAGTCCATCTCTTTCATTATAATAGGAGTGGACACCATCTCTTTCATAGGAGGAAGAAGTTAAAAATTGCAGGTTCACGTATGTTCTCTTGTGGATACGCACAAGATCTCCTTGAGATCAACTAAGGGGGAAGTGACGAAAGATGTGTGGCAAGCTTTTGTAGGACCAAAATCCACCCACAAAGGGGAGGTATGATCTGTAAGGATTTGTGTTGGTCATTAAAAACTCCATTGTAACCCAAGTACAACTCAAGATCAAAAAACCAAAGGAAAGTTGATGAGTCACAAACTTTTGCATTTCTACTACTGACAATACACTACCTACTTCATGAAGATGAAACATGTAGTATTCTTCACCAAAAGTCAAATGTGTAATACTTCATGAAGATGAAACATATAGTATTTTTCACAAAAAGTCGAATGTGATTACATATTTAGATTCTAATCAAAAATTTATACACTTTCAAAACAATAGCATGTGATTTAAAGTTTGTATGCAAAAGATATGGCCTTTGGAAGGTAAAGGACGTTTTGCAGTGCTGAAACCACTGGCCTACATTAAGGAGAAATTTTGCCACCTTAAGCAGCAGTTTCATAACTGCCACTCTGCATTAAGCAGTGGTTTCACCCGCATCAACTGAACAATCACGGTAAGCACATGAAATGATTGACCATCTCATTCTAGGATATTTCAGTGGCTTGGTTATTTGAATGGAAATCTCCAGGAATGTATAAGAATGATCGTGAGAATGGGAATGGACACTGGTGACCAATGATCATGGATCTATAAACTATGGGAGTGTTGAAGGAAGATTGTATGAAAGGGGCAATAAGTAGTGATTTGTTATGACAGTCACTATTCTATGTTGCTTGTACTTCTTCCATCACAGCATCAGGAAGATAGGAAATAGCAAAGAGTGTGATTTGTGTGCTCTATGAACTCTTTGAATTCACCCATTTCATTGAAGGGACGAAAGAAAGATGTGCAATTCCCACTTCCAATTGGTTTTCCCCACATTGGGGTTTCCAAGTTGAAATCCTTTGTGTTGTGTGTTGATTTCATTACTTTCTAGTTGTGTATGATTTGCAAGTATTGTATTCTTTCTAATACACATTATACCACTCCAACGCACTTTATAACCACTGCCATTTGAGAAATTCAAGCAGTTGCAGTATGGATAAAATTAAATCTACATTTAATTTCCAACAAGGCATAATCCTTAAGTTATTAAGATAAAATATTCTACTATCTCTTGTTTTTGAATGTGTAATCGTTTGTTGTGTTCAGATTCTATTGCAGATTCATACTATGACTCAATAGATTACTAGCTAGTTTGTTGGGTTGTCCTCTGTTTTCCGCAGTACAAATCATTGGTATCAAAGCATATTGTTGCATCTCTTTGTCAAAAGTACTGCCAATCATATTCCTATAAACATTTGTGCACAACAACAAATGGAAGGACCATGAATAGGTTTGATATCAAACTACCTAGAAGAATGGCAACATGGGTGAATTGGCCGAATCCCAAAATAAACCTTCTAATGACTCCCCAGACGTCCAACAACTCATTCGAGACACCCTCGAGGAGCAGTACACTGCACTCTTTGGCCAGTTCCATGAACACATGATGCAGCCTGGTCCTCCTACACCATCTTAATCATCTACTATACTTGTTCACACACCATTTCAGTATCATAGCCCAATCCAAGTCCAATTCAATCTAGACATCCTGAGGTTTCAAGGCAAGATAGACATCACAACACCGAATGATTGGATGCAACAATTAGAGGCTTACTTCTCCGTCAACAACTCCATTGACGCCAAAAAGACCACCTTCACCACGATGAAGATGTTTACATCAATTGTACACTGGTGGGAATCATACAACACCCAATGCAAGAAATATTATGAACCCATTGAAACTTGGGATAAGTTTGTCAGCGTTGTTCATGGAGAATACTACCCCCTCAACCACTATGAGGATAAGTACATGAAGTTTCAGCAGTTGCATCAATGTAAGGAGTGATCAGACCAAAATTGCACCAACGAGCTCCATGACTACCTTGTGTGCCTATGATAAGACACAACATAGCAACATAGGATGTTAAAGTACATTAATGAACTCCCTATATACGTGCCACGATGGAATTATTGACCTTCAACACATTGGGGCAAGCATAATGTGATGCCTCCAAGATTGAGGCCAATGTCAAGATGAAGCAAAAGTTTTCCTTTTCATCCAACACCATGCACAAGAGCAAGCCAACACATGTTGCAACAAACATTCCAATGCCAAAGCATAAATCCTAGTGCCACGGAAAACTGTCAAAGCAACCTCCAACACACCAAAAGGTCCTAGCATCACAAGCGTCAGACAAATGCGCGAGGAAGCAAGGGGATAAGTGGAGCCACCGACACCACACAAGCACCCATAAATATTACAAATGTTGCGCCCAACAATCCTTGATTTTGCAATGTACATCAAGTCCCACACAAGCAAAAGATATTGATCCATATGCTACTGTATAAGCGCCAACACCTCTTCCATCAACAAATTTTGAGGAATGAGAATCTCTCTTCCACACCAAGTTTTGGGTCAAGGATCAATCCCTCCATGTCATCAACGACAAGAGGAGCCAAAAGAATATAATTGCATAAGATGCAATCCAACGCCTAGGTCTTACCACTGAAGCACATCTTCAATCGAATTCATTGGGATGGCTACAATAGGCTAAAGATATCCAAGCACAATGCCAATGCACATTTGAGAATGGGATCGAGCCCATTCACGATACACTCACATGTGACGTAGCACAAGTGGAGGCATGTGACATTATACTCCAAAAGCCATTTGTGTATGATCATGATGGTTCCTACAAAGCTGAACCACGACATTGGTCCATCAGAGTCATTGTCTGCATCTTCAACATCTCAAAATCCCTGCTAAAAACCAAAGGCACATTGGTATATGCCAAGCAATGTCAAAGGCATGTTTGTCACGCATAGAATTTTGTGTTGCTAATGGTTCACCCAAAGACACAAGCCCCAGAATAAGCATGCATTGATAGCACGCCATGTTCCGTGCATGTTGCAATAGTCGACAATCTACTGCAGCAATATGGAGACATCTTTGAAGAAACCAAAGGAGTCCCCACACATTGCATGGTAAAGCATCAAATTGATTTGGTTCCAAGATCTACTTTTCCAAAGAGCTCACTATATTGCAGATCCATTTGGGAGAATAACGAGATTTGGCATCAAATCCATGAGCTTATTGATCAAGCCAAGATCAAGACAAGCTCTTCTCCTTGAGGCATTTTGATAGTCCTGGCACCAAAGAAATATGGCTCATGGTGCTTGAGCCATCAACTATACAAAGTTAAGAATCTGTATCCACTATTGCAAATTGACAACCTTCTAGACCAGCTCCAAGGTGCACAATAATTTACCAAGATTGACCCATAATTGGGTTACCATCAGGTTTCAGTCCATCTAAAGATGTTTGGAAGACAAATGATCTACACCAAGGGCCTAGGATGTCAGTCCAGGGGACAACCTTGTAACTTAGCTAGTAAACTATGGGTCATAGAACATGCAATGGAAAACTATAACATAAGTAGACCAAACATACATTGAAATGTGGAAGTATTTGCAAAATAGTGCAACTTCAATTCAATGTAAACAAAGAAAAAAGTGCAGATGTGAACGATGTTCAGCAACATTTGGAATGCAGGTTCCCATGATCAAAAGTGGAAATACTTCCTACTAATGTTACCTTAGACTGAATAAGAGAACTATGGATATGTGTAATTGCTAAATACTCAGAGCATGCTAGCATTCTCCTCTCTAGATGCGTCTTTGCTCCTTAAGGGTCAAACAGTTACAGTATATATACATCATTACAAGAATGCAATTACAAAAGGAAGTGGTTACAAAACAGTTCATCTTCTAACCGAGCAATGGTCCACCTTCTTGCAAGTGTGACAGTTGGACTTCCAGCATCGTGGTATGCTATCAAATTGTCTGACATAGCACAAACCTTGAAAGTGCCACCTAGCATGCCGTGAAGTTGTAGAAAGTTACTGCATGGCTATGAAGTTTTGAGACCTTTGCACAATGTAGGGGTGTTTTGCAGTATGTTGTGCAGTGTTGCGAAAGTCCTACGAGGTGTTGTGTTGGTGCATAATATGTTGCAAAGCATGGCACCAATGTCCAAGTATGTTGTGAGGCTATGCTCATGTTGCAAAGACACAACGACAAGAAGGATGTGTGGTAGTCCGCAAGGCAATGTGCTAGTGAGTGAAGATACTGCGAGTCTTTATGTGTACCACTTAGCTTGATCAATGCATTGCCCTGCCTTGACCACTCTAAACAACTGATGTGTGCCTTGGCTGGTTCGCATTGTTGTTACTTCAATGATTCTATCCTTTGGTGTTGACAGCAAGTGTTCAAGATCCAATTTTGAAGGATGTTGAGTTATTGTTGGCTCAAGCAAAGGTTGGAAGTATAACTTACGGAATACCACACTTGAGACTAGATGCAAACCCAAGTATTGTGGCAGGTCAAGAACAAATGTGTTCTCTCTAGATACAGACAATATGGTGTATGGACCATAGCACAGAGGCTTGATCTTCCTATGAGGACCCTTGAAGCGCTCCTCCTGAAGATGCAACCAAACTTTATCACCCTTGAACTCATGAGGTGTGTAGTGTGCATCATGGCACTCTTTGTACTTCTGTTGTTGGCACATAGTATCTGTTGAACCTACTGGTGAACATGTTGGATGTCGTACAGAAACTAATGTGCTTTGTTCACTTCCTTTTCCTATGAATGCGACCCCGTACCGAATGGGACGCGGTAGGATATGTCAAGTTGCCACTAATTGGAACTCGACATGTCTGGATTGTACTACCTCATAGAACTATGAAGAGATTTGTTGTAGGCATGTTGGATGTAAATCAAATTGTCATCCCAAGTGTGCAAGTGTGCACTATTGTACATGCATGACAAATGAACAAGTGTGCAGTTGACAACTTATGTTTGTCCATCTGTCTAAGGATGAAATTTTGTAGATTGGTCCAATTATGTAGCCATCATTTCCCACAAGACTTGCCAGAAATCGCTGACAAGGTATAGATCTTGATCAAACACAATGGATGTTGGAAGTCCAAAGTGCACCCAAACATGGCTAGAATGAGCGTGTGGTTCCCTATGCATTGATGGTCTTCTTGCAAGCAACCATGATGGCCATTTTTGAAAAACTATCTACTATGACAAACACAAAGTCATTCTAGTGCTTCATCATAGGTAATCTGGTCATGAAATCCATACCAATAGATTCCCATGGCCCAGATAGAACTAGCATAGGTGTGTAAAGTCCTAGCATCCTTTATGTGGACTTAGTAATGCAACAAGGAAGCAAGACTTGATGTGGTACACATTGTCTGTGTGCATGTGAGGCCAATAGAAGTATTGTTGTAGTGTTGTCAGTGTCTTGGTAACATTGAAATGCCCTACTATCTTTGCGTAGTGTGCCTCCCAAATGAGTATTTGGAGAGGTGCACCATCTGGAACACAAAGATGTCCAAGCTTGTAGAGAAGCTTGTTGGACATGTGGAATTCGCAAACTTGTTTACCTTGCACAAAGGCAATGTAGGCTTCTGCGAAGTCATGGTCTGCCAAGTAGAGACACATCCAACTAGAGAAGTTGTGGTCATGCATGTTAAGCATTGTGATGAGAGCTTGTATGACCAAACAACTGAGGTTATTTGCTACCTTGTTATCCTTTCCCTTCTTGAGCTTTATCACCAAGTGGTTGCTACAAGTAAGTCATCCATTTCATGTGGCGTGCATTCTCTAGCTTGCTTTGTGTGTGCAAAAATTGAAGTGGCTTATTATCAGAATGGATGATTGTCTCCTTACCCAAGATGCAGTGGTGCCATTGCTTTATTTCTTGCACGATGGCATACAACTCTTTCTCATAGATGGAGTACTATTGAACCATGTCAATGAATGTCTTTGAGTGATATGCGACCAAATGTTTGTGTTGTGTGAGTGTTGTATTGAGTACATAGTCAAATGCATCGGTTTGGAGTTCAAATGGGTGGGCAATGTCAGGAATTGTTAGAACAGGGGTTGTGCATAGGCACTGCTTGAGCTCTTTGAAGAATGTTGTCGTGCAAGTGTCTAGTGGAATTCTACTTTGGCACATATGATCTAACTGAGAGACCATGTTGTGTGTGAAAAACCAAGAGCAAACATGTGGTATAAATTTGCAAGTTCAAGAAAACTCCTCAACTCAATGAGATTGTGTGGAGCTCTGCGCAACACTGAATGTACACTGGGCTAAAATGGCTTGCAACTTGTGTTTGAGAAATGTATCTAAGATGTGCGAGACATGTTCCACATGCTCCTCCCAAGTCTTGCTAAAGATGAGAAGTCATCCAAGTAGACAACAACAAAGGAGTCAGTAATGCAACTAAGTAGGTCATCCATCAAGTGCATGAATGTTGTTGGCACACTGGTCAAAAATCAAAAGGCATAACCAAAAACTCATACAATCCCTCCCTTGCTTTAAATGTTTTCTTCCAAACGTCTTTAGAATGGACCGATACATGATGGTATCCTAACTTTGGGTCGATCTTGGTGCACCTCAAAGCTGGTCCAAGAGGTCATGAATGTGCCACAGTGGGTACCGATTCTTCATCGTTATCTTGTAGAGAGCACGATAGTCGATGCACAAGCACCATGTGCCATCTTTCTTTGGCACAAGGACTATCACATTGCCACAAGTTGAAGAACTGGACTTGATATTTTCTTGATCAAGAAGCTCTTGTATTTGACACCAAACTTCATCATTCTCCCAAATGGACCTACAATACAATGGATTGTTCATCCGAGGGGATCTAGGAACCAAATTTATTTGATGTATTACCACCCAATATGTTGGAAGGCCCTTCAGTTCTGAAAAGACATATCCATATTGTTGTAGTAACTTGTTGGATCGTCGTTGCTACAGTGATGTTTGAGCAGCATGGCACACTACTAATGTGCGCCTGGGCAGACCATGAGCACAAACTTTTGCGTATGCAAGATGAACTTAAATCATTGATTGGCAAAGACCAAAGTGAGTTTGGTCGTTGGAGTTGTGGCTTGGCTTGATATGTAGCACCTTGGTCATATAAATATCGTCTTCCAGGCAAAATGTCATAACTTCTAGTGGCATGACATCACAAGTGACTACATCCTCCATGGGCTTGACTACATACTTGAAGTGCATTGTCGTCGGACCTTGATATCCTTCCCTTGTTGAAACCATCCCAAAGAGTAGGATGAAGGATGTGCATCAGTGGTGGGGCATAGGCATTGCATTGCATCTTGCGCAATGATGTTCTTCTGGCTTCCTCTGTTGATGATGACATGAAGTTGTTCATTGAGTAGATACTTTGTGTGGAAGAGGTGTTCTCATTCTTCAAAGGTGTCTATGATAGTGGTGTTGGTGCTCAGACAAATCGCATCTAGATCAATGTCTTCTTACACAAGCCCTGATGTAGATTGCACAGTCAAAGATTGTTGTGCGTGACATTAAAAATCATTGTGTGAGCTTGTGCAATGTCAATGGTATCACTTGTCACCTTGGTTCTTTTTGCCTTTGTCTCTCGTAGAAGACGTTAGAGTAATCTAGTGCTATGCAGCATTCTTAGATTGCTCTCCCTTGCACAACATGTTTTGCTTTTGCGCGAAAGGGTTAGATCGTGCGCTATGCGTTTGTTGGATTTTGCATGCGACAGAAGATGAAGACAACTTGTGATTCATCTTTGCCTTGGCTTCGATCTTGGTGGCATTGTGGTAAGCTTTCCCCAACATGTAGGAAGTCAAGAACTCCATCTCTGTGCAAATATAAAGTGAAGTCCATTGATGTACTTCAACACCTTATGTTGCCCCATCAAGTCCTCGCACAAACACACAGTGTAGTCATGGAACTCATTAGTGTAGTCTTCAACCGACTACTCCTTACGCTAGCACAATTATTAGAACTTAATGTATTCATCTTTGTAGTGCTTGAGGGGATAATACTTATCCTTCATGGCACTAACAAATGACTTCCAAGTCTCAGTGGGCTCTAAGTCTTTCTTGTGTTGAAAGCGGAAGGTTACCCACCAGTAGGACACTAAAATGGACATTTTCAACATTGCAAAGGTGATTTTCTCCATGTCGGTGAAGCAATTGACTGTGAAGTAGGCCTCTAGTTTTCAAATCCAACTATCCAATGTTGTGGCATTGATTTTACCTCCAAACACTGAAATGTAAAGATTGACTTACACTTTATATTGAATTTGTTGCTGAAACGATTGATGCACAAACCCTACAGGAGGAGTGGCTTGTGGTCCAAGTTATAATATGAGTTCACAAAATTGAACAAATAGTTAATTGCCCTATTCCTTGAAGGCATCTCAAATGAGTTTTCGGGCATCTGGACATTTTCAACATTGCGAAGGTGATCTTCTCCATGTCGGTGAAGCAATTGACCATGAAGTAGGCCTCCAATTGCCAAATACAACTATCCAATGTTGTGGCATTGATTTTACCTTCAAACACCGAAATGTAAAGATTGACTTGCACTTTAAATTGACTTTGTTGCTGAAACGATTGATGCGCAGACCCTATAGGAGTGACTTGTGGTCCAAGTTGTGCTATGAGTTCACAAAATTGGCCAAAGAGTTCATTGCCTTGCTCCTTGAGGGCATCCCAAATGAGTTTTTGGGCATCTGGGCATGCCTCAGTGAATGTTTTTTGGGCATCAACCATCTTGTTCTAGCTATCACGTTCTTTTGTGTACTCTAAAAAATAACAGTTGGTAGTCCTTTCTTGTGTTGTGCTTGTGTGTTTACAAGCATATGAGAGATCTTGCTTTGATACCAATGATTCACACCACGAGGCCTAGGATGTTGATGCAAAGGACAACCATGTAACTTAGCTAATAAACTACGGGTTTTAGAACATACAATGGAAAACTAAAACGGTAGGCCAAACACACATTTAAATACGCAAGTATTTGCAAAATAGCGCAACTTCCATTCAACATAAGAGAATAGCGACAAGTACAAATGTGTAAAACATTCAACAAGGTTGGGAATGCAGGTTCCCATGATCAGAAGGGGAAATACTTCCTACTGATTTTCTCTTAAACTAAATTGGAGAATTACAGTTGTGTAAATGCTAGATACTCAGGGAATGCTAACATTCTCCTCTCTAGATGTGTCTTCACTCCCTAAAGGGGTGAAGGGTTACAATATATATAAAGCATTATAAGAAGGCAATTACAAAAGACAACAGCTACAAAACAATTCATCTTCTACCTGAGTGATGGTCCACCTTGTAGGTGTGACAATTGGACTTCCAACATCACGGTATGCTATCATATTCTCCGATATCATGCAAACCTAGAAAGTGGCACTTGGCATGTTGTGAAGTAGCAAAGAGTTGTCATGTGGATGCAAAGTTCTAAGACCTTTTTGTAGTGTAGGGGTGTTGTGCGAGTCCTGTGAGATGTCCAGTCGGTGTGTAATATGTTGCAAAGTATGGCATCAATGTCCAAGTATGTCATGAGGTTGCATGCATGGCATAGAGTTCAAGGGACATAGTGCAACATGAAAAGGTTGCATGGTAGTTCGCAAGGCACACCCTAGTGCGTGAAGGTACATGAGTCTTTGTGCATGACGCAAGACGCTGTAATGGCAAGGAGCTCCCAGCCCTAAGGAAGAGTGCGCGGACTTGTGCAGTTGCACACAGATCAACAACATTCAAAACAAATGAAGAATTGTACAAATAGTTGGTTATGCTTTTTGGTCGAGCCAATGCACCAACTCTTTCGTCATCGTCTCCTTAGATGATATTCTCATTTTCGCAACACATGGCAAGAGCACATTTTGCACATAAAGTGTGTCCTAGACACATTTTGCAAACACAAGTTGCAAGCCAACTTAGGCAAGCATGTATTAGGTGTCGTACAAATCTTGTACCTATGCTACATCATTGACCGCATAGGCATCCATGCAAATCCAAAAAAGATCGAGATAATCCAAGATTGGCCATATCCTTGCAATCTCCTTGAATTTAGGAGTTCTCTTGGACTTGCTATTTCTACCACTAGTTTGTCATTGGATTCTCGCACATATCCTGGCCACTAAATCATATGCAAGTATGAGATCCTGGGTTTATAGCAGATTTGTAGGGTCTTGACATTTTCCACATTTTTACATGCTCCTATAGCCCTCCCCTCCCCCCCAAAGGGGACTCAGTGGAAAGAGAACCCAAGAAACAATAATTAACAATAGAAAGTTCAAGGGAAAGAGAACCCTAAAAGCCAAAAGAAAAGGAAAACAAGTACAAAATACAAAGTGGAGCAATGTGACACTAACAAAGGTGGCAATGGAACCAATACAAAAAGTGATGAAGGGTGAACAAGAGCCCCCAAAACATGTGCTGACGAAGACTGGAAGACCTTTTCAAAAATCTTTGTTTGTGCCTGAAGTGGAGGAGTTGTCTAGGCCATCATAATCACTATGAGAAAATCCGATAGTGCTCGTCAGGGAGTATCCAATGTTGGAGGGGACAGGTTGGGAGATCCTAAGGAGAAGCAAAGCACTTCCTCTAGAATGTATCCTAACATCCAATGCTGATGTACTTCCCGTGATATAAAATAAACTCGTAAGGTGAGTCTACCCCTATGGTCTAGGGAGTGACTAGTAAGTAGTAGATCCATGTTGCCAAAAAGGGGCAAAGCCATGCCAACGGGACGGGAAGAAGCAAAGCCACGATGTTGAGGGAGAGCATGTTGGGGGCTCTGGGTAATCAAGTGTCGCTTAACTGATCTATCAACTCTAACGTGTGAGGCACTAGTGTCCAAAGGGTGCTTAGTGATGCCAATCGCTTGGGTGGACTAAAAGAAAGAGGTGTCAACATGGGGGCTCTAGCCTCTAGGCTCCTCCTGTAAGCATCTACATCAGAGGGTGACGGCCTCGTGAAGATAAAGACCCAGGTACCATTGGTCTAGATATCTAAAGAAATTAGATAGTGTTGACCGAGTCCCTGTAGAAGCAATGATATCTTCCCCGGATCTCATAGTAAATGGGGCATTTGAAAATGAAGTGTTCCTCGGTCTCCACCTCCTAGAGAAAGCAAAGACGGTAGATCCAATCCTAACGGAGAATGTGGTGATCTATTTCAACCTATAACTGGGGAAAAAATATTCTCATTTGGCCAATGGGATGCCTCAAGTTGTGGGACCAATGACATTAGAGATAGTGAGGGTGACAAATAATACCATCCACTACTTGTAAGAAACGCTCAGCGTAGAAAGCAAGCTTGGTGTTGAGCGGCTCAATGGGGGAGAGACCCAAGTAGGTTGAATAGACTGCCTGTAGATGAAGCAATGATATCTTTCTCGGATCTCATAACAAATGGGGCATTTGAAAATGAAGTGTTCCTCAGTCTCCACCTCTTAGAGGGAGCAAAGACAGTAGATCCAATTCTAACGGAGAATGTGGTGATCTATTTCAACCTATAACTGGCGAAAACATATTCTCATTTGGCCAATGGGATGCCTCAAGTTGTGGGACCAATGCATTAGAGATAGTGAGAGTGACAAATAATACCATCCACTACTTGTAAGAAACGCTCAGCGTAGAAAGCAAGCTTGGTGTTGAGCGGCTCAATGGGGGAGAGACCCAAGTAGGTTGAATAGACTGCTTGTAGATGAAGCAATGATATCTTCCCCGGATCTCATAACAAATGGGGCATTTGAAAATGAAGTGTTCCTCAGTCTCCACCTCTTAGAGGGAGCAAAGACAGTAGATCCAATCCTAACGGAGAATGTGGTGATCTATTTCAACCTATAACTGGCGAAAACATATTCTCATTTGGCCAATGGGATGCCTCAAGTTGTGGAACCAATGACATTAGAGATAGTAAGGGTGACAACTAATACCATCCACTACTTGTAAGAAATGCTCAGCGTAGAAAGCAAGCTTGGCGCTGAGCGGCTCAATGGGGGAGAGACCCAAGTAGGCTGAATAGACTGCCTGTAGATGTCCTCTCTAGCACTCAAGTGATGACGTCCTTTGTGGGAAGGAGTTCCGGGAGGGGCATCCAGGGAATACATGAAAGGGGGTAGCCGATCAATAGAGATGCCAATAGAAAGGAGCGATTTAGTCTCAAAGTACCAACAGTACCAGCATCTAGTGGTAACCAATGAAGCTATCCTCTCTGAACAGCAGAGTGCTAAGTGTGGATATCTCTCACGACCAAAGGCTGAGTCCCCAAAGCCCTGAGCCTATGGATGTAGAAAGTAACCCTAAAGATAGTCTCAAGGCATAGCAGCTAGCGGAAAATTCAGCTTGGACAATGTGTTGAGGAACTGTCTGCTTGCAATAGATCATGTGTTGTAGCATGAGGATCTGGAAAATTCAGCTTGGACAATGTGTTGAGGAACTGTCTGCTTGCAATGGATCAAAAGGCCCCAAGCTAGGTGCCCATTGAAGGCTTCCACATTGATTAACAACCACATCAACTTATCCATAAATTTCCCGCTGACTAGTGATAGATTGCCTTAATCTGGTTACACCATTGTGTACACCTTGAAAAAATCTTAACAGGGAAAACAGGGCTCCAAACTCCACCGTATGCCCAAGATATCGAGATTTTTCCATTGCCTTGTCCAAGCAAGAAGGAACACTGCCCTATGTCAGTCAAATGGATGTAAAATTTAAGGTGTAGACCATTTTTATTGACATCTCACACTATTACACTCCACCACCCCCACCCCTGGCTGCCATTTGTAGGTTACGCCTATTGGCACAAAAACTAGAATTGTGAATTTTAATAAGGAGATAATGAAAATCACCTATCATCCCATCTTGCAAGACGACAAGCTAAATTTGCTACTAGTTCATGTGCTGTTTTGGGTGCTGCAGTGCCACCAGCTACAAGAAGATCCTGAAAAACAGAGATAGGTTACATTAGAATGTGAAAAGGTAAAAGAGATGTGGCTGTTCAAATTGTGTCCTTTACAATAACATCAAAGCCTACCCATGTTGAACGTTTGATCAGATAGATGGGTGAGAGTAATTCTACACACAAGATGCACCAGTATATTTGGATAGCTACCTTGCACCATCTTCCTGACCAAAAAACTTACATTATATTGTTGATTACCTGAACTTCAATAATTCCAAGAACATTTACGTTTGGCACCGCTCCTTTGACATGCAGAGCTGTGACTAGAAAGTTCTGAGCCTGCCAAGATCTAAGTACAATAGGAATATCATCTTCTTCGTGTTGGGGGTCACCTACTGTCTGTCCTAAGAGCTCAAACAATAGTCCTCCTGCAACACGCACTGGAACCTGAAATGTGATACAATCAATAAGCCCAGTTGATCTACAACCAATAGTCCTAGAGTTATCATTTTACACTTTCTTCATATCATGATGCATGGGTTGATTCTCACCAAGGACCAAAAATTCTAACACTGTAGAACATAAATAACATAGAGCATTTCAAAATGAGGCACTAGTAAATCACCCAAAAACAAGAGATTTTTTACCTCGTAGTACAGGTGCTTCATTCTGTCACTAATTAATCGGTTCTCGTCTCTTAGTGCAGTACTGATGGCAGGATGCAACCACTGAGAGTTTTTTAACCAGGAATCAATGACTGGATGTCCTGCCATTACATGGCACCACCAAGTTGGCCCGGCTGGCCTCTGCCAGTATGGAGCTGCAACATCTGCAACAGTAACAGTATCCTCTTCATCACTGTAAGAAGCCCACTCTGCACTAATTTGAACCATCTGGACAAGTTCTGATAGTCTGGACCATCCAATTGGAACCCAGTAACATTCATGAATTTTATCCACACTTCGGTTCCTTCTTGCGATTTGGCTTTCCCTCGGCATTATCATGCCTTCCTTGCCAGCTGGTTCATCAACATTTAGTAAAATTGGTTGTGGATCTTCTCTATCCATTGAAACAATAGTAGTCTTCTCTAGTTTTGAATCCCTGCTTAAAATGCTTTCAGACAAGTTATTTGGATCAGAAAATTGTCCGTTCTTAGTTGTATCTTGACCATTTTTCCCTGGAGCTAATTGATTTTTAGAATAGAACCTATTTCTAATTTTCCTCTTACGTCCAGAGAAAAACTCAAAAGCACAGATAAGGCCATCTGTCCAGAGCTCAGTGCATGTTGCCCCATCCTTATGATGATATGCTTTGCTGTTGTCTGGATGGGATCTTGAGGGCCTTGAAGAGGGCTGCTCGTGCTTCAAAAAATTCATGGTGTACTTTATTTAAGTGACAATTATAACATATATTCAACCATCTGGTGATCTGCAGAAAGAACATCAAATGTGTGGGCTGAGTAACTGAAACACAAATACATAGCGTTCAGTATTTATGATAAATTTAGCACAATTGAAATGCCAAGTTCAGAAATTTATCAATCTTGCTTCAAGCATCTGTTCTAATGCAAATTAGTTGAGATAAAAGCATCACAACTGAGAAATCTGAACGAAGAAAAAAAATCATGTTATTAAAAGTTTAGACATAAAGCAGTGTACAAATTACACACCTGCTTATTGTCATAAACTTTCTTCTATTACACAGCAGTATCTAACAGAACATAGAAAGCCTAATTTCCAAACAGACAGCTTTACATCCTGAAAGCACGGTATTATATGTCAAATTCTAATTTTATTATGAAAAAATAAACTGAAGTAAATTGATATGTCCGTGGAAAAACAAAGGAGGTCAATGAGACTGCAGAATATTACAATTATTAAGTACCTACAGCATCTCTAACACCAATGTAGTATATAAAAGCTTCAACAACAAGAATGAAGCAGAATAGCAAGATCACCAAAAGAAAACAATAAACAAAGCTCCGCAAGCTATCGGAATCATAATAAAAGGCATAGGAACAGGGATGTCCTCCAAGAATCAGCTGCAACAGATATCAATCATGTACTTTCCTACAATTCAAGGTTGATCAAAATTTGGTGAGTTTTCTACATTCAAATGGAGGATATCTCTAGGGTCTTCACAGCCAGACTGGTCACAGGGAAGCCTGCTCAGAAGGCCGTTTGTGCTTTGGGCAATGTTGAGGCTGAAAATATAATGTAAACTACTAGAGTGAGAAAATTCATATCTAAGGTTCCTCTGCATATGTTGTAACACACAGCATGAAATTCCTTGAAGGTGACATCTAAAGATTTCTTCTCAAGATTCTAGCTCCAAGTTACAGAGTTTACAAAATGCTGCTGTCTCAGAAGATCGTGGTCAGCCATATCTGTGAGCAAAAAACCCAAAGAATTGGTGGAGTAAATCTCAAACTATAGAGCACTTGGATCCAAATATACCTAGGAATCATAAGTATCATCATCAAAGTGGAGATTGATGCACTGGTGAAGGAACTTTGGCATGAAAGCTCCTTGGATTCAAAGGGAGTCACTATCAAGTAAGCCCAATATATGTTATTATTATGACTCTATTCATATCCCCTTTAGTGATCAAGGGCATCGATGGAAAACCCAAAGGAGATTTCTCAATATCAAGGTGGAGGTGTTGAAAAAGACACATCTTTATATATCAAGTGTAAAAGCCTTTCAATGAAAGAAACCCTCATTGTAAGTTGCAAGTAACCACAAGTACTAAATAAAATGGAAAAAAGGAGACAATGTTCTGTACTGCAGCAGGAAACCGATACAGTTTCGCAGCAAATGGATAAGAGAACTTCATACAGATTAGAAAAAACATTCTAGAACCAAATCCCAGTTAGATCAGAGAAACAAAAATCTATATGTCCAATCCAAAATTTTATAGTTGAAAAAAAAGGCAACAATAATCTGCCAAAGTCAGTGCTAGGAAAAGGGTACACCATATAGCAAAGGGGATAGAATGATTCATGTTAATTTGGAAGAACTATATTGCAAGTTGGATCTCAATGGGATCCAGTGCCCAAAGCAACTCTATAAGAAGGCTTTGGTGCCTCGTTTGGGGATAATCACTTTGGGAGGGCATTTATGACCATGTATAAAGTAGTTTCCGTAAATACAGTATAAATCTGCTTTAGAAAGAGTTAGTATCACCATTTTCTAAACATTTTCGTGGATTTTGACCCTAAAAATTTATAGTAAGGATTCAAAATTACTCCACCAAATTATCCTATTCCCAACATAAACTATGTCCTGAGTGCTACTGTGACATGTAGGCTTTTCTGTATGAAAAGATGAGGATTTTCTCATCAGATATCCAATTTTAAGGTGGACTCAACCCAAAGCACATTGGTAAGAGGTGACATGAGGGGCAACTACATTCTAATCTTGAACCTTTTTCAAGATAATTTTGCTTATTAAAGGCTTCTTTATAGCATTCTGTTTATGATTTCAGATTTCTATGCATGTCAAAATTTCCAACACAAGTAGATCCGAGGTGATTTCTGATTCAGCTATGGTATGCATGACATATATACTATATCAACATGAGGTATATGCATGCTCAAGGAGATTAGATGTATTGCAACCTTAACAAACCTTACAGATGACCTTCCCTATTACATATATAATAAATCCTTGACATTATAGGATAGGACACAAGATCAAACTACATATAATACCTTGTGAAGATTTGATAAATTATGATGGAGACTAAAAGTGGACTTTGATGGGCCTTTGATGAAAACGTAAGTAAAACTTAAATCTAGGGCAGAATCCTGGCATTAAAGCTGAAGCATTGAAAATAATTTTCAAGAGCTTTCTGGCAACGTAAGACATGCATGTGTTTGATAGAAGTATGAAGAGATAACATAATTTATATGTTTATATCATTAAATTATCATTCTAGCCCAGGTAAATTTATATCATAACTATAAGGTTTCTCTGGACAAAAGATCAAGAACCAATATTTTTCAGGGCTGAGGTAAACTTATATTCTAACTAATGCTTCTCCTGGAAGAAGAAAAACAAGGGAGTACCTTCCTAGCTGAGGTAAAACTTATATCCTGACCAAGGGTTTCCCTCAGCAAAACAAACCAAAGTGGTAACCTAATGAATACATGAAACTAAAGCCTCTTTATTTTATAAAGGTAATTGATAAGCTTGCAACCTAATGGGAGAACTGAGATGAGCAATAAAGGACACCCGTCTACATACAGAATTGGTGTTGGCCGTGTTCTATACTAATCATCCATTTGAGCTTAAATAAATTTATGTTTG
The DNA here is from genome assembly GCA_037957365.1 of Torreya grandis. Taxonomy (NCBI): domain Eukaryota; kingdom Viridiplantae; phylum Streptophyta; class Pinopsida; order Cupressales; family Taxaceae; genus Torreya; species Torreya grandis. The sequence goes on along the minus strand of JARHVA010001661.1, from coordinate 2,310,266 downwards.
TATTGTTGTCTCCGCCGTATCTGTTTGTCAGAACAAGGATGTTTTTTGAAAACAGAGTGGTACCAAAGTCAAGTCAATCCTTCCCCTGCCTACATTTAGACTTTATACAAGCAAGATGTACATTTTTGGGATAGGTAAAGGTCTCTCCCTCCCTTCCCTTTTGGAACATTTATTACAACAAATTGCAGCCAATATACATTCTTCTTTTAAGGCCTACGCTCTAAATTTATTTGATAGTCCTTTCTACATCCCCCAATAGTGCCACAAGAGCATCAAAGGGCAAATGTTACACAAATATTATATTTGGCATGAAGTCTTCATACTAATACATGAATATCATCAGCAACCTATCTCTTTTCCTGCTTCTCTTCAACTCCGCGTGTTATAACCAAACACCCCTAATGTATTAAACCTTCTTGTTTTCATCGCCATATAATGACACTCAAAGCATAACAATGAAGCTTCAGGAAATCCTCTCAATCATCTGGACTTGAAGTGTCAAATTTCAAATGAATATTGCTCAAATGAAAGCTTAGAGAACAAATTTATCCATAGAACATTTTCTGAAAGTGCAAACCAAGATAAGGATAGTGTCTCACCATACCTTGATAATACAAGCCACCAATGATATTAACTTAAACAAGTTCACCAGACTAAAGAAGAGTACCTTAAACACATCCTCAAATCAAAACTCTCTTTACCCAAATGCCAAAAAGCACCAGCTCCACTCAAGAAGTATTCTTCCCAAGTCAATCGCTAGTCAACCCATTTAAAAACACAAATAATGCTAAAGATAACCACTTTTAATTTATTAAAAAGCCTTACAACTCCAGATTGCCAATTAGGGTTACCTCTATTTGAGTAGTCTTGTCCTGAACTGAACACAAAAATCACCACATGAAGACTGATGTAATTAAAAAAACCTCTAACCAAACTCAAGAATCACCTTGTCACCAAATACAAATGGAGTAAACAGAATTAGGACCCAAAACTTAACATGGCTTAAAGCATCAGCATGATTGAAAATGAACTACTAATAAGAATATTACCAAACTTTCCTTAATCCTGAAATACCAAAAGATATCTCCACTTGCAATCTTTCTTTAATGAAAGATATAACAGAACTATATATACAGTTTTGAATATTACCGAACTTTCCTTAATCCTGAAATACAAAAAGATATCTCCACTTGCAATCTTTCTTTAATGAAAGATATAACAGAACTATATATACAGTTTTGAATATTACCGAACTTTTCTTAATCCTGAAATACAAAAAGATATCTCCATTTGCAATCTTTCTTTAATTAAAGATATAACAGAACTATATATACAATTTCAAGCATGGATCAAATACACAATCTATGGTACCAAGTGGCTTAAAACTTGGATAAATAATCCTTATAATCCACAAAATAGACTATTGTAGACACCTAATTTTGGCCCATGGTAGCTTTAGTTGTCAAATTGCATTGTTCTAGGGTACTTGGGTATTCGTCAATTATCAGTTCATATTAGACTTTTATTGGCACATGTTTCCTGTGTTTTTTGGGGCCTGTTCTGCCCTATTTACTCCCCCTTCCTCATATTTCTCTTTCCTCCCTGGTTTTCTCTGTCCTGGCCCATTTTCCTATTGTTCTAGGCCTTTTGCTAGAATTGTAGTAGTACAGATCTGATCTGCCAGAAACCTAGTGCTACAGTTCCTGTCCCTTTTTATGTGGGACCTTTTGACCCTTGTTTTGCGTCTCTCATGCCTTGTGTTCCTCTTTTGTAGGCCTTTGTAGCTCGTTGTGTGTCAGATTGCACACAAATAGGGTCCTAATTTGAATTTGAGAAATCTACAAATACACTAGGGCATTATAGCATATAGGAGAAGTGAATGACATGGGATTTGAATGCAAAAGGACAAGTGATAAATGAATTGAAAACAAGGGTCTAGCATTTATTAAAAGAACTGAATTTTATTCAAGATTGGAGTCTTCATTTTGCATTTTGCCACTTGTTCATGCTAGTGTGAAAAGTCATAAGGGATTAGGGCTTGCACCTATGAATCGAGTGTTGTCTTCCAAATTTGCCCCAAAACAGGGCCCTGATAATAATGGAGGGATAAAACTGGCCCCTCAATGACACCCCCGTTTTTTATCAGTATGTGATGAGTTGTTAGGGTTTCAAAAAAGAAGATCAGTTTCTCAGGGACTCGCAACGAATTCTAAAAAAGCGAGCAATGTTTTCAGATCCCAGGAGCAAAAACAGGGTCATCAAATTTGTTTCGCAGAATATTATTGTTGCCAGAAACATAGCAGGACAGTTTTGGCAGTCCCAGTTAAGGAATGCTACGGTTTTGGTCATCCAGGAAAAGTTCTCTATTTGCTTGGAGTTTTTAGAGTTTAGTTCACCTTGTTGTTTGGACTTGTTTCCCCTTGTTTGTTTCTCCCAACTGTCTCCAGATTCGCGACAATTCAGATATTCTTCTAAAACCCTATCTTTGCATATTTCAATTATCCTAAAAAATTCCTTACTGCAATTAGGTTTGATTTTATTGTTTTATTTTATTAATTCTGATTAGATCTGATTGCAAAGTAATGCAGGTAGATGTATTGCATTTTGATGTAAACCCACTTTTGCTTATTACAATTATATAGATAGAAAGTAGCAAACCTAGACTAACAACTATTAGAAATATATGGCTTATTTAGATCAACATTTTAAAATGTGAAAATATCTTCGTACCGTGTAGAAAACAACACTTGTATATACCTTTAACTTCAATGACATCATTCACAAACAGCTTAAAATACCTCTACATGAGAGTATGAACACCCCTACTACAAATCCACATATCTTAGGAGAACATCATAACAACAATACCTAGAATAGTCCAATAGATATTGTCCTAACGCCATACCACCCCTAAAACAAAAAACAATGAGATAATGACACCTATGAACTATTTCAAACCTACAGACCTTTTATCGTAGCAGACAAACAATAAACCAAATTATCCCAAACAAGGAACAAACAACAATCAAAAGATAAATTAGGAAAATTTATACATATTTTTATGATCACTATACTACTCACGTAACAAAATTAATAGTAAGAGTTTTACAGTCATTGATTCAGCTAACTCAATAAGTATACCCTTCATCAGCACAAATATCAACACACCTTTCTATCCTGGTACTATTCAACATGCGACCAAACAAAACTTGTATCAAAATACAACAAACATGAAACAACACAAGCCCAATATTTATAATGTCTAAAACTGATAAAGCATTCATAAGCAGAAAAACTACATTACTTTATTAATTCAAAGAAGATTACGTCATTGATTTTATTACACTTTCCAAATGCAAGTTTATAAAACAAAATCCATTACTTGCATGAGAGTCAACTACCCGTAAAACTACCCACATATCTTCTAACTTACTTTTACCTTTTATTAACTTGACTAACATCCAACTTAAAACATTAATAAAATATAAACTATAAATACTAACTATAAGTGATTGTCTCACTAGGAAATGCATGCCCCATATAAACTAACAACATTTTGGATCCCAAAACCCAACAAACCCCCCTTGACTCAAAGGGGTCAAACGATGAGGTAGAGCACTAAGAATCTAAAGCCATCCAGCAAACTCGGCACAACCTGCCAATTGACCATTTGTATTTCTAGCACTGATTAATTTGTGTCAACACATTTACTGCTTCCCTCGCAACTTGACCTCATGGGCCTTGTGCATACTGTAATCCCTATAATTCCCTGATGCTACTTGACACATTGATGATGAATGTGTTGAGATGTTGTCATTGATGTCAAAGGGTTTGCTATTCAGTTAAGAATATGGTCATTGCTGTTAAAGAATTTCTACAAGCAACTATGGACTATGTTAGGCTTGCTACGGATTACATCAGACTTGCTACGAACTGCATCAGGTTTGCTACGGATTACATCATGTTTGTTACAGATTACATCAGGTTTTCTATGGGTTGCATCAGGGATTCTACGAACTACATCAGAGCTGCTACGAATTGCATCAAGACCACTACAAACTTCATTACGCCGACACTAAATGTATTTTAATGATTGCTAGGTCTATTCCAACTTCGTTTTACTCAAGCCGACCTATGTGAGTGAGCTTTTATATAAGCTAATGAGAATTATGTTTGCAAAAAAGAATAAATCATTATGTAGCTGACTTTCGAGTTTTGTTTGGCCGACCTTCAAGAGATTGTTGAGTATTGTCTTGTATATAGGCAAGATCAAATTGTCATTTTGAAGTGTGAAATATAGAGAAATATTATTCGCTAAGGAGCAGAGCAAAGGTTTGTTAAGGAACAGATGGCCAGAAAGGCAGAAGTATGAAATCATCGAATGATTCATACAAAATTTGCTAAAAGAGATGAGCAGATAAGGCAGAGAGGACAAAGTCTTTGAAAATAAAGGGCAGAGAGAAAGAGAGCCTAATGTGTCTATTTGATTGATAAGCACAAAAGCAACAGAGTAAATGTGAGGTTGATAAGCAAAGAGAGAGCAAAATTGTACCATCGTTTGTTGATAGAAGCAACTGAGAAAGGTGGATGATTTGAAGCAGTTGAGTTGGTGCTTGGCAAAAGGGGTTGAAGCCTCCTGTTGATTGGTATCTATAAATCAAGGAGTTGGTGCTTCCTAGCAAGTTGGTGCTTCCTAGCAAATGGGTGCTTCCTGAATCTTTTTGTCAAGTTGGTGCTTGACTATTTGGGGTTCGTGCCTCAAGCTGAGTGGGTGCTTAGCAATCTTGTTGACTCATTGCATATCTGATTTAGAACAAGTGGTCCATACAGTGATCACTGTGGGTTTTCTTCCCTTTAAAGGTTTCTCACCTATATCATGTGTTGTCTTTATGTTCTTTGTTGTGGTTTGATTGCTTTATGGATTATGTATTGATGCTTGACTAACGAACTAAAGAGTTTGGAGAAAGTTTTAAAAACTCACTGATTCACCCTCTCCTCTCAGTGGTTGTGCTTACAACAATTGGTATCAAAGCAGGTCCTTCAAAGTCAAGGTTGATAGCTAGAAGGTAGATCCTAAGAAGCACAATGTCTAGTCATCAAGTACAAGAAGGGTTTTGAACAAACAAATCCCCTTTGTTCATTGGAACCAATTATGCCTTTGGAGCATTAAGATGAAGACCTATTTGATGGCTCTTGAGTTTGACATTTGACAGTCAATTGTAGATGGGTATACTATCCCTCAAACTCCTCCAACTGATGTTGCAAGAAAGAAAGCAAGTGAGAACAATTCAAAGGCTATGAATGTTATATTGTGTGGATTGGTAGAATCTGAGTTTGTCAAAGTGATGCAATGTGAGTCAGCTAAGGCATTGGGGCAAGCTACAACTTATCTATAAAGATGACACCAAGGTAAAATTGACAAAGCTTAAGACCTATAGAAGACAGTTTGAAGGTCTAACGATGAAGGAAGAAGAGAATATTGCAACATATCTTCTTAGAGTTGAAGTAGTCAACATAATCAGAGGTCTTGGAGAAAAAGTTAATGAGTCAACTGTTGTTCAAAAGGTTCTAAGATCCTTGACCCTAAGATTTGACTCAAAGGTGTCAATTGTTGAAGATGTAAAAGATTTCGACAAGTTACAAATGGATGAGCTTCATGGAATACTTACTACCTATGAGATGAGGATTGATGATGGAAGATCTTTCAAAAGGAAGCAACATTCAAGATTGCAAATAAAACTCATATCAAAAAGGTTGAAATTGACAGTGACACTGATATTGATGAAGACAAAGCTAAAGCCTTATTTGTGAGGAAACTGAGAAAAAGTTTAGGTAGGTACAAAGGCAAGCTACCATTCAAATGTTTCAATTGTGGCAGGATTGGTCATTTGTTGCTAAGTGTCCTCAAAAGGAAAAACATGTTCATGATGAAGAACATGATGAAGAGAGTAAGAAATCTGACATGTATGACAAGAGCAAGAAAATTTCAAGCAAGGTGACTATAAGAAAAAAAATTCAATAACAAAAAGAGTCTATATTCTAAAAAAGACAACAATTCTGAAGTCCGTGATAAAGATATCTCAGACAGTGATGATTGCAGTTCAAACCATAGAAGTGATGAAGTTTTGTTCATGGCCATTGAAGTTGAAGAAGGGAATAGTTCAAAAGAACAAGTCTTCATGAATGATGAGAAAGTGGATGAAGAAAAAGCCAAGGTTGATCTTGAGGCAGAACTTATCAATGCTTTGGATGAATTGAAGAGTCAAGGAAAGAAGAACCAAAAGTTGAAGTCTCTAGTCAAAAGTCATGAAGAACAAATATGTATCTTAGAAACTAAGATCACTAAGAGTGCCAAGGAAGCTAAGGAGGTTATCAACAATCTCAAGACTCAGTTAGAAGAAGCAAATGCAAGTCTGAAGTCTAAGGAAAGGGAGTGCAATGAGTACAAATCTGAGATAAGTTCAATGAAGTCAAATTTGAAACAGTTTGCAGTCAAATTGAAAAGTTGTCAAAAGTTTGAAAAGAGCAATAGAATTCTTGATGACAAATTGAACAATCAAAGGTCACCTATCATCAAAACAGGGCTTCGATACATGGATGACAAGAAGAATAGCAAGGAAGAACAGAATATCAGTATGCCAAAGACATATGTTGATGCTCTCAAGAAATTTGAGATTGTGAATGACAGTCAGAGGTCAGGACAAGTCAAGAAGATTATAGCTCCTCTCAGAGATAACAAAAATGTCAATGTCTTTCAAAAATCTTCCGAGATCATTTTCTTTCACGCAACCGAATGCAATAAGGTACATGAATTCCTTCCATAGCTACAGTTTTTCTTGTAATCAGTTTGGACGTAGAGTTGTAGATTGCAGATCAAATACTAGAAACAATCATGCATGGAGAAAGATATGAATAGTCATGGATTTCCGTAAGGATTCTCAAATTCATTTGTCCAAAGGTCAAATATCAATAGAAACAATGTAATTAGTTACAATTGTAATAGAATTGGACATATTGCAAGATTTTGTAGATTGGATTATGCAAAACCCCCTAGGCAAAACAGGAAGGTGTATGTTCAAATTGATAAGAAGTCAGAACCTTTGAAAATACTGAAAAAGGAACAAGAAATGATGGTCCAAAAAAAGAAGAATCCATGTTAGCACAAGCTGCTTTTCACATTCAAGAAGAGAGTTTGAAATGGTACATTGATAGTGGTTGTTCAAGCCATATGACAAGTAACAAGATTAAATTTATATCGCTGAAAAAGACTACTGAAGGTACAGTCAAGTTTGGAGACAATACAACAACTAATATTGTTGGCAAGGGAATACTAAGTCTTGACAATGGAAAAACTAAAATTGAGAATGTGTTATATGTAAAAGGACTGAAGCATAATTTGTTGAGTGTTAGTCAAATGTGCAATCAAGGATATACTCTGACTTTTCATGCTAAAGGATGTGATATAAGAAAAGCAAGTTCAGGAAGATTGGTAGCAGATGCTAATAAGACAAAATAGTTTGTATGTTTTGAATGAGATCAAGGAGGACAAGTGTTTGATAAGTCAAGTGGATGAGAGCTGGCTTTGGCACAGAAGAATGGGACATATAAACTTTGACAACTTAGTAAAAATAAATACTAAGAAATGAGTTAGGAACATGCCTAAGATCACTAAGCCTGCAAACACCCTGTGTAAGGCATGCCAACATGGAAAACAGACAAGAAGAAGGTTCAAGACAAAAAAATATTCATTTACAAAATCTTTAGAGTTGATTCATACAAATCTGTGTGGTCCAACTAGAACTCAAAGTATTCAAAGTGAAAGTTACTTCATGCTTCTTATTGATGATTACACTAGAATGACGTGGGTTGCTTTCTTGAAGGAGAAATCTGAGACTCTAGATAAGTTTAAGGCATTCAAGGTTTTAATTGAGAATGAGATGGACTTAAAAAATCAAGTGTCTAAGATATAATAGAGGAGAATTCTGGTCAAATGAGTTTGATGAATTTTGTATGGAACATGGAATCAAGAGACAGTTTTTAGCTGCAAGGACACCATAGCAGAATGGTGTGGTAGAAAGGAAGAACAAGATTGTTTAGGAAATGGCCAAGACCATGTTAAATGAGTCCAAATTGTTTAATAGATTTTGGAAAGAGGCTGTAAATACAGCAATACACATTCTAAACAAAGGTCAAATCAAAATAAATAGCAATAAGACCTCCTATGAACTGTGGAAAGGTAGACCAACTTTAGTTGAACACTTTAGAGTGTTTGGAAGCATGTGTTTTTTCAAGAGAGATGAAAAGGATGTAGAAAAATTTGATTCAAGGGCTGATGAAGGCATCTTCCTTGGATATTCTTCAGTTAGCTCTGCATATAGATGCTACAAGAGACTACAGAAGATTGTGGAGAGTACACATGTGAGAGTGGATGAAACCAGATCTAAAAAAGTGAGCACACAACCAAGAATTTATGCAAAGGAGCTTGACCTGAAGAAAGAAGAAACATCAGAAGTAGCAGAAGAAAGTCAAGAAGAAGAACAGGGAAATACAAGGGCACCTTCCAGATTTGTTCAAAAAAATCATGCAGAAATTCAAATCATCAGTGATATTGATGTTGGAGTGCAAACTAGGAGAAGGCTTATGAATACATCAGAAAATATAAACTTCTCTTTTTTTTTCAAAGATAGAACCAAAAACTTTTTCAGAAGCTAAAGTGATAAGCATTGGGTGAATGCTATGGACGAAGAGCTCAATCAGATTGAGAAAAATGAGACTTGGAAACTTATTCCCAGACCTAAGGACAAAAATGTCATTGGAACCAAATGGGTTTTTAGGAATAAATTGAACGAAGATGGTCAGGTCACGAGAAACAAAGCAAGGTTAGTATGTAAAGGCTATGCTCAAATAGGTGTTGACTTTGAAGAAACTTTTGCACCTGTGGCAAGACTGGAAACCATAAGACTATTTTTGGCATATGCTAGTTTCAAGAATTTCAAGACATATCAGATGGATGTAAAGTCTGCATTTCTCAATGGAAATTTAAAAGAAGTGTATATAAAGCAACCTGAAAAATTCTTTTTGTCGGAAAATAAGGACTGTATCTGTAAACTGAACAAAGCATTATATGGGCTAAAGCAAGCCCCTATAACATGGTATGCAAGACTTGACAGATGATTGATCAAGGTTTCAAAAGAGGTGTTGCTGATAGTAACCTTTACATCAAAACAGAAGGTGAGCATCAATTAATCATAGTTGTGTATGTTGATATTTCTTTGGTAGTGACAATGACAAGATGTCTAAGGAGTTCGCAGAAGTAATGCAACAAGAATTTGAAATGTCTATGTTAAGGGAACTATCATTTTTTCTTGAATTGCAAGTAGTTCAATCAAATAAGGGAATCTTCATCTCTCAAGCTAAATACATTAAGGAAACGCTGAAGAAGTTTGATATGAAAGACTGTAAATCAATAAGTACTCCAATGACAATACGCTGCAAGTTGAGTCAAGAGGATAAGTCATCAAAAGTCAATCAGACCTTGTACAGATCTATGATTGGAAGTCTATTGTATACTACTGCATCAAGACCGGATATAATGCAGACAGTAGGTCTAGTGGCCAGATTTCAGGCAAAACCAAAAGAGACACACTTACAAACAATCAAGAGGATATTCAAATATCTCAAAGGTACTATGGGCTTTGGTTTGTGGTACTCAAAAGATAAGGATTTCACTTTAACAACATATATTGATACAGCTTGGGCAGGTAGCATTGATGACAGAAAGAGCACAAGTGGTGGTGCATTCTTTCTTGGAAAGTGTCTGGTGTCATGGTTGAATAAAAAACAACCATCAGTTTCCTTGTCCACAACTGAAGTTGAGTACATAGCAGTAGCATCATGTTGCACAGCAGAGGTCTGTTGAGGAACGGATGGCCAGAGAGACGTGAGTATGAAATCATCGAATGATTCATACAGAGTCTGCTAAATGAGATGAGCAGATAATGCAGAGAGGACAGAGTCTTTGAAGATAAAGGGTAGAGAGAAAGAGAGCCTAATGTGTCTATTTGATTGATAAACAAAAAAGCAGTAGAGAGAGAGCAGAATTGTACCATCGTTTGTTGACAGAAGCCACTGAGAAAGGTGGATGATTTGAAACAACTGAGTTGGTGCTTGGCAAAAGGGGTTGAAGCCTCTTATTGATTGGTATCTATAAATCAGGGAGTTGGTGCTTCCCAGCAAGTGGGTGCTTCCTGAATCTTTTTGTCAAGTTGGTGTTTGACTATTTGAGGTTGGTACCTCAAGTTGAGTGGGTGCTTAGCAATCTGGTTGACTCATTGCATATTTGATTTAGGACAAGTGGTCCATGCAATGATCATTGTGGGTTTTCTTCCCTTTAAGGGTTTCCCACCTATATCATGTGTTATGTCTTTATGTTCTTTGTTGTGGTTTGATTGCTTTATGGATTCTGTATTGATGCTTGACTAACGAACTAAAGAGTTAAGAGAGTTTTAAAAACTCATTGATTCACCCTTCCCTCTCAGTGGTTGTGCTTACAACAAAATGTGAGCATTCAACATCCCCTTGATCATCTATATCCATATTGCAATATGAAGATCATCATGGAAATACTTAGCCTACCTATCTCCATGATAATTTTGTACCCTATATATGGCACATCTTAACTAATGTCCAACAACTTTGCCCACTTTGTAAACACTTCAATGCTTACAACACAACTCCTATCAATGTACAATCACCTAAAGACTAATCAAGACATAAACAATCTCTTCCCCCACAATCAAACAAGAGAAGAGAAGTCTATGTGACATAACAACCACCAAATAACTGGTATGCTCCTCATCAAAGATAACAATCAAGAAAAACCAAAATTTGGACAAAAATAAACTCATATCATCTATCCAAAAATGCCACTACAACAAAATCCAAACTCAGAGCTAGTAACGAACTCAAGATGGTTGGATCTTCTAGCTATGTCGGTTAGGGCAATCATGAAGAAAAGTCTATGCAACATAACAACCACCAAATAACTGGTATGCTCCTCATCAAAGATAACAATAAAAAAAAACCAAAGTTTGGACAAAAATAAAGTGAAACTCCTATCATCTATCCAAAAATGCCACAACAAAACCAGAACTCAGAGCTAGTAGCGAACTCAAGATGGTTGGATCTTCTAGCTATGTCAGTTAGGGCAATCGTGAGGGTCTTGTAGACCACAAGATGCAACATGTTTATTTTCAGTGGTACTGGCAATAGGAAAATACACTGTTACATTCATGGTGTTCACATAGAAACTACCCATTTTCAATTTCAACATAATACCAAGGTGTCAAGTACTATTGGAATTAAACCCTTTATATATTAGAAATGCCTTATTTCTCTGTTTTCCAATACATTTTTCTAAAAAACTTTTGAAGGAAGACTCCAAACCAAAAAATAACCCTTGAGATGGACTCAAAATGTGCCAAAAACTTTTGAAATATCTTCATGCAAAAATATAATGACACAAATGGCATACCTATAAGTTATATACACTGAAAATGACTAAACTTTAAAATTTTGGCTCTGAACTTGGAAGTTTGGACCTCTTGACCTCCTACACATTAAGTGTCTTAGTGAGACTCAAAGACCAACTCTTCTAGGCAATCACCTGGCATATAATGTCTTAGACTTGCATATAACTTTAATTTGCATGCAAGTCTCTTGAAATTTGTACTCTAAGCAAAATAAAAGAGAGGTAGGATTTGAACTTCAAACCTCTAAAATTACAATAACTTCACAAAGTATCATGACCAAGTCACCTATGCACCTTTTTGGAATGTATGCCCAACAACTTTTACATAACTCACTTTTCAAACTAGCCCAAAAATTACAAAAAAAAAAAAGACTTCAATCCAATGTTGTAAGGAGATGCGTCCCACACCCCGTGGGATGTGTCTTTGGTACTGGGATACGTCTCCAGTACCGGAGATGGGTATGGAGACATCTCTCATACATGGAAACATCTGCGAAAGACTTCCAACATCTCCTTGGCAATCACCTTTAAAAAAGACCCATTTCCTTATAAACCCTAGCCGAAAAACCAATTGTCGTCAAATTAACTGTTTAAGCCGTTGGTAATAAGGTATATATCGCGTCTTGGTATAAATTATTTCTGCCATTTCGCATCTTCAAATTTAAACGTTTTAGTCTTTTATTACTGTCCTAAAGTGTTGAATAGTAATGCCCTGCATTGTCGTTTCGTGGTTATGTTAAGTAGTTTAGCTTATTTTTTTAATTTATAATTTAGTTTCATACTTTTAGTTTTTAATATTTATAAATTATAGTTTATTATTTAACATTTTTTGTTTTTTGTTTTTCAATTTTTGTTTTAGATAATCATAATATTTAATTTTAGTTTTAATTTTTATTTTATTTTATTTTTAGTTTTTAGTTTTATAATTTACATTTTTATTTTATTTTATTTTTATTTTTCAATTCTAAATTTAATTTAACTTAGTTTAGTTTTTTTAATTTTGACGTCATTTTTTCAAATTATTTTTAAAAGTTTTAAATTAAAATTATTAATTTTTTTTCTTAGAATGTCTAGGGAAGGAAAGAAGCATTGTATCCACTCTGGCCATGGCCATTGCATAGAATATATTTCTTTAAATTTTTCATAATATAAAATTATATATATATATATATATATATATATATATTGCTGCCTCCCCGTACCTATCTCTTACTTTTCTAAAGAAATGGCATACCTATACATGTATCCATACTCATACCCGTCTCCTAGCAACTATGCTTCAATATTTTATTTACCTGACAATGCAAAAGCAACAGCAAGAGGCTTTTTATATGACAATAAGAGTGTGTTTGGGCCCAGACACATCAAGCTTTTGTTGCAGTAAACAAAACCTTAGCAAACTAATTAAACTTTAATCTACTTCACACCTTTCTTCATCGTTGAAAACAAAATAGCATCATACATGTACGGATTTTGCATCCGTAAAATTCAGCCAAAGACAAATAGATCAGACACTTTTTATGAATTTGCAGCAATCTCCACCTAGGAAGATATTCATGCCTCCGTTTACTATTTAACTCGCGTACAACATTAACATTCACATGTTGGCTCCACAAGGGAAGATAAGACTTCAAAAAATAAGCCAAAGCGGTTGTTCACATCACATTCCCAAAATGACCTTTCCTAATCCTACGGAAATGGAAAATTTATTGAATGAGACAAATCATGACACCTAAGCTAGACACCTAAGATTATTAACCATGTACAATATCAGTACATCCCCCTTAATCTACAGGGGTCTTTTTCAGACCAAGCATTCCTCTAAACTTTTCAAAAAAAAATTGTCCAACCACTTTTGTTAGGATGTCTATTGGTTGCTTTGTTGTATGGCAATGTTGTTGGTATTGATTGCTTCTTGGATTTTCAATTGACAACTGTTGTTCCCAAATTCATCAAAAAACCTGTAGTGGACTTTCCATCTTCATGGTCATCAGCATCGTCGAAATCTGAATATCCAACTAGTTTGAAGTCTCCTACCCTGGAGTATTTGAGCCCAAAATTATGTGTTCCTTTGAGATATCTGAGGAACCTTTTTACTGCTACCCAATGATTGTCCTTGTGTTGTTACATGAATCTTGAAAGGACACCAACAACAAATGATGTATCTAGTCTACTTGTGAAATCAGACTTCCAATGAATTGTTTGTATTTAGTGGCATCAACCAAATCTATTGAATCTTCAGATGTCAACTTTAAAATTTTGTTCCATGGTTGTGCTGAGAGGCTTACAATCTTCCATTTCAAACTTGCTCAAAATGTCACCAATGTACTTCTGTTGAGTGATGAAGAAATACTTTGGTTTTTGAATTACTTCAATACCCAAGTAGTAATGAAGGTAACCCAAATCAATCATTTCAAAACTTTTCATCAACTTTGATTTGAACTTTGTAGTGTACCATTCATTGTTCCCTGTGATCAGCAAATCATCAACATACACCACCACAAATACAGCTATTTTGTCAATTGTTTTGACGAAAAGGGTTGCATCTTCAAACTCAAAACGTTTGAAGTTCATGTCCATGAGGTGCTCAAATAGTTTGTCATACCATGCTCGAGGGGCTTGTTTCAAACCATACAATGATTTTTTCAATTTGCACACTTTGTGCTCTTGTTCGTTAACTGCAAAACCTTCAGGTTGTGTCATGTACATTGTTTCCTTGAAGTCGCCATTCAGAATGCAATTTTGACGTCCATTTAGTGAACTTCCCATCCTTCGTAAGCTATCAAAGCCAACATAGTCCGAATGGTTGTCCATTTTGTTGTACGTGCAAAGGTTTCATTGTAGTCAATTCCTTCTTTTTTAGCATACCCCTTTGCGACAAGCCTTGTTTTGTGCTTGTCAAATGAGCCATCAACGTTGTATTTGTTGTGGTAGAGCCACTTGCAGCCAATAGGTTTGCATCCGTATGGAGGATCAACCAATTTCTAAGTCCCAGTTTTGACCAATGCAATGTACTTATCTTTCATTGCTTTTCTTCAAGATTCAAGCTTCTCAATTTGTTTGAAAGATGATGGTTCTGAATCAAACATAACATTGAGTTCTTCCTTTGAAGAATCATTCAAAGTGAGTTTTTCAATCCTATCTTAAATTTCTTCAAGGGACTTGTTTGATTGTGATGCGGCTACATGTGCACTTCTAGTGCCTGTTTTCCCAATTTCATCAAGTTTCACATCTTTCAATGTTTGAGTGGCCCACTTAGGCATCCATTTTTGTGTTTTAGGTGCTTCAAGTTCATCCTCTAAAGTTCCATCACTTTCTGCCCTATGTTTTGGTGACCCCTATTCATTATCTAATGAAGTTTCATTCTCTCCTTCAGGGAGAATTTAAATCTTCTATATAAGAGACAATAGAAAATCAATAGATTTCAAACTGTGTGTCCCCCCACTCATTTTTTTGAACATCCAAATCACTCTCTTTGTAGACATCAAACTTTACATGTCAAGTCAACTCAATTGTCAATCAATGTGTTCCTTGTTCTTTCCAGTCTCACAAAAGACAACTTCTCTTGCAACAAAAAACTTCTCTTTCTCATCATATAGCCTGTATGCCTTGAAGGATTCAAAATATCACACTCTTGTGGTCCAACTTATTTATCTTCTCCTTTGGAATCAATGCATAGCAAGTGGATTCGAAAATCTGAAGATGTCGCACTAAAGGAATATGACCACACCGCATCTCATACGGAGTCTTAGATTCAAAAACTGTTGATGATGATCTGTTGCAGAGGTATATTGTTGCTTTAGTTGCTTTGGCCCAATGTGCAGATTTACCCATTTGAAGTACAGCATAGTAGAAACCATATTCATCACAACTCTATTCATCATTTCTACAACTCCATTTTGTTGCGGAGTGTGAGAAACTTTGAGATGGTGTTTGATCCCATTTTGCTCAAGATAGAATTCAAACTTCTTTGAAGTGTATTCACCACCATTGTTTGTCCTGAGTGTCTTGATGCAGGTTTGAGCTTCATTTTCTATCATGTTTCGAAACTTTTGGAAAGTCTCAAAGGCATATGGAGCCACAACTTTCTTCATTGTACTCCTCAAATAAGTCTTTTCAGAAAGTCATATGTTGAGTGGCACCAGTATCAAAAACCCAAGTATCAAACCATGAATAACTAATTGAGACATTGTTTGCTTCATCATTTATACTAGAAAACACACATTCGCTAGTGAATTAAGTCGATTTTGACTCTTTTAATTGTTTCTTTGATTTTTCCTCTTTCTTACGGTATGCTTCAATTTTCTCCCATGGAGTTTTGCATTCGTGAATCTCATGGCTTCCTTTTTTGTCACATCATTCGTAGTAGAGGTTTTGTTTATCTTGCTTTTTATTTTGACCACCATGATTTTCATTTTTTCCATCTTTTCCCTTGTACTTTTTATTGTCTTCATTTTTGGAAGACATGGCCTTGTTGAAAGTTTTAGAAGAACTTTAGTTGACATCGCACACACTCTCACCTATTGTGGACTAGGTTTTTCTTCCGAAGGCATTTTCTCTTTCTGTCATTTTTTCAACCAATTGATCAAATGTGAGTGTCTTCAACTGATTGCTTGCTTGTAGAGACTCCAAGTAAATTGAATAGTTGGGAAGAAGGGATTTTATGAATGCAGTCATATAGATGTTGATATTGACACCCACTACTTCTACATCATGCTTGATGACATGTGTCTCTGAAGCCAATCTCATCACATCACCATCTTTCAACTCTAAATTGAACAACTTCAATTGTAACTAAATGAATTCCAACTCTAAGTGGGAATCATATAGCTCCTTCAGTTTGCAAAATGTTTCCCATGGAGTACTACACCCTTGAATATGACAAAACACATCTCTGTCCATTGAGGCCCTCATCAAGGTCAATGCTTTTTGGTTTTTCTACCTCTATGTCTGAATATCCTTTGCATTCTCTGTTGGCTCAACTGGTTGTTTCTCCCCGTCGCAAATATCAAACCATAGATTGTTGAAAATGAGTGTATTCTTCACTTGCCAAGACCATTCTAATCAACTGTCTTTGCCGATCAATGTTGTGCCAACAATAGATTTGATGGAATGCATGGTTTTTGTTTGAGTTTTTTGAGTTTTGAGTTTTGAAGGTTTTGAGTTTTGAGTTTAACCCCAATTGGTTCTTTATCACTCCAAAATGGTCCCATTTTTTATATATCAAAATGGCATATGAAAAGAATTCACCCTATCATTAGCACCAACTTAAAAAGAAAACCTCATACATTAATATACTCGAATTTTCTTAAATTTCAAATTTGTGTCTTTCGATAGTGACGAAAGGGTAAAAGAGTAGCTCTCATTATTTCTCCTTGAATTTGCAAAATTTGATTCGTTTTGCCCAAATTCGCTTAAGAGTAGCTTGCTCAAGGCAATTACACTGAAAAATTGCTCCAAATTTTAAATGTCTTCAAATTTAAATGTTTTCAAATTTTGAAAAAAGGCATTTAAATGAAATTGGCTTTTTAAGTAAAAAAAGCATAAAATTTTTATACCTCTCCTAGTGTTTTATTTAGCGGATCTAATTCCAATATTGGATAAGATGTAAGGCTGTCAACAAGCAAAGATATACTTCTTCAAAATGTAAAGTGGCACCCCTCAATGAAGAATGAAGATTTCTACGTGGCAGAGGATTTCACAGCTTCCTTTGTCAATGGACAAATAATACTATTTGATCTTCATACTCAGCTCACAACAGAATGATCTTACGTAGTAGGTTGGGACTGCCAAAATGAAACATAGGTCCAAAAATGGAACAGCTACCAAGCTACACAGGTCTGTCCAAAATCCTAACAATTGCCAAATATATCTTCTACGGTGGACGCTAACACAATTAAAAATGACAGAAAGCTTTACTACTATGGATGCCACTGTGAAATGAAACGTCGCTCAACAAACCATCTTGCAGCTTGCTGCCAACAGTAACTTCTACGCTTCCAAAAATGGTCACATTCAATTAGAAGGCCCTTGCATAACATAGCCAAAGTTAATTCCTACACTGCCAAAGTCAGGCAAAACAAATTTTTGAATGAAGACCAGACTATGCAAGCCGTACGGCTAGAAATATGGAGAAGAAAAACAAAATAATTTTTTAGGCTCGGATACCAATGACAGGCTAGTTTTCATATGGAATGACAATGAATTTATATTTCACAATTCAAGAATAACAAGAGCAAACATTACAATAAATAAGCCAAAGTGGTTATTCACTTCACATTCCCAAAATGACCTTTCTTATTCCTATGGGAATGGAAAACTTATTGAATGTGACAAAAGAATAACACCTAAGCCAGACACCTAGGATTAAAAACTATGTACAATATTGTTACAACAATGCCCTATCATCTGCAGGCAAATGGAATTGTCGAAGCTTTAAACAAGATATTGGACAATTGTCTCACTATGATCTACGACGTAGGACACAAGGACTGGGATGACCGAGTTTCAGTGGTCTTATGGGCCTACCGAACCATGTACAAGCACCTAAACAAATCTACACTATTTAAGCTGGTCTTTGGAATTGAGGTCATCCTACCCAAGGAATTCCCAGTGCCTTGCCTACGCATCGCCCGCGTTGGTCACCTTGACACGTTGAGTCCTTAGCAACACACCTAGAAGAATTAATGAAATCGGATGAACAACGCACCATCGCTTGATGGACCCAAACTACAAAGAAGGCCCAAAAAAAGACTTGGCATGATAAACATATCAAGGACAAGATATTGATCAAGGACATCCCTATTCTCCTTTATGACTCGAAGTACCTGAATCACCCTGGAAAGCTTCAGATCTGGTGGCTCAAGCCCTATTATTCATCACATTTTGGAGACTGGTGCTTGTAAACTGTGCAAGCTAAGTGGTGAAATGCTCCCTAGGCATTTCCATGGTAACCGGCTCAAGCCGTATCATCCTTGATATGCATGGGCAATGTTTTCAATATAGATATGCCATTTGCTTTCTGCATTTCTTATGCTTTCTAGAATAGAGTAGCTTAAGTTAGTTGTTGAAGCAATAGTTGTGCGTTGTCAATGTAATAACACATGCGCACCTTGTATGTCTAGTCAGGCGAGTCGAGTGAGGGCCTTCTTTGGAGGTCATCACTGCCAAATGTCTAAGTTTCTAGGAAAGTGTTGTCACGCATTTTTTGTAAAATTCCTCTCTATAAGGATCAATTTGGTAATTTACAACAACTTGAAGATTTAATACTACCTTGGTAATCCTTGCAATGATTAAACTATAAGAGCTTGGGCACTTGCTAATGGGCAAAACACCTCTTGAATTGACCCACCCCCTTTGACAAATCCATGGACAAAAGACTTGCCTCGCCATAGGACCAGGCACAATTTAGTGTGGGGTGGGGGTAGAGCAAAAGCATAGAAATTTAGCAGGAATGGCGGTGCATGACACAAAAATTGAATGAACTAACAGGGGAAAGCGTAGAGTTTGGTGGATTGAAAACTAAAACTGCAGGGTAGAAAAGAGTGCAAGATAGATTGAAACATGGTGCCTAGGAATGCAGATGGAAAAGAGTGTATGAAGAAGGATAACATCACTTAGAAAATGCAGAATTGGAAATAAGACTTGTTAAACAATTGGCACACACTAGTAGTTAATTCAAAGGACGGCAGCAGTGAACACTCAAACCTCAAACATGGGAAGAGGAAAATCCATCGCATCGAGGACCAACACATTAAAAGCAAACCTTGGGAAAAGCCCCAATAAGGATGAAAATAGGCACATGCATGCTACTTCATCACGTAGCAAAAAGATTTAAGCAACCCCAAGAGCTTGAGCGAACCAGAGTGACAAGGTATTCACGCATTTGGGACCCGAACAACTAAAGGACATCATCCAGCAAACAAAATCAAGACCCCTAAGGGTTTGCAGCTCTAAAGCACTCGATTTCAAAGCATTCCAGAAAGTTAAAGGAAAAAATTTGACAAACTGAAGGTTGCAGAGGCCACCAACCGCCATTAAAGCCTCACAAAGTCCTGAGTTGAGTCTAACAGTGCCACTGCTGGTGTAAGGACACAACAGTCAAGATTCGAGGATTCCGTCAAATAGGGAAGCCAAGGGTGAACTAAAGAGGTTTCGGTCTAGGTATGAGACCAAATGCTAAGGCATCAAGAAAGAAGACCACATTCCAAGTGCATGGCTTGGAACACCCATAATGGAAGAGGAATAGGCAGCACGTGGTCTAAGGGGCCCTCAACCGTTATCAAAAAAGGGGTGACAGAAGTACCAGGCATAACGATAGGAGAGGCCTCTCCTAGTTCCAAAAAGACAAATGGGGTACAACCTAAGAAAAGCATACCCAAGGCCAGAAAGAGAGGACTTCCTAGTCACGCCGCAAACGAGAGACAAGTCAAGAATGGTAAAAATGAGTTTTTCAAAGATGAGATATCCTAACACTATACAGAGAGGCGAGGAATGGGAATCTATGGTGGAGAAATGTAGAGTGGAAACCTATAACCACCATACTACAAGCAACAAGGCTTACTTACAAAATGATTACCTGGTCAATACTGGAAGAACTTCTGAAGAAAACCCCATTTTTGATGATTTTGTCAGAAGGCAACGGGAAAGAGTTAAAGTTTTCCAACTCTACAAGCTCCCAAACTTCGGCAAGGTCAAAGAATTGGTGTGTTTTCTATTCTTGCTCGTCCATGAGGATGGATTCTACTTTGCAAGAAGATGGATGAAGATTACGATAGCCCAGATTCATTAGGCAACTAGGTTGCCCCAATCAGGTCGAGACATTAAGGAGGCGTTGGCAAATTCAAAGGAGATCGACCACAAGCACTAAGCTATCTGGATCAAAGCGCTAGGGAGATATTAGCAGAATCTTGCTCTACATCACGCATGAGATGGCAAAGGGGACCCTATTCAATATTTCCAAGTTCTTAGCAGACTCGATTATTGAAGGCACAGAGAGGTCCCATAAGGTTAGGGATAAGTTTAGATTTGGCGCAATCCTTATTTTGTTGTTGTTTGATGAGATGAGTGTACCTGAGGATGCTCAAGGAGGTGGTTAGTTATACACCATGCATGATAAGTCCCCAGCGATCAGATACCATTCATATACTTTCCACGCAATGATCACTCCCAGATACAAGGCCAGAGTTGACCATTGGTTCGTGCACCTACAAGAGGCTTTAAGAGAAGAATGGCACATCCCAAGAATGTTGTTGGAACTGGTGAAGGGGTATGCACAATTCGCCATCATGCAACACTACTCTATAGCAAAAATTAGACTGGACAATGGCAACATGACTTCGTGGTTGAAGCTACTTTATGGGTTTACAATGCAGTACTTTGTTGATGCTATTAGGTGTCAAAAATTTGAAGAAAATAAGAATAGACGTGCTAAGGATTGATGCTGACATCCACACCCTTTGTGCCACTTATGTTCACCTTGGGAAGGTTGCGCTAAAGGAAGATGACGAGAAGCGGATAATAGCGAGTGTGCCATTAGACCAATCCAAATTGTTACCATCAAGGGACACTCCTACAGGTTGTACTACTATCTGAATCCGAAAAATCAACTTGGTGGTGCAAAGGCACATGGCCGACAGACAACCCTGCCTTTAGAACAGAGGTTGTGCAGCTCACACACCTCCATCCCCCAAAAGGAGATCAAGAAGAGGGGATTGGAGCCGCCTTCTTCTGCATTGGATGGGTCCAAAGAGACAAAATCAGACAACAGGCCCCAAAGGAAGAAAGAGTCAGTGGAACCACGCGCCTCCACCTCTAGAAGGGAGAAGTCAAAGAGAAAGGAGGTTTGACCCCCTTCCTCAGTACCAGATAGCTTAGAAGAGACGAGGTCCGAGGAAGAACCCCTAAAGAAAGAGGAACCAAAGAAGAAGAAGTTAAAGCGGAAGGAGAAGGAACCACCAACTCTTGTACTAGAGTGTATTGCCATGGGATTAATGGCCTTCTTTTAAATAACCTAACCACTTTTGGAAATAGAGTGTAAGAAGGTTAGAAGTGTTAGTATTATTGTGATTCAATATGTTAAATTGTAGATACTATGTATAGTAATATAGGGGAACAATGGGTCAATATACCCTTTTAGGAGAAGGCATTGCCAACTAATCCCGACCCAACCCAATTATCTCTTTGCACCTCAGATGAGCACGTGAGCCTAGACTCACGTGATGTGCTGGCGCAGAAGGTGGGTAGGTTAAAAGTTGAAGCGTGTGGAGGACTAGCACACTAGTTACTGCTATACTAGCGCAACAACTTCAAATTCAAGAAGGATAACGAGAGTCTCAAGTATTTTTGGAGTAGTGATTGTCATCAAAAGAGCAACAAAAAAAAGGTCAGCAAAATGTTGCAATATGACCTCAAAATTATTTACACAACGAGCAAGAAGAGTATCGCAACAAGTGCTCTTTCTCAACAAGGGGCAGGGGAAGCAACTACTTCTGCCATTGGTTTTTTTCAACCAGAACGGGTGGAAGTGGCATGGGTAGAATGGCAACAAGGGACTCCAACAAGGAAACTCATTCAACAACTTCATTAGGACCCATCCTCTTCGAAAAAGTATGTTTGGAGGAGATTCCTTATAGTATAAGAACATGCTTTTTTTATGCAAAAAATCTCAATTGAAAGCTAATATTCTATCTCAAATGCAGGACTCGCCAATAGGAGGAAATTCAGGTTCTTAAAAATCTATCACTGTACAAAGAAGGATTTGTTTTGGGGAGATCTCAAGAGGGTGGTACAGAAATTTGTGGACGAATGTTTGGTATGTCAATAGAATAAAGGAGAATCAGTTAAGACTCCTAGTCTCTTACAGCCTTCAGCTATTCTAGCACAATATTGGGAGGAAAAATCAATGGATTTCATCACAGGTTTACCAAAGTCAAACAATATGGATGTGATATTGGCGGTCATAGATAAACTCACAAAGTATGCACATTTTCATGGACTCTATCATTCATTTCAAGATAGTATGATTGCAGAAGTATTAATGGAAAAGGTACAAAAACTCCATGGCAGCCTCAAAATCATTGAGAATGATAGAGATTCTATATTCATTAGCATGTTCTAGAAAGACCTATTTGTTGCATGGGGCACAAAATTAGCACATAGCCAATCTAATCATCCACAATTAGATGGGCAAAGAAATTGTGAATAAATATTTGTAGGGATATCTGCATTGCTTTGCTTCAAACAAACAATTGCAAAGGTCCAAATGGCTTTCAATAGCAAAATAGTGGTATAACACCAAGTTTCATACGTCAACAAAGATGACTCCATTTGAGGCTCTTTATGGCTTCCCACCATCTACTAATTCTTACTTGTAGGGTCATCCCAAAACCTATGCGGTGGAGGATAATATTTAACGCTAGCGGAATGTTCTTCAAATTCTCAAGAAAATTTGGTTATGGCTCAAAGCATAATGAAACACCAAGAAAATTCGCAAGCTTAGAAACAAATGTCATTAAAACAAAAAAAAAAACAAGTTAGTGCCAAAATTTTGCAAGTCTTACAAAATTCTCCAACGGGATGTTAGTGTGGCATACAATTTGGATTCCACCTTCCAAAACTCATCCTATATTTCATGTTTCTTGTCTAAAAAAAGTCATTGATAACAAGCTTACAATCCAATCCGATGGTGGTCGATATCTACAAGGAGCATTTCGAGGGGCTCTCAATTCCTTTTCACTACAATCAAAATAGTGGAAGAGATATGTTTATGTTCTGCCCTTAATATTCTATCTTCATAAGTGTAATAAGGTTATGATAATATGAAGTGGTCTACTTGTGGCATGCATAATCATTTTCTCTTCATTTGTTAACTCTAAATGTTTCTAAGGGCCCACCTAACCGCTGCTACTAGATTATGTCTGTAAATAGGGATAGGCTCTTCTAAATCATCATAAGTTAAGGTCTCTATATCATTGCATTATTGTTTTGCATTATGTTTACCCACACCGAGAAATCAACAAGGTCAAATTCACAGGTATAAATGCAACTTACTACCATTTTTTATGCAAAAAGAGAGATACGTAGCATGTTTTTGATATCTATCAAGGAACATGATCACTTTGGTAACATTAATCCATGACATAGCTTTGTCGAGTGGTATATAACATAACTACTCTTTTTGTTGCATTGATGGTCTCCAATTAGATTAGATTAGAACAAGAGTTTCCAGAGACACAAGTTGAATGCAATAAACTTGTTTGTTTGCATGTTTCTCAATAACTCTCATTTCCATTTACTTATCACGCATGACATTGTTTATTTTCCCACTTGCACCATCTATAGCACCACTTCAATTAACCTAACCTCGTAGATCCATCCACTTTCATTTCATCTCTCTTACACATTCAATTCCTGCACTGCTTAACTCACATGTACCATCTCTTAAGAGAAATCCCACAATCATTGCTTGACTTCATTTTATCAATTAATTAATTATTACTTATAGTTGTGGAAAGGATTAATATTGTGTTTATATGTGGTACAAGATTGTTGATATTTTTTCAGGATCAATAAAGGAGAGTCAAGCTCAAATTCATGGGCATCATTTGAGATGCAAGATAGCAAAACATTTTTAAAAAATGGGGGAAACAAAACAAAATGAAAAAAAACTACCATAGATAAGGGGTGCCACTCAGCAATTTTTAGTTCCACCTTGATGTAACAAGTGTGGAATATTTATTATCTACTTAGGTTGTCAAATCTATTACTCTAAATCTAATTTGTGAGGTCACCATGCCTTGACAGAGGTTTAAGTTTAGATTGATAGTCACTCTACAAAAATGACAACCATTTGTATCATGCATTTGTAGCATTTCAAGTGGTCATACTTTGTAGACACCACTCATTGACTGCCACAACATCCATCTATTGCTTTGACATCCATATGCATTTGTGCACATCTGTATTCATTGAGTGATCCCCTATATCCTTATCATTTCCATCATGTCCATATCATATCATATTACTTCACATACATCATTCTTGAGCTTCATGATACATCATTTATGAAGAGAACTTTCTTGATCATTTATTGATGTACATGCCCTTATATACCACCATGTATGCTTCTATTCACTTCAGCAATTAAAAAAAAATCTAGAAAAGATCAATGGTGAAAATCCTTATGGCATCACTAGATGGGAGTTTCTTCGAAAACAAGAAAATTCCTTAAAAACAAAAAAAAAACTAGAAGTGAAAACATTTGGGTACTGCTAGACAGTAGCTGCCTTGAAAACCAGATTTCTAGCAGATCATCTACTCATTAAAAAAAATGGATCCTCTTCTATATTGTGCTTTGAAGTGTCATTGTGGGCCCCATGACATAGTGGTTGGGAAAAACAGTGTGTGTTTATTATCCTTCTATGTTTCTCTTTTGTAGTGTCATTGTGAGCCAATGACATTGTCTTTGGGGGAGGACAATGTACATGTTTATCGTCTTGTTTTACTAACATTATGCAGCTAATTTCAGTTGCCTATGTTTGTTGTTACCCATGGATGACCCATAGTTTGTAGGTGGATGATGAGTTTCCAGCTATAGTGTTGGTAAATATCAACACCCATTGATGACATATATGCTTATATGTTTGGTAGTCAATTTTCACATTAGGACTTGAGCTTACAATTGCTATAGAAACTACTTTTGTAGTACTATATAAGACTTTTGTAGCAAAATTCCATGGCACTGCTTCTGAAGCATACTGGATGTTGGTCCATCTACTTCATGTAAGTACCAATGTGTTAGTAGAATAAAATTTTACAGGGATCAAGATGATGACACCCATTAGATGTGAATATCTCCTTGTATATTTAGAAAATAGTTAAAAAGAGAAAAAAACGAAAAAAATAAAAAGAGAAAAAATATGTCAATGAGATGTAGATGGGTTGGTTAAATGAGTTGGTTGTGTCCAGCTCCACCTAAGTTCAAGTCTCGCTAGGTGTTTTTAGGCCAAATGTGATCGTTTGAGTTGATCTCATGGCCGGTGGTGGCCAGTTACATTGGTTTTGATGTTTCTAGGGACCGGCCCTCCTTTTTGCGTCTCAAATCCAATTCATAGCTCCAATCAAAAGCATTAACGAATCCAAAAATGGTTGTCTAATGAAGCACCAAGTTGAAGATCTGTAATGGGCAGCTTGGTGATGCAAGTGCAACTAAATAATGACGACATTTATCAGGAGGTACTAGAACAAGCAAACAAGTGATTTGTGTTGCTAAAAGGACCAACAACAACTTCAGGTGGGGCAAACACTGAGTCCAAGAAATGTCTATTTCTCGGCATCATCCCAAGCATAGTAGCATAAATTGTTTGCGGAAAAGAGTGTTTTTTCTGAAGTGTAAGTGGTTTCCAAAAAATTGAGATTAATCAGGGAAAAAACCCTAACCCTAACCATAGTTACCATGTTCGAAAAGTTCGGGTTGTTTGGAAGAGGGAAAAAGTTCGGAAGTTCGGGATTTTACAAAAAGTTCAGTTCGATAAATTCGGTTTGCAAAATTGTATAAATTTAAAAAAATATAAAGAGTAAATATATCATACATATTTGTAAAGAAAATACTACTTACACATAAAAATAAATAACACATAATTACAAAATAAATATATAATCAATAAATATATCATAACAAACTTACAAAGACAATAATATTTAATAAATAGACATATTATAAATAATAAACATGAAACATGAAGTTATAAAGAGATTAACAATTAAAATTTAACATCCATGCTACAGATTGTCAAAACTTAAAAAATATATAAAAACATCTCGAATCACAATATTAAAAATAAATGACATGAAAACAATATAATAATAAGATTTTTTGTTAAATACTTTAAAAATAAATAACATATTTTTTAAATATAAATAAATGAAATAACAAAAAATCAACATATACAATATAAATTAAATTTTTTTAAAAATTAAATTTAAAAAATATAAAATATAGATAACATAAAAATATAAATAAAAAATATAAAGTAAGAAATATAAAAATCAAACTTAAAAATAAAAAATATATAAAATAATAAAAAGAAATAAATATTTAAAATACATTAACGAAAAAAAAATATTAAAAAAACATTAAAAATACAAAATTAAAAAATAAAGAAACAAAAACCATTTAAAAAAAATTTGAAAGCAAATAATATTGTCACGGATCGAGACTTAAAAATACTCTTCGCAGGCATTTATTTTGATCTTCCCATTCATCAACTATTACGACTCGTCTTTTAATGAAGACTTTCAGGGCATTTAAATAACGCCTTCCGTAACGCGAGTGGCATCTCGAGAAGGGTTTTGACCAAGGGTCTTTTTGTTTATGCAGATAGGTTGAGCCTACGGTATTGGAACCACAAATCATTTGTTCTGAAAGTTTCAGGAAGGGTTGCAGCCTTGCAGGTCGATATATTAGTTAGAAATAAAGTCAGAAATAAAGGCGTATATATTAGTTAGATATTTAGACATATAAAATCCTAGAATTATATTAACAGAAAAATCAATGGCGGCAGCCCCCTCCAATAGATTCCGCCCTTTGCATTTCATTCTTATTAAGAATGCGTGAAAAAAACTGTTTCTCGGACGGAACTTTAAAAAGAGCCTATTATTTCTGCTTTGTTGTAAGAACAAGTTACAGAAGGTTATTGGCTGGATGCAAGCGATACACGAGCGAGCTTTTTTACAAGAGATCCCGGGTTCGAGCCCCGCTTCCCGTCGGCCGCCTCCCAGGGCTTAGAAAAATCGGATAACACAGGCGAAAAACCCTAGCCGTCGCGGTTCCCGAAAAGCCAGGCCTGTAAAGGTTAGCAGCATCTGTCATAGGGCAAACGAAGACTGGGGCCCAGCCCAGAGCAAGATAGTGGCAGGCAGGGGTTTCAAGGTGCACTCTTTTTTTTTTTTTTTTTTTTTCGCCCTTCTCTCTTTTTATCAATGGAAAAACAAAGCGTGGATACACAAATAATGAGAAAGCAAACGGTGGATATGCAAACTACGGGAAAACAAACCATCTCATTGGTAAAAAACGGTCAAGAAATTATGGTGCATTTTGAAACTAACCATCTAGGACAAGTCAAAATGGCATCACTTGACAAGACAGGAAAATATATCTGGGTCAATGCTCAACAGTTCAAGGGCATTTTAAAACGTAGACTTGCTCGCGTAAAATGGTCACATGAAAAACGGAAACACGGGCAGAGATTGCATAAACAAGAGAAGAAACAAAAAGATGTCAAAAGGTGCCCTCCTCCACACTTAAGGGGTGACAGTGAGTTGTATGGTAGCAGCAAATTAGGTGATTCTGTCAGTTACAGCCCTACCTCCACACCTCTCGCTTGGTGTCCAGATCTTTATGTGCAAGAACTTTTGAGGGCCAAGAGGAGGTTGGAGCTCCTAGAGGCTAAGGAGCAAGAAAGTTACCGCAATATACAGGGGCTAATTGCAGCAAATAAAACTCTTGCAGACAATAACAACACCTTAAAAGCTCAAATCTCAATGTTGCAAGAAACACTTTCAGCTGGGAAGTTTGAATGGCAGAACATGAAGGATGAATGGAAAAAATTGAATGTTACATTGGAGACAAACAAGGTCACAGCAAATACCGAGCCATCTCATAATAAGGAGCAAACGATTCTTCACACTAGTTTGCTAGGAAAGGCAGAGGTTGAAGAGGAGAGGAGAAGTTTTGCAGAAGGCACCAAAACTTGGGACAAAAACAGCAAACACCTTGATATGGCAGGAGAAGAGGCAAAGATTCGTGGGAACACACAAGACGGAGAGGTCAAGGAAAGGCAGCTTAGGGCATCCAATATAATTATCAAAGGGATAAAAGACTATGGGGAAGGCGAACATACCCTTGACTTAACGAGGGATTTCCTACAAGATGTGTTGTTGTGGCAAGGACAAATCTGCCAAGCTTGGAGGGTTGGCAAACCACACGCTGAGAGAAATAGGCCAATCAAGGTAGTTATGCCCAGCATTAGAGACAAACAAAATCTACTTAACAAAAAACAGCTCTTGAGGGGTTCTCGCTTCATTTTAGAGGAGGATTTAACTATTAGACAGCAAGTTGAAAGAAGGATGGAAATGGAAAAAATCAGAACCGCTAGAAATGAAGGCAAAAGAGCTTGGATGTTCAAGGGAAAAGCAATTATTGCTCATTTTGGCCACCGCTCCAATGAAGGGCAACAAGAAGGCAACAAAGGTGCGACAACAAACACCTTAACATGCAGAGATACCGCAAGATCCACAATCACGCTTACCGATAAAAACTCAACTTTGAGGCTTGCACATCAAAACAAATAGCAATCAAGCTTAACCCAGGCGTCTTTAAGTTTAGTTTGTTGGAATTGCAGAGGTTATCCGTGGAGACGTGGGCCTGGGTTAGGACCTATCGCGGAAGGCAAAGACATTATTTGTCTCATAGAGACACATGAGCATGAGGGATGTAAGACCCCATTATTTGAAGGCTACTGAAAGATGGCAGTATGGAATGAGGCAGCGGCAAATGGTAAAGGTCATGGAGGTATAATGGTTCTAGTAAAAGAAAGAGAAGGTCGTGCCATTCAGTTGGAAAAGATTGATTCTAATAAACAATTCATATGGTTCAAGATCGTGGAAAATAACACTCTTCTCAGGATCGTATCTAAAACTTATAAAAAATGTGGCTTAGACAACAATGACCCCTATGCTGCGTTAAAGAAAGATGTTGCTGTTTTTTCGCAGCGTGGGGATGTTCTTCTTGTTGGAGATTTCAATGCTAGGACGGCGAATTGGCAAGCAAGTATTTTCAGCTCTGAAGTAAATGATAACCCTATTTGGCTCACAGAAGAGAGAAATCAGCAATGGAAAAGAATATTCGAAGATGCTAAAGGCTTCAATCATTTTGGGGAAGAATTGATCACTTTATGTGGCACATTTGATCTAATAATCTGTAATGGTTTGGCTAGATGGGCTAAGTCGGGCAATTTCACTTGCAACACATACAACGGGGCAAGTGTGGTAGATTATGTAATTTGTTCGCAGAATTTGTATAAAAATATTAAAGAAGTTGAAATTGGAGAGCACGTTTGGGATCTAAAATCAGATCATAGACCGCTGTACATAAATTTGTATTGGGCAAAGGATAGGCGGCTTGGGGCAAAAATCCAAGGCCCTCAACACCCACCTTCTATAGGCAGAATTTTGTTAACTTCAGAAAACAGTAACACTTTTAGAGCTACTCTTGAGGAACTTTGTATGGGACACCCTATGTATAAGCATGGTGTTAACAGTCATGACTTATCAAATCTGATTCACGAGGCTCTTTCAAAATGCAAGAGAGCAAAAAATAGAAAATCTGAAACTAATTGTTTTCCAACCAATGCATGGTTTGACAAGGAATGTAAGAGGGCCAGGAGGAACCTAAGGGAGTCGAATAAAACTAAACTCGACATTAAGGCCTACAAACAGATCCTAAAGAAGAAAAAAACTGATTTTATGTTCACAAGGAGAGAGGAGCTAATTTTTTTGGGCAGAAATAACCCCAAACGTTTCTGGAAAGAACTCCAACCAAGGAGAAAGCAAAATGAAAATAATATTACTGCCACCCAATGGTTTGAATATGCTAAGAAACTTTATGAACAAGAGGGTGGAGTGGGACACCCACCTTTGGTCAACGATACTACAAACATTTTCACTGTGCAAGAGGTAGAGACAGGGATTAAGAAGTTGGGTGGAGGTAAAGCAAAAGATCTTGTTGCACTTCAAGCCGAATATTTGAAGTGGGGCATAAAAACTCTTGCACCGTACATCACTGAAATCTTCAACAAAATCTGCCAAGAAGGGTTTTCGAAAGATTGGACAATCAGCCTTGCAATACCACTTTTTAAGAGTGGTGATGTTAACAATCCCTCCAACTACAGGACTATAATGATCAATCCCCTCTTTGCTAAACTTTTTGGCAGCATGATAGAAACTAGGATCAGCAAATGGGCAGAAGAAAACCATAAACGTGCTAAAGGGCAAGCTGGTTTTAGGCCAAAGCACTCGACAGTGGATCACTGTGTCACTCTGAGACACATTATTGAAAAAGAGTGGGAGAAAAAGGAAGAGGTTTTTTGTTGCTTTGTTGACTTCAAAAAGGCTTTTGATACCGTTCCGAGAGACAAGCTTTGGTTTAGGATGGAAGAATTGGGGATTCCTAGGCATCTCAGAGCTGTTGTTCATAGGATGTACGAAGAGGTGAAAGTGAAAATCAGAACTTCAGATGGCATTTCAGAATGTTTCAGGAGCGATATCGGGGTCAAACAGGGTTGCCCTTTGTCTCCTACTTTATTTGGTTTATATATTGATAAAATGGAAGAGTGGTTAAACATACAAAAGGGCGAAGGCATTCAGCTAGGTGAATTTGTTATAAAGTTACTCTTATATGCGGACGATCTCATTTTAATTACCAAATCTGCCTGTGGTTTGCAAGACCATCTATCTTCTCTTGAGCGCTTTTGCAGAATGGTGGGGATGCAGGTCAATATCAGCAAGACTAAGGTTATGATTTTCTCTAATAATAAAAAACAACATCAACATGAATTTTATTACAATGGAAGTCTTCTCGAAGAGGTTGCGGATTATAAATACCTTGGCATCGATTTCAACAAAAAGCTAAGTTGGTCTAGCTGCAGGTATAAAAGGACACTAGGTGGGTGGAAGGCTTTCTATGCTCTTCAGAATAAGTGCCGTGAAGCGGAGTTGTGGGATTGGAAAACTATTCAAACCTTGTTCGGTCTTCTTGTGCTGCCAGTTGTTCTTTACGGGTGTGAATTATGGGCCAGCAGCACTACTATAACACAATGGAAACAAATTGAAGGAATCCAAAAGTGCTTGATTACAAGCAAGATTAAAATCAAAAGCACGGTTCCATATGACATCATGCTAAGTGAAATGGGAGCTGTTCCTATCGAGGCACTTGCTATGGTTCGCCTTTTAAGCTATTTAAAAAGAATCGAAAAAATGGAAGATGATAGATGGCCTAAAGTTGTTTTTAGTGATACATTATGTAAGCGAAAAAGGACATGGATGCAACAAAATATCACATGGATGAGTAAATGGAATATTCAATTCAATATGTGCCCCACAAATAATAAAGAAATAAAAGTCTTTGTTATGGAGAAATTTTACAAGAGAAATTGGGGAAGCGAGATCGGGAGGAAGAAACTATATTATATAAATGAGTTCAACCCCACTTGTGATCAACTCCAAAAAGCGTACATAGGAGCCAACATTTCTTGGAGGGCTAAAATTCTTATTGCTCAGCTGAGAACCAACTCTCACCAACTTCGTTGTGAGACCGGGCGTTGGAAGAGGCCAAAGGAGGCTTGGGAAGAGAAAATTTGCAGAGTTTGCAATTCTGGGAAAGTGGAAACTGAACAACACTTTATTCTAGAATGTGAGGCCTACAAAGATAGCAGAGATAAATTTGCGGATACTATATGTGACAGTTCTTGGCATAACCTATTCAACGAAGAGCACATTGAGCAATTAGGGGGGCTCATCATCAGCCTACATAAGAAGCGAACAGTGCTACTTAAATCTGCTTGAGTTGTCTTGCCGTCCCATAGACTATTTTTAGTCTCGTGGACGTTAAAATTTTTATTATTATTATTATATATACAATGGCAAATAATGCCGACAATAACAATAACCTAAAAGATGTCTCATTGGAGGTCTTAAAACATTTCAGATTGTATATCTAGCTCTCGTCTGCTACTCACCCTGTCCTAGATCGATCCCTGCGTTTTACATTTCCATTTGTCCGCATTTTTCTTTTCCTTTTGTCCACGTTTAGGGTTTAACCCAAAAAAATGGCGAACCAAATTTGACCGAACTTGTTCGGTCAGGCAAAAAAGTTCAGTTCAAACCAAACCTACAGCAAGTTCGGACGAACATGGTAACTATCACCCTAACCATAAGGATAGGGTTAGGGTATAGTTTTTATTTAAATTTGAACATATTCAATATAAAAAAAATTGTGAATGGCAGATTTAATCACAATTTAAACGTGTTTAAATGAAAATCAGGTTTTTTTAAAAATCATGCTTTTTTCATGATTTTCCACAGTTTAGGGTTGGTAGGGGTCTGACTGTCCAAAAATGCAGTTTTTTTAATTGAAAAAGGCATTTTTAGTGGTGATTCAAGGGTAATCACGATTTAAACGCGAGTTCTGGTTTTTAATCCCAAGCATTAAAAGAAATTTTTTATTTATGTCATAGATTGACATCATGTGACTTTATTATCCAATTTATGGATGTTGTATAAAATAGAAAATAACATATATCGTATAGGAATAAGCTAGAATAAGGAGAAATTTGAGGGTTTTCCATTTATAAGAGCAATCTACAATGGTTGCACAACCACTACAAGTTCTCATAGCCATTGTAGCAGGTTCCTATAGCCACTCTAGATTGTCGTAGCCACTGTAGCAGGTTCCTATAGCCACTACAAGTTCTCATTGCCACTATAGCAGGTTCCTATAGCAAGTGCACGTAACTGTAGCAACTACAGCAAAATTTGTCGCAAGTACAACAAAACCCGTAGCAACTACAATGGAAAGTAAATTAGGATTCACTACAATAATAGCAATAAAACTAAATCCCAAATAATTTAATTAAATCTAAATTAGTTGATATCATTATCCAAGTAAATTGATTTGGTTGGAGTTGCAATCAACTACTTTAGTTTGCTTATATTTCATAAGATCCAAATTTGATGAATTTGTTTTCCAACTAATTGGGTTAGATTTCATAGAATTTTGTTGGAGTTGTAACCAGCCAATTTAGTGAGATCTAGAATATCATATTTTCATATGAGTTATTGTGTAGTTTATTGGATAGGCTCTCTATATGAGAGAAGGCATATTGTAAAAGACGCAACAAAGAGGAGGAAAACACAGAAGATGAGAAGCTCTTTAAGTTTAGAATAATAATATTTAACTTGCATTCCATTTCATCTTGATTTTGTTTATGGATTGAGGAGGGCATGGAGACCTCTTGTGGATGTCACAAGGAAGGACCCTTTGTTTGCAGGAGGAGAGATTCATTGCCTATTAGAGTAGGATTAGAATAGATGTTCATTTCAGTTTGATTCTTTTCCTTGCTTCATAGATAGGCTAGATCCCAACACGCCTTAGCCAAGGTTTGTAGGATCCTTGGGTTGCCATTTATCTAAAGGATCACATGGTCCAGGTCCTCAGCATCTTAATGGTTTGATCATGTGCCCGTCAACTCTTTTTCTCGATAGGTATACCAGAAAAACACTCATATAGATTTCTACCTTCATGCTTCATCTAATCAGCATCCTGCACAAAAGGTAGGTATCCTCCAGTCCCTTGACACAAGAGCCTTAAAAATTTGGGATGATAAGCACTTAGAGCAATAAGTTACATGTTTAACTAAATTTTTTAAGGAAAAAGGTTATAAAAGCATAGAGATTTTTAGGGAATTCAAGTAGGCTAGTGGAAATAAAACGAGACACCAAGATCTAGATGATACCATACAAATTTTGGTTGTGTTTCTTCCTTATGTTGAAGGGATTTCTAACAAAATTTCAAATATATTTAAGTGCTAGAACATCAAGACTACAGTCCTTCCCCATATCAAGCTACGAAAAAAACCTAAAATCCTCCAAAGATCGGTCAAACCAAAGCATAAGAGTGGGATTTATCATATTAAGTGCTCATGTAGAGTTCCTTACATTGGTGAAACAACGAAGTTCATTATTACAAGGGTCATGGAACATGAGGCAGACATTCAATGTAAGAGGGGTAAAAAGTGAGCATTAGTTCAACACTCGATTTAAACCAAACATCACATTCATTTGGAAGATACCAAGGTTATTTCAATGGAGGGTCACCATTAAAAACACTGGCTAAGGGAGGTTGTGAAGATTGGTAAACATACAAGTAACTAAAACAAAGATATTCATTTGAATTTAAGCCATTTTTGGAGACCCATTTTGAGTATGTAAAAGAGAAACACCTCAGTTCAAGAGATTTGTTTTAAGAGTTTAATTTAATGTTTATAATTAGGGGGTGAAATAATCAATATATAATATGTATATATACATACTATATATTGATTATTTCACACACTAATTATAAACATAAAATTATATATATATATAAGAGAAAAGTAATTTGCCACCCCCATATATATATATATATATATATATATATATGGGGGTGGCAAATTACTTTTCTCTAAATTGAATAATATATATGTCAAAATAAAATTTTCTATGTATTTATACATACTTTTATATTAAAGTGTGTATAAATACATAGAAAATTTTATTTTGACAAATAAATTATTCAATTTAGAGAAAAGTGATTTGCCACCTCCAATAAATAGTACAATTGCAAAGGTCTTCTAAATAGGGGTAGGAGGGCTCATAAAAAGGTATTCAAACTCTTTTTGGATTATTGGTAATCCCGGTGGTGCTTTATGGGTGTGAACTTTGGGCTAGCAGCTTGTCAAAGTCCAAGTGGAAGCAAATAGAGAGAATTCAAAAACACATGATCACCAGCAAGTTCAGGCTAAAAGTTGCAACTCCATATGAGATCTTGTTAGCTGAAACAAGGACTATTCCGATAGAAGCCATGGCAATGGTGCGTCTCCTAAGATATCTCAAAAGAATTGAGCAGCTGGAAACAAGCAAGTGGACTAAGGTAGTTTTCAGTGAGGTGCCCAGCAAAAGAAAGAAGTCTTGGATGAAGCAAAATAGCAAGTGGATGATCAAGTGGAATATCTATTTGAACGCTTGTCCTACTGATAACAAAGATATAAAAGCTTTTGTCATAGATAAATTCTGCAAGTCTGTGTGGGGTGGTATGCTAGGGAGAAAGAGGAATTATTACATTGAGGTGTTCAACTCCACCTGTGATCATCAACAAAAGGCTTACATTGGGGCAAATATCCCTTGGAGAGCTAAGATTTTGATTGCTCAGCTTAGAACTAATTCCCACCAGCTTCGATGCGAAACGGGAAGGTGGAAAAGACCTAAAGAAACTTGGGAAGAGAGAGTATGTGAATTCTGCAATGCGGGGGCAGTTGAATCAGAATAGCATTTTATTTTAAATTGCGACGCTTACACGGACATCAGGGAAAGATATATGGACTTCTTGACAACAACCTCTTGGCATGGTCTGTTTATAGAGGGATCTTTGGAGAAAGTTGGAGAGCTCATTCTTTCTCTGCATAAAAGAAGAAATACAAGGCAGAAGCAAATATGACTAGGCTGGTTGTCTCATAGGCTATTTATTTAGCCTCGTGGACGTCAAAATATCTTCTTCTTCATGATCCTAAAACAATAAAGACCTAAAATTGTCAGCCAGAATGCCTCCATCCCCAAAGTCTGCTAGGGCCCAGTTTCATGGTCCTAACAGACTAATGACATGAAATTGTCAGCTAGGATGCCTCCATCCCTACAGTTTGTGCATTTTCAGTTTCATCAATTAATATTCTTTGGTTACTGGGAAGAGATAGAAGATAAATCTAGTTGTCGTTCATTCAGGTAATTGCAAAATCGGCGAAGAGTTCGAAAGGATCCTCTTATTTCAATTGATGTATGCCCAAGAGCTAATTTATTGCTACATAACCCACATACTGTTTTGCTAAATTTATGAATAGCAGAAATCAAACCCAAAATTATCAATACACTCTATAAAAGAAAAGCATTCCCAGTTGGGAAATTGGATGTGCATGTGTTAGCATATTGTAGGGAAAAATGGTATGTAATCTCGATTGTATGGTTGTAGGAAGCAAACCTGCAAATTTCTTTAAGCAATGTGAGCCCTTTCGCATGAGGACTACCTTTCATGATTTGAATAATGCCACTTCTTTCAAACAAGTAAATACATTGATAAATTTGCAGGTAGTGAAGGAACGTCAGGTCAGCTTTATAAATTTAAAAAAAAAAAGTGATTTAACTCTTGCTGGAAGCCTGGTAGTGAAGGAACGTCGGGTCAGCTAAAAAGAAAAGGGCAAGCGATTTAACTCACCAAATTCATGGATTGGGCCCTAGCCTTGGGTACGGTATGAGGGGTTTTAGCAAAACATCAGACTACCCTCTTTGCGCGGGTTAAATCGGATTTTAGCCAAATAAACTCCCATGAACCGCCTGTGCCCGGGAATTAAAAATAAAATAAATAAAATTTTAACGTCCACGAGACTAAAAATAGCCTATGGGACAGCAAGACAACTCAAGCAGATTTAAGTAGCACTATTCGCTTCTTGTGTATGCTGATGATGAGCCCCCCAATTGCTCAATGTACTCTTCGTTGAATAGGTTATGCCAAGAACTGTCACATATAGTATCCGCAAATTTATCTCTGCTATCCTTGTAGGCCTCACATTCTAGAATAAAGTGTTGTTTGGTTTCCACTTTCCCAGAATTGCGAAATCTGCAAATTCTCTCTTCCCAAGCCTCCTTTGGCCTCTTCCAACGCCCGATCTCACAACGAAGTTGGTGAGAGTTGGTTCTCAGCGGAGCAATAAGAATTTTAGCCCTCCAAGAAATGTTGGCTCCTATGTACGCTTTTTGGAGTTGATCACAAGTGGGGTTGAACTCATTTATATAATATAGTTTCTTCCTCCGAATCTCGCTTCCCCAATTTCTCTTGTAGAATTTCTCCATAACAAAGACTTTTATTTCTTTATTATTTGTGGGGCACATATTGAATTGAATATTCCATTTACTCGTCCATTTGATGTTTTGTTGCATCCATGTCATTTTTCGCTTACATAATGTGTCACTAAAAACAACTTTAGGCCATCTATCTTCTTTCGTTTTTTTTATTCTTTTTAAATAGCTTAAAAGGCGAACCATAACAAGTGCCTCGATAGGAACAGCGCCCATTTCACTTAGCATGATGTCATATGGAACAGTGCTTTTGATTTTAAACTTGCTTGTAATCAAGCGCTTTTGGATTCCTTCGATTTGTTTTCATTGTGCTATAGTAGTGCTGCTGGCCCATAATTCACACCTGTAAAGAACAACTGGCAGCACAAGAAGACCGAACAAGGTTTGAATAGTTTTCCAATCTCACAACTCTGCTTCACGGCACTTATTCTGAAGAGCATAGAAAGCCTTCCACCCACCTAATGCCCTTTTATACCTGCAGCTAGACCAGCTTAGCTTTTTGTTGAAATCAATGCCAAGGTATTTATAATCCGCAACCTCTTCGAGAAGACTTTCATTGTAATAAAATTCGCGTTGATGCTATTTTTTATTATTAGAGAAAACCATAACCTTAGTCTTGTTGATATTGACCTTCATCCCCACCATTCTGCAAAAGCGCTCAAGAGAAGATAGATGGTCTTGCAAACCACAGGCAGATTTGGCAATTAAAATGAGATCGTCCGCATATAAGAGCAGCTTTATAACAAATTCACCTAGATGAATGCCTTCACCCTTTGGCATGTTTAACCACTCTTCCAGTTTATCAATATATAAACCAAATAAAGTAGGAGACAAAGGGCAGCCCTGTTTGACCCCGATATCGCTCCTAAAACATTCTGAAATGCCATCTGAAGTTTTGATTTTTACTTTCACCTCTTCGTACATCCTATGAACAACAGCTCTGAGATGCCTAGGAATCCCCAATTCTTCCATCCTGAACCAAAGCTTGTCTCTCGAAACGGTATCAAAAGCCTTTTTGAAGTCAACAAAGCAACAAAAAACCTCTTCCTTTTTCTCCCACTCTTTTTCAATAATGTGTCTCAGAGTGGCACAGTGATCCACTGTCGAGTGCTTTGACCTAAAACCAGCTTGCCTTTTAGCACGTTTATGGTTTTCTTCTGCCCATTTGTTGATCTTAGTTTCTATCATGCTGCCAAAAAGTTTAGCAAAGAGGGGATTGATCATTATAGTCCTGTAGTTGGAGGGATTGTTAACATCACCACTCTTAAAAAGTGGTATTGCAAGGCTGATTGTCCAATCTTTCGGAAACCCTTATTGGCAGATTTT
This sequence comes from Torreya grandis, assembly GCA_037957365.1. Lineage (NCBI taxonomy): Eukaryota > Viridiplantae > Streptophyta > Pinopsida > Cupressales > Taxaceae > Torreya > Torreya grandis. The sequence continues at coordinate 2,271,691 of JARHVA010001661.1, read as the reverse complement.
GTTGAAGATTACAGTGATGTGCGGTGCAAGAGTTTTCATACCCCACTTCAAATATTTGGCTTGAAGTGCAACAAGATCTTTTGCTTTACCTCCACCCAACTTCTTAATCCCTGTCTCTATCTCTTGCACAGTGAAAATGTTTGTAGTATCGTTGACCAAAGGTAGCTATCCCACTCCACCCTCTTGTTCATAAAGTTTTAGCATATTCAAACCATTGGGTGGCAGTAATATTATTTTCAGTTTGCTTTCTCCTTGGTTGGAGTTCTTTCCAAAAACGTTTGGGGTTATTTCTGCCCAAGAAAATTAGCTCCTCTCTCCTTTTGAACATAAAATCAGTTTTTTTCTTCTTTAGGATCTATTTGTAGGCCTTAATGTCAAGGTTAGTTTTATTCGACTCCCTTAGGTTTCTCCTAGCCCTCTTGCATTCCTTGTCAAACCATGCATTGGTTGGAAAATAATTAGTTTCAGATTTTCTATTTTTTGCTCTCTTGCATTTTGAAAGAGCCTCGTGAATCAGATTTGATAAGTCATGGCTGTTAACACCATGCTTATACATAGGGTGTCCCATACAAAGTTCCTCAAGAGTAGCTCTGAAAGTGTTACTGTTTTCTGAAGTTAACAAAATTCTGCCCTGAGAAGGTGGGTGTTGAGGGCTTTGGATTTTTGCCCCAAGCCGCCTATCCTTTGCCCAATACAAATTTATGTACAGTGGTCTATGATCTGATTTTAGATCCCAAATGTGCTCTCCAATTTCAACTTCTTTAATATTTTTATACAAATTTTGTGAACAAATTACATAATCTACCACACTTGCCCCATTGTATGTGTTGCAAGTGGAATTGCCCGACTTAGCCCATCTAGCCAAACCATTACAGATTATTAGATCAAATGTGCCACATAGAGTGATCAATTCTTCCCCAAAATGATTGCAGCTTTTAGCATCTTCGGATATTCTTTCCCATTGCTGATTTCTCTCTTCTGAGAGCCAAATAGGGTTATCATTTACTTCGGAGCTGAAAATACTTGCTTGCCAATTTGTTGTCCTAGCATTGAAATCTCCAACAAGAAGAACATCCCCACGCTGCGAAAAAACATCAACATCTTTCTTTAACGCAGCATAAGGGTCATTGTGATCTAAGCCACACTTTTTATAAGTTTTAGATACTTGTGGAGCAAAGTAACAGGCTGCGATCGTGAGAAGAGTGTTATTTTCCATGATTTTGAACCATATAAATTGTTTATTAGAATCAGTATTTTCCAGCTGAATGGCACGACCTTCTCTTTCTTTTACTAGAACCATTATACCTCCATGACCTTTACCATTTCCCACTGCCTCATTCCACACTGCCATCTTCCAGTAGCCTTCAAACAATGGGGTCTTACATCCCTCATGCTCATGTGTCTCTATGAGACAAATAATGTCTTTGCCTTCCGCGATAGGTCCTAACCTAGGCCCACGTCTCCATGGATAACCTCTGCAATTCCAACAAACTAAACTTAAGGACGCCTAGGTTAAGCTTGATTGCTATTTGTTTTGATGTGACAGACTCGAAGTTGAGTTTTTATTGCTAAGCGTGATTGTGGATCTTGTGGTATCGCTGCATGTTAAGGTGTTTGTTGTCGCACCTTTGTTGCCTTCTTGCTGCCCTTCATTGGAGCGGTGGCCAAAATGAGCAATAATTGCTTTTCCCTTGAACATCCAAGCTCTTTTGCCTTCATTTCTAGCTGTTCTATTTTTTTCCATTTCCATCCTTCTTTCTACTTGCTATCTCATAGTTAAATCCTCCTCTAAAACGAAGCAAGAACCCCTCAAGAGCTGTTTTTTGTTAAGTAGATTTTGTTTGTCTCTAATGCTGGGCATAACTACCTTGATTGGCCTATTTCTCTCAGCATGTGGTTTGCCAACCCTCCAAGCTTGGCAGATTTGTCCTTGCCACAACAACACATCTTGTAGGAAATCCCTCATTAAGTCAAGGGTATGTTCGCCTTCTCCATAGTCTTTTATCCCCTTGATAATTATATTGGATGCCCTAAGCTGCCTTTCTTTGACCTCTCCGTCTTGTGTGTTCACACGAATCTTTGCCTCTTCTCTTGCCATATCAAGGTGTTTTCTGTTTTTGTCCCAAGTTTTGGTGACTTCTGCAAAACTTCTCCTCTCCTCTTCAACCTCTGCCTTTCCTAGCAAACTAGTGTGAAGAATCATTTTCTCCTTATTATGAGATGACTCGGAATTTGCTGTGACCTTGTTTGTTTCCAGTGTAACATTCAATTTTTTCCATTCATCCTTCATGTTCTACCATTCAAGCTTCCCGGCTGAAAGTGTTTCTTGCAGCGTTGAGATTTGAGCTTTTAAAGTGTTGTTATTGTCTGCAAGAGTTTTATTTGCTGCAATTAACACCTGTATATTGCGGTAACTTTCTTGCTCCTTAGCCTCTAGGAGCTCCAACCTCCTCTTGGCCCTCAAAAGTTCTTGCACATAAAGATCTGGGCACCAAGCGAGAGGTGTGGAGGTAGGGCTGTAACTGACAGAATCACCTAATTTGTTGCTACCACACAACTGACTGTCACCACTTAAGTGTGGAGGAGGGCACATTTTGACATCTTTTTGTTTCTTCTCTTGTTTATGCAATTATGTGGGATGGGACCCTTCCTCTAGAAGCGCCAGGATTAAGAAGACAATTTTATGGTTCCCTTCTTAATAAGAAGAGAATTTTATAATTCCCGTTAGTTTTCGTTAAAAAGATTATCAACAAGATTTACGGTGTAGTATATTTCGTCATTGGGAAAATAAAAATATTTTTTTAAATCTTTTTAAATGGTTAAATAATGTTTATTAATTTTTAAAGAGTCTTAAATAAAAAGAAAGAAAGAAAATAATAATTTAAAAAAAAAGAGAGATAAAAAAAATGAGAATAGAATGTTTTGGGAGCTTTTTGGTCTTCAAATGCAGGTTAGAATGGAATATTTTTTTGGAAAGACCAATCTTCATCCATGGACACTACAATTTATGCAACCCTCTTAATAATCGACATCTCATTGAAGGTGATTGAAGGTGATTTTTTGGACAAGAACACATGTTAGTTTTTGGAGCATCCAGACAATTGTTTTGATTATGCTGAGTGGTTGGACCTCCAACCTTGGTAACCTAGAATAAATTATTTGGCTTAGATTTGAAATGCATGTAAATTCCAATTGCTTTGTTTCACTTGTGTAGATTCCCCAAGCCAAAAGGCACCTTCAAGCTTTTATTTAGTTTTAATACCAGTTGGGAATCGACAATGCATCTATAGAAGGTAACCTCCTAACAAGTCTCTGATATTTTATCTTTTAAAAGGACCTCTATACACAGACATAAACCTAGTTTAGAATGCAATTGCACAATAAAATTTTTGGACTGCGTAATATTCAGTTTCAAAGTTTGGAGAGAGATAGGATAATGCCCTTTTGCCCAGTGGAAGACGTTGCACTGAGGGAACTCGTCATTGATCTAGGCATGCATTCTTCTATTTGATTAATTTATTCTAGGAATTTTAGTGTAAACTGCTAGTTTAGTTTTTATCTCATTTATTATGCTAACCCTTCAATTTACAAAATAAATCTAGATGTTTAACCCCTGTTGCAACATACATCTACGTGAACAACTCGACCGAATTTTGGAAAAGAGAAGATTGTAGCGAACAATTATATCTACTTTGCCTTTAATTCCTCCTAAAAAATTTTGTTACTATTTTCCTAATCATAAATGTTAATATTATGCAGTATGTAGGTTTACCCTAGAATGAACTTAGACATATCAGGAAAACGATTGGGTTTCTAGTAAGAAATGTTCTAATCCAAAATATGAAAATAAAAACATAAACCATTTACAACATGAGGTGGGTTTTGTTTGCTTTCATGACTGCTCTATAAGAAGCCTGATAGGGCATCCGTGTTGAGCTTAATGTCTCGCTTATTTGCACCACTAGCAGGGTTCTTTGATTCGTTGGACATTTTTTTTGGGTCCACTCAATCTAGTTTATTGTAATATATAGCAATATTGATAATATTATTTTAATTTTGTACAGATAGCCAATGCCCAAGTTTGTGTAGCTTTATCAGTGAATTGAATGTCTTGGCCACTTTTTTAGGCTCAGGAAAACTATTAATAAAAGAGCAGTATGCATCTTTGTAGGCCCATAAGATGAAAGGCATGAGAACGACCGTCTAATATGTATGGTTGGTGAAAATACGACCACAAACCAATTAAAGATTCAATATCAAAGATCCTTGTAATTGTATACCTTTTTTTTCTTCCTAGCAATTATTCTTTGGTTCATAATAATCATAGTTAAAAAAAGGCAGCCATGTATCTAAGGAAGGAAATAAATTCTCTAAGTACATAATATTATCCAACTTCATGGATAATATGTCTGCCTCCACTCATTTTAAACCATCTTGCAAATGAGTTTTAATATTTCATGTTTGTTAAATCAGATGTGTTTTTTTGATATGTAACTATGCATATTTAAGCATTCCCAATTATTAAAAAATAAATTATTTCATTTATTTAGGGGCAATGCATTTCACAGGGTCCATAGACTTGATTATTCAATTTAGATTGCGCACAACATAAGTATTTTTACAAGAAGTCTATAGTGGCATTTGCTCAAACTCTTTACCTTGAAAAAGATAAAAAGAAAACCTATTTTGCAGCTATACATAAGCATAAATGAAATCCCTGGTGGCACTAGCAATCATGAATTTAGCAGTGGTAGCAGTGGTGTAGGTAGTGGTAATAGTGATCTAGGTAACAGTAATATGTAGGGTGTTTAAAAAAGAAACACATTGCAATGAAATCTAAATTTTCAAAGGAAACACATTGCAATGAACTCTGAATCTGTAGTGTTTGTCAGTTTTCGGTGATGTGTAGGTGGGCATGGCAATAGGATACAAGTGGTGTTGCTTGTGGCTTAATTCATAAACCTTTGTACATTACTACAACATTTTTCATTGCTACAACATTAGGTGGAAATACTTTGTAATTAGTTTGTAACAAAGAATATTATTCTTTATTATGAGTTCTATTCACAAACATTTGTATTGTAATCTATGTTTAGATTGTATTTTGTACTATAATTTATGTTTAAATTGTATAGCATATTGTAGTAATAGTATAATATGTTATAATATTGTCAATTAAAAACAATTGCTTTATTGCAAGTGGATAACTTGGCATTTTACAAGGTATGCCAATGAAAATGTTACATGTCTTTTTAACCATCTAACAGATATCATGAGCATGATGGGGAAAAAATTAGGTAAAAAGCTATTAACAAATTGTAATTCATGGATATTTGAATTAAATAAAAGTTTTTCATTGGATCCTCTTCACAGACATTAATCCTCGTTTATCGGATAACATGAAAAATAATAAACAATTCATAGCTTTGTTTCAACCATATATGCAATAGTTATAATTTTTGTCACTAATGATTTGGGATTCACTATAAACGTTTTCCAATACAAAATAATTGCTTACAGTGAACACAATAGTACCTATGGTAGGTACTAACAAGGATTTGTACAATAAGAGATAGGGGTAATATAAATAGAAAAGCACTTTATCTTACAACTTTCATTTTTGTCATAATATTTAAGTTAGTGTTGAGGAGATGGTGGCATAAATTAATAGGAGAATGAATAATCATATGAAAGAAATAATTCATCTTTTAATTTATGTATCATTAGGTGGTTGAGTGAGTGGTTCAGATTGTGGTCTCATAAATTGTTAGCTCTTGTAAACTTAATTAAAACTATTTAATTCAAATATTCAGATCAAGTACAAGTTACAATAATTTGAAGAGCGAGAATAAAAGTGTTGGGAAGATGCTGACACAAATTAGTAGGAGATTAAACAACCTTATTAAAGAAACAACTCATCATTCAATTTATTCATCCTCAAGATGTTGAGGCAGTTGTTCAAATTATGGTCTCATAAACGTAATTAAAACCACAAATATATTGTTTAGGTACACGTTAGAGTAATTTTCAAAGATAAGAATAAAAGTTTTGGGAGACCTTACACAAATCTATAGGAGTGTTTAACCCTAAAATGGAATCTATATTGGTGTTATCTAGATTGTTAAAGGGGTATACAAAAATGAAATGACACAAGGATGACAATCAGATCTATAACGGACTAATTAGATGCTAAACTTCGATGTAAGCATATACTAAATTTATTATGTTGAGATAATATAAATATGGAAAGTACAAGTATGTTATATATAAAAATGACAAAGAAGTGATGTACTTAACTTGTTTTGATGCTAATGTAGTTCTAAATATAGAATGAGTTGGAAGGAGATTCTGGAATAGTCATCAGATTTTGGTTCTAATGCTTCTTGCTCTTTAAACCGTAATGTCAGCCTTGGATAGCTGCATCAATGCTATTGTTTGGGTTTGATGTTAATGTCATGTACAAAATATCTGTTGAAATAAGATGCGACTACATCTTAGAAATTCAAAGAGCACACAAATGTTGATTAGTTCCTTGTTAGTGAATCAAGTAAAAATACAAGTATAAGAATGCAATGAAACTAAACACTCTTGCCTAAGAACTATGGGGAACATAACATAATGGACAAAACCATAAATAAGAGATAAAAACAAACAACAATTTTACCTCCCTTGTCAAAATTAGTGTCCACTTGTTGGTATAGAAGATGTTTTTGGTCGGTCTATGGCCACATGTGGCTTTAATTGGATTGACTTGGTGTGAATCTTGAGATCAATTTGGCATTATAACATTACTTTGATGGCTTCTTGAAGGCATTCCTATAGAATAACCTTACACACAAAAGCTTGTTTGGGTAGAGTGAGGGCACTTATATTTATAGGTCTCAAAACTAACTCTAACTCTAGGGAGGTTAGGTTCAGTTCTAACATTGATTAAGTCTAAAATAACCTAGGTTGAATTTAGGTTAACCCTGAGTTAGGCCAAAGTAATCATGAAGGCTTAACAACTCATTTTAGATATTTTTGAGCCATGAAAACTCATATAATATATTTATGAGGTTGTGATTCACCTTTTCTTGAATATTAGGAATTAATAAATCACTTTATTAACTCCTTTGACTTTGACCTCACACACACACACACACACACACACACATGTGTGTGTGTATATATGTGTGTGTGTGTGTGTATATATTAGATAAATGTAATTCACTAATTCAACTTGGAATTTTTACTCAAGCAGGGTAATTGAGATTTGATTTTTAATTAATCTTGTTTTGTGTTTTTTAGATTTTATGAATTATTTTAAATGTTTTGCATTAATAGACCAGGCCAAGAATGTCAAATTACTAGGTCGTAATTCAAATAAGGTTGAATCCAAGCTACATTATTAGTGCATATAGGGCAATATCCTAAATTAGCAAGTCTCACCACATTTCGAAGTAATTAAATCCTTTACATAGATGAATTTGAGCAATTCAAGTGATCTCTAGGTTTAAATTACATTGTTTGCTAGAAAATGATTTGAATCCCAGTTTAGAAATGAAAGTGGTCGAAAATGAGTGTTTATAGTTTTCCCTTGTTTGAGAAAGTGTTGCAAGACACAGACATAGTAATGTCTTTTCAAAGACTACAAAAGACATTAAACTAGAAGGTTCATGCCCCAAAGGGCAATCGATTAGCCCTATATACCCCCTTAAGGGAGTAGACAACAAAATAGAGTCATCGAACGTTCCCTCAAAATTAAGAAAATGACACGATCTAGTGGCAATGGAGGTGAAACTATTGATTTGCCCAAAGGCAACTATAATCAGTAAAGGTGGCTAAGTCATTGATTTTCCCAAAGGCAGTTATAATCAATAACAAAGGGTGGGGCACCGATTTTCTCAAAGGTGGTTATAATCAATAACTGAAGGTGGAGACATTGATTTACCCAAAAGTGATTCTAATTAGTGACACAAGCATTTGCCCTAGTAGGGCAGAGGGTCAGAATAATGATTTGCCGAAAGGTGGTTATAATCATTAAACATGTTGAAAAAGAATAATTCACCCAAAGGTGATTATAATCATTTGCATGTTTAAATTACGTGATTTAAAATGAGTTTACCCCAAAAAGGCAAAATAAATCATTGATCGATCGGGAAAGAATTTGTTACGTCTAGACAAATTAACAAGGGGAGCTCATGCAAAAAACTCATAAAATGGATTTACGATGAGCTAGTAAAGAATAACATGTTTATAGCCTAAGTGTAAGTATGAAGATACACATTCAAACTAACATGCGATATAGGTAGAAAAATAATATTTTTAAATGGGTCTTGGAAGAGGCCTAATAAGACAATTTGGTTATAAAATGATCAAGAAATAAGGCATATAGGATCAAATGACATGTAAAACAAACTACAGAGGTGAAAAATACACTTCATAGAGTAAGCAAAATGAACCTTAGGCCTTAAGAGGAGTAAAAATTCAAATTATTTAGGTTATATATTCACCCATAGGGTGGAAAACAATTCATTTTCACCCTAGCCCCTTTGAAATCTAAGCTGTAGTTTTGCACACAAACTAGTTGAGAGAAATGACACGTGGAGGAGCACAATGACACGTTAATGACTGGGTGAGGGAACACATGCAACTGCCACATGATGGGTCACTGGTATGTATTCTCACTTTCATCATTAATGTCATTTATTTTATATTTATTACTATCTCTAGGTTAAAAAGAGTGAAGTCATCATTTTTATTTTAAGTAAAATGGAGGCTTCACCAAGGAAATTGATGACTTCATATGATGTCATTATTCTTGAAAACAATGAATTCATAAAAAAAATGGAAATTTTTAAAACAATGATTTCACCCAAGAAAGTGCCAAAACACCAAAATAATGACTTTATCCTTTGGGAAAATGATAACTTCACCCTAGAATGCAAAACATTTGGATTAGGGGACCCAACAGGGGTCCAACCTCTAGGAGAGAGTGATAAATAGTCTTGGTAAGGTAGACATAGGCTCAGATAGTATCATAGATATAGGTTGACACTAATCTATCTATGATTATAGGAGTGACTGGTAGTTTTGATAGCATGAGAGTGATGCTCCCACTGCTTACGCACATCACAAATCTAGATTGTGGAGATGACTAGCTTTTATAGGATTTGGACTTGTATGATGTGGTGTGGATGCTAGTTATTCATATGGATCAAGCTTTTTTGAGTGTGTTGGCAAAGTGTTGGCATAGCGAGACAATGACTTTTCACTTGCCCACTAGAGAGGCAACTGTCACTCTTGAGGATACCTGGTGTATCCTCAAGTTACTGATGAGAGGATGTTGACTCTTCTAAACTGATCTAACACAACAACATGTCATATTAAATGACTTGGTTAGTTATCATGGCATTCACATAGCTCATAAGAAGGTACACATAGATCTTATTACTTATACAGATATATGACTTGATGACCTAGCTTCTAGGGATCCTTCACCACTATCACTCATTGACATGAAGGTCATGGTGTTGATGGCTATTATCAATGGCATCTTGCTACCTGACAAGAATGACAAATATTTCCATATGGGTCTTAGAGGCATCATTCATAGTATGATGGATGAGGCCACATAATTTGCATGGGGGCCTGCTATACTAGCTCAGTTATACAAAGATTTACACATAGTGGCATATAGAGGAGGATGCAACATTGGAGCATCTACACTACTAATGGTTTGGGGTTGGGTGCATATCTCTCAATAAGAAAGCAACATGGGCAAAACTCTCCATGAAAATAGCTCTAAAGGCAACTTTGAAGAGGTTAAGACCATGGCAAACATTCATCCACTTACCCCTTTAAGAAGAAAGTAGGCTGATATGGAGATGATCTTGGAAAAGACTCAGACCAAAACAACCATGCAACATTTGCTTTGTACGGAGCTGGTGGAGGAAATCAATAACTTGAAAGGGATGTTCACTTTAAAGGAGGTTCAAATAAAAATCAATAGAGGAATGGTGGTTGAAACTAAAAAATGTAGGGAGATTGATATCACTCCTCCCAATAGGAAAAGAAGAAAAAGTATAATAAGGAGCTGGTGAAGAGATCCCTGGATAAGGAGGAGTGGACCCCGCTCCACATAAGAAAGACTCTGATTGAAGAAACCTACTAAGGACCAAACAAAAGAATAATACGAAAATACAAAGAAAAACTAAATCTGGTAACAACAAACTTGTTGTCTACTCTGACTTTGAGGGGTCTAACTAGTATCTTCAGCGTTTCCCCTCTATGCATCTTTTTGGTTTATTTTTGTATATTTTTTAGCTAGTGACTACTTACTATTTGTGGCCTACGTTGTCACTATCTTATGTTTGTTCCTCTCTCTTTACATTTAATATTTTCACATATTTATCTAAGGGCACATGACCCTTTTCCTGTTTATAACCATATCTAAAAATATATATATTTGAAAGATATGGATGTTGAAATTGATGCAACTAAAAAAATCAAACTTTAGATTCAATAAATATTATAGAAGGAAAGGATGTAATTTATGTTAAATATGTTTATAAAGTTAAATACAATGTAAATAGTGAAATTGAAAAATACAAGGCAAGACTGGTTGCCAAAGGGTACTCACAAAATCCTAAGATAGATTATAATGAAACTTTTACACTAGTAGCAAGGTTAGAAATTGTGATAATTATTTTGACAATAACAACCCGACATTATTGGAAAATATAGCAGATGGATGTAAAATCAACATTTTTGAACGTATTCTTTGGAGAAGAGGTTTATGTGAAAAACCACTTGTTTGTGTGATTTTAGTTGTGAAAATAAAGTTTATAGGTGGAAGAAAGCATGGGTTTAAATAAGCACCTAGGGATTTGTATAACCACATTGTTTAATATTTTTCAAGCAATAGCTTCAGCAAGAATAACCATGAACCAACTCTCTACATCAAAACAAACAAACAAGATGATAATTTAATAGTTTGCATGTATGTAGATGACTTAATTTTATACTGGAAATGGAAGTTTATCTATTGAAAAGTTCATATCAACAATGAAATAGGATCTTGAGATGATGGGTTTGGATTTAATAATATATTTTCATGGTATTGAGGTTAATCAAACAACCGATGGGATTTTCATATGTCAACCCAAATAGGCAAATGATGTCTTGAAGAGGTTTAGAATGTTGAATAGTAAACCTATTTAACCCTCAAATCTAGATTTTGGGGGAATCTAGGATTAAAAGGGTAGAGATAGCCCAGGGTAAAGGGGTGATAAACTATCTCTTAAGTAAGCCAATTAATTTTAAAAATCAAATAAACATATACTAAATTTGTTATGTCGAGTAATGCTAAAAATAGAAAATATAGTTATGATAGATATTGCAATGATAATGGAAACAAGATACTTCGCTAGTTTCTGATGTTAATATTGATCTAAATCAAGAATAAGAAGAAATTAGACTGGATCTGAATTCTAGATCAATCAACTAATTCTATAAATTATAACTCTATAGTTGTAGACATTTGCTTCGACCTAGAATAGTTGCATTGACACTTATGTTTGACTTGGATGTAGGTGTATAGTAAAAATTACATGTTGAAATTGGATGTAACCACCTAGATGCTTTCAAGTTTTTTATCACCTTCACTCCTGGTGCATTCAAATATGGGTCATGGATTGTTGCTTCTTATCAAATGAGAAAACCCTAGTTCTTCATCTTCATAGTGGCTATGGGAAAAGTGGGTTAATGGGAACATAATGTAAAGTTGCCCCAATTACCCCTCTATCAATGAGAACTACCTACATAGAAAATACTTTGAATAAGGCCTCAAACTTATGTAGTTCTCCCCTACATGTTGAATTGTGTGTGAGTCATGCAATGTGTGATAAGCAAGTATAATATTAACTTAGCTTGTAACTTAGCAAATGTGGTTCATGGGATGCTTCTTCAGTACTTCAGACTTGTATATGTGTTGTCCTTATAAGTGATATGGAAATAAGAGAACATATGGAAGCTTTACCCACTTGAATTCTTGATTGAATGCCTTTAGTAACTTGCATTATGAGTAGATAAAAAGTTGTTAGGTCTGTGTGAATGAATGAGGGTAGATCTTGTATATATACCAATCCTTTTGGATAATATCTCGCATTAACTCATTTAGGCCAACTTTTAGGATATGTTTCATTTGTAAATTGGATGACTTTAGGGCACTGAACACTTGTGTTGGATATGACACATCAGTGTATGCATCTGACTGGGCGAAAGTGCCCAAGTAGTTGGAAAATAGGCACATGTCTAGAACTTGCAGAGATGAAAGGCAAGTAGGTTTATAACACTTTGAGCATGATACAAGGCTTGAGTCATCAGAATGACATTGATCAGACTAAGAGATAAGAAATTTAGGCACAACGAGATAATGTATATGAGCCTTTTGGAATTGGGGAAGGTCTAGAAGGTAAATGTACATCCATGTTATGTATTTTTCAAGTGTACAAGACTGAGGTGCTATGTAATTTAGAAATAGTGTTTACATTTTTTTCCCCTTTAATCTAGTAGTGAAATTTCTAGTTTAAATGAAAAGTAATGTGTACTTACGTGTGTATAATACACCTTGACTTTGATTTAGTGAAGTTTGAGTGCTTTTTTGGTGGCTAACTTGCAACAAAGAACATGTTATATTGTATAATCAGTGCATATAATCTAAAATTGAAAGCATTGAAATTAGTGAAATTGAAAGAGAGTAAGGTTTGGGAGTACACCTATGTATCGATCCAACTACCTTGCCTTTTGGCAATTTGAATTGTAAATATGTAACATTATGAATCACTGAAACTACAATTAGGAAAAAATATAAAATATGGAAAGTGCATATATCTAGAGAGATAGAGAGATATTGGAGGACACATGCCCCCAAATTTGGATAAAATGTGAGTTGCCACCCGATAATTGAGATTAACTCATTCACGCTAGCCAATCATACTTATAACTTGGTGAGTGTGAGCGAACCAAGTTGTACACACCCATTTTGGTATAAGTACATAATTTATAGTCTTTTTATATGTATATACATTTTTAATAAGAATTAGACATCTAGTGACGTCATGTCTCATGAACCTCTTTAGTTCCATCTTATTTCACTTGATTTACTTGTCCCTTGGTCTTGTGTGTTATGTATGTTTATCTTCATCTAGTGTATACTATATATCCTTGATTATTGTGCTTGTTTTATATATGCTTTTAGCCTCTGGACACTTACGTCTATCTTGGACATTAGTGTCTAGCTTTGATGCAACTATCCAGACTTATCTTTTTTATCTTTTTTCATATCTTTTGCTTTGTGATTATTTTGTTAGCCCCCTTAACCCATCCTATGGTTAGCTTTTCACATGTCACTAGGTTTTAAATCAAAGTCAAAAGGTTCTTATATATACAAAGGCTATGGTTTAATTAATACACTTACCTTCCAATTTAAAAGGCAACTCTCTAATAAGAAAGTATTGTTCATTTAAAGCTATAAAATTGCATTACAACACTAAATCAAATATCTAAAGCATTCACAAGTTCAAATATACTATTGCATCACTTGTGCCAAGGGTTACTAGGGGAAAAACATATATTTGGACTGTTACAATTCCATACACATGCATAGGAGGGATAACTACATGCAAGGCTAAGGCCTTTTTAGGAGTATTTTCTATGTAGGCATCACTTAGCAATAAATAGGGTTACTAGGGCTAGCTCGAATCATGTTACTAACCCTTCTTTACCAGGTTGTAAGAGGTAAAATGCAAAAGAACTAGGGTTTCTTATTATCTATATCTATCATATAGCAAATCATAATTTGAGGCATAGAATGATTATAGAGGGGACAACACAGATTTGGTTCAAATTTGAAATCACTCTTGTGTATATCTCTCACTAGACACTTGCCTCACATACGAACATATACATCAACGTTATTATGCCTGACCGACGCAATTGTTTGAAGGTAAAAAATAGTCAGAATATAGAATGAATAAATTAAAAATCTCTAATACAACCCTATGATGAAGCATGATCACTACCACAGTCCATGAAAAATAATAAATAAGATATGCTCTCTTTATCCCTTAGTTTCTTAGTACTTGTTATATTTATTACACATCCTTAAGTGAGATACATTGTTAAAATACTTTATTACATTGTTAAAATATGAACAATACTTGATTAACATTCAAACATATTTATTGCTTGATGTCTCTCTTATGAATCCAAAATCATTAAAACATTTGGTGAACCCATCCTATGTTTGTTGAACTGAAACCCTAGTTTGCATATTAAGGTTTTCACCTTTGAAAATTCATCTCAAATTTCTATATTTTATTTTCAGAATTGTTTTTTCCCTCCATTTTATGGGCATAGCTTAGGAATGCTCAGTCACATTCTTTTTTTTATCCTCCTATGGTGTGTTTGGTTGTCATTTTGAAATACTTTGTAAAATTTATGAAGTTATTAACAAAAGGTTATGAATAGAAGCTACATTATGACCATTTATTTCATCCACCTGATGATCAATGTATTGCATATGAGGACCTAGAAGAACACCAAAAAATAGATAAAGCCACCTTTGCTTACAACTATGACAATGAAAGAACTAATGATGCAAATGCAAATATAACTAAGAAAAGTAGTGATCATGATGCTTCCACTCTTGATTATGAATGTGATGAAATTCCCCTTGGTTATGAGACTTCTTCCATCCCTCTATTTAGTGATACTAAAGAGCCAAAAGATATCCAAAATGATACCATTCCTAATATTGAAAATTAAACTATTACATCCATACCCTCTTTAGTTGGTCCAAAAAGTGTGTGATTATCCCCTTTCCAATGTTGAAAATGTCAAAGAAGTTGAATGTTCCTCCACTATCTCTCATAATGAAAATGTTGATGAAATCAAGTGTCTGACTTCTTCTCCAAGTAATACTAATGTTGAAAATATTATGTCTTCTTTGCATGATTCAAGTGAAAATAGTCCAATTTGTTCTTCCCCACTAGTATGTAAAGAGCAAAATAGATGTCATGTGTCTCCCATTGTGATAATTAAAGAACAAATAAGAGTACAAATGTAAATCTTAACACCTATATAACTTGCATTGTTCAGGGACACAACAAAAGTCCCAAATATGTGATGTATCTTTTTCAAAGGTAACCATGTAAATTCAAGCAACAAAAAACCATGTTTCCCAAAGGTTTCGTAATGAAAGAATATTCTAAAATAACTAGTAAGGATGAAAATGATAGATAAATATTCCTTTCTCACATAGAAATGATACAACTAAAGTAGAAAGTGATATTACATTACTTACTCCTCCTTCTATAGGATGTGACACTCCAACTCAAAGTGAAAGTGACATCTTTACATCTTTGTTTCTTCCCTTTCCTCCTTTGCATTTTCTTCTCAAAAATTGAGTGTGCCTCAAAATGAACTTATACCTCCTACTCCTATAATATGTCATGAAGTTCCAAGAAATGTAGCACCTTGTAATGATAATAATATTAAACTTTGTGTTATTCCACAAGATATACCTGCATCTGTAGACACGAGTGTTCCTTAACCAAACATTAGAAAATCATGCGAAGAGGCCACTTTAGAAAATAATAAAGAGCCCATCATTCATATGTTTTATACTAGTGATAGTTTACAACCACTAGCAAAAGCCTCGACCTTTTCTTATGACATGTTATCTATTATGACTACCATTGGATATTTGCAATAACAAGTCAATACTCTAAAATTCCAAGTTTCTTCTCATGAAGCTATTCTTGAGGAGAATACAATAATAGAGTAACCTATTATAAGGGACGTGTTTGAGTACCCTTATCCTTAAAACTTAATTATGCCTAAGTTCTCATCCTTTGATGGTTAAGGGGACCCTACTACTCATTTGCAACAATATACACACTCTTTTGAACACTGGACCCAAAATGGAAGCTTGTTATCAAAGGTTTTTTATCGTAGCTTAAACTAAGGGGCTCTTGATTGGTTTTATACTTTGCCAAATGGTTCATTATCAAATTTTAAACAACTTGAAAATGCATTTTTATCACATTTTCATTGTTATACCTTACCTAAATTACCATTAGATAATTTTCAAACATTAAAAAAAATAAAAAATGAGATTATACAAGATTATATTATTTAATTTAAGGATGTTATGTATTCCTTACATCACACACCCTCAAATTTGGAAATATAATTTATATTTAGTGGAGGTATTATTTCTCCACTAAGAGAAAGATCATTGCATAAGCCCTTTGCTTCATTTGAGATTTTATATTGGGATGTGCACAAATATGTGTGTGCTCTAATGAATACATAAACCAAGTTATTAATTTTTCCACTCAAACCCACACATGGTAAAAATCTTGTTTACAAGGTAAATAAAAAAGTTTCAAAACCTCTTTTACCATTCCAATAGCCTTGTATAGAACTAACCCCATATGTCACAAAAGAAACAATAAAGGTGTTGAATAAAGGAAAGGAGAATGTTTATAGAGTATCTCCCATAATTAGACCATATACCACTCCAAAATGATAACCTCTTTTATTTGATTGGTACCAAGATAACTCACATGTCATATTATGAACATTATTGGATAAACGATTGATCAAACTCCCTCCTAATTCACATTACCCAAATAAAAAATTTGAAAAGGAAAAAGGACAACACTTTTAAATTTACCATGGTATTAATGGTCATTGAGATAATGAGTGTTTTTCTCTCGAGCAAAAGCTTATATAGTTATCCGATCATGTAATCATTACATATCGAAAAGACATATCCAGACCTATTTCACATACTTATCCTAGAGGCTCATCTAAGAAGGTTGAGACATTCCATGTTGAACCCTAAAAGGAACACATGATCTATTGACCTTAACAATAAAATAACCTCTAATAGAAGTTCTTATAATGTACTCTCCCCCAAGACTGATCTCTCCCACATGATCCTATCGAGGAACCATTGGTTGATCAAGTCCCTCATAAAGAGACATAGGGAGATGGTAAATTTACACAACAGATATGGGTACCCAAACAATTTTATACATATTCACAAGATCTTTCTATATATACTTTAGAAACGATTATAGAAACACAATCCATAGTCCTATTTACATATGAAAATTATAGTCAAGCTTTCTTATATCCCATCAGGTTTCATTGCCTACGGTGATTTATTTATTGTTAATATAATACATACATATAAAAAATACACTTACTTGTTACACAAATTTACCAAAACCTAACATACACCATGAAAATAAATGCAATTAATAAACTATATAATGACCAACAAAGAATCAAATAGTGAAAATATATTTGATACCAAATAAAATCCATGTGAGCAATGTCATATATATAAGCTGATACAATGTTTTTACAAATAATTATATCAATCATAAGTTGGGGCATATCCCCTAGGGTATACTCTTTATCACTGTCAACATCTACAAATCCAACACCTCTAGAGGTAGATGCACCATGATCAAACTATGAGCCCCATGCACATGATAACATGCGTATTCTTTCCTCAAAATCACCTAGCCACCACACTGTACCCTCATGCTCTCATCTCAAAGCATCATAGTGCTTAATGAGTGTCTGCATAATCTTACTAGAAATCCATTATGGGATGTCCCATCTATCCATATCCACCCTTAACTCCTCATTCTCTGTGGCTATAGTATGGTATGTTTCCACAACTCTCATACCAAGATCAAATAATAGTGCATGCACACCGATAACATCAAAAAATCTCTAAATGAAACCATCTTCGACTATGTCTATAGGCACATTGTGAGTAAGGGCATGAATTTCCCGATCTACCATGGTTGATCACTCTTGATTACCTACACACATTTGAGATAATACATTGGTTAGTGACATATATAAAAACCAAAAATTTATAACCATATCAAATTCAAAACATAAAACTATAATACCCACATGTGCACATAATGGTCACCTTATTTATTGGTGTTAGTCCTCTAGGAGCACCATCTCCTGCATCACCACCTATCTCTCTACCACCACCCTGTGATGTAGGAATGACACCTAGAGCAAAATTTATAATAAGAAATAATAAATGCCATCATGCTTTGACCCACCACTGCACATTCCCATCAGTACACCCCACATCATCTCCTACTACTAAGGGAACCATAAGATCTCGCTCATCACCTGCATGGGGATAGTTTTACAATAATAGGTGGTTGCTTATCATATGATATATGACCACTCTATACTTTTTGATTCTATGGATACAATGTTGAGGGCACTCCTTGATCAATCCCAAACTATCATAAAACTCAATCATACTGAAACAACTCATACATACTTGGAAATTGATCAATCAACCACATACTAACATGGACCCTCTATAACTCATTGCTATCTTTGGGCCACCCAAGAAAACTCTTGTAAGGACAACATATAATTTGATATGGAGACAGCCTATCTAAGGCAATATGGTACTCTTTCATTGTATAAATTCTACCATGTGGGAATACCCACTACTCTGAAAAAACCTATGGATGAGCCCATCTAGGGAGGGGACCACCAACTAGCCATGATACTATGATATACTCATAGATCCAAACATGTAATAGGGTAGCCAGTCTAATACCCACACCATGGATCTTTAGCGTAAACTTATAGAGGTCCATGTATAAGTGGGCTAATATAGTATGGCCCCATGAATACCTTGTCCTATCCATCTCAATGTGATGTACTATCTGATACATCTGATAAGAAATATCAATATTCACATCCTTCATAACTACAAATGATGCCAATACCACACAAATAAACTTCTGCAACCATGGAACATCACCTCTAATAATGTCATGAAACAAAACCATACTACTTGACTCTACCTCAAGATCCCTTTGACTAGTAAAATATACATGAGACCACTAAATATAACATTGCCTACCATCATCAATAGCTTGATCTCTCTCACCCCTAATCAATAGCCAAAAAATTTGAAACACATCCTTTAAGGTGATGGTCATCTCACCAGTAGGAAGCCATAATATACATTCATTTGGATTCCACCTCTCTACTAGGGCTATGAGGAGGTGGATATCATATAGGATCTATCCCAAATGGGCCACATGCCCCAATACCACCTGATCAATAGCAACTTAGTCAACTACATCCATACCTAGGTCTACTAATATCAAATAATGTCACCCATGCCATAACTCTAAAATATGAACATCCTTTTATAATTAAGAAAATAACAATAAAAACTTGTTAGTGATCATATTTTGATGTAAAAATAGAAAAATATCAATTAATCATACACAACATAAAGAGACATTAGTGTCGAATGCTAGAATCCATGTGAGATAGAAGCATTGGATGCTATCATTTGTGCATGATGAAAATGCTAGATGTTAGCATTTGAAGCTGGACACTTGCATCGATATACTGATACATGCATCTAGTACGTTGATGCAAGCATCTAACCTCCTACAAAAAATCCCTAAAAATATAAGCAAAATACAAAATTTTAAAAAACTAAAATTACCAATAAATTGTCATAAAGTTACTAGCTCAAAAAAATCCTGAGAAGCTAAGGCACTCCAGAGCACATAAATCACATCGGGTGAGGTGATCTTCTGCATGACATTGTTCTTTTGTATAATCAGAGCTCAAAATTCATTAAAATTCATAATGTAAATGATTTAAATATTCTATTACAACCCACCTAATATACCTGTTATGACTAAAATTTTCACCCTAGGAGAGGTTGTTCAAGCCTCTCCAAATTTGGCTAACATGGGATTACCTCTAGTATTGTAGGTTGCCTATAATAGAGGTAAACCTCTAGGTTAAATGGCTAGCTCCCTTGATTTATCTTTTAGGTTCACACTACACTAGGCTAATCACTATCAGGGGTGAAAGGGATGAAGGAAACATAAAATAAACCTATGCTAATGAGGTGATACACCAAAGATAAGTCCACAAAACATATTTGCATCTGCATTAAGAATGAAGACTACTAAAATTGACCTTAACTCATTCTCCTTCTAGCATAAGTATTTCTCATAGAAGTAGATTGATATGCATATACATAGGTGGGTGAAAATAAGGTCTGATACTAGACACTACTAGTCTCTCTCACACTTCAAGACACACTTAACAATCACATACACTTTATGAAACTTGCTAGAAGAGATATCACTCACAAAAAAAATGCAAGGGCAGAATGAAAGCAAGGAGAAGACATTCATCACTTATCAACCACATAAACCACTTAACATACTTAGGAAAGAGATTGTATATATAAAATTAACTTCATAATCTTATTCAAAGGAAAAACAAGGTGCCAAACTAGTAGGGCTTTGCCATACTAGGTTTGTACTAGATACAAATGCCAAAAAGGCTTGCATATATAAAACATAGGAGAGGAGAGAGAAGAAGAGAAGTTCAAGAGTCATAAATCCAAGTGTAAAGTTATTAAAATCAATTACAACATGAGAGAATGAGGTTGAAAATAGGTCAAGAAGATGTCATGGACAAGTGTTCATAAAAAATGCATCATTCTCTTTCAAGTTGGCATAGAGACTCTTTACTATCCTTCTTGAAACTGTTTGCTTGATGATGAGTTTACTTGATAGTCCAAAACCACCTTAGGAGTATTTTAAACATATGTATTGTCCTAAAAAGAGGAAATCTTGATTATTATGGTCATAATATACTCCTCAACTGATGAACTCCTCATGGATATTTGTTGTGCACTATTTTGTAACCACTCACTAGCACTTCTAGGCTTGTCTTCACATTTATCACTAAATTGACCTACAATTGCTTAGTAAAATATGATGAAGATGTGTTAGACACATGTACAATACCACTTTGTACTCTAGTATATCAAATAGACCTCCAAATATTAAGTGTTCCATTTCTCACTTTCCAATTTAGACAGTCGTGATCCTTCTCATTTTCTGTCCAAGACTTCCTATAATGAAAAGTGTAGTAGAGGGATTTTCATGCAAAATTGAGGTGAGATATGAGTATTAGGCGTTGGAATAATTACCCATACACCTTATAAAATTATTCTCACTCATCAATCCCCTTATTCACCAGTGAAACACATCAAGTCTGACAAGAAACACAATATTAGGTCTAATCGTATAGATGACAATATGGATCAATTGGGTAAAAATGAGATTGAGGGATTTTCAAACATCCAAAAAAATTTCATGGCCATTTTACCCCTCTTGGATGAATTTCCATTTGTTTCTTCTCCATCAAGTTCTTAAGAGGGTCTTAGGAGGGTTTTGGGTCACTTGAGTTGTTAATGATTGTTCATAAAATCTAGACATCCAAATCTTAAAAAACCACTGAGAACAAGTTAGGGACCTCATTAAATTATTCCCAACTCCTTTAGGCACCATGCATAGTATCCATATTTATGTGAGCAAAATAAAGTGTCCTTCAAGCTCCTCTTATGCATTTTGAGGAGGCTTGAGAGGAAAATAGTCTTGAATGACCAATTTTATGTTGTTTACTACAAATTGATAGGTCTAATCAACCTTATAATCTTCCTTTAATGTTCTCTCATGCCTTAGAAAGAGCATATGATCATTTGAAGCAAGTTAGAGGCCATGAGGGTTTAGGCCTAATAGGCCTAGACTATATTATCTTAGTATTTAACCATTTTGAGTGTTTCTAATGACTATGAGGTCTTGTAACACTTTTTTAATCTTCAGTAAAACTCTATGCAATGTCCAAAAATCATTAAAATATCTTCCCTTCATCCTTTTATGCTCCCATGAACCATGTCTGTATACTTTTTTGCTCAAAGAGTGTCCTCTATCTTAGACAAAACAAAGGGTACTTTCACTATTCATCTAACTCAACTAAGGCTATGGAAAGCTTGATTGGGTCATGAAAACAATCTTCACAAAGTTTAAAGGCTTGGTTACATATCTAGAAGTCTTAATGCCTCAAATTCCTTAAGATTGATTTCTGGGACTATGACTGTAGGTAGGGTTTTAGTTGTTTGTAGGTTGGGGTTCAAAACCCTGTTTGATCAACTTTTATCCTATTTTCCTTCTCTTTGAGAGTCATATGGGAATTGTGTCACTATGAGAGTAATCTAAATTAATATTATTCAATATATACCTCTGCCAACCAACTTGCATATTTTGTTGCTCAGGTGGTCCACTGTATGTACCGACTGTGTCCCTTATAGGTGGCAATTAGGGAATAATTGGAAAGATTCCTGGTGATGACTATGCAAATTTGAGAATTATATTTTACACATTTGATTTCTTTGAAGTCATCAGAGATAATTTCACACTTACACATATCCAAGTCTGCCTTGAGACTATACTCTCATCCACCACCATCAACAAGCACACTATGTGTCTGCAATTAGACTGTAGATGTTGCTTAGGAGATATGAGACTCTCCTGTAGGTGAAGATGTGATTGAAAGTTGCTTCATTATTTTGATTCTTCTTAAGGTTATTAATAATATCTCTCATATGTATGAGCTTGTCTTATACTTACAGACTATGCTCTCATATCTCACTATAGGTCTTTTTTGTATTGCAAGTTTTAGGTTCATTTTGACTCAATGCATTATAGATTTCACTGAGTATCTTCAGTATAAAACTGACTAAGTTTGAAAGCTTACTTACCATCATTTTTTTGACTTAAAAACTTCTTTTCATATTGAGAAGTGACATCTCCATCTAGGATATAAGAATAGAACATCAAGGCTCACATAAACCTTATTAGCTTCCATCAACAAAAGACATCATATTAGGTAGAAACCTTATTCAAAGAAAATAAGGTAATTGTTCCCACTTTGCATCTTTCTCAATCTTGCACTTATAGACATTACTTAAGGGGGTCTTAACTATAGTTTATGAACCTTGAGTGACTTGAGAATATCATTCAGGTCTTGATACTATTCATAAACTATTTCCTGGGTTTTAGATAGCCCTATAATTCTCTATGCATTCCTACAGGCGACTGTGGGTGACTATGTACATTGAGACTCTGATTAGTCCTTACTGTATTAGAATTCTATCTCAATGAACTTCCAAGTCCTTCAATTCAAATATTCCATGGATAAAATAGCTTCCATGGTTTGAGATGAGAGACATAGGTGCATTACCTTTGATATGAAGCCATTGATAAAGAATAAATCATTACAACTATGGAAACACTATCTTGCATACCAATAATGCTCATTCCTTATCACAATGAGAGTGAACTTACTTAATTTCCATGATAACACATGAAAACCAATTTGAAAATAACATGGAATGAAGGAAGCTAATCTAAAATACTATATACACCATTTGATTCACATAGGTAACTACAATCAGATGATGAAACTGAGGGTATTGGGGTTATGCAAGCATTTTGAAGGTATGAACAATCTTAAAGATTATTCATAGAGAACAATCCACCAATATGAAAATCATTACCATGAAATGAGAATATATATAGACTACTTACATCCACCAAGTGAATTCACCCTAACTCTACCTACCCTGTCCGTATTAGAGGAAAACCATTTGACTTCTTTGACTTGCCCAAGGGAGTGAAGAGAGAGATAGATCAATTTTTACCATTTTTGGAGCTATAAAATCCATCTAAGCATGGATATGACTTGTGGGACCTGAAGGGACACTCTTGAAGTAATCATGCATGCCAAAACTATTATGTACTCTGTACAACAATTGAAACTCCCCCTTTTTATAGATAAACTCCTTTGTATGTTGAACCTGCATTATGTTAGTTTGAAAACTACTACATAACATTACCTAACATGGCACACATTGGATATCCTCTTGACATAATTTTATTATTGTGTAAATTGTATAACTTCATTAAATGTCCCAAAAGGACATAAAATGTCACTAAGGACAAATAAATATGACCAAGATGAGACATAGTATGTGACTTCATTTAAGACCATGGTGGACCAATTTCCAACTTAGGAGACCCTATGGAAGTTTGAAATTGTAAGGGGTTGAATTATTTGACTAGGGGTTCAAATTAGTCAATAATACCAGTTTGACATCAACTTTAAATCTGCATATCTTGAACCTCGAGAATCCAAAATTGAAACTGCAAGTTGCATTGGGATGTAGACAATGAGCCCTTCCATATTATACCAAATTAAAAAAAATTCAAACATTGTAAAAATTCACTAATTTTTTTGCTACATAGATATCCTACTAAATTGTAAACACTACCAAAAATAATGTTTCAAGTTATTATCCACAATATTTCAAGAACAATATAAAGTGAATTATATCAAGCACATAATCCATTTTCCTTTTACAAGGAGACAACCAATAGAAACTTTATCCTCTCCTCCCAAAAGTGGGGCATATTTGTATGGTCATGTTTATAAAAATGTTCTACATAATCAAAAATAGTTTTCACATTCTCTAGATTCAGTGGGGGCATGCCTTGGAAGCATGACCTCCACACCTATTCATTATTCAATATTCCCAGTTTACAATGGGGGCATGTTTTGGAAAACATGTCTCCACATTGGTACTTATATCAGTTTTCATATTTATCCATATATAGTGGGGGCATGCTTTGGAAGCATGTTCTCCACACTTATATAGTTTCCAAATTAGTAAAAACATACACAATATAAGATTTAGATTCATAGTTATGGTAACATTATATACATTGGTAGCATTTGTTATACACAATTTCAGCATGAGATATATCTAAGGTTCATTTTCTATGCAACATGTGATAAATATTTTAAAATATAAATAATTTTCAAATTCCAAAACTCTTTTTATGGACTATTACCACATCATAAACACTTTTATATACTAATACCCTGATCGAGCATTAATAGATTGTATTGATCCTTGTTTGTAATGGTTGGTTCTTCCTTTTTGTGTGATTGGAGGGATTAAATCATCTAATATCATTAAGTTTTGTGGATGAAATTGATAACATCACTCACTCTATGCTGAGGTGTATATACATATCTTTTTCACTTGAAATGTGCTCATCGGGAAACAATGTTCTTGATGATTGAAGCACCACTCTTCCTATTCTAAGTTGGGGGCGTGATCACCTCCCAACTCTCCCTACTCTAGGTACAACACCACCATGGTGAAACACACTTTACCACTTATAGACTCACTCATCTTCTTAGCCAGAAGATGAATGAGGTTATAACCCCCTATCTACTTCTCCAGTTTCTAGCACTCTAGATCCATTTTTATATGTGACATATACACAAGTGTACTCTATCCATGTTCTTTATTTATGCTACTTTTTAGTATTGCTTACATACAAATTATATACACTAATTTACCTTTTTAGAATATGCATGTTTGTAGGTAATGTTCAAGATGAAAGATTCAAGAAAAATGTAAGCAAAGACAAGGTGTATTGTCCACATCATTGTATGCATTTTCTTTTTCTTTAAACTAGTAGTTCTAGTTTTTCTTGCATCACTAGATTAAAGGGGGGAAAATGTAGACACCCATTTTGGTACAAGTACACATATTTCTTGTCTTATTGTATGTATATACCTTTTTACTAAGAATTAAACATCTAGTGATGCAGTCTCTCATGGAACTCTTTGGTTCCATCTTATTTCACTTGATTTACCTACCCCTTGGGCCTGTGTGTTATGTCTATTTATCTTAATCCAGTGTATGCCAAAGATCACTACCTATTATGCCTATTTTATTTATGTTTTTAGCCTCTGGACACTTGTGTCTATCTTAGACACTAGCATCAATGTTAGTGTCTAGCTTTAATGTAACTGTCCAGACTTATCTTTTTTATCTTTTTCCATATCTTTCACTTTGTGACTGTTTTGTCAACCCTCTTTACCCATCTTATGGTTGGATTTTCACATGTCACTAGGTTATAAATCAAAGTCAAAAGGTTCCTATTTATACAAAGGCTATGTTCTAATTAATACACCTACCTTCCAATTTGAAAGGCAACTCTCTAATAAGAAAGTATTGTTCATTTAAAGCTATCAAATTATACTACAACACTAAATCAAATATCTGAAGCATTTAAAAGGTCAAATATACTATTGCATCACTTTTACCAAGGGTTACTAAGATAAAGAACATATAGTTACATTGTTATAATTCCACACACATGCATAGGAGGGAGAAATATATGAGAGTCTGAGGCCCTCTTAGGCATATTGGCTATGTCAACAACACTTAGTAATAAACACAATTGCTAGGGCTAGCTCAACTCACATTACGAACCCCTTTTTACCAAGTTGTAATAAGTACAATGTAAAGTAACTTGGGTTGTTCATTATCTGGATCTAATATACACGTGAACATAATTCAGGCAATATAATGATTACACAGGGGGTAACATAGGTCTAGTCCAAATTTGAAGTCATTCCTGTATATATCTCTCATTGGACACTTACATCAAATACAAATATATGCATTAACATTAATATCCTTGATTGTTGCAATTATCTGAAGGTAAAAAATAGTTAAAATATAAAATGAATAAAGTCTAATTCTCTAATACAACCATGTGATGACTCCTAATCACTGCCACAGTCCAAAATATATCAAATAAGATACACTCTCTTTATCCTTTAGTTGTTTAGTACTTATTGTATTTATTGCACTTGCTTAAATGAGATATATTATCAAAATATTATATTACATTATTAAAATTTGAACAATACTTGATTAGGAATCAAACAAATTTATTGCTTAATGTTTTTTCTATGAATCTAAAATCATTAAAACACAAGTCAAATTACACTAAAAAACTGGTGAGGTTGGATGATGTAATTAAGTCCAACCTATAAA
Source organism: Torreya grandis (assembly GCA_037957365.1). NCBI lineage: Eukaryota > Viridiplantae > Streptophyta > Pinopsida > Cupressales > Taxaceae > Torreya > Torreya grandis. The sequence goes on along the minus strand of JARHVA010001661.1, from coordinate 2,244,831 downwards.
CTTGGCAAGATTTAAAAATTAAATCACCTCAATCATACCAAAAGTGAACCAACTACTACAATATATTGGCTCAATATAGTTTATAAAAGTCCAACATAGTGGGTGATAGTCCATAAAAGTATTTGAAATCTAAAAGCTGATTTGATTTTGTAAAATTTAGGTGTTCTTTACATAACATATGCACCTTAGATATGTCTCATGTTGAAATTGTGTATAACAATAGAACAAATGTATAGAATTCTATCAAAAATGTGTATATGAATCATATAATTATGTAATTTGGACAATTTTAAAACCGTGTAAGTGTGGAAAACATGTTTCCAAAACATGCCCCCATATAATATGAAATTAAGAACTGGTGTAAGTGTGAAGAACATATTTCTATTACATGCCTCCACTGTATATCTAAAACTAAGAACAATGAAAAAAGTGGAATCCATGTCTCAATGACATGCCCCCACTTTGAGGTGAGGGGAAGTAAAAACTAGTAATCACCTTACCTAAAAAAGATAAGATAAATGTATAATCTATGTATGAACCATGTAGCATATAAAAGGAACATGTCTAGTTAGATATATCATTGAATTTCAAAACATGTGATCACATCAGATACTAAGATGCATGATATAGAGCATGGAAATGCATAGATAGTAACAATACAATTTCAACAAGTAGTCAAGCACACACACAAGAGCATTCAAAATCAAATCAAAAGATAATGGTCCAAGGAGACCAAAAATAAGGGGCATGTCCAAATGCCACACAATCAAAGGGATGTGACTTAGTCAAATGCCCACAAAAGCCATAATGACATATTAAAATGTCAAAATACAATAAGGAATGACATATTCAAATGTAAAAGAGGCAACCAAAAGCGTAGGGGTCATAAGCAATGGAGCATATTCAAATATTCAAACAATAAAAACAAGACACTCAAAGAAATGCATACAGGAAAGGTATAAACAACTAGCACAAACATATCATAGTAGTCCTTAGATATATATATTAGCAAAAAAATGTTAAGTACCTAGCATATCAATTACAATATAAAATATGTAAGCATGGATGAAGGCATGTGTAAATAATGTAAAGTGACCATAGAATGATATAACCTAGATGTATTATGATCAAAGAAGATGATGCCGCCAATGTCCATATGACATGAGTACAGGGAAGGCCCAAAATATGAAAGTGCATAGATCATGTATCTGTGTATGCTTGAATCACACTAAAAAATATGCATGAAACATGTTTATATATAAAGAAATGATATGTTATCTACCAACATGGAACCAACAAAATATATGTCAAGGAACTAATAGAACATGTGAATGTTGAAAATATTTTTGGGTTTTTGATTTTTTTTAATTTTTTGGATTTTTGGAAAGGTGCTATGGAATAGTAAAAGCTCCACTAGAACCCAAGGATCTCATAAGTGAAATGGCTCTATGTAGGCCTTGTATCATGTGTGTCATATTCACATGTTGTGTAATTAGTATTTTCAAGATCATACCAATCTTTTGTAGTATTAAGATCTGATGTAGGGGCATCTTATAAGGACCCCAAAGTTGAATCATTTTTGTCTTAAGGTAGTATATTAAGTGTTTCATGGGTGTTAGAGGTCTTGAGTAGTCATAAGGTGGAGTCTAGGTAGTCCCGAGATGCATAGAATTTGAATTTTAGCTTTTCTTGCCAAAAACTTCTTTTAAAATTTTGAATCTTGCCAAGCCTTTTTAAGGAATATTATATGTTTGTGAAGGTGGTACAGTGTCACAAAAACATGTATAATGGGTTTAAAAAATATATAAGGTTCATAAAATGTTCATGAGTCTAAGGTCATGGTTTTATATAGTTCATATTGTGCCAAATCGAGAATAATGCAATGTAACCAAAAGACCTTTATGAAGGAAAGGAACCAAGAATTAGCTATACATATTTCTAGGGAATATATGTGTCAATTTTTGTTTTTCAACCACACATTCCATTATATGGATATGGGTGAATAGATATTGAAATAAAACTTATTGAAAAAAGAATGTCTTTGGTGTAAGATTTCTGTGTGTAATGAGTTTGTATGATGGAACCGAGTATAAAATGTGTTTGGAAAATCAAAGGGGTGAGTAGCTTTGTTTAATGTTGTTGATATTTTTTATGCTTTATTTTGATATAGGTAACGCAAATTGAGTTGAAATTAAGTCACTTTTAAGAAGACAGTCAAGACTATTAAATAGGGAATGCAATCTCACAACTTTGTTCAAGGAATAGTCTGAGTATTCAATCTTTTTCTCTTTTGAGTTTTGTGGAGGATTTATAAATGGAAAAATGTATGAATATTTATATAAATATTGTTATAATATTCTATTTTCAAAAGGTTGTAAGTTTCAATTTGGTCATAGTCCTTACTCCTTGAAAGTATATAGTCTTCAAATTCAGAACTCTGTTCACTGTGATATTTTGCATTGAATCTTGTTTTTGATTCAAAATTGATGGGAAGGGGTTTATAATGGTAATAGGATATGGAGAAAAACATATTGTAGGTTAAAGAGTCTTTAGATGTGGAAATATAGAGAGACCCTACATACCCCTGTTTCTAACATTTAGAATACAGTATAAAAAGACTGAGTTTTCTTATTTGTGAATGATCTGGGAGTTCTAAGAACTTGAGTATTAAATGAAAAAGTTGTAAGAATACTACAAATACCTAATATAAGAATTATATTACCTTGAAACCATTGGTTGGTTGTTATATTCAATTTTTTATAGTCTTAGCCTACATAGTTACTTCAACCCTCACTTTTAGGGTTTTAACCATAAGGAGAGATTCATCCCTTCAAAATTATTGAAAATTTGTAATATAATGTGTCTTAGGGTATATTAAGTGATTAAAGTGGGTTAATACCTAAATAATCTATATTCCATACTATACTACCCTATAGGTAGTCAACTAGCCTAAGAGACCAAGTGGTAAAGAACGAAGTTGGACTTAGGAAAGGAGTTGAGGCACAAAATTAATTGAAAAGCAAGATTGGCCAAAGAGGTGGTCAAATATAATTTTTGTGTGGTCAAAGGTCTATATTATGGTCAAACCTTGAAGATTTATGCATTTAGAGGGCTAATTGGAGAGTCAAGTAAGCCTAGAAGTACAATATTTTGCAAAGGAGCCTAACCCAAGTTTTTGTGTGAAGTAATAACATGGAAAAGGGTTTCAAAAACCTGATTATTTTTCCTTGAAGTGTCTATGTATGAAATTGAACAAGTGTTTTCTCCCCAGGGCTACAAGCCAAGTTAAATGCTAAAGAGAGAAGTCAGTAAATAGACAAGAGGGAAATTATTTTAAGGGTTTGAAAGGCATTACATGAGCAAGGACAAGGAGTCCTGAGGTAGCATATATGTTATTGCACAAGCTTAGATAAAAGGCCTTTGTTAAAGATCCTGAATACTTGCAAGTTAAGAAGAGCTCTACATCATGATCATACCAATTTTCTATGTTAGTAGTATAGGAAAGATGTAACTTCTTAGGTTATTCTTGAACATGTGATATGTTTGTTTGATCATCTATAAATAAATAATGAACAACACCATAGATTGGAATTTCCTTCTTGAAAATTTGTTTTCTTGAGTATGTTGATCATTATTAAAATGTTACATCTCATTATGGGATAGATAATAGTCATGTATCTTTTCTTACGCACTAGGAAAAGATGTAATTTGTGCCTTGACTTCTTTATTTGATGATGAAATCATAATTTTTTTAGTTTTGCACTTAACCTATTGTTCCTCTATATATGGAACAAATATGATGTTTGGATCCTTGAAATTCATATTTGTATATTTTTATTTTGTAGGCATGTCTTGCTCTAACTTGGCCTTTTGAATGTTTTTTTGCTTTATGTTTGGAATTTGCAACTGTTTTGTCTCTGAATTATTCTTTAGTACCCATATTTGTTCATTTTGCACTTGCATTTTAGGAGAGATACTCATATTGTGAGTGGTTTTCTTAGTTTTTTTATCAATGATATGATCTCCACTACCTTTGTGACTTTGTATTTATTTTTTTAAAGTAAAAAAATAATTTTTATGATGGCCATGCATTCTATGATATGCACAATAGTATTTGGATCTCCTTATAGGATGTAGGGGAGGTAATTCAATCACTTTGTCTTGAATAATTTATCTTAGGATTTCACTTGGACTCTTAGTGTCCTTTTGGTCACTTTTTAAATCACTTATTATATATGTATTTTGTTTTAGCTTTTCATTTAGATAAGAAATCTTGTTTTACACAACATTGGTAGATGAAGATGCAAACACATGATTAAGACTAGTGTGTTTTGGATTTTGGGCACATGGAATATGATTTTCTAATAATGTGATCTTTGAACTAAAGTATTGAATTTTATTTTGTAACTCTTCTATTAAATTTATCATAATGGTGATTTGATATTTTAGGGATTCATAAGCACAAACCCTAGGTGTTTCAGATTGAAGATACACACATATACCATCTACCTTACCCCTTGAAGGATTGATAAATGGACCTAGTTAGAGGGATGGAATATATAACACTCTTTAGGGGTAGGAGGAAGAAGACGTTCATTTTTAGCCATTTTAAATGTTCTAAAATCTGTTTTGAAAATAAAAAAAAAGAGACATACAAATTCTAACATTCTAATATAACACAATAAGGATATAGAAATTTCAAACTATGGGCTATTTTTTTTGAAAATATGAGATGAGATTTTATAGAAAAATAGGAAATGAGATGAACACAAAAAAATATGGAAATAAAAGTACAATTTACAGCTTACAGGTCTAAATTTACTAAACAAAGTAAACTGATAACTTTGAAAAATACATAAAATATTTTAGAAAATAAAAAGTGGTTTTTGTATACATAAACATAGTTATGAAAAACCTCTGAGTAATTTTAAACTTGATCTATTATGAATTAGAAATAGGCCAAACAATGTTTTGTATTCACGCACGTTGGGTTCACCAAATGTTTAACCTTAAAATATAGATTTTGGATGAATCTAGGATTAAAGGGGTAGAGATAGCCTAAGGAAAAAGGATGATAAATTATCTCTAAATTAGGCTAATTAATTATAAAACTTAGATAAGCATATACTTAATTTTTATGATGAGATATGCTAAAAATAGAAAGTACAACTATGTTAGATATTATAATGATAATGGAAATAAGATACTTAGCTGATTTTGAAGCTAATAAAGATCTAGATATAGAACATGAATAAATTGGATTGGATCTAAATTCTAGATCAGTTTACTAATTCTAGAAATTGTACCTCTATAGTTACAAACAATTGTGTCGACCTAGGATAGTTGTGTTGATGCTTCTATTTGACTTGGATGCAGGTGTCTATTATGAAATACTTGTTGAAATTGGATGTGACAACTTGGATGATTATGGGTTTCATGTAACATTTGCTTTGGTGCATTCATATTGGGTCATGGATTGTTGCTCCTTCTCAAATGAAAAAACCCTAGTTCCTCATCTTCATAATGGCTATGGGACAAATGGGTTAATAGGCACATGGTTTCAAGTTATCCCAAAGACCCCTCTATCAATGGCCACTACCTACATCATAGCTAATACTCTAAAGAGGGACTTAGAATTATATATTTCTCCCCTATGTGTCGGATTTTATGTGAATCATGCAATGTGTGAGAAGCAAGTATAATAGTGACCTAGCTTGTAACTTAGAAAATATGGATTATGGGATGCTCCTTCAATATATAAGATGTATAGATGTGTTATCCCTATGACTAATATGGAAATATGAGAAAACAAGGAAACTTTAATCACTTGAATGCTTGTTTGAATACTTTTGGTAAGTTGCCTTGTGAGTAAATAAGAAGTTGATAGGTCTATGCTAGTTAAAGAATGAATGAGGGTTAATATTATATATACATCAATCCATTTTGAGAATATCTCACATTAAATCACTTATTCTAAACTTTGGGATATGTTTCATTTGTAAATGGGATGAATTTAGGGCACTAGACACTTGTGTCAACGTATGTATTTAACTGGGATACAAGTGTTTGGGCAGCTAGAAAATAGGCACATGTCCAAAACTTGTAGATATGGAAGATAAACATGTTTATAACATTTTAAGCATGATATAAGGTTTTAGTCATTAGAATAACATTGGTTAGAATAAGAGATAAGCAATTTAGGCACAACAGTAGAGTGTATGTGAGCCTTTTGGTAGTGGGGAAGGTCTAGAAGATGAAGGTACATCCATGATATGTATTTTACAAGTGTACAACATCTAGGTTCTATATAATTCATAAATAGTGTCTACAAAACCAACACCAAAATTAGTTGCAAAAAATCAAAAACTAAGCAAAGATGATTGAAACAACTACCCAGATCTAATTTTTTACAAAATATTGGTTAGAAGCTTGATGCATTAGATTACTACAAACCTTGACACTATTTATGTAATGAGCTCAGTAGCCATTTTCATGGAAAATCATTGGGACACTCACCTCCATGTTGGGAAAATAATTTTAATACATCTAAATGGGACTAAGAATCATGGTATTTTATATGCATCAACATATGATTTTAATTTAATTGACACACTGATAGTTATTAGGCAGCTTACATTGATGATAGGAAGAGCACTTCTGTTAATGTTTTTCATGATGACTTAAGTGCAATTTAATGAGATTGTATTAACAACCCATTTTCACTCTTTCTACAACCTAGACCAAGTATGTTTTTGTAAATTCAACAATTTTCTAGGAAATTTGGATTGGAAAGATTTTATTCGATTTAAATCAACAACAAAATGGAGCAACTAGTTTTTTTTGATAATATGCCCACCCTATCTATATCAAAAAAATATATTAATCTATGGAAGGAGCAATCATATTGACATAAGGTACCATTTTATAATGGAACTAGTTAAAAAAGGAGAGACAAGTCTATAATTTTATAGGTCAAAAGAGCAGTTTGTAAATATCTTTACAAAAGTGCTGGCAAAAGATGAGTTTGAAAAAATCTTGGAAAATTTAGATGTAATAGCTATATGAAAGTCAAGTCTGAGGGAGGGTGTTGGAAAGTCAAAATCCCATCCCCATGCAAGTTTTTCAAATAAATAAAACTCCAAATAAAGAAAAATAAAGCTAAAATCTAAATTATTTTGGATTTAGAAAAAAGCTTGTCATTAAAAATAAAATTGTAGTAAAATAAATCTGTTTATTGAAAAAATATTATAGTAAGCTTTATATTAAAATTAAAAAGTTTTTTTTTGTCTTAAAATTGTGATTTTTTAGATATTTCAAAAAATAATGGTGAATGGTTATATATGCATGTAATATGTAGATTTTGGAAACAAAGTTTTAGTATGAAGATTCAAGAAAATCTTGCAACAACAATTGTTTTGTAAGTAAATTTTATTCAATAAAGTTTTTTTTTTGTGTGTACTAAAAGAGATATGTGAACAACATTTAAAAGTGATTTGTGAAAAACAATTCTTTGTGCTAGTTTAATATTTAATTTTAACTATAATTTTTTATTATATTGCTTAATTTTTACACATGTAGCTTTCAAAACTAATTCTTAATGCTCTAATCACATCCATACTTTCACAAAAATACCATACAATTTTATTAAGTTCCAAATCCATCTATTTCAAAAATATAAATACTAAAAAGTACAGAGTCCAAAGACTTCAAAATAATAAATGCATCAAATGAAATCAAATAAGCATGTCTTAAAGATCTCCCCAAATTTATGTTTAGCCCTTGATTAAAAAGACTCGTAGACTACAACAAATTAAAAAAAGTGATTGAAGCCTTGGTGAGGGGAAAAATCTCCACCTTCCACATAAAGTCAATTCTTATAATAAAGCAATAGGATTCATATAATAACTTCTCCATTTGACCTTAAAATATGATTCATATAATAATTTATCCACCTGAACTTTAATATATCTAGAACCCTTTAAAATCATAAGTAATCATTATAAAATATAGAATTACAATTGTAAATTTTATTGAATTTATTTTAAAAAGCAAAAAAAGGAAAATCCAATAATTAGAAGTGTGTTTCAAAAGACACTAAACTTATGTATTAGATTAAATAGTTATCTCCCATATACACTAAAGTAGGTTACATTATTGGTATTTTAGTATCGCCAAGATAAGTTAAAATGCTTACAAATGTTAGTACATAATTCCATAGTCCATTATCAATTGATGAAGAGTATGAACACACATTGCTTTACTAGCTCACATAGCCTTCATAAGATATAAATTCTCACTACACTATTGAAATTAGCCCTAGATTGGATATCATCTCCTTGCCCTTCATTATATTTAGAGTGAAACCCTCAACCACTAGTGGTAGTAAAGGTGTTTGGATGCCCTATGGGATAAAATGATTGGAAATATTTGGAAAGCTGACATTGAGACAAAAAAACTCATTTTATATGGTGCATTCTCTACCAGGGCCTACTAGTTAGAGAGTGACTCAAGTACATGGGGGTTTCAAATCCCACTTTCCCTACTTGTCTTCAAGTTGAGACCTTTAATCACCTATTAAGGTTCCATTCCCATGCTTAATTAGCTTGTAAATGGATTGATACCCCTTTATAACCTTTCATTCCATAATTATTTATTTGGAAAATGGTTCTTTTTGGGGACTCAACCATGTTACATGCAAGATACAACTTTTTTTGGTAGATTTTTTGTGTTGATATTATATTTCATATATGGAAAGTTAGAAATTATGTTATTTTTAATAATGATGACATGGATAGATATTTTTAGTGACTAATAAAGTTACTATCATCTCTAATGTTTTGATCTAGATCCAAGTCTAGGAAGAAAAGTTTGCTTGGAGGTGGGTCACTTCCAAACTCTCTTAGACCACTGGGGGAATGTTCTATGTGCTCTCAGTTGGGTGCCTTAGGATCCTCCATACTATCATTCTCCCTCTCAAGATCAATGTTATGGTTTTTATCATCGCTGATCTAGGAGCCTACATAGTTACTCTCCCTGTTCCCATTAGCCTTCACCTCCCCATGGGGGTGGCATGTTTGACCATATCAAAAGCAATAATGGTAGAGGATAGGGTACTCCTCCCCAAGATAAGTTTCTTTGCTTGGATCTTTCCATTTCTCCCTATATGTAGGATAAATAAACTGATGATAAGAAATATACTGATGCATGAGAACCCATAATAGATACATTGGATACTCCATGCACAAGTTGCTAATGGGACATGCCTGATAGTCCTCCTCCCCCACCTCCTACAATTGCCATGCTCACCACTGATTTGTAATGACCTTGGTATTTATATTTGTTGGTTCTTATTTTTATCATTATTTTGATTAAATTACACTTTTACTATGGATTTAATTACTGTACAACCTTAATTTTGACACTTTGATGTAATTTTTTTCTTTAGGATATTTTTAACTTGATGTGACATTCATTTTGGGACATGATTTATTCTACTCTTTTTTTATATGATTAATATTGTATTATTTTTTTATTATTAATAAAATTTCATTTTTCAATAATAAAAAGTCATTCCAATTCATCACTAGTATTGTTATACCCTAAGTGGACAGATTAAAAATTATTGTGGATAAAACAAGTGGACACTTTTTTCATTAAAAAAATCTTGGAAATGAAATTGTCATCATCTCACCATATATAGGTGTCATTGTCTCACCATCTTATAACAACATGGCTTTTTTTAAATTGTAAGACTCAATTTCTATTACATAAAGATTATAGTTTTCAGGACTCATTTTCTTGTTATTTATTAAAGTGAAGAATTTATTCAGATTAAAAATTCTTGAGAAGATTTAGCACATAAAAAAACCTTTGGATATCTAAGATTATTATGTAGAGTATGAAGGTTTCAAAGTTCAAACTTTATCTTGAATTGCTTAATTAATTGCAATTTGACATTGTTTTGTGAATTGTGCCCATCGCGTTTGCACCCACTCAAAGCATACACTGTGGGGCATCAAATGTTTGAATCTAAATGTGAAACAAGTGGAAGCTTTGTACAACCATATATGTATAAGCTTTGTATAAAAATATATTTTATTATTTGCTTTCATGGACATATATTTTGTCTTGATACTTAAAATAATAATAAATTCAATCAAACTTTTTATGATGAGTACCAAAATTTAAAATTGAAAACTTCAGATAATATACAATTGGTTTGGCTCTCTCCAACTCTATTGAAATGTCATCCACCATCAACATCGCCATTGATGTCATAATATAATGGCGGTATGGTTGACTATTCCACACAAAGCGAGTCATTTAAATATTTAAAATCATGCTCAAACTAATCCCACCTAAATAATATACTAGTGAGTTGATCCACACTGTAAAATGAATTAGAGTGTGTGTTGCTTAATATCACCCATAATAATGAGTTCCTTTTATGATCATTAGATGAATAAGTTTGATCTTACTTCAAATGGGATTTATTTTCCTTGGTCGGTGTCTGTATTAGATAAGAGGTTATTGCTTGCCTTTGAAAATGATATAGAAGTGGATGTGGTTATGGCTATTGATGGATCTATACACTTCAAAACAATCATAAAAGAAATTGAAGCAACTCTAGATAATAATGAAAAGAGGTACATGATCAAGGTAAAAAAGGGAACTTACTAGGAGTATGTCAAAGTTGGGAAGGAAAAGATGAATATGTTACTTATAAGAGACGACATCAAAAATACAATAGTGATTGGAAGTATAAACATCATATGATTCCACCACCTTTAGTCTACCACATTATGTAAATACTAAATACTGATTTAGTGCTATTGACATGAAGTTTTTAATACTATTTGATATAATTAAATATCAATACTAATGCCTACCAATAGTTTTATTATTACTTTATTTTCATTTGTTATATGAAATTTTTTTATGTGCATGGATGATAGCCTACTTGGGTCTATTTATAATTAAGCATATTTTAGGTTATTTGAAAAATGTCATACAGGCTCAATAAAAGTGAGGGTGTTTATAATTTCATTCCTTATTCAAATATTATTTATTTTTAACTTGTATTCAATTAATTTTATGAATCAAGTATAAGTTAGGGTGTTTGAATTTCATTCCTATTTCAAAATTATCTTAAATTATTTTTATGAGTATGTTTTGATTGTGGTTATGATTAAATGAATGTAAAATAATTTTTTTTTTGAAATGTAGATTCAATTAGAAAGAATGTCATGCCAAAAAACTAACACAATAGAAACACACACAGAAACAAGCCTTTTTTTGAGAATGTATAATGCACATCCTACACAGATGTGTTTCCCATTAGCTAGCCAAAAATGTAGCATGATGCATAAAATACATCCAAACAAAATCACATGCCTAAACAATATAAATCATAATGTACAAGTGGTTTTAAGGTAGCTATGCAAACATGTTAGTTCCACTTACTATGATTGGCATACAGACTATCAACAAAGCCTACAACTCTCTAAGTTGGATTAGTGGGCCCCACAACCTCAAGTCTCAAAAGTAATGTTTGATTAATATGAGGTGGGTTTGAGAAACTTGTTGACCATTTTTTTCCCAATAGGCCAAAAATCGATCACCTTTTGTCCCTGTTGTTCTAGGCCATTTCATTTTTCAATTTTGCATGAATCTGTCCATTTCTATGGACTCTGCAAAATTTCTATGAACTCTGCAGGTCTAAATCTACGGACTCTGCAGGTTTTGGATTTCTACAGACTCTGTAGGTTTTGGATTTCTATGGACTCAGCAGGTTAGTCCTTTGGTGCATGAAGGATTAGTTCTAGAGAGAGTGCTAGGTTTTACAAGGCTTCTTCAGGCTCTTGCCTAAAGAAAATCACAAGAAAAGTTGGCGTCTTTGAACCATTGAATCGGTTCAATGCTTTAGTTCAAGTGACATCAGTTCAGTGGCTTCCAGTTCAATCAGATAGTTCAAAAGCTTAAGTTCAATGGCATCGGCATGCTTCATTGAACCATTGAACTGGTTCAATAAATTGGTTCAATCATTTGGTTCAATGAATCAGTTCAAAGGCTAAGTTCAATGGGCTCAGCACGTAGTGGTTGAACCGTTGAACTAATTGAACCATTGAACCAATTTTGGTTCAATGGGTTGGTTCAATAGCTTAGTTCAAGGGTGTGCCCTACAGTTGGAGGGCAGTGATGCATTCAAATGCCCTTGCAGAGGGCAATTCAAAGTCTAAAAGCCCTTGTAGAGGGCAAGCAATTAAAAAAAAAGGCGCGCTGAAAACTTAAGTCAAAATTTCTTTGAACTTTTTGCCCGAAGGAATTCCTTCAGACAAAAGGCTCGAAGGATTTCAGGGAGAGGCTGTTGGTTCAAGCAAAGGCTGCCAGCGTAGAAAAGTCAAAGCGGCCAATTCCCGCAAACTTTTTGTACACACGAAAAAGCTCGAAATAGAAAACCTGAAGCTCAGAAAAGGCCGCAGGAAGACTCGATGACTTTTGCTGAGGATGGTGATGTCCTGAAAGCCATCAAATTTAAGCAAGTGAACTAGCCATTGGGTGATGGCTGTGTGAACGTCAAATTTAACATAGTGAAGTAGCCGTTGTTTTTGAACTACCTTAGAGCCAAATCATGGAAGGAGCCCAAGGAACGCAGTGACCTGCCAGAAGATCACCCCCAAGGGCTGAAAGGGCAGGAAGAAGACAAAGAGAAAAAATGATAAAGCATTCAAGTGGCGAAGGGAAGGTGAGTCATTGTCAAAATAGTGACGCAGCCTGTTTTCTATAGTTGGCATTGATGAGGGGACAAATCGTAGTCTGTTTGTAGAAAAGAGGCGTGGCCATGCCCTTACATTAATGTTTGAATGCCAAAGTCAATTTTGGTGATGGTACAACATGGTTCTAGTAGGCCTCTCCTGAAGGATGACATCAGTAACAGTGGCTTTCTTCTTCCCAAGATTTATAACGCACATGGGCCACTTGTTGAAAAGAGTGCTAAAGTCTTTCCCAGGAAGTGCCAAGTTTCTCTTCCTCTTCCTATATATTGTAAACTTCTCTTTTGAGAAAATGATCCACTCTCAGCCTTAAGGTAAAACTTTGCCCAAAAATCTCTTGGGCTTGTAAGGCAGAGCTGCCAGATTTTACCTTCAATCAGAACTTTGCATTTTTACATCCATTCTGAGTTTTGCATCTTTAGTATGTGTCTATGCATTTAATTCTATGTTAAGTCATTTTCTTAATGCTTTTATAGAATTATTTCAGCATGTCTAGTGCATTTTTGAGTTTCCTTTTACAGGTCTGTCAAAAGTGTCTCTAGAGGAGTGTAGGTGAAGTGGATAGGCTAATGCAGTGTGTCCCAGGATGCCTTTAGTAGTTGTTTCCTCCCTATATCTCCACAGACCCCTGAACCACTGATGTAAAAGGTTTTCTCACTTCAGATAAAGTGTATAGGCACTTCTTTTTGGTGAAAAGTGTATAATCGGTCTGGGTGGATCATATTTTTTGGTGTATCACCTTTTCTTTTTTTAGGCTTAGGCTTTATTTTCAGCATCTCTCTCTCCCTTTTCATCCCCCCCTTTTTACAATTTTTGTTAGCAATAGGAGAAACCAGGGCCTAAATTATACATCAGAGGGAGCTAGCCCTCATCTAAAGACTCTCCCCTCCAGCTTCGCCGGTCCCACAGGTGAGAGGGGAGTTTCCATTATTGCGTGAAGAAGGCAAGAGCTCGGCCTCCTGCCAAGGGTGCAATCTTTTGTGTCAATAGTTTTTGGCACGCCCGGTGGGACCAACTAAGACAAGTTGTGTCCAAAGAGTTGAAGAATTTTTGGTGTGTTTTTCAACCAAACTTTGGAGGCTTTTGCATCAACACCAATGGCGACTCTGAGTTGAATCAGCTAGTTAAGTAGCCTGGCACCATCAAAAATCTTATTTTTGTATATATAATTCCTTTGCACAAGATCATGGGTCTTGTTTTCCTACATGTGACTATGATCAGGCTCTAGATATTTATTCAATCCCCTCAAGTAGCTCTCTTAGTTGCCCTTCAATGATAAGGGAAGTGGCCCTAGAAATTGAGAAGTAGACGATGGAGATTAACAAACTGGAGGAGCAGTACGGATCTCATCAGGAGCTGATGTATAAATAAGAGTGCTTGTTTAGGCAAGTACAGGCCTTGCAATCCATAGAGGAGGTAGCAAAATGGAGAAATCCATTTATTCAAGGTAGTCAGCCTTGTGTGCCCCCTCCTATTCTAAAGAAAGCCCCCTCTTTTACACCAAATCCTTTCTATCAGATAGCACTCACCCACTCTAGCTCATCTGATGCATCTATTCTCAATCTCGTGCGCCTAGCTTTCCAACATCAAAGGGCATTAGAGCAACCCCCATGGAGATCAATCTCCTCAATTCCTTATATTGTGAATCTTCCATTGGGGGGAATACCGTGAACCAACACATCCCTCTTCTAGAGACTCTTCTAGTGCATCAACAGTCTCTTCCTAACATTCCTCAACCTCCCCAAGTCCTTCAACATGATGTGTAGATTTTGAGTTGGAGGAAGGAATGCCAGAAACTAGCCCAGAGCCTTGAAGAGGATGATGCTGGTGACCTCCAAGAAAGACTCTTTCAGGACAACCTAAATTGAAGATTTAGAGGCTAGGATGAGTCTACTCTATGAAAGAGAGATAAAACTCCCAGACCTTATGGAGGAGCCCCAGGACCTTGGAGAAAACAAAGTTGCTTCCTATTCACAGAAGAAAAATTCAATTTTTGAGATCTTGAATTGGGGGAAAATGGTAGAATCATGGGGCAGGAAAGAGGAGAAGCAAGGTTTTTTTCAAAACCTTGAAGAAGATGAGGCTGATCCTCCTCATGATGATGCTGGTGACTTCCAGGAAAGGCTCTTCCAAGAGGATCTAGCCAGGAGAATTACAGAGCTGGAATCTAAAGAGAGATTTCTCACCCAGTGTGTGATGGATGGTTCAGACCCAACGACACGTTCCATGTTTGAACACACCCCATCTACACACTTCCAACAGAGCTATCAAGCCACACCTAATATAGATGAAGTGCTGACCAAGTGGAAAGAGGAGAATCATTTGATTCTAGCTCAAAGCCTGCCTCCTCTTCCACATGTTTTCTCCACTCCATCCTTTCTCAGGGAGGAACTTATTTTGCAAGAGGTAGTGAGGAGTAGAAGATCCAATCTGCAGTTCTTCAAGAGGCTATCATGAGCGACAATGAAGGCAAAATATCATGGAGGCTCCTTGTGAAGACCTCATCAGCAATGGAGAAGTCTCATGTCTTACATATATGTAGATATTCCAACAATACGAGGAGGAACAAAAGCATGGTGAGCTCTCTTCCCCCTTGTTTGATGAACTTCCTTGTTGCTTCGATGAGGACAACTACACTGAGGAGCCTGAGTTGGAGGAGGATCAAGAGGATACCTTTGAACATCTAGAGGTCCTGATCTTTGAGGAGGAAAAGGAGAGGTCTGTCTTCCTGGAGGAAGGCCTTGGAGAAGAAAGCTTCAAACAAAGAGGCAATGTTTTGTGGTATGATCAATCATTTTGTGAGTCCATTTCAGACATCACCACAGTCACCCTTCTTCAAAAAGGCCAAAAAGAAGTAGAGGATGAGTCTGACAAAGTCTGTAATGAAGCAAAAGGAAACAGGTCAGACCATGATGCACTGCAAGGGAGCTATATATGTCAAAGGGCTAATGGTGATAAGCCAGTAGCCACTAATTTCTTGGTGAAGAGCACTAGTATGAAGGACCATCATTCAACAAGCTTCCAAGGACAAGCAGAATACATATATGTTGGAAGCATGTTTGATTTTGATCCACTCGAATACAAGCTAATCCAGGTGATAGGTAAGAAGAGCAGGTCACCAAATCTCCTTTTCATTCAGCCACTTGCCTGGCACCATAAGTCTTCTTACCATGAAGGGGACTTAAGAAATTTTCCCTTTGATCGATGAGGGAGGCAAATATTCTTGGTTAACTATATATAGTAGTTTGCTTTCAGTTGTCTTTCCTATTTTCCCTAAGTGTAGTTTGTACATGTAGTGTTTTTAACCTTGTGTGTTTCCCTTTTGTCTGGGGTAAGAAGCTCTATGTTTGATTCTTAGATCTTGTGGGGCTATTGTTGATTTTTATTCAAGCTACATCTAACTCTATGCCCAATGAAATGCAAGGTAATTGGTCTTTAAGCATAGCAGGCATGCTTCCCTTGGGAGTTGCCAATTTGTTGACCATTTTTTGCCTAACAGGCCAAAAATCGGTCACCTTTTGTCCTTGCTATTCTAGGCCATTTCATTTTTCAAATTTGCATGAATCTGTCTATTTCTACAGACTCTGCAAAATTTCTATGAACTCTGCACGTCTAAATCTATGGACTCTACAGGTTTTGGATTTCTACAGACTCTTCAAGTTTTAGATTTCTATAGACTCAATAGGTTAGTCCTTTGGTGCATGAAGGATCAGTTCTAGAGAGAGTGCTGGGTTTTATAATGCTTCTTTGAGCTCTTGCCTAAAGAAAATCACAAGAAAAGTTGGCATCTTTGAACCATTGAATCAGTTCAATGCTTTAGTTCAAGCGGCATTAGTTCAACAGCTTCCAGTTCAATCAGACAGTTCAAAAGCTTAAGTTCAATGGCATCAATGCGCTTCATTGAACCATTAAACCGGTTTAACAAATTGGTTCAATCATTTAGTTTAATGAATCGGTTTAAAGGCTAAGTTCAATGGGCTTGACGTGTAGTGGTTGAACCGATTAAACCATTAAACCAATTTTGGTTCAATGGGTTGGTTCAACGGCTTGGTTCAAGGGTGTGCCCTATAGCCGGAGGGCAGCGATGGGTTCAAATGCCCTTGCGAAGGGTAGTTCAAAGTCTAAAATACCTTGCAGAGGGTAAGCAATTCAAAGGAAAGGCACGTCGAAGACTCAAGTCAGAATTTCTTTAGACTTTTTGTTCGAAGGAATTCCTTCAGATAAAAGGCCCGAAGGATTTTAGGGAGAGGCCGCCGATTCAAGCAAAGGCCCCCAATGCAGAAAAGTCAAAGCGGCCAATTCCTGTGGACTTTTTTTCCATGATAAAAATCCTGAAATAGAAAACTCGAAGCTCAAAAAAGGCCACAGGAAAGACCCGATGACTTTTGCCAAGGACGATGACGTCCCAAAAGCTATCAAGTTTAAGCGAGTGAACTAGCCATTAGGTGAGGGCCGCGTGAACGTCAAATTTAACATAGTTAAGTAGATGTTGTTTTTAAACTACCTTAGCGCCAAATCATGGAAGGAGCCTAAGGAATGTAGTGACCCACCAAAAGATTGCCCCCGAGGGCTGAAAGGGTATGAAAAAGACAAAGAGCAAAAATGACAAAGCATTCAAGTGGTGAAGGGAAGGTGAGTCATTATGAGACGAGCGGTGTAGCCTATTTTTTGTAGTTAGAATTGATGAGGGGATAAACCATAATTTTTTTGTAGAAAAGAGGCATGCCCATGCCCTTACATTAATGTTTGAATGCCAAAGTCAATTTTTGCAATGGTACATCATGGTTCCAGCAGGACTCTTCTGAAGGATGACATCAATAACAATGGCTTTCCTCTTCCCAAGATTCAAAATGCACATGGGCCACTTGCAGAAAAGAGTGCCAAAGTCTTTCCAAGGTAGCGCCAAGTTTCTCTTCCTCTTCTTATATATTGTAAACTTCTCTTTTGAGAAAAGGATCTACTCTCAGCCTTAAGGCAAAACTCTGCCCAAAAATCTCTCAGTCTTGTAAGACAGAGCTGCCAGATTTTACCTTCAATCAAAACTTAGCATTTTTACCTCCATTCTGAGTTTTGCATCTTTAGTATGTGTCTATGTTTTTAACTCTATGTTAAGTCATTTTCTTAATGCTTTTGCAGAATGATTTCAGCATGTCTAGTGCATTTTTGAGTTTTCTTTTACAGGTCTATCAAAAGTGTCCCTAGAGGAGTGTAGGTGAAATGGATAGGCTACTGCAGTGTGTCCCAAGATGCCTCTAGTAGTTATTTCCTCCTTGTATCTCCATGAACCCCTAACCCACTGATGCAGAAGGTTTTCTCACTTTAGATGAAGTGTATAGGCACTTCCTTTTGATGAAAAGTGTATATTCAGGCTGGGTGGATCACATTTTTTGGTGTATCACCTTTTCTTTTTTTAGGCTTAGGCTTTGTTTTCAGCATCTCTCTCTCCCTTTTCATCGCCCCCCTTTTTTACATTTTTTGTTAGCAGTAGGAGAAACTAGGGCCTAAATAATACATCAGAGGGAAGTAGCCCTCATCTAGAGACTCTCCCCTCCAGCTTCGCCAGTCCCATAGGCGAGAGGGGAGTTTCCATTATTGCGTGAAGAAAGGAGGAGCTCGGCCTCCTGCCAAGGGTGCAATCTTCTGCATCAACAAAACCCATAACTTGAAATATACTATCTAAATCTTTTTGTTTCTTAAAATCATCTTTGAGTGAAATTAACCAATCATAGGGCTTGGTTCACAATTAAGTTGTAAATCAAACCCAATTTTTTGACTTAAGTCACAGTTAAGAAAATAGCTCAAGTAAAGATCATAGTAACCTTATAAATTTAAGAGGGTATAAAATATCCAAAATAATCCTATTGAGTAACTTGTTTTAGGGATCCCAAGAGTCCATGATAGCCAACAAGGCCCAAAAAGGCCTTCGTAGGGAAAATCAAACACAAAGAGAAAATCATGAAGTTTTAGGCCCCAAAACCAATTTCATGTAGAATGGGGGAAAAAGTTGAGGGGTATATATTTTGGGTTCTCACCTCTGATTCATCAAGTCTCCTCACTTGCGATCATAAGACAAATAGATTAATTAAAAAATGTATAATAACACACCTCTACGAGAAATAGGTAGTTTCTAAAAAAATACAGCGTTTTAGGGTTCAAAACTTGTTTCAATGAAATAGCATGAAAATTTGAGGGGGTCCATTTTTGGGTTACCCCACCTTTGGATCTCCGATTCTCTTAAATCATCTAAACAAAACTAGGTATATTGATTTGGAAAAAATTCAATATTGAATTCTTTTGTTACAAATTTGAAAATTTATGAAAAAAAGGTTTTACTTTAGTGATTTTAAATTGAATAAAATGTATTTATAAAAGTTTAGAACATAGGCTAAAATATAACCACTTAGAAAATAAAGGAATGGTGGTTAATAAGGATGGAAGTCAACAGACTCCTACCCATACCACCTAAGTCAAACAAACTACAATTTTAATTGATTTATAAAGACCACTAGCCCCTTTGAGCTCTTAAACCCTTTCCACTTAGTCACATGGGTGATTGTTGGACTAACACCAAGCTACCCTGTGAGAAAGGGTATAGTGCCCTTCCAAAGGGCTTATGGTAGATAAAATTATTCTATAGATAAATAATTTTTGAAAATTCATAACTAGAGCACTAGAGGTCAATTTTTTTTGAAATGAAAGGAATTGGGCTCAAAAAATCCATAAGTTCATGTTAAACTTATTTTTAATCTCCCAATGAACCATTTTATGTGCTAATTACTTATACCAAGAGAAGGCATATTAGAAAGCAGATATACACAATTTAGTGCACAAACTTTAAAAATTAATATAAATTCACTTGTAACCCCAAAAATTA
Organism: Torreya grandis; assembly: GCA_037957365.1. Classification (NCBI taxonomy): domain Eukaryota; kingdom Viridiplantae; phylum Streptophyta; class Pinopsida; order Cupressales; family Taxaceae; genus Torreya; species Torreya grandis. The sequence goes on along the minus strand of JARHVA010001661.1, from coordinate 2,225,184 downwards.
TGCCATAAATTGCATAAATTCCTAGATTACCCATAGTTTATAATAAAATATAAATTATGAAAAATTGGAAAGCTTTTAAGTTCATAAAAATTATTTGAATGCAATTAACCTTCTTTGGCATCACACTAATCAATTTAATTTGTAATTTTAGGAAAGAGATAATTATTTTCAATCCATTATAAGAATATAGGTATATTCATGTCTAATATATAATACAAAATTGGAATTTTAACACAAAATCATTATTTCCATTAATTTATACAACTTGATGCATTAAATGGGAAGATTAAGCAAGTGGTATAGAAAATCACACTATATACAATGACTATTACAAATTTTATTCAAATATACACATGTTTTCAAATAAAATAAATACAATAGTAACTACTCTCAAATGGAAAATAAACTTTATTTAAAAGTATATACAAAGTGTTTGAGTAAGATGGCCTTCATATGGTCTCCCCACGTAATCGTAAGGCCAACTGAAGGAGGGTCTCACTTCCTATCCTTCTGAAATCATCATATGGCTTCCCTAAGCACCCCTTAGACTAATAATCCCAGATCTAGGCACTATCACATGATAATTCAAGGTAGACAAGTTGATAAAAGGAGGTTTAGATGGAAACAAGACTAGACAAGGAACACTCACTAGGAAATGCATCAAGGAGGCTATAAGTTTAACTACACAAATAGGCTTCCATTCCTCAAAACTAGCATATAAGGAATTTAAAACACCATTTAAAAGATAAAAGAAAATATTAAAACCATACATATTTCCACCATAAATAGGTTTGTTGAGTTAGAATAAGAATGTGAGGAATTCTTTACCCTTGTTCTACCATCTCTTGGCTATGGGAGGGCATATGCACCTTACACTGTGCCAAATAACATGCATGAGGGTATGGAGTTTTTGGTCCCAATTTACACTACCACTACATACAAATGAACCACATAGGATGGCATGGGAACCCCGTTCCACTACCACTTCCACTATGTATGAGTACACCACAAATATTCACAATAACATAAAATTTTAGCAACATAACTATGCCATTTTATGATAAGAAAATGGCATAAAAAACAACCATGAGTTTTAGGAGGGATATTACATGTCCAAGGCCCAAGTGACATGAAAATAAAAGAGCACATGTAAACCTACCTTAATTCCTCCTTAGATCCACTTAAGATCACTTATTACAAGCTTTGGGTAATGGATAAGCTACTCCTTCTCTAAGCTCTTCCTTAAGCTTGTCCCCCTCTGTATCTTTCTCTTCTTCACTTCCCATTTCTATATTTTCAAATGAGCCAAAATTTACCTCAAGGAAGGATTTCCTTCCTCATATAGGCTTAAATCCATACTATATAAGCCAATGGGAATTTGACATGTGTCCCTTCTCATCCCTTGGATTATGGTAAAAAAGTCTTCCCTCTTTATAAATCCACTTACAATCCTATATAGGCAAGTAAAAGACAATACCTTAATAAATGAACTCACTATCCCATGCCATAAATGCAACGTAGGCTGCCAAAAAATTCCTCTAAGGCTCCTATTAAACTCTCCAACCTTTCTATTGGTTTAAGGATACAACATCAACACAAAATATCTAAAACCTACTTTAAGACTCTCTAAAAAGTTGGATTTTCCAATCCATCCAAGTTTTAATTCAAAAGGGGCCACTTGAGTGGCTTACAAGATACTTTATGAATGAATAAAAATTAAAAGAGAACTGATAAATTTAGGAATGAAAGGCATGAGTAGTATTTTGGGGGGGGTGAATAGTGTTAAATAGGTTCAAAATCTATGCTTTCGACTAGGACCATAAAAAGGTACAAGGTGTTGTTGGATCATAGAAGGGTCAAATAAATGTATCATGACTCTACCCATGATGTGCTCATTCCTGACATAGTCCTATCTCCCTTGCTACCCTCCCCTACCATTTACACAACATTACACATGTAAAACACCCTAGGTTAGATATCTAAAGTTATAAAATATAACAATAGAAGTGATCTCAATACAAAAAAAACACACACACACAACATATCCAAAACATCATATATCAATGGTAATAAACTAATACCAATCATCTAAACATATGCATAATTCATATTTATGCTTAAGAAAAATAACTCTAGTGATATGGAATAAATATACATCATAATAAATAATCAAATGACATAAGTAAACTAATATCATATTACATATAAAATCATTTAATTCTTAGCATATACTTATTCTTGTGTAATAAAAATAATAGCATCACATAACATATATAATATTAGTCTCAATCTCAAGGACTCAATAACATATTGTGTCTCAACAACACAGAAGGCACATCTCCACAGGATATGTGTTCAACATAACACATCTAAAAGTGAGCACTATGAATATAAAGGTCTCACAAATATGTTCATGGCCTAAGATATGACATTCATGAACATTATCAAGATAAATAAGCATCAAACAATAGCTATATGAGTTAAATTAGATGAGTTAGTCCTATACCATTATAATATTATGGGATACGATCATCTCGCTCTTCGTACATTCTCTTTTCCAAATCTATAAAGAGTGTGTCATTTTGGGCTCAATAGACTTCATATTTTACAATGTTGTAGTAATGATTTGTAGCTACACTCTACTTCCTAAGAAACTAGGGTAAAACTAAAATAATTCTATAACTACATAGGGTAAAACTGATCCCTTACAAGACACCATAATCTCCATTCACATCTATAACATCAATACAAATTCATACCTTACTCCTATAAAGAGACCATTTCCAGCATAGCTAGGGAGGCCATGGAAGGAGTATTCTTGAGCTATGTACATGCAATGTTATCTAGATGACATCATTAAGCTTGTTGGTTGGATGAAGTGGTTTGGGGACTTTGATTTGAGAACCTTTGATTATGAGGAGTATATGAGTTTTTGAGTTGGCATTTCAACTCTCCGTCATGTGAAATAGGGTGGGTATCGTGTCATTAACAAATATAAGGAGGATTATAATTTTATAGTTGATGAATTTATACAAGGTAGTGAGTAGTGAATGGATTGAGTCAACTAGCATCAAATACATTAATAAATTGATAGATTTAGTTTTAAAATTACCACCAATATTATATATAACTGTTACCTATAACATGAATTTGACTTATAAATTATGTTTTAGATGTAGTCACTAGGTATCATCTTACCAACATGGAAGTTTGTGACTCTTGTATTTCAACTAGTTCTACATTTGACTAAGAATATCTAATGTGGTCCCTATGGTGTGATGGTGATAAGTTCTATCATAACTAATAATACATGGCTTGGTATTTTATTCAGCTCCAATGTTAAGGAGTAATGTTTTTATGGTTTTTTATGTAGTGTGAATTGTGAAGTGGATATACAAATTTAGTATAATAAATTTATAATAATCTCATCCCATTTCCTTCACTATAAATATACATTGATGTAGGATTGGTAATGCTACTACCTCCACTTCACTATCTATCAAGTGAACTTCACATATACGGGAAATAGTTGGGTGTCAATACTTTATGGGAATTCACTGGGTATTAATACATTTAAATAGGTGGGTATCAATACCTTATGGTGTTTTATTGAACCTACATATATAGGGGATTTGAATATGTGGGTAGCAATACCTTTATGGTTATTTATTCAACATGCCTATATAGAGGATAAAAATAGTGGATAGTTGTCTACAATGTTGTTGAAGACTAATTGAGATTAGTTGTGTACATTTTAATTAATAAATATTCAATTGAAGTTAATAAAAAAATCAGAAATAAATTTTTATTTCATTAAATAAGGTTTTTATGACCGTACAATTTCTTATAGACATGTGTCTAAAGTTATGATATGGAAAAATGGGGTTTACATTCAAATGCAATATATCTAACTTAAACATTTAATTCAACCTAATCACACTTAATTACTATTATAATCCTAGAGTATTGATATGGAGAGGGTTTAGATAAGTATCTTTATTTTTCTCAACTTATAAATAGTCATTATAGTTTGATTTAAAAAATAATGGTTTTTATGGTCAAAACATGATAACCCATAAAACACGCAACAACCTGAGCACCTCCCCAAAATTTTACACTCCACATATGTGGAAACCAAAATTTTCAACTCCAATTTTTTGTCATAATAACCATGGAATTCACGTTTCTAAAATACAGTAGGCAAAACAAATATAATTGGATGAATGCATTCATTAGGTTTAGGGCTTTGAAAACCTCACTCATTATTCTATATTTTCAAATTGATCCTTGGAAAATTGATTGTAGTTTTCAAACACTAATGGTAAATATAAATATTTAAAATATGAGGAAAATTATTTATTTTGGAGCTTATGCTCAAGGTTTGTAGGTTTTTAAAACACTAGCTACTTATCAAGTAACTCAATGGTGTATAATATCAGTTGTAGTGTACTAAGTAAAATGTAATTTAGCCAAGCAGTCTAGTGTAAAACAAGTATTTCTATAGTGAGCTTCAATTATAATGAATTAAATATAAATGATTGATCTCATCTAGAATGCAGTGAAAAGTAAATGATAGATGCTCTTCAAATCTCCTTTGATTCTTGGATACCTTCTTTATATGTTTGATTTGTTTTGCATATGCATTTTAGTATATGATTACAGAGAAAACACTAATGCACCCATGCATTTATTGACCTCTTGAATTAAAATTAGGATCTTAATGGCACGTAAGACAAAACACAATGAGAAAAAATAGAAAAAATAAAATACCACAAACCCCTAAGGACCTAATTGGAAAAAAGGGACCATAATGCTAGAAACAAAAATGTAAATTTTCAGGCCCTAGAAATTTACAATTTAAATTTATAGGAAGATACCATAAACAATGAAATAAGGAGAGAGGGGAGAAGGGATGGGAGAGAAAGAGGGAAGGTACATTAAATAAAATAATAAGAAACATATAAAAATGTGCCAAAAAAAATTAATATTGACCAATAATAAGCAAATGCACAAGTACACATGTAATAAAAAAACTAGAATCATAGAAAAATATGCCAATAATGCCTAACATCGAATAATAATCGACAAACACATAAGTATCTTAGAATAATGAAACAATACAAATAATGAATTTATAGGGGGAATTTTTAGATGTCTATATAATGCCCCACTTTGATTTGTTTGTGTGCATACATATTAAAGTAAAGTAGGTAGAGAGTGGATAAATTTTTTTATGCCTTTGAAAGATCTTGTACTAAAATCTAATACACCATTGAAAAATGCAAGGAAATTTACACTTAGATATGTTCCCATAAAGAATGATCTTTTAAAATATTGAAAAGAAAAATTAGAAATGATACACTTAGTTTTATTGGAAATGTGAGTGTGCCCCCATCTAATTTTAAAGTTTCTAAATATGTGTTGAATCCTATTTTACCAATGATATCAAGATTTTACTATAGAATTTTATGTCTTTGAATCTGTCTTAAACTCTACATGCATTTCTAACTGTAACTTTTAGTAACCAAAATGCAAGACTAAATAAATTATATGAGTACTAAAGAGTGGATGTTAAGAAATAACCTAAATATATCTTGTGGTGGGAATAGGTTTTGCATGTTGGGGATGTCTATGAGTATGTAATATCTAAATTCTGATTTATATGGTAGAAAATAATACTAAATGTCACCATCTAGGGTTGTCTAAATTTAGAATATGGATAAAATAGGTTCAATACATGTTCCCTTTTTTAGATGTGGAGTGCCCCTATGAAGAATATATCTCAAAAATAAAAATTACATGCATCATTTATAAGATAAGATATGGAATCACTAATGTCTTACATAGAAATATATCATCTTGGAAGCATGCATGGTTCAAATAAATATCTATACATAGAAATTTTATGTAAAAAAAATAATGGAAAGTGTGATCTTCCCAACATGGTCTAAATTAAGTAATTTAAGCATATGAATAATAATCTCCACATGGGAAAATGTAATCAAATTAATCACATGAGTAACATACCCCACATGGGAAAATGTATCGAATATATTATAATAAGATAGTATTCCTCATGTGGAAACAATATATAAGAAGTGTAGCAATAGAAATGTAAATTTTAAAGATAAGTATGTAGTATTTCCACCAATAGATGCATGATATAAATCATGGAAATATATGAAAGAAATAAAATGATCATGTATTATATGGATCATTGCACCATATAAAATAGAAAACATTGGGTAACATGAACTAAAACAAGAAATATTACACATATTTGACCAAGTAAGAAGTAATTTTTAAAAATAATTAAAGCATTGCAAACACATAGAAAGAACTTATCAAGCTGTAAGAACCCTTCCAGTCGGATGCTAGAAAAATGCCACAAATGTTTTTTTGTTTAACTCCAAGTCATCCTTCTAAATTATTCTTAAATAATATTAACAACCCATGTTTATAAATAAACTATTTCAACTAATATGAATTAAATAACAAAATTATAAAGTAATTATGCCATTTCCAAAACATCCATGATAACATATTAAAATCAATGATCTTTTGAATTTTTTTTTTAAGTAGTTCAAATACATACTCTCATAAAGTACACTCATTATTTTCATAAATAGGAGTATATATCCATTTTTAGTAAAGAGATCAACAATCTATAAATTAATAATCTATTTATCCCATTCTAAAAGTATAATGATCAAATCAATATCTCAATCTATACAAATCTCATGATTACATCATTATTCATAATTTACATGATTAAATTTCTCAAATTATACATTAATATAATGTAATTATATGTTCATGACTAGTATGTAAAATAAAAAGTCTTCTCAATGCAAACACTAAGGATGTAGGAGAACATCCTAGAAGCCATAATTGTATAAGAATATGGAAATAATAATAAAATGTTTCAAATCCAAACAAAAATAATTTCAAATACCTTGCACACCTCTCTTCCACCACAAGTGGCCATAAAATTTACAATAAATGTAGATAAAAAACCAAAAATATAGTAGTGGATAGTTTTTATACATGCCAATACTGCAACTAACTCCACAAAACATAATGTAAGTCTCCATAATGAACATGAATAAGAAATAATACATTTGTAATGTATACAAAGATAGGTAATAATACATTCCTACTAAGTATATATGTTTATGGACATATGAATTAGGAATTCAATGAATCTACTTGGTTGCATACAAACTTAGTAATCTACTCTTGATTATAGAATAATTTCAAATGAGGGATTTACACAACCCACATAGTAGTCACATTCATAGCTCCATAATCCAACTCTTAGGGTGTACAACCCCACACACACACACACACACACACACACACACACACACACACACACACACACACAAACACACACACACACACACACACACACACACACACACACACACACACACACAGACACACACACACACACACAGTGACATAAATAAAAGATCACGTGAAATTTCTCTGATAAGTGTGTGAGGGATAAAAAAATCAATGGTTTTCCATACAACATGCAAAATATTGTATCAATGTCACACATCATCGAGGATACTTTTAGAATAAATAAAGGTAATATATGTAGTTTCAATATTATAGTTAAAAATGGGAAATTTAAATAATTGTTCCAATATAGATTAAGTCTCAGGAAGAAATTTACCACAAGGTGACAAATATTAAACCCAAAAATAAATCACAATCATTTTTTTTCCACATATAAAAATGCTTTATAAAAACACATATTCAGAAGGTTTCCTATTAACTAAAAGCACACTATTCATTAATTTTCCTACATTTACATTTTTAATATTTTAGTTTGAAATAACATAGTGATTTATTGTGTGAGAATCAACGTATTCATGAAATAATAGTTTTATAAAGTTTCCCAGACTGATTCACAAGGTTTATAGGATGGATTATGGATAACCCTAATCCATCTGTCACCTTTTTATTTTGATGATTTGTGTTTTTACAATGTCCTTGTAACAAAGGAAGAGGATGATATTGATAGAGTGTGAAGATAATATACACAAATGAATAATAATATGAAATAATTGTATAGGTAAGTGGAAGAGCTCATCAATATTATTACATGTTAGAGACAAAAACCAAGATGAGATGACACAAAGGAATAAATAGAACAAGAAAAATAAATTTAGAAATAGGAAGAAGAACAAGAGAAAACACAATCCTCTTAATCTAACACCATGCATAAGATCCAACCCATGCAAAACTCCTAATTTAAGCTCCCTACATAAAAGCATAACATTTTTGGAAAATGAAATAAGGCAAAGAAGCAAAAGAAGGATGCAAAAAAATTGAATGTTACTGTATCCTCTTCTTTAGAAAAATGTAAGAAGATCTTGAGTGATAATTAGTGCCATCAACATCACTTAGACACCCATGACAAGTTATAATGATGTGCATGACAATCATTGCTTGTGTAGTCTATATCTAGTCCCACATATAAGGATGGCATTGATCTAGATGCCACTTAACTGAGAACTAGATCTTTACTTCCATAAGCACCTCTAAGGAGCAATAACACCTCTTCCACACTAAATTTGGGTGAAGGTTTATCCTTTTAATGTAATCATTGACATTGGAAATCAAAATAACATATTTTTTCAAGGAAAATAAAAAATCCTTTACCTTTCCACTACTATTCATGCCAAGCCATACTTCTTGGGGTGGCTTCAGTAGAGGAAGGGTATACAAGTCTGTTGTTAATGTACCTTCTAGTACAAATTCAAGCCTATAAGGGCACCGTTACTTCTAACATTGCACCTTTGGGTGTCCATGATATATTTCTAGGGAGATCATATTTATATTACTGATATGATACATATCAATCCAATCCATAATGTTGGACTCTATGAGAATAAATAATGATGTATTTGACTAATTGATATGATACTTAATTAATCCAATCCACTATTAATGATTACACAAATAGGCTAATTCTTTACCCAAAACTTGGTGTGTAAGAGGTGTTCTCACTCCTTCAAGGTGGTTATTGTAGTGGTGATAGTGATAAAAAATGGCATCTAGATCAGTTTCATCTATTTGTAAGAGTGTGTGAGAGATATCAAGATGGTACCTCTTTTGACCATTCTTGTTGCCTTTGTCTGAAGTAGAATGTGTAGGATATATTAGGTTTTTTTAAAAATTCTTAGCTTATTCTCCTTTTTGAAAAGCATCCTACTTATGCACATAAGGTTGATATGAGGAGTTATGCACATGATGTCTCTTGCACATGGAATTGTATGAGGAGGTGATACATTGCTTCAACATTTCATTGCCTTCAATTTTTGTGAATTGATTTAATAGGAAATATGCCTCAATTTGTCAAATCCAAACATCTAATGATGTAAATTTAGACTCTATATTCCTTTTTAGTATCCTAAATTTTGTAATGAATAATTGATTATGTTAGTTTTTGCCCTTTTCCACTTTAATTAACTTGTGCACTTAATTTGCACCTATTTTTCCACCTCACTCTATCCTAAGTATCTATGGAGACCTATTTATGTTCTAATTTGTTATTTTCCATCTATAGAAGTATTCTGATTAGTAAAAATACACTTAAGAATATATATGACCAAACCCATATCCAAATTTCATATGTTTCCCTAAAAGACAAGTTTAACTAATAGGGATGATAGTGGAAACATTATTTGTCCCTATGGGTCGATCTTGTCCCTTGGTCCTCTAACAATCAATTTTTAAAATTAAATCCTCTCTTATCTTGTCATCTATGTTTTAGGATTCCTAGTGTGTGGCTTCCCCTTTTGGATTGCTATAAGGGCATGGTCAAGTCACTTATTCTACCACTTGGAAATTTTAATACAAAGGCATGTTTACACTAGTGCACATTGAGCAAAAGTTCCTTATTCTTCCTAATTTTGATTATTATCACTAAAAATAGCGCTTAGTTAAGGCATACACTTATTTTATCTGGCCCTAAAGAAAAACATGATCAAGTATCTAAGCCATTTTTATATGCATTATTATAGTAAAATGAGTAGAATTGCACAAATCACACTAAGTGGGATAACTACGTGGGATTGATTCCATCCTTGGAGTATTGGACATTGAGTTAACTTTTTAGGGTTTATGAAGTGTATGCCCTAGGTTGTTAAAGGTATGAGTTTATTAAATTAGGGTATAAAATATAAAATAAATATAACCACTAATTTGTGAAAGAACTAAGCTAAATTGATATTTACAATAATAATAATGGAGACAAATGAATATTTAGCTAGAAACTGATTTAGATGAAGGATTTTGAGGCTAAAAATTGATACAAGAGTTGGTTTGAGTGTCATAAATAGGATTCAAGCATCAAAACCTATCCTAGATAATAATTACATACCCAAACAATAGTGTTATGGTGATAATTTTCACTTATGGCACTAGTGTCCTTTGTGCATAAATTATTTTGAGCTTTTGGGAGCAATTATCTCTAAGTTTGCCAAGCTTATTCCTATATAGATAAACCCTAATTCACTGTATGTGATGTATTATAACTAATTTTGTATGAAAAACCTAGACCTACATGTGATTAGGGAATTTGAATTAGCACAAGTTTTAAATGTGTGGTGTTAATTGGGTAGGTTAGACATCCTCAATACCCTGCCATGATGAGAGTTTCTTACATACCAATAATCTGAGGAGGGATCAAGCTCAATGTAGTTCTCCCCACTTAAGTGATGGTGAAATTTCAGGTGAAGCTAGTATGAATTTTAGTTTGAGTGCTTTGAGTGATGTTTGAGACTAAAAATTTGAGTATTCTAAGCTTAAGAAGGCTATAGATGACTATATGTAGAAGTAGGGTAGAATAAGGATTGATAACCTTAATTATGCACAATTTGTTCTAAGATTGTTTATATGTATTTTCATCTCATTTATATCTAGTGGATAACGAGATAAAATTCATGTATATATATTGATATGGTACTTGTGTATGGTTTAAAATAAGTATAGGCTGACCCTAGGTGCTTTAGGAATTAAAAGATATCTGTTGGAGCTAAAAAAAAGAAATGGACAATACCACCTAAATAGAACAATAGCACTATGGCACTATTGTCCACTTATAGTAATAATGTATAGTGGCATAACTTGAGGCTTTAGGGGCCTAAATGTTTAAATAAGGGTTTGTGACTAATTTTGAGATGTCTAGGGACGTGTGTAGTCCCCACAAAAGTTGGATAAGTGTCTAAGTAGGTGCTAAGATAGGTCTAAGCTAAGACAAGAATGGGTGGTCTCAAGTAATACTTTTATCACTCAAGTTTCATTTTAGATGATTACATTTGCCCCCACTTTATTCTAGAAATTCAACAAAGTGGAGTGACTAGGATAAAGGAAAAAGACGTGTACCTGGACTTACTTGTGAGGCAAAGTCTATGAATTTGGATATGAGTCTATGAAGTATGCTCCATTGCATGTCTTAAAAATGGAAAGTGCATAGATCATTCCTTACTTAAGAGATATCAAAGCAAAGACAAAACTAGGTAAAGAGATAAGAAAGAGGAAAGGAATGAATATACCTTACTAGGTATGTGAACCAAGGCATAAACTTGATGACATTCTATGTGTGTGTGTAGATAGTGATTAATCTATGAATATCTTGGACCGAGTTGATGGATTGTTCAATCCCTATGTGTGGGTGGATAAAAGACTCAATCAGGTTTTGATTCCATCATTGCCCACCCTTGCTCAATGTATCATGTCCTATGAATAACTTGGATTAGACTAATGGCTCATCCAACCCTCTTATGAGGTGGCTCAAGAAATAAATTAGATTGTGACTCCATAATTACCTAACCATGTGTAGTAGATGTATATGTAGTTAAATTTCACATTGTAACTAAATATTTATGATTACAACTGAGACTATATATAATGACTTTACAACCACTCGAGAACTCTAGAATGAAAATCAGCCTAGGACCCCCTCAGTGATTCAAGAATGTAGCTCAGGGACTAAATGGTAATGCAAACCACTACAGATAGAGTCAAGAATCAATATAGTATATTAATTAGAACATGGTGTCTAGTGTGTAAAACATAGATAATGACATGGAGTTTGCCATTCCATTTGATCAACTGGTGTATAAGTGAGCATACAGAAATAATGTGCCATGCACATACCCATAAATTTGATATCTAAGCATATGGATTTTGTAATGGGTTGTAATAATATATATCTAAGTATCTAAAATTGAAATGGGAGTGCTCATGTTGTGTATGATGCCCTCAATCTAAGAAAATTGGTATGATTTTGTGTAAAACTAATAAAACACTGGTAGTCTATAACTATATTTGTGAAAATATAGACTATAACTGTTGTGACTTTCTATACAATCTAGATATTTTTTCTTCTAAGTATATTGGACAATAAAACCATATCTTAGACAATAACGCTATGGCACTAGTGTCCACTTTTGGTGAAAGTGTCAAAGTATGTTTTTTTTTACCGAGTATGATCTTTGTTTGACTATATTCCATTATGTTTTTATGAAACTAAGCTTTGTATTCTATGCTTGTGTGTTGGAAACTACATTATGAGTGCATTTGAATGGTCTAATCTCTATGAATGTCCCCTCTTTTGAGGGGAATTATTGAACTTGTGAAATAACCATCTTCAAAATAAAACCTCTACATGATATGTGTTAGCTTGACCATATATGATATCTACTTAATAAACCAATATAATATATAAAAATGACATCAAAATGTAAGATAATCTGAGCATAAATTTATAATATATGATGTATGTTAGATATAGCATTCACAAGGCTATGAAGATATATAGTATGATGTAAGCATGTGTATGAACAACAAATCTGAGTAATAAACTGAGTAACTACCTAGGGGGATGGGGCATGATGTCCATCATGGCACCTACGGAGGAAGAGGAGATGTATGAGTTCTACATGGAATATAAAATTAGAGTGTGTAACAAGTAAGAGAGAAGTGTCATGGCTATGATGCATACATACAACACATGAGTCACACAAAGTAGGCAAAGGGTACACAATACAAAGGACATGTGCATATGTCACTAAATCTGAGAAAGTAATACATATAAGGACATGTTCAAATATCCACATATTCAAAAAGAAAGTAAGTTGGATTAGAGCCACATGGAAGGACATGTTCAAATGTCCACATACATAATCAAGAAAACATACACAAGGACATGGGCACATGTCCAAATTCTACATAGAATGAAAGGAGGTGGCGTAGAGCCATAGAACAATGGTATATTCAAATGCCCTTGAATAAATGTAGAAACATAAAGACACAATCAAGTCTAAACTATGCTAGAAGTGAAAGTATGCATGAACATGTAGTACAAATCTATATAAGAGAAAGGATGTACATAAATCGAGTCTAGAGTAGTAGTAGTCAGTAATAAATAGGATGATCGATACCAAGATATAAAAATACTAAATCTATAATGTATAGTATAAAAAAATATATCCTGCTAATCAAAACTGTGTATAGGATGCCCTAAATGGGCAAATATATCAAATGAGGAATCTATTTATCTATGTATATGACCCTAGTGGGTAGATAGTAATAAATTTAGATTTGTTTAGTGGACCTAGGTCTTGTAAGTATCTATGAACACTCATAAATAACAAGTGAAACATGCATATGTGATAAAATTGACTATACTAAGATAGCTTCCATATGTAGGACCTGGTAAGTATAAGAAGTCTAAACATGGAAATTATTACAACCTATAATTTTTATTTTCTAAGTAAATATTTGAATGTTTTTATGTTTTTGACATAGTATATTATTTTTGTGTTTTCTATATATAAGATATGTACAATCAACATGAAAATGAAAATATATACAAGGATGAAAATGAATGAAACTATGTACAAGTAAGGAGGAAGATACTAATCGATGAGTCTAATAAGAGACTCACTATTAAAGTGTTTCATATCAAACAAATAAAGAATGATTGTGTGTGTTATGTGAAAAAGTATCTATGGTTTAGGAAATGACTATGTAGAGTGATCTATAACTAATGATACCTATGGATTAGGGTTAGGAATATGAGTATCTAACTAAATTGACATGTGAAATATGCTATGAACTTGTGAGGTTGGCTAAACTAGCCTCTAAACCATGATATAAACTTGTGAGGCTAGATGAACTGGACTATGAACTATGTTATGAACTTGTGAAGCTAGTTAAATTGGCCTATGAACTAGAGGGTTCTTAGGGACCCATCTGGTAGAAGATGTTGTAACTGATGTGGATTCTATGTGCTGATAACCCTAAGAATTCAATAACACTAATCTTAAAATGAAAGGGCTAAAGAGAGGCTCTCTAGAATCTATAACATGTCTCTGATGTAGGGATCTCTCTAATAAAGGTCTCTATGGAAGAGTATGTGTATGTGGTAATACTGTAGAAGTAGACCTCACACACACTGGTGGATCAAAGGAAATATTTGGTGTACTAATAGAAACTATACTTGGAATTATAACTAGTGGTTGTTGTGTAACTGCCTATGGGATAGGTAAAGGATACTCATATGGAAGGCCCTCAATTACAACCACTTGATTAACATGTATATACTTGAGGCATCTATGTATGGTGGATAGAATGGATCTAAGCTACTATATGCTTGACCTACCTAATAACATGTTAAATGTGCTTGCACTAGGTAAAACTAAGAACTTAGTGGGTACATGTGATGGCTCAACCTATAATGAGAATACAATCTCCCCAATGGAGCTCTAAATGTGGCCACTAAAACCATGAATAACTATATCATTCAAATAAGTATCCTACTTTGAATAGCCCAAGTGTTGCAGAAGTATAATGGTACACATGTTGACACTTGATCCATTATCAACCATAACACTCTAAATAGGGTGATCATCAATGTAAGCTCGTGCAAAGAGTGCATATAAATTTGAATCATCATTAATAATATCCTAATTTGAGAAATTGAAGAGAGGTCTAGCTGGCATTGTAGTATGATATATGCCAATGATATTATGTAGGGGGTGAGTATCCTCTATAGTAGTATGATTGGATGCTAGTGATGGATGAGCTGACTATTTGTAGTGAACACCTAAAATTCCTCCCACCTCATTAGCCATGTGTTTTGGAAATGGATCTAAAAATATTTTCATTTCCTTACCTTCCATTAGTTGAACTTTAGGTGTCTCTGTAGGTGTGCCCACATCAATAATATTAGCCTTTATCAAGTCTTATATCTTATGTCTCAAATTGATGCATCTATTTGTAATATGGTCCTAATAGTCACCAAATACATTGGAATCATATCTCTTTGGAAGAGAATTATTCATATCAGCCTCTTTGATGGGAGGGAGAGATGTAACATTGCATTCCAAGAGCTACTGTAAAACACATGTCGATGATTCTAGAAGATTTGTGAAGACTATCCATGGAAGAGCTAATAAAACCAAGTAAGGAGGTAGATCTAAAGCTGCATTAATTGTGACATTTTGATCATTCTTTTTTTCATTGGGTTTCACTTTGTATGGAGGCTTATTAAAACTCCTATTCGTTGAATTTGATTTAGTTGTGTACTTTAGTTTGCCCATAGAAAGAAGCTTGACTTTCTTTTATTTCACTATGTGGCATAAATCTGTGAATGTTGGAAACTTATTAAATAATATAGCCTCATGTAATGTTAGTGGTAGAATTTGTTTGAATATGTCTTGGAACACTCTATCTGCCATGGGGCTAGTCATCTTTTCCAATATAGTTTTATATGGCAAGCCATATTCTACTATAGTCTCATTAGATTTTTGCTTAAGTTGTGCCACTTGAGCATATGAAACCTTATCACTGATGTTGATTGAAAAGTGTGCCAAAAACATATTTACCAATGGATTAAATGTAGTGATGGATTTATTTAGAAGATCATAGAACCATTATAAGGCACAATCCTTTAGATTACATGGGAACAACTTAGTAATGAGCCAATCATTGGACACATAGTCCAAAAATGCTACATGGAAAGCTCATAGATGGTGCTCTAGGTCACCCTTACCATCATATGAAGTAAGCTTAGGTGTCACAAATCCAAATGGTAAATGAGTTTCCATTATGTACCGTGCCAAATGTGTATGTAAAAGACATGAGAATCCAAAGCATGTGATTGCCTAAAATCACCGTACTAAAGATGTAACAATTTGGCCGATAGATCATGGATCTCATGCACAAGGGATTGTATATATAGAGAGGAGGAACTTGATATAGGATGTGTTTCAATTATTTAAGGTTGTTGAGTTAAAACAGGTTATTGTGTAAGTTGAGTTCCCCCAAAGTAGGTACAACAATATTATTATCTAGGGGAGTGAAAGATTGACCATTGTTTGATTTTTGGAGTTCTTCATGGACAATATTGATAAGGTTATATTGCATATATGAATGTTTAGAAATGAAATATCATAATTATCTCTTATTAGTTTCATCGAATCAGTTGTTGAATTTTGCCATTCTAGGTTGGGAAGTAGGGAAACAAGTAGTTGTATATTTTGAACCTTTAAGTAAATTCAATCTATAAAAGATTATAAGAATTAAATATTGAAACAAATATAAGATTTAGGAACTAATATCTGATACTTGAAAATAAAAGGATACAAACCCTAAAAATATCTAAGTCTAGGGTTTGGGTAGTATTTAAAATAAGTTGGGTTCACCAAATGAATTAACTTTTTAGAGTTTATGGAGTGTAAGCCCTAAGTTGTTAAAGGGTCTGAGTATAGTAAATTAGGCTATAAAATATACAATAACTACAACCATTGATTTGTGAAACAAATAATCTAAACTGATATTTATAATAATATCAATAGAGGAGACAAATGAATAGTTAGTTGGAAATTGATCGAGATGAAGGATCCAAAGGCTAAAAATTAATACAAGAGCTAGTCTAAGTGTCACAAAGAGGATCTAGGTGTCAAAAACATTTCTAGATAATAGTGCCCTACCTTGGATAGTAGTGTTATGGCACTAGTGTCCACTTATGGTGCTTGTGTCCTCTATGCAAAAATTGTTCTGAGCTTTTGGGAGTACCTATGTCTGAGTCTACCAAGCTTGTTCCTATGTAGACAAACCTTGATTCACTATATGTGAACTATTGTGACTAATTTTTATGCAAACCCTAGACCTCCATGTGATTAGGGAGATTGACTTGGCACAAGTAGTAAACATGTGGTGTTAGGGGTAGGCTGGACATTCTCAACACCTCGCTATGATGAGAGTTGCCTACATACCAATACTCTAAGGGATCAAGCCTGATGTAGTTCTCCCCACCTAAGTGCTGGTGTAAGTGGAAGTGAAGCTAGTATGAATGTTATATTGAGTCCTTTGAGTGATGCTTGAGATTGGAAATATGAGTATCCTAAGCTTAAGAAGGATATAGATGAATGCATATAAAAGTAGGGTAGAATAGGGATTGATAACCTTGAGTATGCACGACTTATTCTGAGCTTGTTTATGTGTATTTGAATCTCATTTCCATCAACTAGATAAAGGGTTAAAATTCATGTATATATACTGATATGATGTTTGTTCATGGTTTGAAATATGTTTAGGTTGACCCTATGTGCTTTAGGAATTGAAAAGATATCCATTGGAGCTTAAAAGAGGGAAAAAGATAATAATGCCCAAATAGGACAATAGTTCTTTGATGCTATTATACACTTATAAAACTAGTGTCTAGTGGTATAAGTTTAGGGATTAGGGGCCTAGATGTCTAAAGAAGAGTCTAAGACTAATTATGATATGTCTAGGGAGGTGTGTGGCCCCCACAAAAGTTGGATAAGTGTCTAAATAGGCCCTATGATAGGTTTAGGGATAAACTAGGAATGGGTGGTCTCAAGTAACACTCTAAGAACTCAAGTGTAATTTTTATATGATTACAAATATGTAGGTAAAATTTAGTCATCATGGGGGTGATTGGGGTCAACTTAGCCAATTACACTCTACCTTTTTCTACTTGTAGATTTTCAATCATTACATGCCCGATTAGGGTTTCAACCTTAGAAAAACTATATGTAGATATTTTGCACATTTATGAGGATCATATATGTGCATATAGACCTAATTCCATTTGGGAAAGTGAACATGCCCTAAGTTATTTATTGTTGCTTATACAACACACCCCATTTTCAAACTAAAAACATGGACCCTATTTTTACTCTGGAGTTTAGTCTTATCTCTTTAAGGTGTTTGTTGGTGGTTACTTTTTTAAAATAACCTTCTTGGAAGTGCATTTTTACTAGATGTGGAGATTTAGAGTTTAAATGCATTTCATTGTTTTAGCCAAGCCTAAATAATAATAAATTGACATCATAAACACTTGGCATAGAAATCACATCTAGCACTGATTAGTTTTAAAAATTTGAATTTGCATGGTTCTATTAAGTCTTAGTCTATCACTTATTTTTTAAATAAAATTTCCTTCAATTTATGTAGGTTATTTAACTATTTTAAATCCTAATCCCTTCTTTT
Source organism: Torreya grandis (assembly GCA_037957365.1). NCBI lineage: Eukaryota > Viridiplantae > Streptophyta > Pinopsida > Cupressales > Taxaceae > Torreya > Torreya grandis. The sequence continues at coordinate 2,206,641 of JARHVA010001661.1, read as the reverse complement.
CTTGAGCACTTTAATCCATTTTTGTCTCATTTTAATTTAAAGTAACTAACTGTTAATACATATTTATTCTTTTACTTAGTTACTTTTGTGTATAATGGACTAAATTGGCTTTAGGATCAAACACATGACTAAGTTGTTTTACGGTTTTTATTTATTTACTTAATCATTTTATGTTTTCATGTAGGTTATTCCATGTGTCAACATCCTAGCATTGCATGAATTTAGAGTCAAAATATTTTGAAAATTGGCACAGTATTTTTTTAAGATTCTAGGCCTCAAGATAGCACCACCTAGCATGATCCCAATGACCTGAATCTTTAGAACCTTGGAATATCTAAGGAATTAAGGCATTCAAACTCAGAACCCTAAAATCACATAACCTTAGAACCTTATAACCTTTAGAAGCATTAACCCATTGAATAAACAACTAATTATCCCATGGTCTTGAGAAGATGCCATGTGACACCTTTTCAAAAGCTCAAGAGCATTAAGCTATTATCTCAAGAGCTTAGAGACATTTTACAATTAGCCTAAAGTATGAAGAACCCAGGAAGCCAAGATGAAACATGACGATGATTGAAGCCAAAGACATGAAGAGCCTGAAAGAATGAGAATGGGCCATCTGGTTGTGTAATGACAAAAGAAAAAAAATAAAGTAAAGCCTGAGGGTGATAACAAGCTATCAAGTGGTAAAGTGGGACCTGATGGGAAAATATTATAGCCCAATGAAGGAAAAATGATGTAAAATCAAGAAGGATCCATGTGGTAGCATTGACATTAGTAAAATGATGGAGCTAAGATTGACGACTAGTTTGGACATCAAAACCATCATATGATGCATAGAATCAATTAAAAAATAGATCTAACTAGAATAATGGTTGAGAGGAGTGGCACAAGTCAGAAGATAATTAGCACAGAGTGTGCATTGGGATCAAACAAAAACTAAAATATGAATATCTACCTTAAAAGGCATGGCTTATAATTTTTATAGGTATGGTGTTAACTACATAGGACGTGGGTAATTGGAAATCTTGTTGCAATCTCAAATGCATTATCTTATAGGCATTCATTCCTAATTCAATCAAGGCATCGTGCTTAACCACATATCTAATAGAATCCCAACCACTTTTTCCAATCAACATTAAAGATTATTTTAAGCACACCAATAGTGGGTGAATTTAAATTTGAAACCCCATGGACTTACATATCTATATAAGATCAACTCATGTGTTGTAATAAGGTCTAGTATTTTTAAGATTAATAATACTATGTCTGGCTGGCTCTTTTTAATCTTAGAATTAGAGTAGTGGACTAGTCACTTGTTTTCATGCATTTTCTTGATTTTTAGATTAGTTTTCTAAGTTGAGGCTTCTTATAAGCCATGTATATAACTATAGTGAGTATCTGATGAATTACTAATTAATCCATTTAATATAAATATCTTTATCTTAAAGCTTTGTCATTTTATAGACTTGGTTTGTGCATGTATATAACTATAGTGAGTATCTGATGAATTACTAATTAATCCATTTAATATAAATATCTTTATCTTAAAGCTTTGTCATTTTATAGACTTGGTTTGTGCATGTATATGGTGACCCCATTTTCCTCATTGGATCTACTACTCTGTTTCACATACTCTTTCACCATCCTTGGTTATAGTTGTGATAGGTCTAGCTAAACTACAAACTAGTTTATATAGGGACTTGTCTACTCAGGAGTAACTAATCAAGTGCATTATAAAGTGGGTTCTTTTTCTCTTTCTCCCTGCCCTTCCCTATTTTTCTTATTTTGATCATTTTATTAGATTAGATTAGTTTAATTTTTAAATTGTAATTTCAATTTAATGCTTTACCTTGATTTCATGTTCTTTTGTTTGTCTATTGCTTATTTATGCATTGTTGAACTTATAAGTAATAGACATTTCTTTTTGAATCAGTTGCATTCACATAATTAAATCATTTTACTAGTTCCCTTATGGCATAATCTCTATGTTTATAATGTATATGATTAGATTGAAATACTCATCGAAGCCCCTTGTTATGGAATGGTCACATTGAGCCAACTAAGTTACCATATATACCAAGACTTGGTAACTAAGACCTTAGGGATATTTGTTCGCACAAATCTCTTTTCAGGAGAAATAAGGCCTAACAACCTCTTCCTATTGTTGGTTGTGTCAATAGACCCCATAACATATATGATGCTATGAGGGCATGTTATGATGTATTTTAGACTTGTCTTATGTTTTTAAGGAGTTCCCTAGTTGTTTTTTAGGTTAATAAATAGGAAAAAATGATTATTTAATTCCTTTGATGGCCTTAACTTGGCTAAGAAGACATAACTATCTTGTGAATGTTTGAAGTCCTTCCCATGATTTTCCCAAGAACACCCACAAATTATATGTGAAGTATATCCATGATGGGGTTAAAACTATCGAGGAACACATCTAGGCCTTTAAATAAGCCATTATCATAAGGCATAGTCAATATGAGGATGTGGGTTGTCACTTATTCCCCTTATCGATACATTAAGTGGCCTATTATTGGTACCTTGGTCTACATAAGGGTACATCACCTTGTGGGCCATCTTTAATAATCTATTCCTTAACCATTTTAGTGTGCCCATTGACCCTTCTATCTTGTTTTATCAATTTACGATAGCCCATAAAGAGTCTAATGAACCAACTAGTGCATTCAACCATAGATTCCACTATATACTATGTTGAAGAATCAATTATTGAAAACATAGGATGCAATAATATGAGTATATATCAATGCTTTGGATCCTCTAACTACCATGTTCATTCAGGTGAACCCATCTGCACTCACATCATTAGTGTTGGTCTACTAAGAGTCTGTTAATGTAGATCAATAATCAATGACTCAGGGATTTGATGCTTAACGTTCATATTATTTGGAATAATAGGGCATTTATGCCTAAAATCCTTCATGTTACATGCCTACAAGTCAATCCATGGATCAATATTTACCTCACAATGAAGCCTTGCCCCAAGCCTCTACCCAACCAAACCTCCCTATGATGAATGAGAGCCTTGTTTACCTTTTAATGCAAAAAATTCTATTAATTATGTGTATAATCAACAAACTACTTCATATTATTTTAGTGATTTAATATCTTTGGTTGTTATTACTAATAAAATACTATTTTTTTAGGAAATAATTAATAGGTAATGCACAACCTAAGATATGAAGCTGTATACCTTAATGCACCATTTAGAACCTATGAACCTGGCTACATTATTAATGTTGAGCTAATCAGGCATGCTAAAAACATCCCATTTCACAATCTCGATCCATCCTTTGAAGGCTACAATAGTGGCAATGATAATTCCAAATATCAAGAAGTAATAGTTGTTGGAGGCAAATTAGCGATTATAAAGCAAATTGATGAAGAATTGCTTATAAAAAATGAACAATTTAACATCTCTTACCATTATCCATAGGAACAATTCGAGGATTTAGATCTATTAAAAGAGAAAGATGCATATTATGTATCTAAAGCATTCTTTCCCTCTGTTACTACTCTTACATTTGGAAAACTAGTCCAAGATGATCAACAACTCAAGTGCAGTAATAAAACACCCATCCCATCATTGGGTATGGATGAAAAAAAAACTAAGAAAAGAGGGGCTGTCCCTTTGAGGAAAACAAGTTGGATCAACTTGAAGTGATTGATTTCTCTCCTAAGTTTAGCCTTACCTTCAAACCATTCGATAACTCTCAAGCATTCCCCATAATAGTAAATTTAGTTAAAGGGGAATAATGACAACACTGTGCCTTGAATGAATAAATCATGCTAATGGAGATACAAGCTGAGGATGATCTAGTTCAACCCAGCTTTTTGCATATTTTGGCCATTGATGACAAATTTATGAGGTATGTGATACGGTAAGAACTTGAACCACTCGCATGCCTTGCAAATGAAAAATATAACAAAGAGGATGATATGAAGGCATCCATTTACATTAAAGAGTAGCCACTAATTGACTAATCGACTAGATGAAACCAAGGAGAAATCTCTATCAGGTTGGGTGATCAACACATTTTGGTATATATTTATGCTCACCTTTATTCCTCATCTCAATTCCAAGTTTGGGTACATGTATTTCTCAAACCCTATCCCTCATGATTTTTGAAATTTAGGTACAAACATAATGCTTTATTTTACAGTCTTTGTTTGCTTGAATTACATGAAAAGAACATTGATAAATCATTATGGGATAGTGTATTATATCATAAAGGATAACATAGATGCAAGTACATGTTTCCTTTTCCCTTCTCAAAATCCTATAATACAAGTGTCTAACTAATTTCAGTGATGCTCTTGCTTCAAAGAACATTTGTAAATATTGTCTTTTCATTTCTTATTTTCTTTTTGCTTTTTCCTTCCTATCCCTTGTTATTAGTTTAGTTTTCCTTTCTTATTTTATTTTGTCTGGTCCTCTTTTTTTGCCTTGAGGTTCCCCATTAATCAATAAATGATGGAATGAACATATTAATTTTAAGAAAACAACATGAATGACACTAAATATATAAAGGTTAATCTTACTTGAACACTTGCACAAAACTATCATGACTCTCTTGTGCATTTTCAGCTTCATAAATGCCAATGATTCAAAATAGAATGTGTGTATTTATAAAGGTTGGTTTTCTTGTTTAAATCCATCTATACACTTAACTAAAACATCTGAAGAAAAGTTAACATTATATTTTTGGATTTATCTTAATTGATCATGAACTTTTTGATTTTTCGTGAACCCATGGATTGGTCCCCAACCCTCCATAGATATAGAACATAAAGTCTCCTTTCAAAAGAAGCTGAACCAAAGTGAAAAATATAAAAATATTCCTTGAAAGGCTAATCTTGGTAACCTCCACCATAGGCTTTCCATCCCATTTGGTAGTGGAGTGAGGACTTTGGAAGGGACTAGAGGTATCTCTATTAGATACACCTAGCTAGTAGTAGAGTAATGCCCACACCACTCCCCCCACAAAGCTAAACTATATTTTTTTCTTTCTTTCAGTAGTTCTTATCTTATGAAAATTTGAATTAATACATGTGAGTTCAAGGAAAATGAATTAATCACTTGATCACAAACATAGATGGTCTTTAGCAGGATTGTAGCCTAGTATGTCATAACTTGAGGCAGACTTTAGTGTCTTCAAAATTTGAATTTCTTTCTAATTAATTTCTTGTAGCTAATTTTTTTTCTTCTTGCAAAATCAAATATTTTAGATTATTGAGATACTCAAGAGTATCTCCCAGTAGGAGTCACCCTTTTTTATTGTTTGCATAACATGACCCATTTTCAAACTAAAAATAGGGACCATCTTTTTTCTCTAGAGTTTGGTCTTATCTATTTGAGGAGTTAATTGGTGGTTTCTTATTAAAAACAACTTTATTGGAAGTGCATTTTATATAGATGTGGATATTTAGAGTTTAAATGTGCTTCATTATTTTATCCAAGCCTAAATAATAATAATTTGGCACCATGAACACTTGGCATATAAAACACATCTATGACTAATTAGTTTAAAAAATATAATTTTGCATGGTTTTATTAAGTTTTGAACTATATCTTTTTTTTAGATCATTTTGCCTTAGGTTTATGCAAGTTATCTAACTATTTTAGAGTTTAATCCCTTCTTTTCTTGAGTAGTTTAATCTATTTTTATCTCATTTTAATTCAAAGTAACTAAGTGTTCATATATATTTCTTTTTTTACCTAACCACTTTTCTTTATAATCGACTAAATTAGATTTAGGATCGAATAAATGACTAAGTTTTTTTGCAGTTTTTATCTATTCACTTAATCATTTTTATGTTTTTATCTATATAATATCAACTCCTACATTGTAATAAGGGATGGTATTTTTAGGATTAGTGAGACTATGTTTAGTTGGCTCCTTTTAGTCTTAGCATTAGAGTAGTATACTAGTCACTTACTTTTATGTATTTTCCTATTTTTTAGATTAGTTTTCTAAGTCAAGACCATTTGGAATCCATGTCTCTAACTCACATGAGTATTTAATGAATCCCCAATTGATCCCTTTAATTGAAATATCTTTATCTAAAATCTTTGTCATATGATAGACTTGGTATACGCATGTATATGGTGACCCTATTTTCCTCATTGGCTCTACTGCTCTGTTCCACAAACTCTTGCACCATCCTTATTTAAAGTTGTACTAGGTCTAGCTCAACTAAGGACTAGTTTATCTAGGGACTTGGCTACTCAAGAGGAATTGTCTAAGATTATAAAGTGCACTCTTTTTCTCTTTCTCCTCACCCTTCCCTCTTTTTCTATTTATTTATCATTTTGTTGGATTAGATTAGTTTATTTTCTAAATTACATTTTGAATCTAATAATTTACCTTGATTGTATGCTCTTTTATTCATCTATTTCTCATTTATGCATTGTTAAGCTTATAAATAATAGACATTTCCTTTTGAATTAGTTGCATTCACATAGTTGAATCATTTTGCCAGTTTCCTTATGGCATAAACTCTATGTTTATAATGCATATAATTAGTCTAAAATACACACTAAATCCCCTTGTTATGGAAGTGTCACAATGAGCCAGTTGAGTTACCCTGTATATCAAGACCTAGTAACCAATACCTTGGGGATATTTATTCACACAAGTATCCGTTCATGAGAGACATGTCCTAACAACCCATGCCTATTATTAACTGTGTCAAGAGACCCCTCAATATTCATATTTTTTTAGCAAAATCCAAAATCAACTAGTAGGAGACAATAATGGTAGTAGATGTTTTCATAATTTTTTGATCCTATCCTTATTCAGTTTTAACTCTAGTTTCTAGGGACTTATAGAGTCTATTGTTAATTTCCTATTTCAACCTTTTATTAGTCAAACACAGTCATATTTTAGACAAAAATAACTCATTTATCATTTTTTTGCATAACTAACCTTATTTCAATTGTTTGGACATTGACTAATCCAATCTTTTACTTTCAATCTAGCTATTGAAATGTCATTTACATTTTTCTTGACTTACCCAATTTTTTGGTTCCAAAACTCAAGTAAATTTCTATTTTTGTTATATTATTTCAATGATGTTTATTTGTTCACTACGTTGGTTAATTTTTAACTATTGTGATTTAGTCAATGCAGTCAATGCACAATTTAAGTGTAACACACCTAATTATTACATGATTTATTTAATACAATTGCTTTCCACCACGAGACATCTCTAAGAGTAGAATACAAGTGTATGATTTTAAAATCAATGTGATACAATAATCAATTAGTGATATCCTAATTAATGAAGAGGGATGAGTCACCTTAATTAAAAATCACTTAATTATAATTTATTGATTTAAATATCATAATATTATTCACACATCATCCAATAAACATACTCAAGGGAAATGAAGTGAGCCAAAATAACAATCACTTAACACAAGGTTACCACTTTAAGGCTCATGAAGGGAGAGTCTCGACTAACCCTATTCAAATCTACTTTCAAGCCACACAAGACAAGGAATACAACCAAATTTAAAGTAAAAGGGTTGCCAACATACACATGATTATCAAATTCAAACTTAAATTAATACTATACATATATAGATAATCCAACTAGTAATACACAATCCTAAAATAAAGGAAGACGACAAGCACCTTGAACCTAGCCTAAGAACCTAGACTTGATGCCCCCACTATAACTTAGGAAGCCTACATATCCACTCCATATAATCATGACTAATGTAGTTATCCTTACACATGTGATGGCCTCTTCTATGAGATGTCATCACCAAAATTGGGTTGGCATTCTAAGCCAACTAAGGATCTAATACGTCACTCAAGATAGATACTAAGGTCTTGTCATCTATTCAAAATAACAACACATTAAAATGTCATCAATCACCACCTAACATCACATGGTGTGTGTGTTTACTAAAATGGTCTCAAATGACATCATAATGAGAGTCAAGCATGATAGGGAATCTATATTCTCTCATTCCAAAAAGGTTAATATTTCAACAATCTCTGACTTATGTTTCTTAGAGAATATCCATATCCATATCTTGGGTCTCAAATGGTGTCCAAGGTTAAGGCATGAGAGAACAAGCTCAAATTCCAAAAAAATATTGAGGGTCATTATCACACACCAACTAATTGACTAGGAAAGACACATAGTTAGAAACTAGAAGAAACACATGTGTGAATAAGGATGATATAAGATTTACACTTAAGTAAATAATGTAAGGGTTAGATATATAATCATGTGTTCCAAAAACACCCTAAGGTTAGTTTTCAATTGTCCACACTAGGAAAACATCCTAAGGGTTATTAATCCAAGCCTAATCTCACTCCCTAAACTGCCTACATATCTATGGTAATCCCATCACACATAGAATTAGATATGGTTGTAGTTCACCCGTCCCTAAAGGAGTGTTATATTTAACATGAAGGTACATGTTCTTCACCTAAATAGTCACACAACTAAGCTTAACCTAGTTACCGGTTGTAGGTAACACTTTAACCACTAATTATCCAAAGTGCATATAGGCACTACCAAGAATCAAAATAACATCAAAACACATTAGAAGTATGTGCATAAATAAATATAATATTTAGTGAAAATACCAAGACTCATACCAAGGGTATACTCCAAAATAACGTCAAGTAGGTCCCACCCCAAGTCTACCCAATGGCAACTAAATCCAGACATATACACATGCATTTGTGGGCCAAAATATGAACCAAGGTAATAAGTATATAAAGTTAAAAAATAGTGTAGGGTAGTCACAACCCAAATTATAAATGTGAAAGGGTAATAAAATAACCATCACAATAAAATACCCTTTCAAATGAGACAAAACACACTAATTTTTCACACTAATAATTAGATGCAAAAGTACCTTTGGTTAAAATACAACAGAAGAGGATAACTTTTTATCTACATGGAAACCAATTATCTAAGCTATTAATATTATGTTTATGGCAATAAAATAATTTTATTTCAAGAAAGATGATAATTTAATCTACCATTCGATAGTGATTTTAAATACTTAAAAAAATTTCCTCAAATTTATAAATAAATTGGCTAGGAAATCACTCTAGGAAAAATAGTAAATCCAATAATAAAATTTGTTTTATTATTTAAATGATAATTTAAAGCTATTATAATTTACTTGTAACTTCTAGATTTGAAAAATACCATTCCTAGGTATTTTAACTACGTCGATTCCAAATCAACTTTGGGGCTAAAAACAAGAGTGAGTTGAATTTCCACAAAGTGCCTCCAAAAATGGAACCAAAGGATTGTTACTATAAAGGTTAAAAATTATTTAACGGTTTTTGGTGAATGCCAAAACCAAAGGAAATCATATTCAAACCTTAGTTTTGGTAAACTCCTAGTTTAGGTATTTATTTTTGATCTATCCTGAAAGGTGTTCAACTAGGTCAAAAAAACATTTAGGTATATTGTTTGACTCTCCTTTTAGAATTTATTTACTAGAATTTGATTACCTTAATGTATAATTTTTTTGAGATTGTTTTGAGAAAGCAACCCAAATGATACAATGGTTAATTAATTCTTAGCTGAGTTAAATGGTAAATTGTTGAGAAATTTAAATTACAAAGTGGTTTGATAGAGAATATTAGATGTTAAATTAATTTATCAAATAACCAAAATTTAATTTAGTTCTAACTTTTCTAAAGTGGTGGTGGATTAAATTCCCACCATTGGATTGAGTAGATCTCATCCACAAGATCTAAGTTTCCAAACAAAAATCTCTAAATTTCCTTATAGTCGAGAACAAAAGTCTACTCTTCTAAATTTGCCTTGATTTCTTTTAATTTCCTTTTGTAGGTTTGGATATTACAATTTTTGGAGGTGGAGGATTTGGAGCTCAATAAAAAGCTCATTAATCTCATGGGCTAAAATATGAATACTATATACTTTGTGTATATACTTAGTCTTTTGATATTTATAATTACATGTGATTTCTTTAAAAAAAAAAAACCTGGTTGTTATTTATAAATTGAAAGGAAATGTATATATAACAATGTATATCCTTAGAAATATTGATTATACAACAAATAAATAAATATATTTTCAAAATAAGAGCATATGTACATATTTACTTGATATCCTACAAAAATATTCATAGAAATGTTTATTGTTTTTTTTAGAATTGCAATAAGATCTAAAAAAACAAAGTCCATTTGATATACATGTGTGTGTGTGTGTGTGTGTGTGTGTTTGTATCTAATTAATGGCCAACATGCTCGACTAGGTTGTGTAGGCCTTGAACACCTATGGCTTTTCACTTTCATAGTGAAATGAGGATGGGCCATGCCCTCCCCTCCGATCCTATTTTTTAATAATATATATATGTGTGTGTGTGTGTGTGTGTGTGTGTGTGTGTATAAAATTTATATTACTAAAATATTTGAATAATAAACAATTGTGAATCCCCTTTATTATTATTATTATTATTTTTATTTATTTAAAATATTTATTTTATGTAAATTTATATATGCATACCCCCCCCCCCCCCCCCCCCCCCACACTTACTTCTTGAGACAAATGATTTCCATATTTATTTATTCTTATTTTAAAATTTTCCACTTTAAATTTATTTATTTTCATTTTTTTTGTTTTTTTAAATATAAATATATATATTTCCTATACATATATAATTGATCACCATTTTAATTATATTATTAATGGATTTATATGTGTTTGTGTGTGTGTGTGTGTGTGTGTGTGTGTGTGTGTGTGTGTGTGTGTACACACACACCGACACACACATCAACCGCCCCCACCCCCCCCACCCCCCATACACACACATCCACACATATACACATACACATACACATACACATACACATACACATACACATACACATACACATACACATACACATACACATACACATACACATACACATACACATACACATACACATACACATACACATACACATGCATATACGTGTACATATACATATACATATACATATATCCACATATATACATAGCTATGAATCATAATGTTCAATGTCTAAAATAATTTAAACATATTAATTTACACTTTAAAATGGTACTAAAATTAAAATAAATCAATTTCACCCCTTTATTTGTTTTGTTTAACATATTTTTTAAAAATAAAAAATAAAATAAATACAATAAATAATTTTCATATTTTTTTAAAATTTGAAAGAGATCAAGAGAGAGTAAAGAAGGAGAAGATTAATCCATTCAAGAAGAACCTCATTGAAAGTAGAAGCTAATCTCATATTAATGTTTATCTTAAACATACACGCACAAATATTTGTAGGTTCATTATTTTTAATTTTTTTTCCCCTATGTGTAGATGGGAACAAATTCAATAGTTTTCACATTTGGGATTCATATTTAAAATAAATAACTATAAATCTAAATTATCTATTCTTACTTTAATTCAAATTTATAATATAATGGAGAGAGAGGGGGAAGGAAGAGATATTCTCATATTTATTTATTTATAACAAAACTAAGTTTTATCTTTCAACAATAGTTTTACTCATGAATGGGTAGGGAAAAATGCTTGCAAGAAATCACAAGTAGAGAGGGAGAGAGTTCAAACAAGTCATTTTATTTCACTAACTACTTTATCAAAGGAGGGAGAGTAAAATAAATTAGCTAATCCTATTATGATTCCAAACATTTTAAAACTATGTAAATACTTGATCTAACTCACTTTAAATATCACAAAGATTCCTAACACAACTACAACTATTTTCCAATACAAAGATCATAATAGGCCTACCTCTTTCTCCACCATTCAACAAGCATACCACAAGATCTTAAGCTTCCATAACTTCACTAAGATCCTCCCAAACACATCCAGTCCATGCTATTTATTTCAAGCACCACCAAAAGAATGAAATCTGATGAATAACCCCAAAACAAGATTAAGTGTGAGAAATAAAAGAAAGTCTAAATTTCATATCCCAAGGATTCTCCATCTAACCCAATAAATTTGAGGGTACTTTTAGGACAATATTCACCTCATTTCTTATAAGCCCATAACTCCTCTTAATAACCTTACAAGTTCATGTGGGCTTAATTATCCAAATCACCCACCTAGTAAAAATTCAAATCATCATTAACACTCAACAATAACTTCTCTTACATTGTCAAAATTTACTCTCTACAATTACATCCACCCACCCTAGTGTAGGGATTAAGCAATAACTCATTTATCTTTCCCAGAGAGGCTAGGCACAAGTTTCCATTAAAAATACATTATAAAATTCCTCATGATTTATGTGGGTTTAAATATTTATTGGATTAAGATTTAAATAAAAAGAAGATTATTCTAATTGTATTTTAACAAGTAAAGGTTACAAAGTAAGGGAGTGAATAACATTTGAATTCTTAAATATTTTAAGGATCAACAAAATAGTAAAACACACAACGACAAGAAGGTCACAAAGGTTCAAGCACAAGGGGGTATTACATTTCTATTTTATTTCAGTTATTTTAATTAGGGTTAATTACTACATTGATTCAAAGATTTTGTGTTTAACTTTTTGGGAATGGAGTGTGTGAGAGTAATGAGGTTTTGATCATTTGGTAGTTAGGTCTTTCTTTGATATTATTTGCATGAGTATAATTATGTTACTCATCTATAGGTCTATATTTTTACTACAGGGGGATATTCCCCCTAGAAACCCTTTTTCAAGAATATGGTGGTTGGAGCCCCTTCGATGGATTTAGATAGAGAAATCAATGTATTGATGAATGTGGTAGGAAAGAAGAAGCTCCAAAATCTAGGGGGTGAAGATAGAAATGCATGCATACAAACATCAAAGGTGACCCCAATAGCTATGCTTGACCCATAGAATATTAGAAGGAATATAATGGGAATCTATGGTCATAGTTTGATCTGTAAGTTTACGGGTGCCTAGTTAATAATAGAGGAGATATAAGCATGGACAAGGAGAACCTAGAAAATAAATGATGAATTTGAGCTAAGGTTTTTTGCAAAAGGATGTTTTATAGGAATATTATTGATAGAGACAAGGTTTTCAAGGGAGGCCCGTACTTCTTCAAGAATGAGGGTCTCTTCATGAAGCATTAACACGTGGCCTTCAAGCTAAATGAAGAATTACCTAGCATGGTCTCAATCTATATTCAAATAAATGCATTTTCACAAGAATTTTGGTTCATTTATGTATTTAAAACTATTGCTAATACATTAGGTCATGTAATGGATATTTCAAAACCCCATCATGGTATAAGACTATCAAGTTACATGAGAATTTATGTGGAATTAGATCTATCTTAGCCTCTATTAAAAAGTATCACCCTAAAATCTGGGGAACTTGAATGGACCCAATACCTTGACTATGAAAACATCTTGTTCAGATACAAAAATTGTCATGAGTATAACCACTTAGTCTGTGAATGCCCCTCCCTTAAAAAGTATATCCTAGAGGGCCAAGTGTCAGATATCCTAAAAAAAGATTTAGAAGGGTTTATACAGCCAAAAAAGAAACATATAACCAAATAAAAAGGTAGGGTGGTTAAAAAATACATCCCCAAAGAAGGGAGAAATGAATATGAAAATAAGGACCTCTAGAGATAAGAGTCTGACAGGGCACCCAATTCATAATAATAGAGAGAAAAAGACAATGTGGAATTAGAGGATATAGTAGCAGATTATGTTTGTAAAGAATATTTAGAGAATATATTAAAAGAACTAGAATTAGGCAACAAGCCCAAGATAACAGAGAAAGGGATACAAGAGAAATAGGTTAAAGATACCGGTATACTAGATAAGAATAAGAGAAAATAAAATTAGATGAGTATGGATGAATCAGAGGAAATAAACTCATAAAACATTGAAGGTAGGATAGGAGTCTCATAGACTTCCAATATTAATAGAACAAACAACTTTGACAAAAAGAGGAGAGGGCAACCTAATAGGAAAAAAAGACAAGATGAAGCCTTAGAAGCCATAGGACTAGGCACTCAAGTCTAGTTGGACTTAATCTTGGTGAGCACCATGAACCCACCTTCCTCTTGATGCATATTTTATCCTAAACTATTAGGGGCCTAAATTCCCCCACTAAAATTCCACTAAAAAATATTATTAAAAAGTATAATTCAGAAGTGTTAATACTTTAGGAAACCAAGATCAAGAATCTAGATTCTTTTAGTAGAAGTTTTGCCAAATCTCTAGGTAGAAATGTTAGTGGTAGGGATGCTTTAGGCATATTAGGGGGAATGGATTTTTTATGGAATAAAAAATAAATTCACCTACAGATAATAAAACAATAGGAATAGTTCCTTGTTGCTAAATTGGAAAGCAAGAAGATAAATCTCTCCTTCTACCTAGTTAATTTTTATGGATCTCAATGCAAAAAGGAAAGAGAGCAAACATGGAATCAATTAGAGTTTGAAATAAATAATGACAAGGAAAGCTTATGGATAATTGGAGGAGATTTTAATTCCATATTGGGTCCTTTTGAAAATAAAGGTGGAAAATGTAAAGAAAAGGAAAGTGGAGCCTTCCACAACTCCTTGGAAAACCCAAAATTATGTGACATGAAAACCAAGCATGGATGGTTCGCATGGAGTAATAAAAGGCAAGGAATGGATTTGATCCTAGAGCAAATAAATAGCTTTTTGACCAATAGAAAGGCTATAGAGGGAAATATTATCCTTGAGGTATAAGTCTTAAGAGAGACAAGGTCAAATAATTGGCCTATTACTTTACACCTAAATAATGATGAACATCCAGCTCAGGTGCCCTTTAGAGTTGAGAAAATGTGGTTGGAACATCTAGAATTGGATGATTTTATAAAAGAGAAATAGAGCAAGCCCATCATTATATATGGGGGAAAAATGTACATTTTCCACAAAAAAATAAAATAGCTTAGGATAGCCCTTAAACACTATAATGAACATACTTTTAAGAACATCTTTCAACAAAAAAGACCTTGAGAGAAGAAGTGAATAAATCCAAGAAAAAAGAATGGAAAGAGACACTGAGAATGTTCTATAGTTGGAAGAGGAAGAAGCTGACAAGGCATTGGAAGAAATCTACAAGAAGAAAGAAATATATTAGAGATATAAATTGAGAATAAGGTGGTCAAAGGAAGGAGACATGAACACAAGGTTTTTACACCTTTCTTGTAAAAGTAGAAGGCATAAGAATTATATTAGAAAATTGGAAACTAGGGAGGGAGACATGATCAAGGAGCCAAAATTAATCAAGGAACATTTGGTTAACTTTTAAAAAAGGATACTTAGCCAGTAAAATGAGGGAAGAGAGGATCAAGAAGAGTTATGGAACTAGATCCTGCACTTGGTCATAGATCTTGATAATGAAAGGTTGATGAAAAGCATAGAGTTGGAATAAGTCAAAAATGCAATTTTTAAAATGGAAGGGGATAGTTCTCTAGTTATTGATGGTTTCCCCACCTTTTTCTTCTAACATTTTTGGTAACTCTTGGGGGAGGATATAAGAAAGGTGGTATAGGAATATAAGGATTCCCAAAGTATGTTAAAAGCCTTAAACGCCACCTTTATTACCCTCATCCCCCAAAAGTTTGATAATAAGTATCCTTAAGATTTTAGGCCTATCTCCTTATGCAACTCTGTTTACAATATAATTTCAAAAATTATAGCATCTTGGTTGTAGGGCATTCATTCTAAACTAATTTTAGAATAACACATAGGTTTCATGTAGGGTAGATATATTTAAAATGGTATAGTTATAATGCATGAGGTCATCCATTCTCTACAGAAAATCAAAAGGCAAGGGATGATGGTTAAACTAGACATATCTAAAGCTTTTGATAGGGTCAATTGGTCTTTAGTTGAGAAGGTTTTAGAGAGATTTATCTTTAGCTCACTTTGGATAAAATGGATCAGAAGTTGTTACTCAACATCCGTGTTCTCAATCATGGTGAATGGATTTATAAAGTCTTATTTTCATCCTCTCGAGGTCTTAGACAAGGGGATCCATTATCTCCATATATTTCATATTGATGGTAGAAACCTTAGGAAGTAGATTGTAGTCTTTAAAGATCAATAATGCACTGTAAGGTTTTCAAGATACAATAGATGGTGATAGGCATACCAACCTCCAATTTATAGATGACATTAAATTTTTTGTTAATCCTACGATGCAAGAGGTCATAATAATTAGGGATGTTTCATCAAGATATGAAAAGGATTCAAGGCAAATAATTAACAAAGAAAAATTGAAAGAGTTTTGTATTAACATGTCCCCCAATCTATAATCATTTTTAAATAGGTTACTGGGATTCAAAATTACCCCTCTTCTAGATCGGTATCTAGGATTCCCTCTTTTCTATGGTAAGGGGGAAAGAAACTATGGGAGGAAATCATTGGAAAAATGTGAAGAAAACTTAATGACTGGAAGGGGAATTTTTCGTCTCTTGTAGGAAGATTAACTCTCATCAAATTAGTCTTACAAGCTACTGTCATTTACTAGTTTTCTATGCTGAAGGCCCTTGTTGTGGTTCTTAACCAAATGAAAAATATTTTTATAAAGTTCCTCTGAAAAGGCAGGAGGGATAAAAATAAAATTTCCCTATTGGCCTAGGATAAGGTTAATAAACCTAGAAGTTAGGGGGGAGTTAGGATAAGAGATTTGGATAAGTTAAATAGAGCTATAGTATCCAAGATCATCTAGAGACAGTGCAATAGTCTAGGGGGTGTTATATTAATATGTTAGAAGAAAAATACTTGGATATCAAAGAACATGATAGGATCTTCACTGTAGAGAACCTCCATCCTAGCTTGACAATATGGAATAGTATGAGGGAAGCCAAAAGTTTTATTTTAAAGGATATATTCTATAATGTAAAAATGGGGAAGATACAGATTTTTGGGAAGATTGTTGGATCTCTCTAAAAACTTTAAGTATGGAGTCATATTTCAAGGACATAAAAGAGGACATCATAAGGCAGTAGGGGTGTAAAGTCAAAGACTACTAGTTAGAGAAGTCTGAGTATGGATACAAGACATTTTTCTAGAAAACATTTGAGAATAGAGAAGGCATTCAGGGTGAAGTGCATAAGAGAATCAATGCCTTGTTAGAATGATTTAGAATCCTTTGGAGTTTAGATAAAGATGTTATTAAGTGGAATAATCAAGCGTTCAGAAAATATTCAGTTAAGGAAGGATATAATAAACAATTGGATCCTCAGGCCAACACATCAATCAAGTGCATTTGCATTTGTATTCAGAGTTCTAAAGCTTGGCCAAAATCCAAGTACTTCCCATCGATGGAAACACAGGGAAAAATTTATAAAAAAGAGGGTTCCAAGGCCTATCAAGGTGTGTTTTATATTACCAAGAGGAATAAAGCATGGAATGTTTATTGCTTCATTGTCATTATATGAAAAGACTCTAGAATTATCTCATTAATAGTTTTAATGATAGATGGATTTTAAATCAAAATTTAAAAGGGCACCTCAAAGCTTGATGATATTGTTATAAGTTGAACATAATATGAGATGTCTAGGAAATGGTCTCAAGCATGTTGGTATGGAAAGTCTGGGTATAAATAAATATTAGGATTTTTGAGCATAAAGCTAAAATCAAGCCTCCAAAGAGAATATGGTTGGAGTTGAAAAAAAATATAAAACAAATTGTAGGCTTATCCCATCAAAGGAAAAATAAAGAGGCAAGCCTAGAGGAACTAAAGATATTGGAAAATTGGGAAGGTACCAAATCAATATATGATTCCTTAATTCCTAGTGAAAAGCAAATGAAGAGAACCTTAAGGAAAGAAGTGAAATGAATGCCTCCTAAGAGAGGATAGTACAAATTAAACTTTGATGGTGCCTCTAAAGGCAACCAAAGTCATTCAAGAGCTAGAGCAATCATTAGAGACTACTTAGGTCAACTTATCACTTACGAGGATCTCTATATGGAAATAAATTTGAATAATATTACGAAAAGGCTTAGTTTGAGGCTTAAGCTAGTAATTTAAATAAATATTAAAAATTTATTGGTCGAGGGGGATTCATTACTAATTATTCATGTATGGGATAGGTGAGGTATTAAAATGGAGAATCAAAAGCATTTTAGAAGAAGCCAAAAGTTTTAGTCCATTATTCAAAAATATGTTGGCACGTCACATATTGAGAGAATGTAATAGGTTAGTAGATTGGTTGTCTAGTTGGTGTATATAAGTGAGAAAATCAAGCAAATTGACAAGGATGGGAGAATATGCAAAAGATCTTAAAATTGTAGAGTTGGTTACTATTCCTAACAAAGAATGTTTTATTATATAAACTAATTAATCCAAAATGAAGAATTAAAAAGGCAAGTTAATGGTCACTTGGATAGAAGCCTTCCTTTGATGCAGTTTATAAAGAGTAAGACTAATTCTATGTAAATGGAAGGTTACTTCAATTATCTAAGATGCACATTATAGAAAATATGGAATATATGAAGATTGGCATCACCCATGTGGTGAGTTCCAATCAGGTTTATATTGAAAATATCACCCTTCAACAACATTAGATTTTTATGACAAATAACACATTGGCACATTTAAATCAGTAAGTGGAGGTTTCTTAAAAGTCAATGATAAAAATATTCCAACCTAAACCACCCCATGTCAGCTACTAGAAATAGGAAAAAATGTAGAAATAGAATATCTTAATACAAGGGTTACATTGATACTTTATATCTCTAAGTTTAGACCATCTAACAACAAACCAGTTCCTAACTTTGTGTTATCAGCATCTTGGAAGATTTAAAGATACATAATGACACTCTTGCAAGTCATTCACTTTGCTTTGTCTATTTCAATTCTAGTGTTGGAGTACATTAGATCACTGATAAAACTGGTCAATAAAGAGAAAGTAGAGGAAAGATACAAGATAAATGTAGTCAATCCCAAAGTCTCCATGATTGGTATAGATGGATATAGGGATAACATTGAGAGGAATGAGGAAGCTAATACCAATATGATTTGAGGAGGAATGGAGAAAGAGTCTACACTATGGCTCAAGAGAGGTCAAAAAGGAAATTCATTTAACTCCCCAAAGTAGAACTTAGATGATGAGCACAAGAGTAGGAGGTTTCATACCATATACCAAGGAGGCAAAAAATGGATTCGATGAGTGAATGAAGAAATAATATTGATGGATAAAAATAAAGGGATTGCAACTCCAGATAAAAAGTCAAGGCAGGAGCCTATAAAGAGAAAAGGCACTCAAGAAGAGGTAGGCCCATTAAAAATATAAATACACAAAGAAGATGGAGACACATTAAAATTTGGTGAAGGAGAAGGCAGATCTGGACCTCAGGAAATTAGTTTAAACAAATGTAGTTAAAAGAGAATACATGATAAAGGAGTTAGACTGTAAAAGATAAATGATACTATGATAGGTATCAATAATTTATTATTAAAACAAAATAGTGAAAATTTCTAATACCAAAATTAAATAGAGATGGCCACTAAGCGATTCTAGGAATTCTTCATTTCCCATTATAATATGATGGAAGTGGTAAATGACAACCTATTACATCTTAAAAATTTCATGGAGTGTATCTTAAAGGAAATGAAGCTCCACACTCAGGTTATGTTGATGATCTGAATTAATATGGATGAAATAAATTCACTTTAGAGCCATCTCAAAAAGTTGGTAGGAGATACCACAAGTATTAAAGTCTATCTTCATCATTAACACTGCATCCATAGGTGTAGAGATCAACAATATTTGTTAGAAAAAGTTATTGAAATTTTTGAATAAGCACAATTTTAACCACCAACCCACATGTTTAGTCAAAGGTATATGGTAATAAGTCACCCACTGAGCCCTATAAAAAGCTAATCATACATCGACATACTATCCATATGATATTGTAGCACTAGTTTGATAAACAAATAAAGCTTTTTACATATTAAAAAAATTACTACATTGATTCAAATTTCAATAAAATATCCCTATTTGAGTGCCTCATTCAACCAATATCTTAATTTGTTTCACAAGGTACTCAAATAGGGAATATAGAGCACCCTAAAGACAAATTCCATAACCTACTATAGATTCACACTTGATATGCCAAAATTTAATGCCCTATGAAACCCATTACTTGATGGAAAGAGATGCATCATTTTGGCCTACAAAGGTTATTCTTAAATATATTTGGTAAGTGCCTCTTAGACTAAAAGGATTATTAATACAAACCTTGTGGAAGGTATAAGTCATCATAGAATTTGATGAAGAGGTTTGAAGATGGATTGAAATTAAATTATATAATAAAAATGTTCCATTAACCAATAAATATTAAACATTATGAATTATAAATTATGCAATCTATGAATAATGATGATGTAATAAAACCTACAAAATTTAAGAACATTGAATCTATTCCAATGAAGAATTGTGACATTAATGAGCAATACTTAAATTTGCAATAGGTGACAATTAGCAGTGTGAGTGGCAGTGGAATCAAAATATCATTACAAAAAGTTTAATTTAATGAAGGAGGTGAAGAGGGACGACATAATTATATTGGAACAATATAAGCCCCCCTCCATGTGCAATCTAGTTAGTAAGTTTGAAAAAGGTTAGGTGGTTGTTGTTAAACTCTCTAACGAAGTAACAACCATTCCCTTTTTCTCTCTTTATTTTTCTAATACCTTTATATTTTTAATTTTTCTATTTCTTCCAATGGATCAAAATATGAATAATACACTATAAATAGTATAATCCTTTCATCTAAAACCCTTTCACACTCACAAATATTAATCTCCAAACAAATTACTAATCAGACACATTATATTGGAATATCATTTGCCAAATTATTGGAGTTTTTGGAGTGATATTTGTGTTATTTGTTGTTCATATATTCCATTTAATTCAATATATTCAAGGGGTTAAATTTTCTTGGTATATGCTTAAATGGTTAATGACAATATTCTATTTCAAATCCCTATTAAAATTTGGACCTAATTACTATGTGATAAATACCTATACTTAAATCATTTTACTTGTGAATGTAAATCCACACCAAAACACCAAACTAGGTCTTCTATGAGAAATGATTTATTGGATAATAAGATGAAATTTATTCTAATAGATATGTTATGAGTCACTAGATTAACATATTGGTTAGAGATGTGTATGAAATGGTTAGAGATATGTATGAACTATTCCATTATGGTTGATTCACTTCGAGCATGTTATGTTTATGCTTCTAATTTTTCATAAAGTTTTCCATGGGTAAGATATATGTATGAACCAGTCCATTAAGGATGTTTATGCTCATAATTTTTCATATAGTTTTCTATGTTTAAGAAATAATATTATTGTGTAGACTCATTTTTTGTGATGTATTTCACATTTATTTATTGTTCATAGATTTCATATCCTATACCATGTTCTAGTTTTTATTTTGGTTATATTAGAACCCTATAATTAAATATATACAAGGGGTTTTATGGACAATGTTAGGGTTTGTAGATAATGCATTCACATTTTCCTTGGAAAAAAAATAACCTTGTTGTTCACATGTATTTTTAGATTACACAAGGTTTTATAGACACTATTTTATGTTGTTTACCACATCAAAAGATTTAATTATTATATTATAGGTTTATCACACAAATATTTCAACATATTTGTAAGACATCAACCATAGGTATGAAAACATCTCACAACTATCTCATACCAACTCCAATAGTCTAATGTTTACTTTCTCATTTTTTCTAGATTTATGATTACCTTTTTTTATAATAATTCAATGTAAGTTGTTTGATACTAATGGATTGTTACATAAATTGTTTTAGGAAAAATAATTTAGTAACCATATGTAATGAATTGCATATAAGTGTCATGTTAAGATATATGTATCAACTAAGCACGAAGTAGTAACCATCACTAATGTAATAATTGAATAATATTATCTAATAAAAAGGTGCATATAATAACACTAATAATTTAAAAACTCCATCCAATGCATTTGTATACCATTAAAATTTGGTTATGTGAATATGTGTGTCAAGCTCAAATTTTTAGTTATAAGTTCAAAAATTTGGATAATGAGGTATTGCCTCCACATTTGAAAAGTGTACACCACTGCAATAAGTTATAAATAATGAGTCCTATAGTTAATCTCATGGTATTTGATCTTTATTTACTCATAATAAATAACTCAACATTCTTGAATTAATAATCCACTAAGACATTTAAGAGATGCATTTGTGCAAACAAGGAAATCCTTATCCATGTCTGACACTAGTAGAATAGGTTTTTAAAAAAAAAAAATCCTTGAGCTTATAAAAATCTACTTCAAACTTATTTATCCATATAAAACTCTTATTTTTATCTATAGGTATGTGATTGAGGCTCCAATTCATGAGAAGTTTTCAATAAAGCTCCTATAATACACTGCAAGTCCCATAATAATACACTACAAGTCCCATAATACTGCAAACTTTAGAGACATTTCTAGGTGTCAACCACTCCATTATGGCACTAATATTATTTGGATCAACATTAATGCCTTTAATAAATATTATTTTCCGTAGGTATCGCACTTATTCTTTGGAGAATGTGTACTTAGATAGTTTCACATAGAGCCATATCCCCTTAAACACTACAAAACCTATCTTAAATGCATCTCATGTTTCCTCAGACCAAGAATATATCAAAATATCATCAAGGAATATGAGCACAAATTTGTCTAGGTACTTATAGGAAACACTATTTAAGAGACTCATGAACATTGTTGGTGTATTTATTAGCCCAAATGACACCACTAAAAACTCATAGTGACTATATCAAGTGCAAAATGCTATATTCAATATGTCACTCTATTTAATTCTAAGATGATGGTATCTTGACCAAAAATATATTTTAGATAAGACTCTTTCTCCTCTTATTATATTTAATAAATCCTCAATATTAGGTAAGGGGTATCTATTTTTAATGATCACTTTGTTCAACTACCTATAATCAGTGCATAGTCTCAACAACCCATCCTTATTCTTCACAAAAATAACTGGTTCTCCCTATGGGGATACCCTAGGTCTCACTAATACCTTGTAAATTAGTTCTTGTATATAAACTATTAATTCACATTATTTATGGGTTGTCATTATGTATGAAGCCTTTACAATAGGCTCGATTCCAGGCACTAACTCAATGGAAAAATTAATTTCTTTATTAGGAGGTAATTTTAGCAATTCCTTGGGAAACACATTAGTGTACTCTTGAAATACTAGGAAGTCACTAAAATATGGTCCATAACCATCCTCTAAGATACTAACTACATATAATTGACATAATTTTCTTATTGATTGTGTAAGTTACATGGTTGTGATAAACCTTAAAGATACAGGTCTTCCAATCCCTTATGTTTTTTTGGTCTGACCATTATCCTCCATTCTAAAATCAATTCATCACCACCTTATGTTTTTATAAAAAATCCATTCCAAATAATATATTATATGACCTGAGAGTGGTGCAATAAATTCCCATGATTCCAAAAACCTTGCTTAATATTATGAATGTTCCCATCAGTCATTTAGAAATTGGTATTCTTATTCAAACCATAATAGGAAAACTAAACCTAAAAATGTTAATTGATTTTGATTCATTTTGGGCCATGCATTAACTTTAAATAGGAGTTCTAAGCACTGTATTCTTATCAATTACCTCACCAATAATCATATCGATGAAAATCATGTAAAATGTTAGTCAACCAAGTAGTCCATTTCCATTCAATTGTATCACTACAACAAATTCTTGATCTCTTATAAAGTACTCAATAAAATTAATCAAATGCGATATGCCATTTCATATTTACTTATACTATTGTTTTCATTATTTATATAACTACATTCATTTCCTCAGTTCATTGATTTTATACATTCACTAATCCACCTTTATATTTATAGACATTTTGAATTCAAATAAAGATCTCATTGGTGTGGAAACTAGATAAATTGAGGGAAAAAATATGAACATATATGACCCATAGATCTTTGGGGACCATAAGAAATGAAAAGGGCATTCACCCAAACAAACATATACATCCATAAATATACATAGTATATTTTTACAATAAAATTGATAGAAGTAGAAGAAACATGGATGAAGGATTAAGAATAATAGGGAATATAAAGCATGAAGGGGTGTGAGAAAAAAAATAAAAAAGACAAAATGTGCCAATAAATCTTAATTTGAAAAAATAATTAACAAATTAAAATTTGCCCTAGAATAAATAAATTTTATAACTAATAAATGCCAAGGAGAAATTTTAGGGTTTGTACATAATGCCTCACTTTGATGTTTACGTATATGGAGAAGTATCAAAGTAAAAAAAAAAATATACATATAATATAATGTGCCTCTTGACGCTCTCACATAAAATCTCAATGCAACTTTAAAACTTGCAAGAAATTTTTATGTGGATGAGTGCCCATAATAATAATATTTTAAAATATAGATTCAATATTTGTAAATATACATTTAGTTGTGTTGAAAATGTGAAGTTTCCATTGTGAAGTTACATGCCAAAGAATTGTTGATGAAATTTGCATGCAATTATTACTATAAAATTTAATGACAAAAAATGAAGGCTAAAGCAATAATATTAATACTAAAGAGTCCATGATAAGAAATGTCTTGGATATTTCTCATGATTAAAACATGTGCCATATGTTGGGTATATATAAGAGTAAGAAAAATGTAAATGCATATTTCTAGAGGAGAAATAAAAAAAGTGATTAATGTATGAAGCCTCGAGTATTGATTCTAGAATCTAGATAAAATGAGTTAAATATATGTGGATATTTTGAGGTGCGAGATGAATATATGAAGCATATATTTAAAAATAAATGGATTATATGATTCATGTGAAAGATATAATAAAAACTCAATGATGCATAACATAGAAAGATATCATCTTGGGAAAAATGTTATAAATAAATTACCCCATACATGTTTATAATGTAATCAAAATAAGTGACATAAAAATATACCTCCACACATGTATACTGTAAATCAATAAAACACAAAGGTAATATGATCCATATAAAGGCAATAAATATAACTAATCTAAAATCAATAAAATATGCCCCATATGAAGGAATCACATAAGTAGTGTAGTAACATAAGATATAGTGATGTAAAGTGAAAGCATTGATTCTTTGTTGTAACAGATGCATGTTATAGATCATGGAAAGATTCAAAAGTAATAACACATTGTGCATGATTTAGTTCATCACATCATAGAAAAAAATCCAAACATTTGATAATAATAAAAAAACCAAGCAATATGTCAGTGACAAAGCATGAAATGTAATGTTGTTCGTTAAAATGTCTTATGGGAATGTGGTTTTAGATCAATGTAATACAACTACCCATTCACATTTAATAAATACCAATCAAATGCAAAAGTGTAAAATTAGACTTATTTAATATTTTATTTCCAAAGGAATAATGAAAAAGAGAGTGTTTAGAGAAGTATCTTAATTTTCAAGAAATATGGAAATAGTCATCATAGTTTGAAAAATAATTAGGGTTTGTGTATAAATACTATGGGTACCCTAAAATTTCATTATGACTTGAGTACCTCCCTAAAACCATATACTCCATGTTTTAGGTAGCTAAAAACATGGACTGTGTGTTTTTAAATAATGGAAGGCAAGTAGAATTTGTTTTGACTAATATATTTTTTAAGACTAGAAATCTGAAAATGTCATTCAATATTTTGAATGTTTGCATTGATTAGTGGAAAATTTCTCTTCTTCTTCAATCCCTAACATGGCAGTTGAACCTGCCAAAGATAATGAAATAGATTTGTTTTGGGGTTTATGCTCAAGGTCACTAGGTGTTTTGTGTTACTAAGTGTTTTAATCACTGAATACTTATTAGGCATCTCAATGGTACCTAATATCAAAGAAAACACATCAAATAAAATGAAATTCAAGAAATCAGTCTATTTTAATGTAATTGTGTCACTATAATGATATTAAATGTTACAATGAATGTTTTATGGCATCTGTAATGATCAATAACATATATTAAATACTAAATGCTCCTTTAGATTTTTTTAGATTCTTGGATGTCTTATGTATATGATTCTATTGATTGTCTATACTCATTGATTTTATAAATGCATTAATGCACCTATGTATTTATAGTCATTTGAATTAAAAACTAGGACTCTATTTCCATGCAAATTGATAAAAAATTGGGTGTAAAAACTAACAATACATGACCTATAATCCCTGATGAACTCTAGTAGGTCAAAAGGGTCCACACTAGTTTATGTTTCTCAGAAAAACTTGCAAAAATATAGGAAACATGGAGGGAAGAGAGAGACAAAGGGAAGAGAGATAATATAGGAAGGGGACATGATGAAAACAATGTAAATGATAGCAAAAGTGCTAACAAAGCTTAATTTGGATCAATAGTTAGCAACCACATAAGGACCCTAGACTAATACAATTTTATGACTAAAAAATGCCTAGAAGACTTTTTTGGGTGTTTAAACTACCAACCATGCTAGTGAAATTAAATATGAAGAAAACTTTGAGAGTGAAAGTGGCCTTGAATTCTGCATGATATGACCTTGAATTGTACATGGTTTTATAATATTCAAGTCACCATATACATGGCCCAAATTTGATGGTCATATGGCTATATTTACATTTTTTAAACATAAAATACAATCAATTATTTTAGGAGACTGTATTAAATGAAATACAAAAAATTACGCACATCATCAAAAATTATAATAGATTATAATAAATATATATTTTTCTCTATTATTACTTTTTTATAATATGAATTATATTAACATTTGAATTACAATGTTGAATAGATAACTATCATGAAAAAAATTCATGATGGACAAGGTCGACCATCAAATTTTAGGCCATGGGTGGGTGATTTTGGTAAACATCCTGAAAAGGATTGATCAACAGGGCTCATAAACCCTATCTTTAGATAAATTTCAAACACATTCATGTACCTTAGACTTCCAATGGTAATTTATTTTTTAAATTTCATGCTCTCAAAAGGCTTACATTATTCTTAATAGGTGCAGTGCACCATATTTTTTATGTAGATTTAAAATAATACAGTACTCATGATAATTGGGAAGGGCACCACCATTTAAATTTTATTCCATTTAATAATCTTTTTGTTCCATGCAATTCCATCCATCCTAATTATATTGTATGCTAAATTTTATACAAAAAATGATATATATCTAATAGACATATGAAAACCATACACATCATGATATGACTTAATAATATTGCATGCTTTATTCCTCACATGTGTGAATGATGTAGAGTTTAAAAGAGAATTTATGACATGGATTTGTGACATGGAAGTCATATAAAATGAACAAATAAAATTTCAAACTTGTCATTTATGAAAGTCAAAATGACGTGTTGATAATTCTTATGACATCAACATGCACTGAATTTGTATGTGTTGGTTAAGCTCAACCTTGTAAGGCATCCTCATGCCAAACATTTGAAGTCAACTTCAATGGAAATAAAAATCTCTCTCAATTTTTTTTGACAATAATTATAGAAAATTAAAAATAGCACTTAAAATAAGATTTAAAGAGTTCATAATACCAGAGTTAAAATATTGGATACTATACTTACAATTTTGTAGTTCTTAGAGCTCTAAATTATAAACAACTATTAAAGAAAATGAGTACCAATACATGTCACTGTTATGATACTTTGAGTGAAGAAGTTTAGTGTTTAACCCTTTTTGGAAATGTGTTTCGAATTAAAAGGGTATAATAACCTATACACAAAGATGAATAAAACTATTATAGAGTGGACCAATTAATTAAAAATTTAGATATGAGTATTCTAAATTATGATAAATATATAATGTACACTCATAGTAGTTTGACTACACAAACATGAATAAGATAAATTACTCAACTATCTTTAAATGCATAGGTAGTTCTGATAAGTATAGAGGTGTAAATAAGTAGGGATGAGATTAGGATCCAACTGTCAGATTCTATAAATATTATTTCTAGAGGCCTAGACACTTGCATCAGCCCTAAGACACTTCCATCAATGCTTTTATCTTGATCTTGACATAATTGTCATGTAAAAAATATTTACTATATTTTAAAGTAACCACCTAGAGACTTTTGGGTTTTCTATCACATTTATGTT
Source organism: Torreya grandis (assembly GCA_037957365.1). Taxonomy (NCBI): domain Eukaryota; kingdom Viridiplantae; phylum Streptophyta; class Pinopsida; order Cupressales; family Taxaceae; genus Torreya; species Torreya grandis. The sequence continues at coordinate 2,178,425 of JARHVA010001661.1, read as the reverse complement.
GATGTCTTTTATTCATGCGCATAAGTTATCAATGATCATTAATGGATAAAACCCTAGCTATTCACCTTAGGTCTTTGTACCTTTCCAAAAAATGTTAGTGGGCTCATAGTGTCAAGATGACCTCAAGGGCTTCTTTATTAATGAGTGCTACCCATATAGCCAATAATCCAAGGAGGGCCTTAGACACATGTAGTTCTCCCCTAGGTGTTGGTTTGTGTGTGTTTAAGGTTGCAATATACTATATACAAGGGCATGCAATGATCTAGCTTGTAACTTGAAAAATACTACTCATGGGTTATTCTTTGGGTGCTTTAGACTTGTAATATGGGTGCTCCTATGATTGATATGAAGATAGGGAAGAATAGGATAGTATAACTCAATTTTACAATTTATTGATTGATATTGAATAGTTATTTGTTTGGTATTTATTAGATGAATAATGAGTAGGCATAGATTTGTATTTATACCACACCTTTTAAAAATTTCTCATATAAGGGTTAAATAAAATAAAAGGATTGGTAATCAAAATATTTAAAAATTAGATGACTTTTGAGGACTAAACAATTTCTATTGAGGATATAAAACTAATAGTGATTGATATATATCAGGTTTTAGACTTTTTTTTCATAGTGTAGGAGATATGGGTCATAAAAAATGATAGGGTCAAACCATAAGATAAGTAATTTGACACAATAAGATTGTGAATGCGAGCCTTTTGACAACAAAAAGGTATATAATTGAAGGGTAGAGCCTTGATAGGTATTTGTCAAGTATACAAGATTGGTATGCTATATAATTAAGATTTTAGTATCTATATCATCCCATGCCCCCACCTCCCCACACCTCCCACCCCATCTAGTAATGCATAACAATAAATTACTAGGTGAAAAGAAATATTTGTGTATGTGGCTGTGTATAAAATACCTTGCCTTTTCTTAAGCCCTCTTTGAGTGTTTTTATAGTGTATGACCTGTAACCAAGATCATGTTATAGTATAAATCAATGCATATAATATAGATTTTGAAATAATTGAAATGCTTAAATAGAAAAAGAGCAAGGAAGGAGTACACAAGTGTATCAATGCAACCATGTTTCCCTTTGGTGATTTGACTTGGTAAAAATGATTTATTATGAAGTATTGGAGATGATAGAGGTTTAAAAATGGACCTTGGATATTTTAAGAGGGATATTGGAAGGTAATTATGCCCCCAGTCTGGTGAAAGGGTGAGTTATGACATGACCAATAAGATCATTGAATCTCAATTGCACAACTCAAGTGATAGTATATTGAAATATAAGTTGAGTGGTATAACCAACTCAACCTAAAAAATGGAAGTAGTGTTAGGCCATTGAGGGCATGTAATGTCAATCACACTACTACAGACAACCAACTATTGTAGATAGAAAAGGCTCAAAATGATGCTCCTTGGTAAACTATTGGTGATTATTGGTAAATAAGTTTGAATATGTATTTGTAATTTTTGGTGCATGTTCATGGAATATGCACATACAATGTGTCTCAAGTTGAAGCATCTATAAAAATGTAACCTCTTATCTATAACAATGTATAATATCTATCACAAATATGATAAACTCTATCTTAAATCTATAAAAACTGGTACAATGTGTAGGATTATAACCTAAGTATATATTTGAATCATGTAAATAGTAATGAAATTATAATAATTGTATAATTGTCGAGGTCTTGTTTATATGACATGCCCCCACTAATATTGCCCCCTTTTGAGGTGAGGGAAATGGAATATGGTAGTTACCTTACCTCAAAAAGATAAAATAACTATATGATTTGTTTATAAATCATGTAATGTTAAGAGTAGCATGTCTAAAATGAAGCTCACAATATATGATCACAATAAGCCCTAAGATGCATGATATGTATCATGGATATGTCTAGACAGTAACAATTGAAGATAATCAAACAATTAAACACACACAAGTTAACACTCAATGTCATTCAAAAATTATCTAATGAGACCATAGACAAGGGGCATATTAAAATATCACACACTCAAGGGAATGACATATTAAAATATCCATATAGAAAAATAAAGCAACATGCAGTGGTATAAGAGCCAAAAATCAAGGAACATATTCAAAATTTCCACAAGCAACACAATAAAAAATAATAAAAATTCACTCAAGGAAGTGACAAGGTGAATAAATGAAGTATAAGAAACCAACATAAACATATCATACTATTCCCTGCATGCATGTATTAGAAAAAATGTTATGCAATATAACATATCAAGTATAATGTGAAATATGTAAACATGAGTATATGCATGAGTAAGTATTAATATATATGCTCAACATGATAATGGAAAGGTGACCATAAAATAATATAACTTGTATCAATCATGATCAAGGAATAAAATGCCCCAAGTGTAGTGTGCCATGTGGAAAGAGAAAATGTACAACATATGTATATGCAAGTATCACGAGTCTAGTGTATGTTTGTATCACACTCAAGTATGCATGAAACATATATGTGTATAAAAATGATATGTTATCTACTAACATAAAGTAAACAACATATATGCCAAGGAGCTAGTAAACATGCAAAAGCTAAATATTTTTGGATTTTTGAATTTATTTGAACATTTATGTATTTTCTTGAATATATATATATATATATATATATATATATATATATTTAATTTTTTAAGCCAATAAGTCCTCATCCTAAAAAATGATAGGATCACCTAATAAGCCTTTTTATTGACACTGATATTTATACAGATCTATTATTACCTCTTCGATGTTTTCTTACATTTGTTCACCTAAAATACTTGGTATTGGTTTATTACAATATTTGTCATGCTGGATGCAAACCTCTTTATCCTCAAAAGGAAAAGTAAGGCACATATTGGTAGTATCCACTATTTCATTCATATCAACCAACCAATACTTCCCAAAATGGAATGTCAAATGTGGTTCATATTATAATACCCATATACTTGTAGGGAATGCTTTTAGTCCACACGCAATAAGTAACTGAATGTATCCACAAGATTCTAGAAAAAGTGGACAATGTTGTAAATCCTCTATAGTATGTCTTAAATGTTTTAAACAATAAATGCTAAAAATTATGTCCCAATTATTGATATCAACCTATAGATGTTCATAATAGGTCTTATTAATATTTGTAGTAATGGTTATATCCTCTTGCCATGATTGATATATAGTATACCCATTTGTACTTTGCATTTGTAAATTATCTGAAATCAATGGTCTTTGTAGTTATTTTGGAATAATTTGTATAAGCCCTTCATTTTTGTACTTATGAATTTACTTTTTTAATGACTCATAATTATCTATATCATGGCATGTGATTATATGATAATTTTAGTATTTTGATTCTTATGTACTGACAAGCTTTCTCCTTGACTTATGTCTATTATGAGGTAAAGATATCATGTTATGCAAAGTAACATAGCAAGTATTGTATGCATAGAATATTATTTTACTGTGATCTATAAGATCTATTATGGATATTAATGTGAAGATTCTACATTATTGACATGAGGTATTTACATTTGCTCCTTGTAAGGTTGGCTTAAATATATTAACTAAGAGGGATGGATTTAATAGCAAACATTGACATGTTCATCGATTACTTTTGTTTTGCCCTTAACTTTATTTGGTTGTGTATCTTCTAGAGATGGAGTTAATTTATGTGTACTAGGACCTATAGGTGTGAATAGGTTATGTGAAATATGTTCACGTGGATCAAAATTTAGTGTTTAAAAGTGTTCATCTATCATATCATGGGGTATGCCATCATCACTTTCATAATAATTTGAAACTTTGCCATCTTTTTTTTTAGTATTGACCAATAAAAGAAGCTCAAATGTTTGATCTTGTTATTATTTCAATATCATTGATTACTTTTGTAATGGTTCTTGCTCTAGATGTGAATCCATGTACCCCTTAGTGGTTAATGCCTTATGAGTTCTAGAGATGAAGGACTTAGTTTTATTGATTCACCCATCTCATAAGTCAGTATACTCAAGTGGAATATATTGTTTTGGTTGTACCAATTTATAAATTCCTCCAGATTAAAATGTATTAGTTGAAAAAATTGAAGGGCTCATCATTAGCATGCATTATCAATAAGGTTCCATTATGTATGAATTTGGCACATTGATGTAATGCAGATGGGAAAACTTCCATTATGTGTATCCAAGGTCTACCTAAGAGTAGGTTATAATATAATGAGTGTGACATTACTTAGAATGTAGTTGGTACCATTTTTGGTCCAAAGTCCACATATATTATGATTTGACCAATTAGTGGGCTACATGAATTATCAAACCCTCTGATATGCATGTGTGATTTTTTAATAAGATTTGTGCTAATTCCCATTATTGTTAAGAATTTTGTGATACAAATGTTTAGGCCAGATTCATTATCAACTAATACTCTTTTTATTCCTTTTTTATGCATACTAACTTATATGAATAAAGACAAGTCTTTGTTAATAATATATTTTGATGGTAAATATTTTGGATCAAAAGTGATGATATTTACATTATTTTTGAGGCCTTGGCTAATATCTTCAAAATAAGTTGGTTCTATATCACTTCATACTTGGGTTTCATGTAAGGTTTCATATAATATATCCTTATAGATAGTTGATTATTTTAAAAGCTTAAGGATTGAAATATTATCATGTGTATTTCTTAATTAGCCGATAAGATCACACCCTTTAGATTTTATCACTAGTTTAGGCTTAGGAGGAACTTGTTGTATATTAATAGTTAGTGGGATAGGTTAGGCACCGTTACCTTTTCATGTAGTGACAACATAGATAATATAATCTAATTTAATGCATGGGAGAATAATGGGAGTGGGATGGTAGCTATCACTCTAATAGGATCTAGGAGGAACAAAGAGCTAAGAACACACATGTTGATGCTTAGATATTGGTTCTATGTTATTGTAAAAGGAGTTGTAAAGAGAAATTTGATTTTTATTTTGTTGTAAGTCACTCTATTTGATTTGAATTTTTTTTTAAACCATTTGATTATGTGTTTTATTGATTTAAGAATGCATGGAAAATAATAAACAATGAAAACCATGATATATGATCAATGAATTACTGATTAGATATATCCATACTAGGCATAATTTCATTCTTTTAGAATACATGTAAATATAATTTTAAAGGTATTTACAATTTAAAAATTAGAAATTAGGAAAACCCCAAGACATACTAGGTTTACACAAGGAGATACAGAGGTTGGGTTTACCAAATATTTAACCCTTTTTGGATATGTGTTTAAGGTTAAAGGGGCAGAATAACATAAATACACAGATGAATAAAACTATTCTAGAGTAGACTAATTAATTTGAAACTCATATAAATAAATATTTTAAATTAAAATGTTAAATTATGCTAAATATATAAAGTACACTCAAAATAATAGTTTGATTACTTAAACATGAAGAAGAGATAACACTTAGATTATTTGAAAAGGCATAGGTAGAATTGATAAGTATAGAGGTGGAAATAAGTAGGGAAAAGATCAAAATCCAGTAAACAAATTCTAGAAACAATATTTCTAGAGGGCTAGACACTTGCATCAACCCTGTGACACTTGCATTGATGCTTCTATCCTAATCTTGACATATTTATCCTACAAAAAATATTCATTGTATTACAAAGAGACAACCTAGATCCTTCTAGGTTTTATGTCACCTTTATATTTCTTTATTTTATTCACATGCATAAGTTGTCGATGAATGTATATGGATCAAACACTAGATCTTCACCTTAGGTAATTGTACCTTTCCAAAAATGGTTTAATGGAATCACAGTGTTGAACTAACCTCAAGTACCCCTCTATCAATGAGTGCTTCCTACATATCCAATACTCTAAAGAGGGCCTCAAACATATGTATTTATCTCATAGATGTTGTCTTGTGTATACACAAGGGTGAAATATACTATATGCAAGGGCATGAAATGATTTAGATTGTAACTTGACAAATATTTCTTATGGGTTGTTATTTGTGTGTTTTAAACTTGTAATATGACTACTCCTATGATTGATATGAAAATAGGGAAGAATAGGGCAATAAATCTTAGTTGTGCAATTGTTTTATTGAACTTGAATAGGTGTTTTCTTAGTATTTTCTAGATGAATAATGAATATGATTAGATTTTTATTTATACCACACCTTTTGAAAATATCTCATAAAAGGGTTAAATAAAATAAATGGGCTGACCCATAGGATTTGAAATATTTTAAAATTAAATGACTTTTGAGGACTAGATGATTAGAATCTAGACACTTGCATCAACACAAGTGTCCCTATGTGGGATGCAAGTGTTTAATAGGCTAAGAAGTTGTTGAGGCTATGAAACTAATAGTGAATGATATATATTAGGTTTTAGGCTTTATATATAGTTTAGGAGATCTAAGTCATCAAAAATGATAGGGTTAGACCATAAAATATGAAATTAGGCACAATGAAATGGTGAAAGCAAGCCTTTTGATAGTAGGAAGGTTTAGAACCGAAGGGTAGAGCCCTGATATGTATTTATCAAGAGTCTACTACTAATATGCTATATAAATCAGATTTTAGTATCTACACTTATAAAATAAGAATTCAAGGAGTCTATATTGAAGTTAAAAGAAATAAAATATAAATTATTCATATTTATAATGAACTAAATAAATGTATTGTATTCATTTGCTCAATAAGATGACCAAAAAAGTGTTATGTTCATGTACTTAAGAAGATGACCTCAACATGTGTAATAAATTTATTCACAACCCAAGAGGACATTAATCAAGTGCTAAAAAACACACTGAATATGTGTGGCATGAATAAATCATAAAAAACATCAAGTAGAAGCATCAAAGATCATCAAATAGAAGGAGAAACCACTGCTAAACAAAAAATGTCATTTTTAAAGATATAATTATGCAAAAATGCATTGTGTAGTGCTAAAAATAGATGAAATGACTCATTAATAATTGTCAGGGGATCTAGCTCTACCAATTAGAGCACATATGATTACTTCTCGTATTAGAAATTAAACACGGAATTATACCAGAATGATAAAGTAGCTAGAAACTTGAGACAACAAAGAATTTGAGAGACAATACACACTCTTGTATTAAATATTACTAGAAGAAAATACAATAAGGAAGATGCCACTTCTTCCTCCACCTCAAAGGCTTGCCACACCTCAAGACCTTCTTCCCTCTCTCTCTTGCTCAACACAACAACTCTAAAGCCTGAGTTATTATCCCTCCTTGAATGCTTCAGCTGATCTCCTTGACCTTACACCTGTAGATCTCCTTGACCTTGCTTGCTTCAATGCTTTTTACTTGCCTTCTTGCCTTATTACAATGCATGCCTTATGGGTCTTTAAATAGGATCCCATGCTTACAATAATAGAACTCTAGTTACAATAATTAGACACGTAGCTCATGACTATAATTAGTCATTTGACATGCAAACACTCACTTCACTTAACTGACTGTTCGTCAACAACAGTTCTGAAAATACACAGGTGACCGACGCCGGTCCCTGCTTGTCTAGTGCTGCTGACGTCGGCCGACTATCTGCTATCGCTAGTCTCCTTCTCCACTACATCTGACCGATGTCAGTCATACTGTTGACACCGGTGGCTCTGGTTCTTCAGCATCCTTCCTTGTGTCTGCAAATAGTTGAAGCTTTTAGCTCCACACCTTAACAATCTCCCACTTGGAGATAAATAGTTGCAACTTGTACCTACACCTGTACACCATCTATTTTGTTCCTTAGGCTCTGTATCCCTCTTTAATGTCACTCTTGAAGACCAACCACCACGCAAACCTGTGATGCAATACCTATATCTTATGCCACAAGAATTTTGCTGCTCCCAAATTCTCCATGACACACTTCTGAACCAACTCTACCCTTAGCTCAGAAAACTCCCTGTATATGAAACCCTGCAACAAGTAACACAATACAGTAACAAGATAATGTAGCTAATATTATCCAACCTGGTAAAGATAAAATACAATGGTCAAACCTCCATTGTTCTGTAGCCTAATCAAGACCATATACCATAGCCTTCTGTCTCATGTGTCCATCCACTCTCTTCTCTAATACGGGAATCCATCCCTCTATCCAGTGCCTTCTTTCAGCTGACAACTCTACCAATAAATACCTGTTTGGTTCTACCCAAGGACTCACACTCCTCATCCATGCCAAGCTCCCACTATTTCTGGATTCTACCTATATTGCTTCTTCTATCTTCCTAGTTCATGACTATCAGTAAGCAATATAAAGAAGGTGAACAATGAATATGAGGTTCACATACCTTTCCTAACCTCCACATGGGTCTTTGAGACTTATTGATTCACCCAACATCTGTTCCAGTGATCGATCTAGGCCATCTCCCAGTTTGCTCCCGACCGATGTCGATTCCCTGCACTGACCCTGACTGCCAACATCATTTCCCTAGCCGACGCTGGTATCCCCCCTGCCGACGTCGGTCCTTATGACCAACATCAGACTTCTCCTGCCCAACCTACCGACCCTGCTGGTCTGCACATGACCGATGTCAGTATCTGGATGACTGATGTCGGTGCCAAGCGACCGACATCAGTGTCTGTGTGTTCTTGTAAGTGATGAAATTTTCATCCGTGAGCTCTTCTTGGATCAAACCTCTGTCCATGCTACCCTGCTCAGATTTATTCAGCCCTTGTGACTGATCTCTGTCCTTCATCTCCTCCATAAACACCAAGGCTTCTTTGTTCCTGTCAAAAGCATCAAATTTCCTCTTTCTGCAATGAACTGTATCTATGCTTTCCAAATTTGAACACATACCTTTTGAATCAAGAACTTCCATTCCCTTCTTATTCATGTGACCAAGCCTATTAGGCCACATCTTCGAATCTACACCAGAAGTAGAATCAATAATACAAGTAGACAGATAAAGAGAATCTACTTTCTTACCTCTTACTAGAACAAGTGCTCCCTTGGTAACCTTCCAAGAATCTACTGTGAGGGTTATTGTGCATCCCTCATTTCCCAACCTTCCTACAGAAATCATACTTTGCTTCAAAATTGGAACATGCATGACCTCTTTCAACACCCATGTGTTGTCAATCTACAATCTCAGCTGCACTTTCCCTTTGCCAAGTATCTGACAAGGCGTACCATCCCCTAAATAGAGCACTCCAAAGTCTCCCTGTTCATACTCATAGAATAAATCTCTATTTGGGGATGCATGAAAAGATGAACCAGAATCTAAAATCCATGATCCTACCTGACTATCTGAAGAAAGTATGAGAGCATCCTACATCACAATATTTGCATCCTTTGCTTCTTCCATACTTGCATGTTGGTTCTCTTTATCTCTCAACCAACACTCCTTCTTTGTATGTCCTTTCTTTCCACAAAACTAGCAGGTAATACCTTTGGACTCGGATCTCTTTCCTGAACTTGATTTCCCTTGCTCAACCTTCTCCCTTTGCCTTCCCCTGCTTTCTGCACTTAGAGCATTCCCTGATGATTCACCTGTGCTTCTCCTGCGTATTTACTCATTCAAGATCACACTCACAACATCATCAACTTTTAAGATTTTAGAAGCAAATGCAGAGTTACTTACTGCCATAACCAAACCGTCCCAACTTTCAGGCAAAGAACATAAAATCAAGAGAGCCTTTACCTCATCATCAAAAACAATATTGACTGAAGCTAGTTGGTTTACCAAACCATGGAAATCACTAAGATGAGTATGTACCGATCCACCTTCCTACATTTGCAAAGTAAATAGCTGCTTCATAAGATATACCTTATTAGAAGCCGAGGGCTTTTCGTATAAATTTGCTAAGGACTTTATCAACTCTTTCGTTGTCTTGCACTGTGATAAGCTAAAAATCACAGATGATTCAAGGCTCAACCTTATGGAACCGAGAGCCTTCTGATCAAGAACGTTCCATTCTTCAACCTTCATATTTGTGGGCTTGCATGCAACCCCACCCAATGGTAAGTACAAATCCTTCTGATATAGATAGTCCTCAATCTGCATCCTCCAATGTTGATAATTCTTGCCGTTAAACTTCTCCATTCGTAGCCTAGTTTCTTCTGCCATTGCTGAACTCCCACTCAATCAAAAAACCCTGTGAATGACCTGTAATAAAAAACAATACCCTACTTCTTGCAAACCGTAGCTCTGATACCACTTGTCAGGGGATCTAGCTCTACCAATTAGATCACATATGATTACTTCTCGTATTAGCAATTAAACACGAAATTATACCAGAATGATAAAGTAGCTAGAAACTTGAGACAACAAAGAATTTGAGAGACAATACACACTCTTGTATTAAATATTATTAGAAGAAAATACAATAAGGAAGATGCCACTTCTTCCTCCACCTCAAAGGCTTGCCACACCTCAAGACCTTCTTCCCTCTCTCTCTTGCTCAACACAACAACTCTAAAGCCTGAGTTATTATCCCCCCTTGAATGCTTCAGCTGATCTCCTTGACCTTACACCTGTAGATCTCCTTGACCTTGCTTGCTTCAATGCTTTTTACTTGCCTTCTTGCCTTATTACAATGCATGCCTTATGGGTCTTTAAATAGGATACCATGCTTACAATAATAGAACTCTAGTTACAATAATTAGACATGCAACTCGTGACTATAATTAGTCGTTTGACATGCAAACACTGGCTTCACTTAACTGACTATTCATCAACAGCAGTTCTGGAAATACACAGGCGACCGACGCCGGTCCCTGCTTGTCTGGTGCTGTCGACGTCGGCCGACTATCTGCCATCGCCGGTCTCCTTCTCCACTGCATCTGACCGACGTTGGTCATACTGGCGATGTCGGTGGCTCTGGTTCTTCAGCATCCTTCCTTGTGTCTGCAAACAGTTGAAGCTATTAGCTCCATACCTTAACAATAATGTGCCATGATTATTAGTCATACTTGTAGGGTACTATATGAATCACTTGAATAAATAAATTTTCTACTTTAGCCAATAAAAACTTTGACAAGACATAATAATTTAACAATTCTAAAGTTTAGCACCCAAATATTAAAGAATATTCTTCTATATGTTCTCATGGAATATTCCATTTTATATCAATGTAATAATTAAAAACTCATTTTAGCAAATACAAATATAACAACATTTATTTACAACTAAGATAATTGTCATATATTATCAATTTAATTTTTTTTATGTTGTATGCATTATTGACTATTATTGAAAATCACTATAGTCTAAACCAATGACATGTATGCAAACTATATAAAAAACCATATAAAATTTAATTTCAACCAACCAATTTAATCATTGAATTACACACCAACTATATTTATTATTTTAGTCTTATTTTATTATTCTAAAATTACAACCATTCTTGAATTTTATTAGAATTATATACTTAGACTTATTAATCTAAAACTTTCAAAATTACAAACATTCTTGACTTTTACCAAAAATATATACAAAAATTATTGATATGAAATAATATTAATAAATGTGAACTCCATGATGATATACAAACACTTACAAATAGTTAAATTTTCAAATTATGTAATCATGGCTTAACAAAATGTTCAAGTCTATAACCTCTAAAATAATTTCAGCTAGACAATATACATATACTACAACCTAAACCTATAACATGTACATAAACTGTATAAAAAACTATATAATATTTAATTTCAACCAACCAATTTAATCATTGAATTACACACCAACTATATTTATTATTTTAGTATTCTTTAATTATTCTAAAATTCCAATAATTCTTGAATTTTATTAGAATTATATACGTAGACTTATTGATCTAAAACTTTAAAAATTCCAAACATTTTTGACTTTTATAATAAATATATACATACATTTATTGATATGAAATAATATTAATAAATGTGAACTCCATGATGATAGATAAACACTTACAAATTAGTTAAATTGACAAATTATGTAATCTTGGATTAACAAAATGTTCAAGTCTAGAACCTCTAAATGAATTTCAGCTAGACAATATACATATACTATGGTCTAAACCAATAACATGTACATAAATTATATAAAAAACTGTATAAAATTTAATTTCAACCAACCAATTTAATCATTGAATTACACATCAACTATATTTATTATTTTAGTTTTATTTTATTATTCTAAAATTTCAACAATTCTTGAACTTTATTAGAATTATATACTTAGACTTATTGATTTAAAACTTTCAAAATTCTAAACATTCTTGACTTTTACCAAAAATATAGACATACATTTATTTATATGAATTAATATTAATAAATGTGAACTCCATGATGATAAATAAACACTTACAAATTAGTTAAATTGACAAATTATCTAATCATGGCTTAACAAAATGTCTCAAGTCTATAACCTCTAAAATAATTTCAGCTGGGCAATATACATATACCACCAATATTGAAGCTTGAGCCCCTAATTAAGGATATTTATCTTATGTCATAATTATTCAATAACTTCAAATTGCATTATGGATGGACCTATGTTAATATTGTATTACAAATATTTTTAAACATTTAGTTATCATAAATATAATTGTAAAATAGTAAATTATGTATAGTTAATTTCTAAAATTATAAGACAACTATTATGGCTCATTTACATATTACAAATAAATATTACTAATGTTAGGCAACTTAACCACATGGTTTGCCTAAAATAACTATCATAAAATCACAAAATTGACACATGGCCTATTAAGTACATGTCTACAAACTAGATTTAATCAACTCAATTCTCTACAATTCAATAGAAATTATTAAGATTTTTTTTTTCATTTTTAATCTTTAGCTTACATGATGTGTTTTCTTCAAATATATCCCATATATAATGGTCTTCATATATTCATATATTTTAATTCCCTATTTACAACATAAAGGTAAGGACTAGCTACTACACGACGCTTATTTTTAATGTGGTTGAGTGGGCATTAAAGGTTGTATTTTTCAATTTGTGTACCAACTAAAGTAATTAGGAGGGAGGGATCAATTGTTAGAGGGGTCCAATAATTGTGATAAGATATGTGCATAAAAACACCAATTTTAAAATATAAAGAGATCAATAATTTTTTTTTAAGAATGATATTTTAGTACAATTTGTACCTAATAATACTTTGTAGATCCAATCACAAATGTCACATAAGATGCATAATAATTAGTCACCTATTCATAATTAATGGTCCAACTTATTTTTATGTAAATTAATTAACATTTTGATTACCTATCTAATTAAACACACCAAATAAAGATGGTGATGTGGTAGTATCATATGTCACATAATTATGTAGGTTGTATGTGCCAATAAGGAGCATACATGGTTCTATGCACCCATGAAATTAGAGTGCTCAACTACTGGTCCCTCTCCCCTACTATAGGAAATGCATTATTTATTTAATATTTTGGTTCAAAAATCCATGATTTTAATTAAAAAATAATGATATCCCATCAAAACTATGGCTTTTTTGACACTCATTATTATTTTCTAAATATGTGATAGAAGATATTAAAAAAGCCAACCAAAAGAAAAAATGTATGTTTATTAAATTATGGGATAAATGCTAATGTAATGTTTTTATCCCTCTATGGAATATACATGGAAGTTTAAACCATAAACTTATGGTATAATACCATTTCATCTCTTCTCCTATTTGATTCCTTGCAATAGAATTATTGACATGTTTATGGATACTTTAATATGGCCAAGCACAAGCATAATAGGTATTGGTTATTTGTCCCTTAAAAAATGAGGATATTTAACTATAATTAATTTTTGTTTCTATGGTAGAATGTTTGAAAAATAGATAGGAACATTATGAAACACATTGATCATACCATGTTATTAAAAAAAAAAATTAAAATTGAGCAAAACTTAAAACATCGTATTAGGTTGTGGTGTATAATTATCCCTCTAACCTTCAATATTACATGGGACTCATTATTTTCCATTATTTTGTGTATGTAATTTGTTATACATAACCTTATTTCAAAGAAAATATTGTATCATAATAATATCTATGTAGTTTCTATACTGGGATATTGAGACCCAAAGATAACGTACACTGGATTTAATGATTATATGAAACCAATAATTGTGTCCTTATTACACTATATCATGGAAAATAATTTTTATGCATTTGGCACTGAGTTTATGTTGTATATAAAGTTAATTATGAGATGGTATTGACTCAACTTGAAAATAATTCACTAACCTTCTTCTTCACTATAAAGTTATTATGCCTTGTCATAAACTTAACATTTGAAAATCATGGGTGGTTCACGGAGTTCAACTCTAGTAAAAACTATATTAGTTACACAAGTTGTAACTATTAAATAGAAATAATATCACATGGATCTTAGATCCAATCACAAATGTATTAGTTACATAAGTTATTAATCATACAAGGTGTAATACCCCTTGATAGAATATTAAAAAAAAACCCCATAAATGATTTTTCCTTATTATAAGATCAAAGCAATTCCACGAAGTACATGAATAAAATCCATTTAATACATGGTATTTACCTATACTAATCCAGGTACATAAACAAAATATGAAAATAATATATATATTGTTTATTAATTACAAAGCACTTAAACCAAATGTTTAAAATCATTCATTTGTGAAATAAAATAATAAAATACTTATGCTGATTTCATAAAGAGAAATTTATTAAAAATTTAATCAAATTACATTTACATTCACATAAGAAAGTAAAAAAGTGTTACATCTAAGGATTCAATAATTTAATTTTATTTAATTAACTAAGCATCAATAACAAGCTAACACACTCTTTGGATAACATGTAAGTAATACAAGTTTTTAATTCATTTAACATATAAATTTGATATAGGGAATATAAAAGATACAAAATATAACACTCTTAATTATATTACCAAAAAAAATATTCAATTTATCATTCCATACTAAAAATTAAAAACACTACACCATAATTTTGCTCATTATTCTTTGCCTTTACAACCATATAAGTTACAACTAAGAATATAATCTTTAATAGAAAGACATGAATGAAAAAATAGTATAGAATAAAACTCTCAATGTAATATTGTAATATTTTTAGTGTGAGAGAGTGAGAGAGATAGAGAGTCATTGGAGTTCTTTTCCTCTAATGACAAATCTAACTAGTTCCCCTACATGCTTCTCATAACCCCTGAGTGGCCTTACCCTTCATGAGGGAGATAGATGTAGAAAACTAATACTAGGAGAGAGAGTGTTCCATGTATACAAATAATTATCCACATGAAATATAAGCCCATTGCAATACAAATATATAATGGTAAACTAGAAATAAATAATTATATTTCTAAAATAGTAGATATTAATTTACTTATGGCCATAAGACTCATAATTCAAAAGGTGACAACCAATGTATTCTTATTCATAAATAGGTTATTCTTGGTGACCCCAAACACTAAGATAAATCTTTTGTGACCCCATATAAAGACCCATACCCATTATTACAAAGTTGTAATGATGACTAGACTATTCCTCTATCCTTATAGTCCCACCATCCAATGATCATTATATATTTACTCTTAGCCACTCAACCTGCTCAATCTTTCCCAATGTCATGCTCTACAATAGTTGATATTTGTAAAATATGTATGAATCAAAATGAAAATAACATCTACAAAGTATGTGGGTGATAATGTAATGCATCAATGTCCTATACCATTGTGCACCACATTATTCCCCCTTACTTCACCAAGGATTGTTAAATCCAAGAAAATGAGATTGTAGTGATCAATATAAAGTTTGCATGATAAAAAATGTGATGCATAGTTGTAATAATATTCTAGAGTTATGGAAAGCATAACAAGAATAAAACATAGTCACATGATAATAACAAGAAAATATCCTAAGGAACCTAAGATTCCATTCTCATAATAAACTTATAGTTTGTCATTATCAACAAAGAAGTTTTGTTTGGTTTCCTTTGATGTAAGGTGGTTATTCTAAGGAAGACAAGGCACTCTTATATTATTCATGTTGATATAAGGGAGAGAGATGTGATCCTCAAATCTTAATAAAATAATGCAATCATGATTTTAGTACACTCTTCCAAAGTCCTAATAAGATATTCTATAACATAACCTATCATCTCATAGCTTATTCCTGGTAAGAGATACCCATTTGGTTGTAAAAACATGACAAAAACATCTTTCACATGAGATATAAGTGTCAAAAAATTACAATGCTTGCAACAAGTATTGAAAATGTTTTATGAAAATTGTCGATGGTGTAAACCTTCATTATTATTATAAGTTATCATTTATTTAATCCTTAGACTAAGTGAGGTTTCTAAGTTAAGGAGTTTATTATTTTAAAATTTAAATAATATCATGCATCAACATTAAATTATTCACTTAAACTTCAAAGTTTTTATAATTATTTTGATATATGAATCTCTTAAGGCCTCATATATATAAACAAATAATAAAGTTTCAAATATAAGCATGATATAAAGACATGATAATACTTACCACTTATCATTCATATATATATATAAAGAAAATAACAAAGTTTCAAATATAAGCATAATATAAAGACATGCTAATACTTACCACTTATCATAGTAGGCTTTCATTATAAAGTTAATAATTACAAATTCAATTTTTATGGTTACTTAAAAAAAATATTAAATTTTATGAAAACTTTTTCCTTACCTTAACATTAGTGAAAAACTATAAATATTTATCATGCACTAAAATAAACATGTTGATCTTAATGAATCTAAATTCATAAACATTGAAAGTTGTTAATAAATCTTAAGAAGAGATATGGTAAATGAAAAAATGTGAGGTTTTAGAGATGATTAAATATAAATTTATATGTGAAAATAGTTTTGTACACTTGACAAATATCACTAAAGGATATACCCTTTAGTTCTTGACCTTCTTGGAAGCCAATAGGCTCACATTCACCATCTCATTAGGTTAAAATGTTTAAATTGTAGTCTGAACCTATTACTATGATTATCTAAATCACTTGTAGCCCAAAACATGCTTAAACTCATATATATATATATATATATATATATATATATATATATATAATTCACTATCAGTTAGAGAACTCTAACAACCTTATATGTTCATATATAGGTGCATTTATACTTGGAAAATAACATCAATTCTACTGTCAATTCTACAATGCAAGTGTCCATGACTTCTAAACACTCAAATTTTAAAATATTTTAAAATGCATAGGTTGACATATTATGTTTCATTAACCCTTCCATGAGGAACTTTTCAAAATAAGTGGTATAAGTACAAGTTAAAGCCAATTCATTTCCTATCTATCAAATACCAAGCACACACCTATTCAAATTCATTCAATCAATTTCACAATTAAGTTTTATTTCCCTATTCTTCTCAATTTATATATAAGTCATAGGAAAAGCCATATTACATGTCTAAATAATTCAAAGAACAACTGATGATTAGTATTTTTCAAGGTACAAGGTAGATCACCACAAACACTTGCATATAACATTTTACATCATTGTTCACACACATGACAACACATAAGGGACAACTAAACATGTCTGAGGCCCTGTTGAGAGTATTATATATGTAGGTAGTGCTCATTGATAGAGGGGTCCTTAAGGTCAACTTGATTTTATGAGCACACTAACCCATTTTTGGCAAAGTGATAAGACTTAAGAGGAAGATCTAGGGTTTGAGATATATTATGATATCAAGAGCCTATGTGCATGGTCTAGACACATAATCTGAAAGGTGATAGAAAAAATAAAAATATCTAGTGTAAATTTTAGTCAATAATCAATACTTTGTATAGGATATATGCATTGAAGCACAAAAAATAACATTAACAAGTATCCATAGGGTGATGCAAGTGTTCATGTTGACATAAATAATTTTTTTCAGAATCTAACAATTGGATCAGAATCATTATATAATCTATTTTTACACATGAATTACTCAAATTCTCTTGTGCATCAATGTATAGGCTAATTATAATTTCTCCATATTTCTATTATGAAAATATTGAATGTTTTACTTTCCATATTTGGCATATGCTTAAATTAAATATTTCTTATCAGAATATCAATAGAATCTAAATTCATTAATTGGCCTCCTTTTTAGAATATCTTACTCCATGTTTTATTTGGTTACTCTTTCAAATAGTTAATCCTTATTAAAAAAAAGATTGAACATTTGGTGAACCTGATATCTGAGTCTTCTTAGATAATTCTTGTTCTCTTCCTTGCGCTAGATTGTTTTCTTTTCTCTTTGCTAGCCATAGATGATACAATTTTTTTTGATGAATATGATGGGGAAAATATTCACCTCTCTACACAAGCTTTATTAATGAAAAATTAGGCTAAATCAAATATGACCTCAAAATAAGAGCAATCCTCCCTACAAGATTCTATATTTTCTTCTCTCAATTATCTATATGGGTATAACTACCATCCCTCTAATCAGGTCTATACACCAACCATTAAAAAAGATGAGTTGAGAAACCTTATAGTCTTACAAGGAGATGATCAATCAGTTTCTCATATAGTAACCATAAGACATTTAGTTACAATTGAGCATAATCTTCCACACTTTGATTGTGCTAATTTACACCAAGTTCATAAAGATATTATGGGTTATTTATGAAAAGCGAATGATATACCATTAACAAAGGTTACAACATTTATAAAGGGTGTACCATTACCAAAGGTTTTAAATGTTTCAAATAAGGTTCAATTACTAGAGGGTTTAAAATTTTTACATCATATAAATTTCCAAAAAATTGCTCATAATGATGAAACATCCATTATTCATATGTTCCAAATAGATGGTGAATTAAAACAAATGATTACATATTTGCACACCCAAACAATTCCTAATACTTATCTTATGTCTATGATGAGTTCTATAAGAGAACTACAAAGGCAAGTTTCACTCATCCAAGAAAAAATGTTATCCTATAATGCTACTACTAATGATAACATCATCAAAAAGTAACCTCTTACCAAATGTGTATTTGAATATCCTTATCCACAAGATTTTATCATGCCAAGGTTACCTTTATTTTTTTCCCATGAATATAATTCCAAACATACCATTCAATAGGTACATCCTTTTGATCATTGGGATAAAAATGAGCAAATATTTTTAAAAACATCTCATGGAAACCTCACACAAGAAGTTTGGGATTGGGTTTTTAGTTTAAAAAATGGTTCCTTAACTAAATTAAAGTTATTAAAAGTTTTTATTATTATTGGAATTTAATACACATAATATACCAAGTTTACATTGGAATATTTTTCAAAACTACAAGAAACATGATTGTGTCTATTCAAGATTATGAAATTCAATTAAAAAATGCATCATAATCATTAGCATATTGGCCTTCAAATTTGGAAATAAAATTCATATTCAATAGAGGTCTTACTTCTCCACTCAAATAAATAACAATACATAAGCATTACACCTCATTTAACCACTTATAAATGATGTGCAAAGGTATTCTTATTTCCTACTCAAATATAACAAAGAATAATATAATTTGAACAAAGAGTGGTTGATATTATCAAACAGTTGATATCTACTACTTCTATAGCTGTGTTGGTAAATGGGACCTCGTCTCATTTTTTCAATCCGTCTAGGGGATTAAGACAAGGGGATCCTATTCCCCTATTCTGTTTATTATCATGGCAGATAGTATGGGACGTTACCTTGGGGACTTGGTTCATAGAGGTCAGTATAAAGGTCTGAGACCCTCTTCGCATCCTTTAACTTGCTCCCATGGTCAATTTGTGGACGATACTATTTTCATGGGACAGTTTGAAGTTACTGAAGCAAGAACTCTTAAGGAAGCAATTAATCTATATACCTCTGCCTCTGGACAACTGATAAACTGGAATAAAAGTGCAGTTTTCTTTACTAATACCCCTGTTTATAGATAGAACAAAATTGCTAGAATTCTTGATTGCTCTATAGGCTCTTTTCCTTCCATATACCTTGGTCTCCCTTTTGGATTGAAAGCCCCTGAAGCTTTTTGGGAAGGTCTTATTAATAAATTTAGTAAGAAGTTAGAGGGATGGAAAGGCTGTCTTCTTAGCCAAGGAGGAAAGTTAACTCTCCTCAAAGCAAGTCTTCAAAGTATACCTACGTATGCTTTGAGCCTTTTCAAAATCCCCTCTAAATTTGCTGAGGCAATTGAAAAAATCCAAAGAAACTTTCTTTGGTCAGGTTCTGAGGAGAAAAGGAGAATGCCTCTTATTGCATGGGATAACATCTGCAAATCGGTTAAGGATGGTGGACTTGGTATAAGGAAAATAAGAAGTATGAACACTGCCCTTTTAGCTAAACAGGGATGGAGGGTCTATCAGGAAAATAAAGAATGGAGTAAAATATGGAAGCATAAGTATTTATTTAAGGCACAGTCACTTCATGACTTCTTTACTACTCTAGATATTTCTCATCTGTCTACTATTTGGGGGGCAGTCCAGGGAACAAAACATGTTCTTGAAGAAGGAAGTTCATGGAAAGTAGGTAATGGTAAAAAGGTGAAATTCTGGGAAGATATTTGGGTAAGAGGTAAACCCTTACAGGAAGAAATCCAAGATAAAGATGTTATAGAAAGATGTAAACAAAGAGTGGGCATAATGGTCAATCAATACTGGCAGAACAACACTTGGGTAAACCTCACTGATTATGATCAAGATCTCAAGGATATTCAATTATCCCTAAATGCTATATCCCTATATCCTAATCAAGAAGATAAAATTGTTTGGTATCAGGAGCCAAGTGGATAGTTTAAAGTCTCTTCCATCTTCATCTCCAAGGGAAATGGCAGAAAACCGTTATGGACAAGAGCCTAGATTAAGGGGCTCATTCCTAAAATCAAGTTCTTTTTCTGGACCCTTCTCCAAAATAAAATTTTGACTCTGGATAACTTACAGAAACGTGGAATCAATATTGTTAACAGGTGTATTCTTTGTAAGAGAGACCTTGAAGATAGAGATCATCTATTTGTGAATTGTTCCTTCACTCAGCTTGTTTGGAAGGAGGTTCTCAATCTGTGGGGCATTACATGGATTCATCAAAAAAATGTTGAACTTTCTCTCAAAAGCTGGTATTTCCCTTCAAAGAATCTTGAAGTTCTCTTCTTATGGAAAATTACTCTTCCCCATATCTGGTGGGGAATATGGAAGGAAAGAAATAACCGAATATTGAGAAACAAAGAGCTCCTTGGATGGGTGGTTGGCCAGAACATCATTAGAGCTCTAAAGGAAAATTTTTCTTCTCAAAAAAATCTAAGCTCTAATCTCAATGTGGATAATCCCCTGAGGAAGGATTTTATTCTTGGTAAACTTGATAACCCCAGATC
Source organism: Torreya grandis (assembly GCA_037957365.1). Taxonomy (NCBI): domain Eukaryota; kingdom Viridiplantae; phylum Streptophyta; class Pinopsida; order Cupressales; family Taxaceae; genus Torreya; species Torreya grandis. Next base: position 2,157,001 of record JARHVA010001661.1, on the reverse strand, counting down.
AAGTGTTACTTGGATTAGTCCACCTCAAGATTGGATTAAAGGTAACTTTGATGGTACAGCAAAAGGGAACCCGGGAAATGCTGGTTGTGGTGGTGTTTTGAGAAACCATGTGGGAATGGTTATTGATGCTATTGCAATTCCCATTGGTATATCTAACTGCCACATTGCCGAAGTTACAGCTGCCCTCCAGACCCTTAAATTAGCTGTGGACTCAGGTTATTCCAAATTGTGGATTGAAGGGGACTCTTTGAATGTTATAAATATCCTTAATAATAAGAATACAGTGTCTTGGACCATAGAGGATAAGGTAAAGGAGATGAAAACTCTTTTGAATAAATTTGAAGAAATAAAAATCACCCATACCTACTGTGAAGCCAATGGTGTTGTAGATTGGCTTGCTAATTGTGCTGTCCGGGAAGGGCAAAAAGTGAGGTGGGATGAAACCTTAGTAAGGAATGTGGATTTAAGGGCGATCATTCTGCTCGATGCCACACATGCGAAAGAAGGTAGGATTGGAGTGTAATAAAATCTTAATGAGTAGGAGGAGTGGCAGCATGGGGAAAGGAACCCAATTATTAAAGAGTAAGGCCCTCAAGAGGGAGAAGTGGATCCTGAAAAGCCATAAACAAAGTTGATGTCCCAATCAAATTGATAGCAAGAGGATCCAGGGTAATATCCACAGTAATTGGGATTCAAAGAAAATGAGTATGGCACGTGAAAGGAAGGGAGAACCCCGTAAACAAGAGCCCAAGAGCTGTGCAGAATGGAGAGAGAAACATCAAGTCTAGAGAATTTTGCAGAAAGGAAATGTTACGAGCTACATGGAAAGACTCCATAGCTCTAAACCGCATATCACGATGGCCTTCTTCAAAAATTGGTCTGACGACAGGGTCACCCTGCATGGTATAACTATAAATTTAACTGAGGATTTTCTTGCTGAGGTTATAGGGTTGTTAATGGAAGGAATCAAATTTTCAAAATAGACCAGTATTTCAAACGAGGTATTTTGTAAGTTCCCCAAAATGGATGAGGAGGAGCAAAAGTTGGTCAAAAATGGGGATTTTTATGAGCTGGATCAGATTAAAGGGATTTGGAGGGACGTCCTAAGCTGTATAAGGGAGTACTTCATCCTGGACGGAAGAAGCAAACGAGTGCATAAGTTCCATTTTGTCTTCCTCAATCACTTCAGGCATAAGGTTAGCTTGTCTTTTCCTTTCTATCTTCACTACTCCCTGATTCAAAGCCTTTATGCTCATAGGAAAAAGGATTTGCGCCCTATTCTTCACGAAGGCCTTATTCTGCTTATTAAAGGCTATTGCAAGAATAGGGCACTGGTTAAGTATCCCAAACAGGGGAAAAATAAGTTGCCAGGGAATAAAAAAAATGAAAATGTAAGTAAAAGAGGAAAAATTAAGACCCCTAGTCCTAATAAATAGAATGTAGAAGAAGAAAGGGGTCGGGAGAGAATTGAAGAACCCGAGGAGGAAAAACCGGAGGAAGAAGATGGAACTGAGAGCTGGGACACCAACTCTAGCAATGATGAAGAAGGATCTAAGGAAATTGAAAAAGATAAAGTCAATACAGAGGAGGATTCTGCTACCAAAATAGAAGAGACGGAGGAAAACTAGAAAGTGGCAGAGGATGACATTGTCTAGGAAGATCCTGGTGAGGACCCAACTTCTAAGAATGAAAAGGAAATCTCTGTCCAGGAAGATATTCAAAACATGGAGATGGAATTTCAAGATGGAATCAATGAGCGGGAACAAAAGAGTCAAGAAGATTTCTTTGAAGAAGCTAGGAATAGCCCCAATAAAAAGTCTGAGGATTGGAAAGGGAAGAATCAGAATGATGAGATACACATTCCTATGACTTGGGTTAACTGTAAAGCTGAGTCTTCTTCCCAATTAGATTCCTGGTTGTGTAGGGAGATCATTGATCTCAAGAGAAAAGTGGAAACTTTGAAAGATTCTTTGAAAGTTGCTTGGAACAAAGTAAACAACATGGAAAATCAGTTAAGCGAGATCCCTGTCAAGCTCAAAGCTTACGAAAATAACCTCTGGGAACTAATAAAGGACAACAGAAAGAAAATGGAGGAAGTAATGTCCAACATTTGTGCAACTGCTATCAATATAGGTAAACGAGCCAATGAGGAGACCAAAGCACTTGAGGGTCCCACCAAAAGGACAAGGCAAAGTTCCAGAAAGAAAGATACACAAAAAGGAGCTTTGCTAGAGGTTACCACCCAAGAAACTGCTTTGAAAGGAAAAGAAGCCATGAACTTGATACTGGAACTGGATGAATAATCTGGTCCTTCTTGTTGGTTAAGAAACTGGTACTGATCTTTGTTCTTCTTTTGTTAGCTTTTGTTTGTTGTACCTCCAGACTTTTGTTTCTGGGTTTTGACCGGATGTGTCTCTTATGGTTTCAGGACCATTCAAAACCTATTTTTGCTACCTCACTATAGTGTTTTTTAGGCGTTGCCTGTGGGCTTTGTTGTTCTTACTTTTCTCTCTGTTAAAGGGTTTTGGGGCCCCTTCAAAACCTGCTTTTACCTCAATCTAAAACAAAGAATAAAATAAATCTCCTACAAAGTACAATTTTTTTAAAAATTTACATATGATGGAAAAAAAATTCTAAGTGAATATAATGAATAAATATGTGGTACTACAAATATTTATATGATGCCTTTACAAAAGTTACTCAATGCAGGATCAATACTAGATGGACATACATCACAACCAGTTTCAAGTACAACAAGTAAAAAACATACTCAACAAAAGGATTTAACAATTACATTATTCATGGGTGGAGATTATTTTAACCATGTCTATATTGATCCTATAGAAAAATAAACCAATTGTAAGAAAAGACATTTGTCACAAATTGGATATAATATCAAAGACTTGCATCATAAGGTAATTTGGAAAGACTCATTGGGATATGCAATATTACCAATTACTTGTGGTCCATGTGTTGTCCAAAGAAAATTTTGGGTCATGCCTCATATATCTTAACACAATTCTACATTGGGTGAATTTTGGTTATATGAAATGGAAGCTATAATCAATCCAAATCAACAAGGTATATCATTCTTCCACAAGGGAAGATTGGCTCACATAACACATGATGCTGATGGCAATTTTACTAACCAAGTAAGGAGAGATGAAGAACATGCTATGGATATTTTTTACTCAAAATTATCTAATCATGACAAACATGATATATTTGATGCACCTTGAATAAAATATTTCAAAAAAAATCAAAGAAATCATTTAAAAAATAATAATAATCAATTATTCAAGAAAATAAAAAAACATTCAAATAAAGGAAAAATACAAAAATATTGAACATTTCTCATGTTTACTAGATTTTGCATATGTTGTTTAATTTATGAGTAGATATCATATAATTTATAAACACGCATATGTTTCATGGGTACTTGAGTGTGATATAGACATACATAAGATCCATGATACATGAACATGCATATGTTGGACCTTTCCTTTTCCTGTGTGACACACTACATTGGGGGCATATTGATTATGATCATGATCATGATTGACATAGGTTCTATTATTTTATGATCATTTCCATTATCACATTAAGATTATACAATTAAATTTACACATGCCTATACCTATGTTTCTATATTACACAATGTACTTGATATGCTATTCTACATGACCTTTTTCTAACATATGTATGCAAGGATTACTATGACATGCTTATGCTAATTGATTCTATTTTCATTTACTTCATCTATTCATAGGGATTACTTGAGTGTACCTATTTTTTATTCTTTTGTCTTAATTGTGGAACATTTGAACATGTTACTTGTTGGTTGGCCATAGTGCCCATAATATTAATTGTCTTTGGTGTGTGGAAGTTTGCATATGACTTCCCCTTGAGTGTATGATATTTGAACATGCCCCTTATTTGTGATCTCTTTAGACCCCTATTTGGGTGAGATTTGAGTACTCTTATGTGTATGCTTGATTGTTTGTTGAGATTTTTTATCTTGTATATGTTGTCATGATACACATATTACATCTTAAGACTTCTTATGTATGCATACTATAAGCTTCATTTATATATCTAATTCAACATGATACTATTATATGCTTCTTCACTACATGATTCACACAAATAAAACCTAGTTTTCTTATCCTTTTAAGATAAGATCACTATCACTTTTTCATTCACCTCACCTCAAAATGGGAGCATATAAGTGGGGGCATGTCATAGAGATATGATTCCACATGCATACGTTGACATATTTTATAGAATTTGATTTAATTTACATGATTCATATATACACAAGGGATAAAATTCTATACATTTGGCACAGACTTGGGACAAATGTTTTCAGAACTGTGATACATATTATATATAGTGTAGGTTACATTTTGACAAATACTTAAGCTTGAGACACATTTGAGCTGCATATACCATGAAAATGCATCAAATTATAGATTAATTATTCACATTATACCAATATTCATGCACCAAATCTACTAAGATGCAATGTTTGAAATTTTATCTACTGTAATAATTGGTTTATTTGATTAGCACGATCAAAATTCTATGATTTTGATGGGCTTAGCATTATTTTATATATTGAAAATTGATATTGTCATACTATTTGACTAAGATGAGATTGTATAGATTAAGGTACTATATAGTTTTTTGATTTATATTTTGAGATATCAATGGACTTGAAATAACTCATCCTTATACCAAATTGGGGGCATGATCACCCTCCAATTCCACTATTCACAACTCCAAGGTTAAATTATGAACCTCTCTCCAATGTTTTAACTAGGAAGAATTAATACAAAAGCAAACTATCAAGAGGAAACATGGTTGCATTGACACACATGTTTATTACTTCTTTGCTCTCTTTTATTTCAATTAAATTTCAATTTTTCATTTAAAGATTATATGCACTAATTACACCTATAACATGCTCTTGGTTTTAGGTCATACACATATAACAAATTCAATTAGGGCTCAAGAAAAGCAAGGTGTGTTATAGACACCATGGTACTCATTTCTTTCATTAAGTAATTTCATCATTATGCATTACTAGATTAAAGGGGGGGATACAGATGCTTAAATATAGATTCATATGTTAAACTAGTCCTATACTCTTGACAAGTAAAATTAAAGGTTCTACCCTTTAGTTCTTGACCTTCTCAGTAGCCGATAGGCTCACATTCACCATCTCACTAGGCCAAAATGGCTATATTGTAGTCTAACCTTGTTATTTTGATATCCACATCACATGTAGCCAAAAATATGATTAAAATCTCTCTCTCTCTCTCTCTCTATATATATATATATATATATCACACACACACACACACACATCTTTCACTATCAGTTACAGAGCTCTAACAACATTCTATGTTCTTGGATAGTTGTGTTTAGACTCAAACAATAACATTAAAACTACTATCCATTCTCAAATGCAAGTGTCTATGCCTTCTAAACACTCAAATTTGAAAATATTCTGATATGTACATGTAGAGGTATTATGTTTCATTAACCCTTATGTGATAAAATTTTCAAAATAAGTACAAATACAAGTTAAAGCCAATTCATTATCTATCTAGAAAATACAAAGCAACCACCTACTCAAGCTCTTCAATTAATTACATAACTAAGTTCTACTACCATATTATTGCCTATTTCTATATCAATTATAGGACTAGTCATATTATAGGTCTAAAATATTCACATAATAACCCATGAGTAGTATTTGTCAAGTTATAAACTAGATTACTACATGTACTTGTATATAACATTTTACACCATGATTCACACACAAGCCAACACATAAGGGAGAAATACATGTCTGAGGCCCTCTTCAGAGTATTGAATATGTAGGAAACACTCATTGATAGAGGGGTCCTTGAGGTTATCTTAAATTTATTATCACAGTAACCCATTTTTGGTAAGGTGACAAGACCTAAGAGGAGGATCAAGGGTTTGAGTTATATTCTAGTATCAAGATCCCTTGCATGTGATCTGAACACGTAATATGAAATGTGAAAAAAACCTAGAAAGACAGGTGGAAGTTTTAGTCAATAGTAAATACTTTGTATAGGATAGATGCAATTAAGCACAAAAAATAACATCAATGTATGTGTCCATGGGCGATGCAAGTGTCTATGCTAACAAAAAGCTAGTTTTCAAAAATTGATGATTATATCATAATTATCATATAATTTATGTTTACACCTACATTACTTAGATTTGTGTGTGCATCAGTATATAAGCTAAGCATAATTTATCCTTTATGTTTTTATTATAGGAATATTGAATGTTTTACTTTCCATATTTGGCATATGCTTAGATTCAATATTACTTATTAGAATATCAATAGAATATAAATTCATTAATTGGAGTAATTTTAGAGTAGCTTAATATTTTTTTGATAAGGTTTGTCTTTCAAAATTTGGTTATTTATCAATTACTTCGTACATGACAAAGGGAAAATTAGCTACAATATTGGAAACCATAATCATAAGAATCATCCACGACTAGATTATAAATTTACCAAGGTTGATTTAAGGTAGTTTTTAATTCATTTACTAAGTTTAAAATTTCTATAGATTGTCATTGCATGGCTTTTGTTAAGCTCAGGTTGTATGTGACATGTTAAAATTCTCTTAGGCCATAAATTGTCATAGGTTTAGAAATTAGTAGACTGTATATTTTTTAAGAACCTTATCATATATACTATAATAATAATAGTAATAATAATAATAATAATAATAATAATAATAGTAATAATAATAATAATAATAATAATAATAATAATAACAACAAAAACAACAACAACAACAACAACAAAAATAATAATAATAATAATAATAATAATAATAATAATAATAATAATAATAATAATAATAATAATAATAATAATAATAATAATAATAATAATAATAATAATAATAATTAATTATTTGAGGGGAGACAACCATCGATAATATGTAAATTTATATATAAAAATAAATAAACAAATGAAATTCACAGTCCCCAAAAGAAGTAGATAATTTTTTTTTTGATTAATTAGAAAGGATTAAGTTGTAACTTTAGGGTTGCTGATGATTCAACCAATGATTGATCTATATGGGTTGGTCAACCCATCATCTATAGATGTCAATAGATACAAAAATGTGGGTGGGAAGTATTTCAACATGCAAGATGGTTAAAGTGAATATGTGGTTTTAGTAGGATTTGATCTAAATGTTTATAAGAGTTGATTTTTCAAACATAGATTTGTTGAGAGAGTTTTGGAGAGTCTTATGAAACACTAGATGTTTATGGGATTTTAGGGTTTCCTCATCCTTCACAATTCTGATCTGTCATTTGATCTAGGTGGGACTAATTCTATTTTGATAGTGTATTTATTACACTAAGTTAGGTTGGCCTTTTTCCCTTTAGATAGTGCCACTTTACCTTTGTTAAATGGCAACCACCACCATTGATGCATCATTTGATGCAGATATTATTGGTGGGATTTTGAGAAGCAATGGAACTGAAATAAACTTGGAAGTTTATCCTAAAGGTACCATAAGGTATTGACTCTGACCCTAATACTCCTCTACCAAATGTGGTTTTATATTTATCAAAGTTTGATAAATCCTATAATTTTTTTGAAAAATTTACCTTGATTGCTTATTTTTTGGGTCAAGTCCCTCCAGAGAGCCTGTTAAAGCAGTGGGTCTACAACCATTGGAAAGGCCATGGGGTGAAAATAGGAGTCCAAAATCTCACTAAGGGTTTATTATTATTTTATTTCATAAACCCTAAACATTGTAAAGCTATTTTTAATCATGACTCCTAGTTTATACACAAAACTTTGGTTATTTTCTCCCATTGGACCTAAGACTTTTAAGTCTTAAAACAAGCTAAAATTAAAATCCTAGTGTGTATAATTTCCAAGCTTACCTCTTCCTCTATGGAATTTTGTTAACTAGATTATCAAGCCTCTAAGCCACTTTATATACCATGAAAAATAAAATTTATATGCAATGCATCCCTAGAGAAGGGTCTATGTGGAAATAAATCTTTCTAAATACCTCAAAGAGTCCATTGAGATTTAAGTAGGTAATAATCAGTTCACACAATGTGTGCTTTATATCATCCTCTTAAACACTTATTTTTTCTACTAGGATTTGGATCATATGATTAGAGAATTACCTCTAATGGTCCCCACTCCTTCTACTCCTTAAGAGAAAAATGGATCTGATTCAAAAACTTAGAACTTTGATGGATGGACAACAATATCTAATAGGAAAATAATGTAGTATGTGGAAATGCCAAACCCCAACCAACTATGTACTAGGCCACAGGGGGCCATGCTCCTTAGTATTTGCTAGTAAAGTCCCCATGCCCATGCAAGTTAAACCCCTACCTCTTATTTCTCATTCTAATAAATTGGTCACCCATTTTGTTTCTTCCCCATGTCCCACTCTTATGGCTCCTTCCTCGCAACCCACTTCAAGGGTGAATGATCCAGATCTAGAGCTCGGTCTTGTGACCCTTAATCGTAAAGATATTTTATGACACTCATGTGTTCCTTCACCTTTTGTAGATGAGGATTATGTTCCAAACAAAATGAAACCTTTTATACTTGGAGACTATGCCATTCTTGACTCAGTTTTCAATCAATTTATAGCCCTCTCAGGTCTTATAGGGGGAAATGATATGAAATTTGATTATTCCCAATAATAGTTTATTATTGAAATGTTATAGGGCTAACTGATTCAACATGTAAGTATAATAAGAGGAATATTTGTCATCATTTTTACAAAAACATTTTTTTTACATGCATGAAGTCAAAATTTATGATAATCTCTTCATTCTACAACTCATACCATCTAGATTGGGGCCCTTTGTTAGGCCACATGTCATGATCTTGGATGTGGGGGGGGATATGGTCACTCTTTCGGTGCCTAATCTATCTCAAAATATTATTTCTTAAGGTTTTGACCCACCCATCATGTAGTCTAGACTCTTTTTGACTTTTACAATTACATCATTGGCTTGGTCAACTTATATGCTTATAATGATGATGTGGAACACACCTTGCTATAGATATGGTTGGTAGACTCTCTTTCAGATGTGCATTGGATTCTTTGTGGTGAATTTAACATGATCAAGTCTATTGAAGATAAATAAGGATGTCTCCCCATGAGATGGTGTGAATGAGAATGAGAGGCATGGTTTTAAATGTAAAATAAACTTGGGGTTTTTCATCCTAACCATCATAGGAGGAGAGAATGAAATTTTCCTTGGTTCACATGGTCTAATTTTAATTAGGGAGAAGATCAAGTTATTAAGTGTCTTGACCATGCCTTTCTAGTGGAACATGACATTTTCTTCTTCACTCTTATTTATGATCAACCTATTTCTATGATCCTAGACACTTTGTTATTTGACCATCATCCTATTTGCTTCTGCATTGAGTGGACTACCCCATAAGTTAAATCCCATAATTATCAGTTCTACCTCAATATTACCCATCTCAAACATGAGAGGATTGTGGGGTATATCATTAGAATTTGGAACCTAGATCCAAAACCCATAGGGGACACTGGCTAGATTGAGTGGTGGGTTGATCAAATAGCCCACACCACCTCTTTTCTTTGGATTTATGGAAAACAAGTAGCTCTTTTTAGGTGACATATTCATAATGATACAAAACATGAATATCTTATGATTTCTTGAGAATTTGAATCCAAGCCTTTAATCCCTCATTTTTAGACTCAAGATACCATGTGGAGATATAATCTCTAGTAAGTTGAGGCTTACAAAGCCAGAGGAGCATAGTTTATAGCATGAATGAATTAGTTGAAATTTAGAGATAAAGTGACCAAATAATTTATCTCTCTCCTCCATTCAATATAATACATATACAAAATTAAATTTATTAGATAAATTTGGATAGATTTACCAAATTAACTAACATCTTACAAGATTTCATGCATTACTATCATGGAGTGTTTCCTTCACAACCCTCACCCTAGTTATGAAGCTGTTCTCTCTCAATGCTTTGAAGTGGTCCTTTGAAAGATCTCAAAATCTTAAAGATTTGCCTATGATAGGCCCCTAATCCTTAGTGGCATTAAGGAAGATGTCATGTAGATGGCCTATAATAAGGCCCTAGCATTTGATGGATTTCCTTGTGAATTATATTAAACCCTTTGGGATACAATTGGACCTAATCTTCATAAAGTCTACTTTGAAGCTATTTTATCCAACTCTTTGGGCCATATAATTAATCAAGGTAAAATCAAGTTTATTCTTAAGATCTATGAGCCTAAGGCAATTACCAACTAGAGTCCCATCACTTTGATTAATTTATCTTACAAAATCATAGCTAAAGCTTTATCCCTCAGAATCAAGCATTTTTTCCCCTTAATTGTGAGAAGTGAAAAATAAGGTTTATTCAACATAAATACATATTAGATAATGTTATTAATATCTAGGGAGGTATGGAATGGGATAGGATATCTAATCAGAAGGTGTTATTACTCAAGATTGATTTTGAGAAAGCTTATGATTAGATTGAATGGCCTTTTATCATAGCTATGCTTCAGGCTCTCAAGTTAGTTTTGAGGTTTTTTCACATGATTAATATGTTGTTTTAGGATGTGAGAGCTTGTATTAATATTAATGGTTCTCAATTCCAATACTTTGAGATTCACAAAACTATCAGACATGGGTGCCCCCTAGTGCTTTCCATTTATGTTCTAGCTGCTGAAGGCTCCAGTTATCTTTTGGATAGCCATGCTTCCAAGGGTTTGGTTAGGTGTATTTCTCTCCCGAACTCAAAACACCAGTTGATCAAAGGGAAATTTTATAATGATTCCTTCCTCACTTTTTAGGAGGATGAGGACTCTGTTCAATATGCTATGGAATGTCTTGACAATTTTTACCTTACTTTTGGGTCTTCCATTCAATGGTAGAAAACACAATGCTATCACCAATGCCTTTCACCCAAACCTCCTTGGTTGGAGGGATATAAGTGGAAATGGATACTTCTTGGGGTTTAGTTTGAATTTTTAGGCATTCCATTTTCTTTTAGAGCCTCTCCTACAGAGTTGTGGTCCTATGTGGTTCAAAGGGTAGAGAAAAAAATCTCCTTCTGAATCACTAAACCATTTACCATGGCTGAGAAGTATTAGTTATATACTAAGGTGCTCACTGATACTCATGTTTATTACTCATATTATTGGGCTACTTCTAATGACTCTTATGGGAAGCTATAAAATCTCTTGAGATACTTTTTATGGGCCAATTCAAAAGGGTACCATGGTTTTCACTGAGTCTCTTAAGCTATTTGTTGTTTCCCTAAAGAATTTGGTGGGCTTGGGCTCATTGATATTAAGTTTTAAGGGATTTATCTTGGTGTTAAATGGATCATCAAAATCTTGGAAGGGGATGAGGCTTGTAAGACCTTATTTAGGCACTGAATCACTCAAGATTCCTCACTTGGTAGAAAAGCTTGGCAAGGGATTGGTTTACACAATGTTCTCATCACTCCTACGTTGGTTAAGATAGGGGACACTTTTAACATGTAAAGCATCTAGAAGGCCTATTAAAAACTCAAAAATCATCTCATTTGGGTGGGAGAAGGGTTTATAAATAGCAATTTTCTTAATTCTAAATCCCTATGGTGGTTTCCCACATTGAATTCCATAATGTCCCTTTTGCCATGGTCCCTTGGGTCAAAAGCCCAAGGATATTCAAAAAAAGTATTTGCATAATTAGATACCTCTTCTATAAGGTTAATCAGGATTAGATTCCTTAGAATATGGTTAATTTTAAGTTCAATCTAAATAAGGAAGATGTATAATCCATTTATGAATTTTAGAGTTCCATATCTGAAGAGTACTTACTTAAAATTAAAGTTTCTTCTCTTACACCATGGTGGAAGGACTGATCCTGGCCAAAAACTATGACATTATATTTATATTCCCCTAAGCTAGGTTATAATATTTTGGCCCCTCAACATATTGATACTGAATCCCTTAATCATTAGTTATCTCTTAAATCTTTCCATTTTGTCTGGACTCAAAGGTTTGATAATGTTTGGGTAGCTTGTATTGAGCCTAAAAAAGCTCACTTCCTTTGGTGTATTATTTACCAAGGTCTACCTATGGGGGACCAAATCAAACACATGGGGGTTTTGAATCCCACTTGCTTAGCCTGTTACCACCCAGAATCTATTAAACATATCTTTTGGTTTTTCCCTCATGCCTAGTTTGCCTAGAGATGGATTCATACCATTTTCAAAGCCTTCAGGCTTAAAATGCTCACTTGGAAGATGGATCTCCTAAGAGACTCCTCCCTTCTTACTATAAGATATAACATATTCTTATAGATTTTTTTAGTGGTATTCTTTTTTAGGTTTAGAAATATCAAAATAAAGCATGTTTTACTAATGAAGTTATGGAAAAAAACATTTTTGTAACTAAAAAATTATCGTGATTGCTAATGTTACCCTCTATATTTAGAGTCAAATAGATAAGATTCAATTCAATCTCTACCATCTGCACCTCCTCCTAGACTATTAGGGGAATGTCCTTTGTGATTAGTCATGAGCCTCATGATCCACCTCCCCACCATTCCCCCATCAAGGGTGTGGGTGTGTAGGTTAGCATCACCAATCTCATAGCCAGTGGTCCCAAAGTTGGAGGATCACCTTTCCTCACTCTCTCTAGCCACCTCCTCCCCAAGGATATGATAGGGGAAACAAAGATAATGGTGGTGGGGGGTTGGAGGCCCTGTCCATAAGATATGTTTCTATGACTTATGTTGGCCATTTTTCCTTCCATACAGGGTTCCCAATAATATAATGATACTAAAATTAACCAAAAGACTAATGGTTGAGACCCTATCCCAATTGAGAAAGACCCCCTAGCTTAGGGGATGGGGGGAATTCTCAAGTTCCTCTACCTCCTTCACCTCTGCCTACTATCATGTTTGTAACTACTACTTAAAGATCTCCTTATTATTTGTGATTTTATATTTCTCTTTTTTTGATTGATGTGCACTTGTGTTAATTTAATTATGGTTATTTGTCAATTTGGTGGCCTTATTTGGACTATGCTCTTCCTGAGGCTTCTTTTGCTTGATATGGTTTTTTTGGGGTGTGAGTTTTCCACCCATATTTTCTATATGATTAATGATGTATTATATATTGTTATATTAATTAAAGTTCACCTTTCAATTAAAAAACATAGCTCCATTTAGTCATGATATTTAGTCATTCCAAGAAATCAAACTCCAAGAAAAGATAAACCAAAATCAATTATGTATCATGCAGTTTAGAAAATTATTACCTTAATATTTCATATAAAAAATTCACACAAAATTTATTGTGTAAGGAAATGATTATACAATTCTAGAAACCACACAAGCTTCCTTTTCAATGCTTTTTTCTCATTCTATTTAAATTTTGAAGGAAGTCTCCAATCATATAATCCAGACCTTTCTCTCTTATCCTAAAAATGTCCATTCACTAGGTCCACACATGCCTTGATCATTTATTATTAGGTATATTGGGAGGTCATTGGAATTTTCAAGAAGTATTTTATTTTTAATAAATGGCATTGGCCCAAACCATGTGACCTTAAAATTTTTGGAAGGTTCCCCCAAGAACGTACTTGACCCCTTTTAAAGGCAAAGACTATCAATTATTATTATTATTATTTTATTATGATTTAATAATACATAATAATGTGTTAATATCTTTTAGACCTTTATCATTATGTTTAAAAATAACAATCATATATATGTCCTTATATTCATATAATTTAACTAATGCTACTCACTATTGGGTGGCATATGACTGTTATAAAAACTTATAAATATGACCAAAAGACTTGTAACTTTTGAGTTCAATAGAACCACAAGATGAATAAAAAATATGAGGTTTGAGTCTAAGATTTTCCCAACTAGTTGTAAAAGGCCATAAAAAAGTGATAGTTTGGATTAGTCAATTGGGTCTCTGATATAATGACCTATCACAAACAAGTCTAATTATCGTAAGGAGATATAAAAAATGACAAAAACTAATTCACCAAGTTAAAATTAAGTAAAAAAAATTAATGCAAAACACATATCCTTCCTATGATGTTCACCTTAATTAAGGGATTTAGGTCAATTATTCTAGCATTATTTACTAGTTCACATCAATTTCTCTCTCTTTGATATTCAGATTTTAGATCTATTATCATCTCTCTAATGATTACTTTCCTACAATTTGAGGGCAGTTTATCACACAACCACCTCATATAAAACACTAGCATTTGACTAGACCAAGATATCAAATCAACATGATATTATATCATAATATTTAAATCACATCAAATACCCATGATAACATATGATTTCACATTACATTAAATGAAGTGCAACTACCTAACAAGTTTTAGTCCATCACTATTTTTAGTAGAATAATAATATAAATTCACATAATGAAATACACAAAATTAAATCCATATGGCATACATTCCATTTATTAAAAACATAAAGTGAAATATAGTCTAATTACAAATATGAGATGTGACATCTGGCCCCCTTAGGAGAGACATTGACTAATGGCTATTTAAAATAAAAGCTAAGTAAATAAGTGTAGAAAATATTTAAAGACTTTATCATAGTCCTCACAAGTCATGACCTTCTTATAATATTCGTCCCTTTGGACGTTACACTAGGAGAGTGCCTTGTTTCATAAATTCAATTTGTGAGTCTCATTAACACCTAGGGGTTCTACCATAACTATTACTAGTTATTGAACCTATAAAGTTTTCCAATAATTTTTGTGAGAAACATCTAAATGATAAAATTTAAATAATGAAATATGAAATATGAAAAACATTATACAATTTAGCAAGTGTTAGATGTAGTGAAAGTCTAAAGGTAACTAAGTGTACAACATCAAGGATGCAAAAGGGTCCCACATATCTTAGAGCTAGTTGAATGACTTTATAAAATTGATAGAATACTTATGGGGTTTTACCCTCAAAAATTATTTATCTCCAACTTCAAAGTGTCTATAGCTACTCTTTATATATACATATCTCTTAATTTTATCAACACCCTCGAATTATCTATTTCAAATAAGCTTTACCTATTCATCTATATCTTGAATCATTTAGGACCAACTGCAACTCTATCCCATTGATTTTCTCAATTGAGTGGGGTATAAAAATTAATATCATAAAATGTCTTGAATGGATCCATGTCAAGATTTGAATGATGAAAATTATTATATGCATACTCTATTAAAGGAAAATAATTATCCCACTTATAATATTAATCCATACAATATATATAAGCATGTCCTCTAATAAATTATTCACCCTTTTAGTTTGTCAAGAAATTATTCACCCTTTTAGTTTGTCCACCTATCTTGGGGTGATAGGTTTAACTCACATTCAATTTAATTCCTAAGTTTTCATATAGTGTTTTATAGAACCTTAAATTAATGTGAGTATTTTGATAAAAAATTATCTTCTTAGGTATACTATGCAATCTAAAAATTTATCACTTAAATCTTCTTGCCAATGCTGGTGAAGTAGATGCCAGATTCACTAGAATTAAATGTGAAACCTTGGTGAGTTTGTCTATTAAAACCAAGATCACATCTTTTTTTATACAAAGAAAGTCCATGACCAAAATCCATACTATCTACTTGCCATTTCCATTATGGAGGTTCATGGGAATATAACAATCCTATTAGATGCAAGTGCTCAACTTTGACCTTTTAGAACTCAAAACATCTCATCACAAAACTAGTAACGTCCCTCTTGATACCTAGCCAGAAGTATAGTTGTTTGAGATTTTGTATCATCTTAGTCACCACTTGGTGACTTGATTAAGGATCACTATGTGCCTTCTCCATTATTATGTTCCATAAACCATCAAGGTCTAGTACATAAATTTTGCCTTTGAAACTAGGAAGTGCCCTTCCTTTGATATGACAACCCTCATATATATGATCTTGAATCTCAACCTCTAGGGTAGTCTTGACCTAATTTTACAACTCATATGATGGTAGTTGAGTAAAAAAATGTTGGTTAAAAGTACTTTTCATTATTGTGATGGCAATGATATATATTATTTGACTAAGGGAAACTATATCTTTATTTTATTTTCCCTTAATGTATTCAATGTTAAAGTCATACTCCCTCACAAATTCCAACCAATGATTTTACATTACATTAAGGTTGAGTTGAGTAAAGATGTATTTCAATCCCAAGTGATCACTCTTGAAATCAAAATGATTTCTTAATAAAAAGTGTGACCACATAATTAATGCATGAAAAATGGATACAAGTTTAAGATCATGGGCCTTATATATTGACTTATACTATTAGAGTTTTTTGGATTCATAGGACACTACCTACCCATCCTACATCAACACCCCCAAATCCTTCCACAGATGCATATGAAATGATTGTGAAATTACCATTTTGGTTTGGAACCTTCGACATAGGTGCATATGTTAGCTTCTCTTTCAAGAGTTAAAAATATTATTCACACTTATCAATCTAAATGAATTTTTGATTCTTATTTTATAAATAAATGATTGGATTCCCTATCTTGGAAAGCTCCTAATAAATGTTTTGTATATCTAGCTAAGCCCATGAAACTATAGACTTTGTGGACATTTATAGGTGATGGTAAATCCATGATAACTCATATTTTTATAGGATTAATGTAAATTAAATCAAATGAAATGATATGTCCTACATAAGCATTATTTAAGGAAGAAAACACATTTGGAAAATTTTCCATACAAGTTATGATTTCTCAGTTGCTGCATTATTAGCCTCAAGTGTTGAACATGTTCTTTTTTAGATTTTCAATATATCAAAATATCATTAAAAACACCAAAACAAATTTATCTAAGTAATTATTAAGCACACTATTCATTAGGTTTATGAATGCCATTGGAACATTAATGAGTCTAAAGTGAGTACCTATAAAATTTTAATGCTCATAACGAGTTCTAAAATCAGCCTTTATAATGTCTCCCTTTTGGATTATCAACTGATGATAACTTGGTCTCAATTCAATTTAAAAAAAGACTATTTACCCTCCCATTTGATCAAAGAGACAAATGATGCATGGCAATTGACATCTATTTTTCAGTGTTACTTTATTAAACATCTTAAATCAATGCATACCTAAGGGTTTCATCCTTATTTTTGAAAAAAACATTGGTGCATCCTAGGATGATACACTTGGATGGATAAGACCCTTAGAAAATAATTTGTGTAATTATGCCTTCAATTAAAACAACTTAATTATTGTCATTTGATAAGGGGATTTTAAATTTGGTTTATAATCAGGCATGATGTCAATAAAGAAATTAAATTCTCTTCTAGGTGGTAGTTTTGGTAATTCATTAGAGAAACATCATTAAAATCATGAAGGAATTGATAATTCTCTATTGTAGGTTATTTATCTTCTCCTAATTCATAAATTTTCACTACAAACATAATATACCCTTTTATTTTAGCATTTTTCAATTATATTATAGAAATTTGTTTCAAGTTAATGTCTCTCTTATCTCTTTGTACTATCATAGAGTAGCCTTTATCATCCATACATGAAATATTTTTGGCAAATCAATCAACTTTAGATCGATGTTTCCTTATAAATTTAACCTAAGTATAAAATCATAATATCTTAGGGTGTAATATACACGTTTACACTAGCAGTGAAACCTAAAAGTTATAACTCAACTTTAAATAGACATTACTCTACTTTTTTCACTACGTGATTACTATATTGGACTGACCAAGAATTTGACATAAAATAAAATATATTATTTCTTTTCTTAAGGATCATAAGAGCTAGTAAACATTTATATTTTTCTATATCAATAAGTATGAGAAATAGACAACCAAAGAGTTTACCCACTCCCTCCACTAGTGTCACTTAAAAGTCTATTTACAGTTATCCATCACAACATGTATCCTCTACTAGAAAACCTAATATCAACTATGTAGGGGTGATTTAGATTGGACACTAATTTTTATGATGGAATTAGTTAGCATAGTGATTTCCACCACAAGTAAAGTATTCCTATTGGATTGATCTTCTCTTAGGGCTTCCCTCTATTATTTAAGTTTTCATCATTATTACTACCATTCTGACCTATATGTCCATTTCTAGGTTTTCTTGAGTTTACAATATTAAAGTTATTCCCTGAACTTATGCTTTTATTTCCACTAATGTTATTACCTTCCTACATTTTATTTTGGAAAAGAGTTGAGTTTTGTTGTT
The DNA here is from genome assembly GCA_037957365.1 of Torreya grandis. Lineage (NCBI taxonomy): Eukaryota > Viridiplantae > Streptophyta > Pinopsida > Cupressales > Taxaceae > Torreya > Torreya grandis. Next base: position 2,138,680 of record JARHVA010001661.1, on the reverse strand, counting down.
GGGATCTCTTCACTTTGTTATTGAATTCTCTTTTGGATGTTGTTAGGGTTTTCAACTTTATTTTCTTATTTCATATATTTTTCATAAGCCTAGTCCATAGAGGTCTACATCACTCCAAATTTGAGAGTCAAAACCCAAAATTAATTAAATTTTTTTAAACCTTTCATCCTCTTGGTATTATGGCACATATTTCAAAAGTTGGGTGAAAATATCCTAATAATCAGTAATTGACATATCTACCTATCAAAGATTTTGTAAGTCTATCATAATTATATCAAATACAACCATGGAAAACATATCTAATTGAAGTAAGATATAAAATGTTCATAGGTGATGTTTTCTATAGATAGTTTCCTTTAAGGTCTTAGGATATCCCATCAAGCTGTGGCATCTTAAGACAGATACTAAGCTCCCCAAACAACCTTGGTCTCTTCATAAAAAAATTAGAGTCCTAAAATATTTATCCATTTCTATTGACCAATATTATGTACCATCACTAAATACTGCTATGTTATACTTATGTAGGGATATCCTCTTAGGATATATTATCAATTCAGTTTCAAATCAAGCCCTTTTTATGGGGTTTCATTATTATTATTCTTGTCATGACTATCATGGTTTTGGTTATCAAAATTCTAGTATCCCCACCATCATTTTAACCTCCCAAATTTTCCTCATCTTCATGAATATATTATAGAGTAAGAACATGTACCCTTTGTTACATAATATTTATCTTATCTTAGGTAGTAGTTACCATGTCTAGGATTTGATTGAACTTATCTTGTAGCTCATCACCATTTTTATCACCTTCACTTTTGTTACATGTAGAGGACATAAAAACTTGGAGGAATCAATGAGGTACCCTTAAAAACAAAGTAGTCATATTAGAACCAAGTGTTGAAGCTGTGCTCTAATACCATAATGTAATAACCCCTCGATAGAATACTAGAAAAATGCCCTAGATTTTTTTTGCTCTGTATGAGTTCCAAATGATTCCAAAAAGGATGTACACAAAATCCTTTCAATATCTAGTCCTTACCTACACTTATATAGATGTGTAAAAAAAATATGAAAAAAATTTATGCTACTTTTTATTTAAAACAATAATATAAATCAAAATAAGATATATAAATATATATTTTAATATCATTCATCTATAAAATAAAACAATATAATACTTATGTTGATTAAATAAATGGAAAACTATTATAATTATAATAAAATTTTATTTTCATTCACATAAGGAAAAATTTCTTACATCTAACAATCTGATAATTTCATTCTATTCAATTAACTCTAAGAATTGTGAGCATGCTAACATAATCTTTGGATAACATGCACGTAATTTAATATTTTATTTAAATCAATGGTTCCATTTGATACAGGGAATACAAAAGATACGAATGATTAAATTATTTTGTATTTTATAAAAAAATATAAAAAATTCCATATCTCGTTCCTTACTAAAATATTCAAAACACTACACCATCATTATGCTCATCATTTTATGTTGTTACACGAATATAGATTAAAATAATAATATAATATTATATCAAAGGATAGGAATACAAAAATGATATAAAATAAAACTCAACGTAAGAACACTTAGATAAAATTAGATATCATGTTAATGTTGTATAAATGAAACCATGATAGGGAGAACATCATTAGAGTGTTTTTCCTCCAACCACAAAGCTAACTGGTTCCCCTACATGCCTCTCATAACTCAAGAGTATCCCTACCCTTCATGAGGAAGATAGATTATGAAAACCAATACCAAAGTGTTCCATGTATACAAGTCCTTAAATGCATTCAAATTAATCCTATTATGATGTAAGTATAGAATAGTGAATTGGAATCAAAGAATTGTTGACCATTTTTGGTCACCATGGAGAAGCAACATTCAATTTAAAGCTTGGGTGCAAGCATGCATTTTCTTTAATTCTGGTTGGAGTTCATAAAAAATGGATAAGTATTTGGATGTATAATATTCTAAAAGAGTTCAATCTTAAAAAAAGATGTTACAAAGAAGTGTCACATCTTTTGTTCCAAGAATAAACGTCGAAGACCAAAAAGGGACTTAACATATTTCTCAAAGTTGGCCTTCACACTTTAACTCTTCAAAGAAAATGTTTGAGTTTTTTTCAAAACAAATTTGGAACTTGTGTAATGATAATTTCTATGAAAGATTCATAGGTGTTTATAGATGTTTTACTCTTTGGAAAAAGTGTGTTTGAAAATTCAAAACTTTAGTTCTAAATAAAATTATTGAAGGTTTCAGGAGAGTCTCTAAGTTCTTTGGTCTTCAAGGAAATTACCAAGGAATCATCAGAATAATTATTATGAAAAAATATGCCAAATATAGAATCCCAACAAGCTTTGAAAGGTTAAAGTGTTTTGTCTTTGGGGAAATTTCATGAGGAACCATTTGGGGAATTATTCTGATCAAATATGTAAAAGATAAAAGCATGAATAGAAAGACCAAAGTTATAAAGTGTGGAGAAAGATTTCAACACTTAGTCATTCATTCATATTTACCCAATTTCATGTGTTGAAATATCAATAGTCCTAAGTATTTTGGGTCTTTTAAAACACTTAACCAATTATTCAAACTTTTCTAAGATCTACATGTTGACATTCTATGACCCCAGGGCTATTCAAAAAGTCTTTCGATACTTAGCTTTTTTTATTAATGTTCTAAGCAAGTAGGTACATAAGATGAATCCACATGGTGAAATATTGGTGACTTGAAGCCCCAAAACTATCTATGTAATTAGTAGATCTATTAGAGTAGTGGGTTAGTGGGATTATGTCATGTGGTAAAATATTTCTTCATCACTGAAAGATGGTCTACCGACAGCTTATTTTATTAATTTAATACTTAGTCAAATTTTTAAGGATTTTCCAAATCCATATGTCACTCTCTAAATAGCCTTGAGCCTATGCATAATGTCTTTTATGACTTAGTCAAATTTCAAGAAGTTGTGTTGGGGAAATGACATCAGTAAAATTCTAGAGTGGGTTAGTAAGATGATGCCACATGGTGAAATATAATAAACTCAGAGCTTCAAAATAGTCCATGTAGTTTCATAAAGCTATCAAAGTGTGGGTTAATAGGATGCTTCCATGTGTTACAATCCCAATGACCTAGCCCCCTAGAATTATTTGTGCATGCCCCAATAGTGTGTCAGAGTTATGAGTGAGTGGGATGATGCCATGTGGAAAAATCCCATTGCTCCTTTGTAAGAATAATCAACATGCACTTAAGAGCTTTGGATAAGTAATAATAGAGTGAGAAGAGGACATGTGGATGGAGCTCAACATAAAAGGGTTTGATGGCATCTATGCTGGCACTATCCGAGGCAAGTTTGATGGCTCATCAAGCCATCAAAACTATCAATAGGTAGAAAATGGACTATGTAACTATATTGATTCACTAAATGAATCTTAGAATGGCCAAATCTTTAGAATCATGGTGTATCTTGAATACAACTAGCAGAGTGGGGGAAAAGGGTGATGATCTAGCCCCAATCATCATAATATGGCATGCACAATGAGATTGAGTAGAGCATAAAGATAAAGAAAAGCTGTAGACTTGGAATGGGCTTGATAGGCAGTAAGGCTGGCATGGCTTGACTTTCCTGAGAATATTCTCTCACATATTTTAACCCCTCTCCTAGTCATTATTCAAAATTTTAACTGCCTTATTAGTGGAGAAAATAAGTCAAGATCTTGAGCTCTCCAATTTTTCCTATATAAGCAGGTAATTTGTAATGGAGATGGATGACTCTTTCTATCACATAAATGCTAAAAAAATTAATCTTCCTTTGATCCTTAATCTAAGTATGGTGAAGCCCTACTCTAATAAACACTTGTATTTTGCCTTTGAACTAAATATATTTTGATTTCCATCCTTCTCAATACTACAAATAGTGTATGTCCATGTTGGTTTAATGAATGTATATGATAGTGTCTATAAATTCCTTTCATTTGCACTATATTTTTACATTTTTTAGGTTGTTAGTCATCTTATTAGGTCAAATGAAGTGTGTCACATGGTCTTATAATGGCTAATTGTGGAAAATGTTCACTAGTGTTTCCTATAAGACTTTTGTTCATCCCTCTCAACCATTGTTTTGACCATAACCTTCATATCAAAACACTGATGCTTGGAGACTCATGTTGAGTTGTGAAGTAGGTTTCAGTTATTATTCATGTTTTAGTGCAATATAGGAAAGTAGAGGATACTAAGTTTGGTGCATCACCATTTTTGCTTTTAGTTTCTTTGTTTTATGTTCTCTTTCTCTATTATCCTTGTAGTTCATTAATTTAGTGTAAGTCTTAGGCGATACATTAGGGGAGGCCATCCCTCTCTAGAGGTTTATTCCATCCACAGGTGACCCATAGCCTTGGAGTGTTCTCATTGTATCATCTAAATGGGGAAGGCCTAAACAACCTCATCAAGGGTAAAACATAGATCAATAATAGTTTTTGGCACACCCAATGGGATATATTATCATCTATTGAGGGATTTTTTATACTATACTTTAGTATATCAGACTTTAGGGGCATGACCTCAAACATCAATGGTGACTTTGAGTTTCAACCAACTAGTTCTAATAACCTAGATACCTATTTAAAGATATTGTGATAGTTCTCTTGATTTGTTTACCTCATGAGTTTGATGGCTAGGTATGGAGAGGAGTTATATTTTACACCTCCTTACTAGTAGTATAATGACCCATACTAGACCTATGTTGAGACATATCAATCCTATAATTACCCTATGTTTTCTCCATATGGATCTAATTTTTAGTATGAGCAACCTTACCATCAAGAATGCTACCCTTCCTTCCCTTCCTCTCATGCCCATGTTTCCAATCATCCTAGTCAAAACTATGTTACCTATAGTTAGTATAGTCACATGCCTACTCAGTCTATATCAAGAATAAAATGAACCTTAGTAGACTATAATAGGCATCTAAGGAAGCTTGATAGACAAGAAGAGCTTGGTCTAATTGTCCCTATCCATTTAATTTAGAGTATGAGGGACTCATTACAATTGTTCAAGAGTTAGTGGGTAGTTAGTAAGATAAAAAATCAATAAGAACTAACTAATGACATGATGAATATAGGTGGTTGGATCTAGTGTATAGAGGATAAGTTAGTAGTTTGGGAGAGGTAACAAACTCTTTATAACTAGCCTTGTGTGCCCCCTGCTTCCCCATATCAACCTTATTTTGCTCCCAGTCTACCCCAAACTGAGATATACCATCAAGAAGAGCATATGTCTATGAAATCCCCATCCACCCTTCCCAAATAACTCCCAAATAAGTCCTTCAAGTTTCCAAGTTGGAAGCAAATAGTAGATTCATGGGAGAAGCAATATGGAAAATGCCTAAATTTGAGAATTGAAGCTAAATAAGAACCTACACCTATACAATCTCCATTCATACCTACCCTAAAACATCAAAACTTTCCATCATCGAGGTCAATCCAAGAAGGAATCCAAAGGAAGAAATAAGCTCTTTTGGATGAGGTTAAGGATCAAATCACATTAGAATCTAAGAGATTGATTTGTGAGAGGAAGGAAAAGGTTGTGAACCTAACTCAGATGAGGAAGTTTATAAATTTTAGGAATACCCCCCCTCAAACCCCAAAGCTGATGCATGAGAAGATTATAATGAATTATTTCCTCACTCAAAAATGTAGACATTCTTACCCTCCCACCATATACCTATTTGAGGAAGAACTTGTTCTACATAGGTTAGATGGAGAGTTTATAGTTGAATAAGATGGACCCTTAAATAAGTATGATGAAGACCCTATCATCTTAGGTTATGAAATTCATCAAGGTGGATATGAGGAGTTTGAAGAAGACATGAAAATTGATTATATTGTAGTAGAGCATGAGAGGGATCTTGATGAGGACATCTTAGTTTCTAGTCTTGTCAAACCCCATGAGTAAAATCATGAAGGTCTTGATGACATGTGGAAATCCTATTTGGATGTTTACAAAGAGTTTTAAGATATAAATAAGCCTATAGCCTTTTAGGGGTAGGATGAATATGTTCTTGAGGGGCACAATACTCTTAACAAATTGATACTTCCTACAAGTACCAATAAGAGGTTCCATTCTATGTTGTAGTAAACTTTTGAAGAGTTAACTATCCTAAACCTAAGAGTGATGGTCTCATTAACATGAATATGAATATCCTAATGACTCATTTGAGTGGGATAAAGACTATTTTGAGGTTTAAGAGGATGATCAAAGAGGTAAAAACTTCAATTCATTTTTTATTCTTGCTATAAGTATCTCCATACCAGTTTTCATAAAATCAAAAGAAGATGTAATTAAGTTGAAAATAAATGAATGGAAATTCAAAGACTTGTTTTAAGTACTAAAATAAAGTTTCACTCTTCTACAAGGGGACTATGCTCTGATCAATCAAGAAGAAGGCAACTCACCAAGTTTGACATTTCTAGAAGCTACCTCATTTGAGTTTGACTTGTTTGATGTTTCCAAGGAAGGATATCAACCTCTTGATCTATTTTAGACATTTTTTCACTCTTGGAAGATAAGGAAAATATATATTGGCCTCAACCTCTCAAAGAACAAGAACCTTCTCCTCTTGAAGCCAATTCTACAAGTATGTTTTAAGAAGCATATCAATCCATTCATTTTGATTAGTCAGCTTATGAGGATGTATAATTTTTCCATGAGGTGAAGAATGTTGAGGTGTATACCATCACTAGAGAATTACCAATCGATTACTTGACTTGGATGGAGGATAACAAGGTGAAGTCACTGCCTACCATGTTCATTTCAAAACATGAACATGAGCCTAACAAGTTCAATATTAGTCTAAGCATACACTTTTGATCGCTCATGCTTTAAGAAAGATGGATGAAGTGTACAAGGTTGATTTTGAAGGATAAGATGTTATCAATACCAACATACATTTACCCCTCTGCTAGTCTCTCATGGATACCATCAAGCTTACCGGCAACATGAACTTGGTGAGAAAAGGTAGTTACTTTTCTTAATTAGTTAATGGATTTGTTTAGACAACCTTATGATTGGTTAGTTTAGGGTATGTTAGTTGCATTTTATTTACCCCAAGTGATATTATACATTAGATTAGTTTTTCTCTTTCCTCTAAGTGCCTTAGGCATAGTTTGTGTGTTTTATTTTCTATTTTGTTGGGGTGTTTTCATTTTATTTAGAGGTTATACAAGCATGAGACATTGAATTTTCTTGGAGTTGGTAAAATGTCTCCTCAATGGATAAGAAATTTGTAATAGGGTTGGATGTTTAAAATTAGATAGAGTATTTTGAAGGCTTATATGAGTTTATGCCTAATGGATTGCTTCAAGGATACTAGATTCATGCTCAACAATTAAGCATCTCATAGAGGTCACCAGAAATGTTGACCATTTTTGGTCACCATGGAGGAGAAACATTCAATTCAAATCTTAGGTGCAGTCATGAAGGTTATTTGATTTTGATTGGAGTTGAAGAAAAATGGTTGTCTTTGGACTTATCATATTCTAAAAAAATTCAATCTTTGGACACAATGTTTCAAAATTTCCCTAGAGCCATGTGTTGACATTTTGCATCCCTAGGCCTATCTGAAAAGTCTTTCAGAACTTAGCTTTTTAATCAATGTTATGAGAAAATGGGTATATAGGATGAATCCATGTGGAAAAATCCTAATCACCGAAAGCACCAAAACCATCTGTGTAATTGGGAAGATCTATAAGAGTAGTGGGTTAGTGGGATTATTTGACATGGAAAATTCTTGCTTCATCATCGAAGGATGGTCCACCAGTAGATTCTTTTCTTTCTTCAACACTTATTAAATTTTTCAAGGATTGTTTAGAGCCACGTCTCACTCTCGCGACAACCTTGGGTCTGTGAAAAATGTATTTTAAGACAATCAATTTTCAAGAAGTTTCCTAGGGGAAAATGATGTCAAAACTATGCCAAAGTAAGTGGGTTAGCAGGATGATGCCACATGGAAAAATCCTAGTGAATTGGAGTAGTCCATGCAGTTATATAAACCTAACAAAGTATGTGTTAGTAGGATTCTTCCACAAGCCACAATCCCAGTGACTCACACCCCAAAACCATATATGCTTTCCCTAGCAGTGCGTTAGATTTACAAGTGATTGAGATGACACCATGTGGTAAAATCTCATTGATCTTTTGAAAGAATAATCAACATATATTTAGGAGTTTTTACCAAGCAACAAAAGAGAGAGAATAAGACATATGGATGGAGCTTTCCATGAAAGGGTTTGATGGAATCTATAATGACACTATCTGAGGAAAGTTTGATGGCTTATATGGTTGTCAAAATTACCAATAGCTAAGAAATAAATTGTGTAACTTTATCGATTCACTGAATCAATTTTAGAGTGGCCTGATCTTTAGAATCATGGCATATCTCAACTCCAACTAGAAAAGTGGGGGGAAAGGGCAATTATATGTCCTCAATCATTATAGTATGTCATGTGCATTGAGATTGAACAGAGCATAAATACAAAGAGAAGCTACAAACTTAGAATGATCCTGATAGGTAGTTAGGCTGACATGGCTTGGAATTCTTGAGAAGATTCTCTCACATATTCAAACCCCTCTCTTAGTCATGATTCAAATTTTTAACCACCCCATTAGTTAAAAAGACTAGTCAAGACCTTGGGCTCTCCAATTTTGCCTATATAAGTAGGAAATTTGTAATGGAGATGGAGGAATATTTTTAACACAAAAATGATGCATGAATTTATCTGCCTTTGATTTTTAATCTGGGTATCACAAATTCTTACTTTGATAAACACTTGTATTTTGACACTAAACTAAATATATGTTGATTTCCAACCTTCTCAATACTACAAATAGTTTATGCCCATGGTGTTTTGATGAATGTTTGTGATAGTGTCTACAACTTCCTTTCATTTGTCCTATTTTTTTACCTTTTTTTAGGTTTTTTGTCATCTTAGCAGGTTATATGAAGTATCACATGGTATTATAATGGATGACTCTGGAAAATGTTCACTAGTGTCTCTTGTGAGACCTCTTGTTCATCCCCCCATTAATGTATTGACCATAACCTTCATATCAAAACATTGATGCTTGGAGATTCATGTTGAGTTATGAAATAGGTTTTAGTTCTTGTTCATGTTTTTGGTGAAGTATAGGCAAATGAAGGATACTAAGTTTGGTACAACACCTCTTTTGCTTTAAGTTTATTTATTTTATGTTCTCATTCTCTCTTTTCCTTGTAGTTTAGTAGTTTAGTGTAAGTCTTAGGTGATCTATCAAGGGAAATCGACCCTCTCCATAGGTTCAATCCAACTATAGGTGACCCATAACCTTAGAGTGTGCCCATTGTATCATTTAAATGATTAAGTCCTAGACAACCTCCTCAAGGAAGGAATTTAAATTGATAACAATAATTACATTCCCAAAATATTAGATAATAATTCACTTATGGCCATAAGACTCAAAATTAAAAGGGTGACCCCTAATGTATTCTAATTAGTTAATAATGCATGTTTTTTGACCCAAAACACTAATATCAATATTTGGTGACATTATAGAAATAACCATACCCATTCCTATGAAGTTGTAGTGATGACTAGACTAGTCCCCTATCATTCTAGTTTCACTATCCAATGTTCACTATAGATTTAATCTTAGCCACTCAACCTACCCTAATAATAATACATAATAGTTGATCTCCATAAAATAAGCATGAATCAACATGAAAATAACCTCTATAAAGTACATGAATGATAACATAATGCATCTATGTCTCATACCACTATGCGATGTATTATTACCCCTAAAATCATTGAGAATTGTTAAATCTAAGTAAACATGGTTGTAATGATCAATCTAATGTTTTTTATATACCTAAATATGACCACAAGTGATAGGACTAATAAACTTCCCAATTAAGGCTGACACAGTCCAATCATTGTGTATAACCTGATATATCTATTCTAGAGGGTAAACCACTTGGTTTATCAATTAAACTAGTATATTTAATTATCAACCCATGGTACACATATATTTTCAATGTTTCAGCAATATATATGCACACCAAACTCTTTTATAATGCTAAAATGACTATTGGTCATGTATAGGGAAAGACTCTTGATACTAAAGTAAATGCACACTTTACATAAAATGTAAAGGACATAATGAAACATTCATGCTAAAATATAAACTCAATTGTTGGAATGGAAGCACACTTTTATGGAATATAAACACACTTTCATAGAAAGTAAATGACATGGGATGAATTTATAATTTTTGGAAGCTTCTCACACTTTAATAAAAAATAATTTAACAATCATTCACTCATAATACAAATAGATTATACTGGAAACATAAAAACTCAACATTTGCACAAAAAATGACCGACTCAAAAATACTTGCACACAAAAAATATATGATGATATACCTTAGCATATGGGATTAATATAATAATTCCTCATGAGGGGATCCTCCTCAGTTGGAATTGTGCTTCTCCCATCCTTGATTATGAACTCTTTACCTCAAATCAACTCAATTTCATAACATTCATGTAGGAATGAATAGATTTCCACACATGGATTACAATAAAGAATTGCAAAGCTTTCACTCAGTTCTCAATTACTATTATGCTATTATTACTCATCTAATTAAGCACACTTCCAACTCATTCTTAAATAGGGGTCAGGTTCTTATTCTCATTTTTCAAATAACAAATAGGTTGATGAGATCTAAACTAATCAATTAATTCAACAAGGGAAAAACAAATATGAACAAACTATAGTTCCAACATTATAACAAACTGAAAGTCAATGTTCAATAGAGAATAAGGACATTGAAAAAAATTAGAAACCATTTCTTTCCTTATCCTATATTATAGTAACTATTAGAATATTAATCTTGAAAGGATCACCTTGAATTAGTTTACAAAATATGTTAGTCTTTGGAAATGTTCCCACAACTCACTGCTATAGGTGATAGTTAAGTATTATGGTACATCATAAGATTAAAACAATTACTACAGGTGGAATCTAATGACTTAACAATTATTATGGGTGGAATCCAATAACTCAATAATTGATATGTGGGAATCCAATAACTTAATACTTATTATGGGTGGAATCCAACAACCCAATAGGTAATATAGGTGCCTGGTCTATTCACAAAGATATTTGAAAACTACATGTGTTTGATTAGTGATAATGCAAATATGATGATATAAATTAATGTCATTATTTCACCCATATATAAATAACTTAAACATATAATATTAAACATAAATACATTATATATATTGAGTTCTTATATAACAAAAAGGTATTAAAGGAGGCAAGTTCAAGATACAAAATTCTATCTTTATGAGGACATGATGTGGGTTCTAAAGGGTTAAATTAGGAATTTTATTAGGCTCATCACACCCCCTAACTTTACCTATTAATCTTCCTCAATCAATCAAAACCAGTACATATAATAAACACACAATGATTGGAATTATATAGGAGTTGTGCATCCTTGATCTTGCTTAAGATAAAAACCTTTGTGTTTTTCAAACTTATCCCATCTCTTAGTTTTTGAGGACTCATGCCACTAAATCTATCCTTTGAAATTAGGAATTGGAAACCAGATTAGAGGTGGCTAAAAGTTTAGAATTATCCAACTATGTCTCTATCTCCTTACCATGTTAATGTACAAATGAACTATGTAATGTTGCCTAAAGGTTAAACATTAAAAATGGTTCTTTTCTTCTTAGTGAAGTAGTGATTTCATTCCATCTTTGTGAAAAATAAGTAAAGGTCAAGATGCCAATCTGATCTAGAAGAGTCAAATATTAATTTTGTGCTTCTACTTGTGTCATTATGAGTGTTTTGTACACTTTATTATATGAAACTAATTCAATCAAATCATCTACCAGCTTATCAGGCCTAGTACCTTCTCATCTTACAATGAATTTAACCTCTTTCTCCTTTTCATGGTAGTACTTAATATCTTTTCCTATTTTGTTTTCATGAACCAAATATGAAAAAAAATACCTTAGTAACACATCCCCCACATAGAGATTGGTATTCCACATAGAGATTGGTATTACATTCTCGATTAGAAGTACAAACATAGTCATGTAAATAAAATTCATAGAGTTGATTCTAAATTTTAGGAACACTATGAGTATAAATCAAATAAAGATTGAACATAATTCAATGTTTCAGTTAACTCACATAACTTTGCATAAATTAAAATTTCAGCCATTGTTATTAGAGATAAAGAACTTAAACTATAAAATGAGGTCTACACTCTAGTATTTTCCCAACTAATTTTACTATATCTTCTATTTTTTTCCTTCAATTGGATTACTTCTTAATCTCTCTTCTTCAGTGTGTCTTTAGTCTCCTTCAACTATTGTTTAGTTTTCCTTTTTCCAATCTAATATATTGAGTATACCATTGGATGGATAAATCCTGAATATTAGCATCCCTAATTAAAGGTAATTCATCACTACTCAACCCATATATTTGGATGGCCACCTTAGATTTATTAATTTGGTGATCATAGAGCCATATGATTTTGTGCTATTGGCATCAATGGATACATCATGCAATTCTATACCTTTATTATATTATAATACTAGATAAGGTTGGTCTGCTATAGGTGGTGGGGTTATTACAGGTAGAGGAATGATCACGCAAGTTTTTACTATTTTAGGTATTTACATTGATACAATTGATTATGATTACCTCATTTCCTCATTGGCCACTCTTGCTAGTATGTTCAATCCAATTTATTCTCTCTAGCTCCCCAATTTGATCAGTTAGATTCTCAATTTATTTCCTTGTATCAATGACTTCATCCTCTTCCATATTCAAGGGACTAGGAGAAAAAAAACATGGTTCCACAGTTGCTTCTTCTTGCATAGTCTATTCTTCCTTTTCATTTTCTACCTCTTCATCCCAATTTTCCATAGAAGAATCCCTAGAAGAGGTATCAAATTTTAACTCTATTGTAATGGATTATTCTTCTCCATTATCAAAGGACTAGGTTTCCATGTGTTCATAATAATATTCCTCATCTGACCCTCTTATCTCAATATGAATGATTATGGAGCTTGTTAAGGTTTTTATTTTGAAACCCTGCATCTGATCCATTAGAATCTTCTATTAGGAGCCACAAATGAACAAACCTTTTGTTTATTCTTAGATCAAGATGATGAAGGAATTTACTTTGGTTTTCTCATTATAATTACTTGTTCTACTTTTCCTTCTAGGGATTTTAATGATTAGGGTCTTAATATCAATTTCTGCCTCTTTCACTCCTCATTAGGTGCTACAAGTGGTATGTTTTCTAGCTACTAAATTGGAGGTAATATCATCATAATAAAAAACTATTCCCAAGATACCTAGATTTTATAAACCCTCTGACATATTTTAATAATGAGTTGAATTAGACCATGATGGGATAGAGATTTAGGTCATCCTTTGTGACATTCAATTGCCATTTTCATTAAGAGGTTTAATAGGAAATTTGGAACAATGACAAGCCTATTATGCCTCAAATGGATTTAAAAATTGAAATTAACCGTGACCTTCATAATTTAGATATGTTATGATGAAGGTTACAACCTCACCCTATAATGAAGGTAGTAATTTCCTAGTTGTGCCTTGGGTTATGAAAATCAATCTTTCTCCTGCTACATAGAATTTTGTTTCTAGTTGCAACATGATCTTGTCTTTCCATCCATCTCTCACATGTTAGAAAATTAGTGAATTAGACTAACAAACCTTTTATAAGATAGATATATAGTCCCCTAATAGTTTAATGTTAATGTGAAAAGTTTCTAAAAATTTGATAATAATTTGGTTTTTAAACCCTTGGAGTTTTTCAAATTCATTCATCCACCCAATATTATAGAATATGTCTATAATTTATGGATTGATCCATAGTAATGTGTGTTTTTTTGGATCTCATCTCACCACATCATTGAACATATTTGATTCTTCTCATTTGAGATCAAAAATTATTTGGAGGATATTGTTGGTGCAGAATACCAACTATCAATGAGGTTTTAATTGAGTGGAATCTTGTGGAGAGTTTAGCGATAGTGTTTTATATTGTTGTATAATAGATTTTTTACCCCATATTTATGGTAACATTTAGGTTGAATATATGCATCTCTCACATCATTTATGGTGACCAAATCAGTCTCCCCCAAACCATGATATCACTTGAGTTGAAAGGTTAACACATGTAGCATATGGATTGACTTTATGCATATATGAAAGAGAAGTTTTCATGATGGGACATAAAATGGAGGTAATGATTATTTTATGGGTACTAATGGGTTTGGAGAATAACACCAATTTATATGTGTATATATCTTAATGCTAGTATTTAATCATGTTGTAATTTATAAAATAAATAAAAATGTCTTTATTAACAATAACCAACCATAATTATCCTAGTGAGAACATGCATATATGTTGGTCAAAGTTCATGGAGGATTTATATAAAAATGAGTTCCTACCTTTGAAGAGAATCTCCACTATTTATTCAATGTAATAATGAATATAGAATGAAGTTGGTTGGAGGTAGGCATTTTCATGAATATTGAAAACACACACACACACACACACACACACACACACACACACACACACACACACACACACACACACACACAACCTGTGGAGCTTTGAAAATATTTTTGGGATACTTGTTGGGGTATTTGAACAATAAAATACTACTAGTAATAAGTTTAGGTGTTCTAAAGAGGACAACATAAAGGTTAATCAATAATCATTTTCCACAAGTCAACAACTTTTTTAAATATGTCATAATGTAGGATAGCTAAGAGATTTTAAAAGATGATTATATGGTGAATATGGGATTGAAATGGATAAGTAATGTGTTGATGTTTCACCAAAGTGTTGAAGGATTTTTTTTTTTTGGGAATGTTCAACTTAGAACATAAATTCATAATTTTTAGTCTAACTAATAGCTCATAGTATGAGAAAATCATGAAAAAATTGAATACCTATATTGGGAACCATGGATTCATGTGTCGAAGGAGTAAAGGGATTATGGTAAACTATTTTAGGATACTATTGAATATGAGGGTTTTGAAAAGGGTATGCTGGAGTGGATATAGGCACTTTTTATGGGAACTTATAGCGATAAAAACCTTCTAAAAATAATTGACAATTGAATTTAGATATTTTAAATTTTTGAGCCTTTTTACTATGAGATATTTTGGATCTAAGGGAAATATAGAGATCCATCCTAATAAAAATCCTCTTATAGATATTGCAGGTAAAAACAAAGTTTTCTACAAAAACTAAAAATAGGTGTTCAAAACACATGGATTGTAAGTGTAGATGCTATGGGTGAAGATATAATTAGATGCAAAAACTAAAATAATCATTTTAGACCATAATTAGCTATAGATGTTGTAGGTGAAGATAGAGTTTCTTGAAACAACTAAAAACTTCACATGTCATAGGGAATTGTAGACACTATATGTGAAATAGGAATTACCTATAGTAATTAAAAATATACCTATAGGAACTCAATTAGATTATTTTTATTGCATTTTTTTCTTATCCTAGGTGGTTAGCAAGCTTATTTTCCACCTAGGGTAGTTTTTGATTTTGTTTATTTTTAATCCCCTGAGTGGTTAACAAGCTGATTTTCCACTTAGGCTCATTTTATACAGTTTTAGTGAGATAACAAGCAAGTTTTCCAACCAAAACTATCATATTCAAGATCTTACCCTAGATAGGTAGGATTAAAGTGTTTAGGTCTAATTCAAGTCAAATCCTCTACTTGATCAGTATTTTAAACAATATGCTCATTTAATGTATGTTTGAGTTTTGTATATATAGAAGCTTACTCTTTTATCAAGATCCTCTGAACTCCTCCTCCTTGGAAAGTGGTTTCTTGTATGACTTAAGATGGTGACCATTGACCATTAGTGAAAATATGATTAGATCAATGGTACATAACTTGAGTGCTCTATTATCAAACACCTTGTGCTCTATTTCATAAGGTCTTGTTGATGCTTCTAAATGTACCACAGGTGCCCTTAATGTTTAGAGAATACTTATCATTTTAGAATTTAGAGTATGAGTTGTAGGTTTTGACAATTTAGTTGCCTATGGTGAAATAACAACAAAGTAAGATAACTGCTCCATAATATTTATTTAATCTTAGTGGTTGGGAGCCACCTTGGCCTATTATTTGTGAATCCTTCTTGATACTTAGTGAATTACATTCCTAATTTAAGCTATAGACTAATCTTAATGGATATTTATAGTGTGGCTAAAACTAAAGTGATCATGGTGTAAAAAAAAGAGCAAAGAGAAGGGTAGGGCAGAAAAAAAATAAGTGATTGACAATTTTAGTCCTAAACATTATGATAAAGTATTAATGGCAACTGAATGTAAATTTAACAAATATATAATGAAACATAGCCAAAGCTCCAATCTCATTATATATCAAACAAACTTAAAGAGGAAAATGTTTAAGAATCACAAGTAAGAACTAGGTCTACTTTAGGGATTTAACACTATAATCAAATAACCATTGCACATCTGAATATAGTGCAAAATGAAATGAAACAAAACCTAACATATTTTAACTAATCTAGCATAGGCACAAATCAAAAACCCTATGATTAGAGAATGCTATTTAGAATTTAGATACATTATTCAAATTCAAGACCTCTACTAACAATTGAGAGAAAGCTATATTAACAATTAAAACATGAAAATGGATAATCCTTTTAGAAGTCATTGAATCTATTAATTGATTTAAGTATAAAAAGTTGCTCAAAAATATCTCTCTTTACAATGGTGATACATCCCTTTATAAGAAGAATAGGAAATATATCAGTCAATTAAAGAATATAGGTGTACAAAGCTAAGGACAACTATCCTTAAAAGCTCTATAATACACATGATTTCCCAAATCATATTGATTTAGAAGCACATATGCTAAGAAACTAGAATATGCCTTTACAATGGAATATTCTATTATAGAATGTTACTTATTTCTCTTAGAATAGAATATTTCTCTAACTTGCTAGTGGGGCCCTTGTTTATTATTAGAGAATGCTCATGGCCCTCTCATGTTGTTTATCAACCAACTTGAGATCCACAATAGGATTCATGATGAACTCCTCCTCTTGGTCTACTAGCTCATTGAATTCCTTGTCATTTCTAGCCAAGGCCTCCTTAATGCTTCTAGCTTCATTGATACTCTCACTCACATTGAATATCATATCCAAGATCTTGGTGTTATCTTATCTAGACTAGCCTTTACTTTTCCCTTGGATTTATTGAGTCACCAAAGTGGCCCTATGATTTAACTCTTCATCATTGATGAGGCCAAGGGTAGTAGGTTATGCAGGATTGACAAGAATGGTCCCAAGAAGTTGCTTAATTTTGATAATGAGCCCTTTGTCATATTTAAAAGCCTCTTTACCTTGGTATGCTAGGTACTCAAGTTTTGAACCTTATCAATAACAATCCCCAAGATTATGCCTAGGTGCCCCATACTTATGGTTCTAAAGTTTGGGATCTACTTCTTTACTTGAACATTGAGGAGCTAAGCAATCCTATCCTCTGAGGCCTTTCATTGGGTGACCAGGTCTTTGGCTAATATATCTTGGTCCTCTAATGCACTCTGCCTCATCTTCATTGACTTTAATTCCTCAAACATGTCATAGAGTGACTCATCAAGGATCTTGATCATGGCATCTAGTATCGATAGGATTGCATGAGTTTACATGTTCTCCTTCACCCTTTCTAACTTTTGGATATTTTGTTTTAGACCCTAGAATCCAGCCTTGGCTTGTTGTGATTATGCTTATATTAGGATTTACACATCTTCCATGTGGATGGTAGCTTCACCAAGTTTATATCCTTCCATAATAGTTAATCCGTTAAATGGCTCCACCTTCTGAAAGGTGAATTCTTCTATCCCAACCATGGATATCCTAGTTATTATTCTATTTAAGCCTAGTGTCTCAAGATTGAAATAAACTATGGTAATTGGTTCCTTGAAATTTGGGAGGTTCTCAGACCTTCATACCTAAGCTAGTAGATGATCTTAGAGCATCCATCTTCTTACCTCTTGAGCCTTGGGTAACCATAATCCTTCTCTCTTCCTATTCCTTCATCATAGCCTATATCCAAGGCTTAATGTCATCATGCACATCCACACCAATCCTTTTCATGGCCCATGAGTGGGAGAGAGATGGGATATTTTGTAATTTTCCATAAATGAACTAGTTAAGAATGGCTGGTCCATGAATTGGAAATTCATCACTAAAGAGATTGACTTCACTAGTAGGATGAGTGAGGGTCAACCTAGATTTATTCCTTATTTCTATTAGGACCAAGGCCAATTCTACCTTCCTCTTCTCTTAAGGTGCCATAGGGATAAACTCTTTTCTTATTATTTCCCTTGAGGGGTCTTCCTTTCCACCTAAGCCATAAAACTCTGCAAGTTCCTTGAGGGCACCCTAAAGTGTCTCTTCTAACTCCAAGACTATCATTTAAATGTACTAAGATTGGGGAAGGTGGCCTCTATTACATGGTAGAAGGTGAGGGCCCTTCTTTAGGTCTTTCTTCTAATCTTATCTCTCCAACCTTCTCCTTTCCTTTGCCTCAATCTTCTAGAATTTTCCCAACCTATTATTGGGACTGGTGTGGTTGCTCTGCTTGAGGTTAGTCATGAGCTATCCTAAATGGCCTAGGTAGTAGGTGGTGATGTAGCTTCCAAGTTTATTGAAATGGCTTGTCATCCTTGGTCAATCTATGATCTAGCTTGATGTTGTGGCCTTGGATCTTGGCCAACACTTCCTCATAATTCCTAGCTCTAATGTATATGGTGTCATGGACACCTAATTGGTGTACATACTCAAGCTTTGAGATTTTTGTTCTTTATATATTCTCCCACTTTATTCCTTGGATCCCACATTTTGAGTTCATCTAGCTGAAAGCCAAATGAATTCTTATGTGTGACCATAACTTCTACCTACTTCTAGTATTTAATTATGATTTTCCTAATATCTAATGGGAAGGGGTGAAATAAACCCTTCTTATTTTCCTTGAAAGCCTTGTCAATACAAGGATGATTTGGGAGGAAATCTCCTACTTAACAAGATTATTCAAGACATGCACTGGTAGTCTATAAGGTTGGGACATAATTCCTTCTATCTTAATGATGGTATAATTTGGGAAATACCACACATCCCCAATCATCTCCACACACTTTTTGATGAGGGGGTGAAGCCTAGGCATGGGAACACTTGTGATGGATGGCTTCAACTATGACTGTGAAAATGTAGTTATAGATAAACTACATGTGATTCCTATATTTAATGATATGCAATTTGGAATAGTAGTGTGATATGGTTATCCTACCTTCTAAGGACCAATTCTTGATGTCAAGGAAGGTGACTAAAGCAAGAAGGGCATCAAGTAGGTAAGAAATCATGTAGAAATTTTTGGAGATATTTCTCTTAATGGTAATGAATTACTTGGCTAGGATGATGCTGATTAAATCTCTTATTGGAGGGGTAAATTTTTATTCCACTAGGAAGTGTACATATGAGACCCAAACCTTATTTATGTAAGTGGTTGAATAGGAACTAAAATATATATTCAATAAGGTCATTATCACCCTAATACCTTATTTTAATTGGATGATAAGGATTTTTCCATTAAGGGTTCTAAATATGTTAGGTCCTTAGTGGAGCCAGGGTCTGAGGATGGAGTCCAAGTCATGGTTATTGGTCCATTACCTCATCTTGGGAAGGTCCACATGGGGAAAGGGGAGATTATAGTACTTTCAAAATCAATAGGGTAAATGTATGCTACCTCTTTTGAGTTACCTTCCCTAATAATCCATTCATCGTCAATCATACAATCAACAAAAATGGGGGCAAAGACATCAATATAGTGTAATACTTCTAGTTTTGCTATGGCATGATGGAGGCTAGCCTTCTGGATTGTAACTAGGTCATAATGTCATCTATTGGTGGTGGCATTTTTATACTCTTCCTTTAAGATGGGATGCAATTCTTCTACCATGAATAATATTTTGGACCAATTCCTAATGTCATGGATGTTTAATGTAGAGGGTCCTATTTTGTATCCTTGAATACCTGACCCTCACTATCTATCATCAAATATATATCAACCTCTTCCTTTAATTGCTATTTTTTGGATGCCATGATCCTTATCTCTACCAATTTCTCACATCAAATTATAAATTATTTATGTTACTTGAGAATATAATTAAGCTTACTTTGGTCAAGTTGATAACAAATTGAGCCCAATTGGGTTATCTTTTATATAGGGTTTAGGGTTATAGAGATTTAATGGTAAAAGATATCTAGGATTTATCTAAACATGTTCTTAATTTGATTTGGACCTTTTCCTTTATACCTTTGTGTTTTTGAGCCTACAAGAAATTTAGTTTTGTCATTTTCTACCTGTGTGGAGCTAATGTGGCACTGGTCTAAATCTTTCACAACATTTTTCATAAAGGCCATTTGAACTCTAGCCATTGGTATTTAATTTTTTTTTGTTATTTCACATCATAATATCAAAATCCTGGATTAGCATGAGCCACTAATCATAATCTAGGCCCTTATCTTTTAATTAGTTCTTAGGTCTTAAGCCTTATAATCGTGACAGTTGGTGTGCCCATGCATCTTCCCCATGTTCCAAATCTTATGTCAGTCTTTTGTTGAATAATAATTGGCCATTCAATGGGTCTATAAGTTCTCAAGGTTTTTTTAAAATGTCTCTGGCGACCTTCATGCCACTGGATCAAATCTAGTAACAAAGAGAAGATCGTTGATCTACAAAAATGCTCAAACATTAAGTTAGTACACTTTAAAAAGTCATGACTTAGGCTTATGTCCCTTAGGTTAAGATTTGTTTCATGTTTATTAAGCATAGAACAAGCCTTAAGCTAAGGAATTTTAACCTAAGATATGATTTAAAAGGGGTCAAGGTATAATCACTCTAGGTTAATGTATTCATTATGTTTAACAAACATAATGAAAACATTAGGATAAAATATTTATGCCATGTGTCATAAACCATGCTCAAAATAGGTTCAACATGAAATGATAATATATATTTTACATAGGGCAAGTCTATGATTCAAGGTCCATTATGAAAAATTCAATGTGGATCTTTAAAGCATAGACTTAGGCTACGTATATTTCTTGCATATATTTGTGTTCTACAGATTGAGGCCATTTATTTTGGGCATATTATGAGCATTTACCTTAGCTTGGTGAGACACTTTAGAGTTAAAAAGGGTTTTGGGATGTCATTTAAACACTAATTAAGATATTTTATTGGGTTAAATTTAATAGTCTCATGGATGTCAAATACATCCTCATGGGTGTCAATTGACGGTCATGTGGACATCAAATTTTAAGCCAATGAAGTTTTGATTTTACTAGACTTAATGTTAATGATCGTGTAGGTGTCAAGTTTATCTTTTCAAACATTTAGATAATGGTCACATGAACATGAATTTGAAGTTCATCAAAATCTTTGGTGCCAAATGTGAGTATGCCACTTGGCATTTTTTGGGGCCTCCCAGTGTCTCAATGTTAATTCACTCCATTCATTCCAATGTCATGATAAAATGAAAACTATGGGATCATTATCTAGAGTCTTATTTTTGATTGGATATAGTCTCAAATGGGTCTATTTTACTTTTAGTCCTCAAATGTAATGGTGTTATGTGTCCATCTTTGGGGCTCCTTGTATCCTTTTGACTTTTTAATTATGCTTTACTTTGTCTGATTGGGTCCTTAAGAGTAAGATCAGATTATCAAAGATGTACATTATTTAATCCAAAGTTTAGGTTATCTTCATTTTGTTCAATCAAATGTCATGATAAAGAGATAATTATAGGATCTTGTGAGATTCAAAGAATTTAAGTTAGGGCCATAGGGATATAAAAATTTAGGCTTAAGGTGCTAAGAATAATGTTTTGATTGTATTAATGAATACATCAGGGCCTTAGTACTAGAACCTTAGACTAATTTGGAGAATATTGAGAAGGACCCTACATGACAACATTAGTTAGGCTATAAAGAACTTAGAAAAGGGGGAAATAATGAAGGGGGTTCAGGTTTCCTAGTCAAGTCATGTTAAAAAACATGACTAATCCTAAGATATTCATTTTATATCTAAGTCTATAAATGAATTTTAAAATGGTTCCTACCAATTTGGTTCTTGCCTTTATTCAAATTTGAATTGAGGGTTTGTCATGGTTTTGGAACACAAAATTCTTGAGGGTGTACACCATGGAACCTACAACTAATAATAAAAAAAAACTTTATTAGCAATGTTAGTCTAGATTAAGATAAAATAAAACCACACTAGTCTATCTTTAAATAACCTGGATGACCTTCAAACTCTATGGAAGACTTTGTCTTATTGAAATTGCCATGTTTTCTAATAAGGGTTTCTCAAGGGTCCCAATCTTAAAGTAATGGGGGTATGTTGGTCCTAATAAATGGTGACTCATGGGGGAAACATAGCAATATGTTAGAACCTATAAACTTTGGGTTTAGACAGATGATTATGTCATCACTTCACTTGATCAAAAGCACTATCTAGCTCAGATTATGGTTGAAATAAACCTTGCACTTGTATACTTAAGGTCAAATAATAGGACATACCTAAACTATGTGTGTGATTTGATTCCTGTTTGCCATGGGATTCAAGAAACAACTTCTAGTTTCATGTCCTCAATCACTTAAATTGACTTATAATACTAAAATGTTCATTATGAACCATGTTTTAACTTAAGGGAGGCTTGGGCATTGCTTTAGCTACCAGCTAGGCATCCATAGCCCTGACAGAGATGCCTTTGGCTCCACTCATGGCCTTGCTCCATTGCTATTCAAGCATCTATAGCCCTTATGGAGATTTCCATAATCACCTTTACCTAAAAGCTTTAGATTTTGTATTGTGTCCTATTTTTTTATTTTCTTAGATCTTTATGCTTTTATCATGGTTAGGAACCATGATAACTAGGTTTTAAGATTTGGTCAAGTATTTTATCTTTAGAAAATCATCTATGGTTATAACTCTTATCCTAGGAAAGGATGTTAATTAAGTGTTAGTTTAGGGTATACCCTGATAATTTGAATCTCCACTCCCCAAGTGTAAGTTTTCTTAAAAATAGTTTGAGGTTGAGATAATGGTTAAGGTCTAATGAAATGATTGGTTTTTCCATTGGTCTTTATCAATTTATCTAAGATATACCATCATGATTTATATTTTAGAGCCATGGTTAATCCATGTATGGGATTCATACCTTCATTCTTGAATTGGGGGGCATGTTTTCAAGCAAACTTCATAACTTCTGAGCTCAATATTGTTCCTAGGAACTTATTGGAATCAAGGAACCAAGCAACATGAAAGAAATACATAATAAAAAGAAAGACAAAAAATCAACCCAAAATAAATGAATATATACATGCTTATGTATAAAAAAGGGACAAGAAGGAAAGAACTAAAAGTAAACTAACTAGCCTATCTACAATAATCAAAATATCTTATAACTTTACTCTATGAATACTCCATGAGGAGCAATATAAAAATAATGCTTGAGGTGTTGACCATTGGTTGGCAATGTAAAATCTACTCCTTATAGATTTTTGAGCTTAAAAGTCTTGTTGCCTAATGTTTCTACAATTTGATATGGGCCAATCTACAAGGGTGTGAATTCGCCATGTTTTCCCTGAGGCTCAAATTCCTTGTCCCAAAGAAGGACCAAGTCTCTTTGTTTGAACACCTTGATTTTAGATCTTTTATCAAACCATCTTTTGACTATGGTTGATGTCTGCTAAAGTCATCAAAGGCTTTCTCCCTTGCTTCTTCCATCTAAAGTATATCCAATAATCTAGAATTGGCCATCTCTTGGATCTCATCCATGTATTCTCACATAAATACATATGTGGCCAACTTGAGAGTGATAAGAAAGATGGGTTCCTATCCATACACCAAAAATAATGGTGAGCCTCTTAAGGCTTGCTTGATCCTTATTGTGTCAACCCAAAGTGAAAATTTAAGGAACTTGTGTCAAGTCCTGGGTTTGTCTTTAATAGACTTCTTGATTACCTTCATTAGGTTCTTATTTTTTGACTTAGAGACTCCATTCCCTTGGGGATAATGGTTGGATGCAAACTTGAGAGTGATGCCATTATCATCAACCCATTCAGTCATGTCTATGTATATGAAGGAAGATCCATTATCACATATTAGATATACTAGGGTCCCAAACTTGGTACAAATGTTTTCTTCTAAGAAGTTGATCACTTCTTTAGTTTTGCATTATTTGGTGGCTACAAATTTAGTCCACCTTATACAATAATCTATGGTAGTAAGGATGTATTTGTGACCTTTAAATGAGTTAGGGTTGATTATGCCAATAAATTATAACCCTCATTGAGCAAAGGGTTTGTTAATCATGACTGGATACAGAGGCATTACTACCTTTAGATCCTTAGTGCTAAAGATCTGACATGAATGACATTCCTTCACATATTTGTGAGCATATTTAAAAATAGTTGGCCAATAATAACTAGCTCTAAGAATTTTGTGTTGTGATTTTCCTAGATGGATGTCAACTACCTAGATTTTCATGAAAGGTGCTCATGATTTGGGTGGCTTATTCTTGTGAAGCACATCTCAAGTAGATTTTTTAAAAGTTCCTTTTATACAAGATTCCATTCTTGATCAAGTAGTGGGATACCTTTAGCCTCAGGGCCCTCTTTTGCTCCTTGGATAAACCTATAGGACAAGTACCATTGATTAGCAAATGTATGACTGGGTCATACCACTCACTAGCTTGAAAGTTTTTTTGATCTACCTATACAATACTTAGCCTAGGGTTAGTATTAGTAATAATCTGAATCAAACCTTGGTACCTTACCAATTTTGATATTTTCATCTCTAGGTCATATTCCTATAATATTGACATCTATTTACCTCTATATTATCCCAATTCATTCTAACTTAACATAAGTTTGGTGGAAAGGTTAGGTAAGATGGCATGCACCTTATTTTTAAGGATGTAATGCCTAAATCTATTAACTATCTTGATTAATGCATATGCCTATTTATCAATCAATGAATAATTTAACTTAACATTCTTAAAATTGGTACTCATAAAATCAATTAGGTGCTCCAACCCTTAATTTTTTGAGTTAACACTATAGCCATAGTGTGGTTAGATGCAAATGAATAGAGGTAGAAGTCCCTTAAAAATTCAAGACTTATAAAGATTGGAACTTGATTGATGGCCTCCTTGATATCATGAAATGTCTTCCTAGAATATTCATTCCATGTGACTTTGGCATCCTTTTTTAGCATGTCATTCAGTGGTTTGATAATTTCTACAAAATTAGAGATAAACTTTCTTACAAAATTTATTTTACCAAAAAATGACTTGAGCTCTTTTTTTACTATTTGGAGGTTTTATTATAGATATGGCCTCCACTCTTTTAGGATCTATAGAGATCCCATCCTTAGTTATAATATGACTTAATAATTTACTTTCAGTCACATAAAATATACTCTTCTTAGGGTTCAAAGAAATACCATACCTTCTACATCTTTCAAAAACTTGCTATAAATACATGAAGTGATCTTCCCTATTATTAGAAAAATACTATTAGATAATCCATATATATGATAATGCACTTACTGATCAAGCCTTGGATGGCATGGTGCATAGATATTTAAAAGGTGGCTCCTACAATGATGAGTCCAAAGGGCATTCTTCTATAGGTGAAGGTTCCCCATTTTGTGGTGAAAGTTATCTTCATCCTATCCTCCTTATCAATCAATACTTGGTTATAACCTAAAAATCCATTAAGAAAGGACATCATAGCTGATCCTAAAATAACTTGAATTACTTGATCTAGGGAAGGAATGAGGTAGTTTTCCTTCTCTGATGATTTGTTCAAATTTTTGAATTCTATACAAATCCTAATCTCACCATTCTTCTTCCTAACTCACACCAAATTGGCCACCCAAGTAGAGTACATGATGGGAAAGACTATCCTAGCATCTAAAAGTCTCTTAACCTCTTTAAAGATCATGGATTATAATACAAGGTTTACAAGCCTTTGTTTCTTCTTGAAAGGTTTGAAACTCTCTTTAAGGGGTATAATATATGTGATGACCCTTGAATCAAATATCTTTAGGTCATCATAAGAACATGCTATGACATCCTTATATTGGGAAAGAAGTTCCTTAACTTTCTTGTTTTAAAAATTTATGTAAGCCTTCCCAACATTTACCAGTCGGGGCTGATCATGAAGGCCTAGATCAATAACATTATAGTCCTTCCCATTTTCCTTGAAAACCTTATAAGCCTCAATAATTTTATCCTAATTAAATAGTCTCTCTAAAGCAATCATTCCCTTTGGGTATTTTTGTCACTTAGTTGAATGACTTTACCATTAAATTTATCTTCCCTAGATGTACTTACATCAGCTTCATCAATATTGTGAGCATCAAATTCTCTAAAATTGGTCATGAAATCCAATTTCTGTTGATCATCATTGAAGACTTGGAAGTGGTTAATATTATTTGACACTGAAGGACAAAGGATCAGTTTAATGCTAAAATTAGGGGAATCTTGATTTGGCATGAGGTTAGATACTGTAGATGACAATTGATTAGTTGCTTAGTTTTATTCCCTTGGGATGGAAGTGATGCTTGAGGCATCAAAGATTTAATCAGATCCCAAAATCTAAAATTATACCTTTTAAGGTATGAAAGCTTACATTGGTACTTACTTCTAACCTAGTTAACCACTAATTTTGAATCCCCATAAACTAGTAGTTCTTTGATCTTGTGTTTTTATAGAAAATTATAAGCCAATGATAAGGGATTCATATTCAACAAGATTTTTAGTACAAATTAGAGTCTATAAGAATCATGGTACCTTTTATCATTGGGATAAGTTAATAGTACCAACACCTGATCCAACATTACACCTAGCACCAAAAAAGTGCAATTTCCATAATCCAGAAACATCATAAGCATTCTTGGTATCACATACCTTGTCAGCTTCTAGGGTGAAAACACCTAAGTCTGAGTCTATTATGTTGACCCTCTCATTCAAAGCATTGTATTCATTTATCATATGCTTTATTTTTGGTTCTCTCTCAACTCTGATCTGATTGGGGACACCCTTCCAAGGTAGCCACATATGTGAGAAATTCATGGACATGTAACCATTCAAAGCCTTAATCCATTCCCTACTTAATAAGATTCCATAAAAATCAAGTATTTCAACCACCTAAATATCAATGAACTGTTACACCCTAGGCTCATAAGCTAGTTTCATATGAACATTTAATAATTCTCCTATAACTTTAACCGTAGATTTGTCTAATTAGGTGACAACCCTATCATACTTTATAGGGGTTAAACCAAGTTGCTTGCATATTCCTACAGACATGATATTAGTAGATGCTCCTGAATCTAATATGTAATTATGCAATCTCTTACCAAACATCCTAACAATGAATAAGAAAGGAGGAGACTCAACTTTGGTTTTATGAACTATTACATTGGCATGATCAGTCTTAAAGGGACTGTGATTTCCTAAAAAAGATTCTAATAGGAGATCCCTTTACTCTGTAATCTATGTGAGTTCATGCAATGTTATATTAGCATTTATTTTCTTCATGTCCTCAACTATGTTATAACCAATTTTTATAGAAGAACTAAGAATCTCAACATTCGGTTTAAAAGTACTCCCTTTTGGTGGCTTTGGATTGTTGCTTGAAAATGTGTCAAGAGGAGTTCCCAAGTTGTTTGGAGGCATTGAGGTAGTCAAGGGATGCCTTCACTCTCTATTATTCAAGGGATAGGTTTTCTTCAAGAATTTTTGAAAGGCTTGGATCTCCACAGGGACCTCATTAGGTTCATTTTCCTATTGAAAGGGGAAATCAAAGGTATCCACCATGAAGGCCTACTCAAACGGCTTAGATATAGATGTGCTTGAACCACTTTATTTATTAGGGACCACTCAAAATGTGTCCATCTCTTTTTGGAAGGCCTCAAAGGCTTTGAAAAATTCTATACAGTCAATTTCCCCATGCTTAGTTATGTAATGTACCCTATAATAGTCAAGCAGTGCAATATTAGTAAGATTAATGTCCATATTCTTGTTACTAGAAAATGGTTCATTAACCTTATTATTATGAAAACTATCATTCTAAAATTTTGTTACTTGGACTATTAAACCTTTGAAATGAAAAATTCCTACCAGAGTGTTCTCCAATATTGCCCACTTGTTTCTACAATTGAAGGAAGTCAATGCTTAATTTTTGAACCATTTTCAAGTTGGATTCATTCTAATTTTTGGGAGTTTTAGAACTATGTACATGGTTATTATTATCAGATGGTATGAACTCCCTTTGATCACTTGGGTTGTAACCATTAGTGGGATGAGTCAACAATCCTAGATTTTAATTTGGAGTTACATGACTTAATGGTAATTAGGTCAGATTTGGGAGCTAGTTTAAGGCTAGGAGATTTTGGTAATTTTTGGGGAATAAGTTCATCATATGTAGGTATGGGTTCACATTTGGGACTAATTATACCATTTAACCTTGGGGCTAAATTTTATCATTAATGATTACTAAGTTAGAATAGGCTTGGGCTAATGAAGCTATAACTGGGATAGACCTCTTTAAGAGCATAGAGGTCATAGGATACACTACATCTTTGTAGATCTCTAAGGCTAGGACATCATTAAACCTGTAGGGTTCCATGGTCCTACTATACATATTTTGAAACATAGCATTGAAGGACTTGATGGACTCACTAACATCCCTTCTAATAGTAGTGAACTGGTGGTAAATAACACAAGGACAAATAATTTTACCAAATTGATCAATAAAGACATTGTTAAAATCATTCCAACTTGTGATATAGTTGTCAAGAAAATTTAAGAACCATTCACAATTGGCATCTTTAAAAGTAAATGGAAACAACCTATATGCCACATCTTCATGCACAACATTAAGTAATCTTAAAGCAACCTTAAAAGATTTTATATGTTCCTTAGTAGTCACTAAACCTATTAGACTAAATGCAAGTTGATATTTCTTAGGGTTTATTAGAATATCATGAACCACCCCTTGCATATTAATTGAGGAATACCCTAGCCATGTTATAGCTCGGTGATGTTTGAAGGCACATGTACCTTGAATCAGTGAAGTTGGAAGAGATTTAGATCTCCTATGTGTACCTTTATCACATCTAGCTTTTTTATATACCTCAAGCTCAAGCAAAGTCTCTGTAGTTAATGAGTGTGATCTTTTTCTAATCTTTAGGCAATTCTAGCTTGAAATTCAAAGCTCTTGCTTGAAATATGATGTGTCAAGTTAACTTTACATATACAACAATTAGACCTACACATTGAGCTTATTTTGTAAAGGTGGTATGAAAATTTGTAAAGGATGTTGATCTTTGATTGAATTAGCTCAAAGGTGCACCCAACTATGTAAATATGGTTTATCTTTACAACTGTAAGTCTAAAAGAACTCATATCTATGAAAGATATGCCCACCTTTGATCAAAACAAACTGTTCTAACCTCAGATACTATGGATTTTCAAAGTTAAAGCCAAATTTATCAAAAATAAACATTAGTGACCAAATAAATTCAAAGGAAGCACAAATATGCACTATAAACACCAAAGGTTAATGATCTTTATATTTTAAAGTAGGGAATTCTCTCAAAACACAAAGATATACTGATCATTAAGTGAAACAAGGCTAAGATCAGTAAGGATTCAAAGAATTGGTCCTCCTTCTAGCTCTAGTGGGAGCTGTCTTGTTGATGATTCTAAATGTATCATAGGTGCTTTTAGTGTTTAAATAAAACTTCTCATTTTAGAATTTAGAGAATTCAAAGCATGAGTTGCAGGTTTTGACAATCTGGTTTTTTGTGGTGAAATAGTCAAAGTGTAAGATAACTGTTCCATAATATTTATATAATCTTGGTGGTTGGGAGCTACCTTGGCCTATTATTTATGAATCTTTATTAATACTTAGTGAATTAAATTCCTAATTTAAGCTACAGACTAATCTCAATGGATATTTATAGTGTGGTTTAAACTAAAGTGATCATGGTGTAAAAAAAAAGAGCAAAGAGAAGGGTAGGCCAGAAAAGAAATAATCAATTTACAATTTTAGTCTTAAACATTATGACAAAGTATTAATGGCAACTAAATACACATTTAAAAAATATATAATACAACATAGCCTAAGCTCCAATCTCACTATATATCAAGGAAAATTTAGAGGAAAATGTTTAACAATCACAAGTAAGAACCAAGTTTAATTTAGGGATTCACCACTATAATCAAATAGACATTGCATATCTAGATATAGAGAAAAATGAAATGAAGCAAAACTTGAGATCTTTCAACTAATCTAGTATAGGCACAAATCAGAAACCCTATGATTAAATAATGCTATTTAGAATTTAGAGACACTATTCAAATTCGAGAGCTCTACTAACTATTGAGAAAAAACTATATTAGCAATTAACACATCAAAATGGACAATCCTTGTAGAATTCCTTGATTCTATTAATTGCTTCAAGTATAAAAAGTTACTCAGAAATCTCTCTTTATAATGGTGAAACATGCCTTTATGAGAAAATAGGTAGTATACCAGTCAATTATAAAATACAGGTATACAAAAGTAAGGATAGTTATCCTTATAAGCTCTTTAATACATGTGCTTTCCCAAATCATATTGACCTAGAGGCAAATATGCTAACAAACTATCATATGCCTTTACAATGGAATATTCTATTATAAAATATTACCTAATTTATATTAGAATAGAATATTTTTCTAACTTATTAGTGGGGCCCCTATTTATTGTTGGAGGATGCTCATGGCCCTCTCATGTTATTCATCACCCAACTCAAGATCCATAATAGGCTTCATGATGTACTCCTCCTGTTAGTCTATTATCTCATCAAATTCCTTATCATTTCTAGCCAAGGCCTCCTTGATGATTCTAACTTAGTTGATCCTCTCATTTTCATTAAATATCATATCTAAGATCTTAATATTATCCTATCTAGACTAGCCTTTGCTTTTCCCTTAGATTTCTTAAGTCACCAAAGTGGTCCTATGCTTGAACTCTTCATCACTGATGAGGTCAAGGGTAGTAGGTTATGTAGGATTGACAAGCATGGTCCCAAGAAGTTGCTCAATTTTTCTAATGATCCCTTTGTCATATTTTAGAAGCCTCTTTACCTTGGTATACCAGGTACTCAAGTTTTGAATCTTATCAATAACAATCTCCAAGATTGTGCCTAGGTGTCCTATACTTATGGTTTTAAAGTTTGGGATCTACTTCTTTGCTTGAATGTTGAGGAGTTGAGAAATCCTATCCTCTAGGGCCTATCATTGGGTGACCAAGTCTTTGGATAATGTATCTTGGTCCTCTAATACACTTTACCTCATCTACATTGACTTTAATGCCTCAAACATGTCATAAAACGACTCATCAAGCATCTTGATCATGGCATCTGGTACCGATAGGATATCTTGAGTTTGCAAGTTCTCTTTCTCCCTTTCCAAATTTTGGATCCTTGGTTTTAGACCCTAGACTCTAACCTTAGCTTGTTGTGATTGTGCTTCTATTAGGATTTCCACATCTTACACATGGATGGTAGCTTCACCAAGTTTCTAGCCTCCTATAGGAGTTAATCCTATAAATGGCTCCACCTTCTAAAAGGTTAATTCTTCTATCCCAAACATGGATATCCTAGTTGTTATTCTATCTAAGCCTATGGTCTAAAGATTGAAATGAACTATGGTAATTGGTTCCTTGAACTAGGGAGATTATGGGACCTCCATACTTGAGCTAGTAGATGATCTTAGAGCATCAATCTTCTTACCTCTTGAGCCTTGGGTAACCATAATCCTTCTCTCTTCGTGTTCCTTCATCATAGCCTTTATCCAAGGCTTAATGTCATCATGCACATCCACACCAACCCTTGTCATGGCCCATGAGTGGGATAGAGATGGGATCTTTTATAATTTTCCATAAATGAACCAATCAATAATGACTGGTCCATGAATTGGAAATTCATCACTAAAGAGAATGACTTCATTAGGAGGATGAGTGAAGGTCAACCTAGGTTTCTACCTTGGTTCTACTGGGACCAATGCCAATTCTACCTTCCTCTTCTCTTGAGGTACCATGGGGATCAAATCTTTTCCTATTATTTCCATTGAGTGGTCTTCCTCTCCACCTAAGCCATGAGAATCTGTAAGTTCCTTGAGGGCACCCTCAAGTGTCTCTTCTGACTCTAAGGCTATCATGTTAATACACTAGATTGGGGAAGGTGGCCTTTATTTCATGGTTGAAGGTGAGGGTCCTTCTCTAGGTCTTTCTTTTAATCTTATCTCTCTAACCTTCTCCTTTACTTTGCTTTGATCATCTTGAATTTGCCTAACATGCTATTGGGACTAGTGTGGTTACTCTACCTGAGGTTGGTCATGAGCTATCCTAGATGGCCTAGGTAGTAGGTGGTATTACAAAGGATGTAGCTACCAAGTTTACCTAGATGGCTTATCATCCTTGGTCAATCTATGCTCTAGCTTGATGCTATAGCCTTGGATCCTAGCCAACACTTCCTCATAATTCTTGGCTTTGATGTATATGGTGTCATGGATACCCAGTTGGTGTACATTCTCAAGCTTGAGATTTTTGTCCTTTATATGTTCTCCCACTTTGTTCCTTGGATTCCACATTTTGAGTTCATATAGCTGAAATCCAAATGAATTCTTATGTGTGACCATAACTTCCACCTACTTCTAATATTTAATTATGGTTTTTTAGGACCCGAAAGCACAATTGATTACCAAGCAATTAAATGAGGAATTTAACCAGAAGTAACAAGTAACTAGAAATCAAAAACAACACAAAATATGAGAGATAATACCCAATTGTATTAATACTCTTCCAGAAAGAAATACAACAAAGAAGATGCCACAGTCTTCTTCCTTACACACCTCTAGGGTTCCCACACCTCTAGGGCATAAACAATAAATCTCTTCAAGAGCTCACTCTCTCAATTACGGTCCCAACACACAACTCAAACACAGAGTTGGTGTTCACCTCCAACCAGTCAGTATCACTACTGCCAGTACCACCAGTCAATATCACTAATGCCAATACACAAGTACTCCATGTACTCCATGATCGAGTACACACCGTACTCTAATTACACAACATACTCCAAGTAGATTTCCCCTAATCTTGCTACCTATTGTGTTGTTAACCTCCTTGATCTTGCACACCTGCAAATCAACCTGGCTCTACACACCTGCAAACCTAGATCTTGCACACACACACACCTACAGATCAACTGATCTTACTTACCATGTAGATCTCTCTACACCTTGAAGAACCCTTGTCCTTGCCTCACCAAGTCCTTATGATTCTCCAAACTATTACCCCAGTGGATCTTCTACCTGATCTTGCACACCTGTAGACAAACCTGATCATACACACTCAGCACCCTTGTGGAACTAGGAGGAACACACCTTGCTCTCTCCACTCTAAAAGAGCTAACCTTGCTCTTACTCAACTAGCACACTTTACAATACAACCCATGAGTCTATTATATAGATCTCATGCAAACAATAATTAGACATCCAATTAAAATAATTAGATCCACAACTCAAGACTAAAATTAGCCTTTTTACATGCAAACAACCAGTTCATTAATTGACTATTCATCAACAAGTAGTTCTGGAACCACACAAGCAACTGACGTTAGTCATGTCTTTCTGGAGATGACCGACATTGGCCAATCTCTGACTGATGCCAGTTGCTTTGTACACTGGATATGACCGATGTCAGTTGTGCCTACCGACGTTGGTTGCTATAACACCAAGCAATCCTCCTCCATGTATGCATTAGTGAAGCTTTTAGCTCCACAACCTAACAATCTCCCACTTGGAGATAAATAACTGCACTGTACCTATACCTGTACACTATCTAATTTGTTTTCTAGCTTGTATCCCTCTTTAAGCTCAATCCTGAAGACCAACCACCAAACAACCTGTGGTGCACCACCTGTCATCCAAGTAACCTACCAAATCTGAAGTGATTGCCCCTACATAGCATGAATCCTTACTACTGGTCCCTCTCAGATACCTGAGAACCCACTAAACCACTTTCCAATGCTTCCTTCTCAGATTGACTACAAACCTGCTGACAACTCCCACTACTGGGGCAATATCAGGGAGTACACATGTACTCAACCTCATCATGTGATTGGGGACCCTGTTCTGTGAACTATCCATCCATAGATGTGCTTGCCATACTGCATCCTGCACTACCTTCACACAATCATCTTGTGACAACATCAACTTGTGATCTTCCCTGTCTCTAGGATTACTCATGCCAAAGAATTTTGCTCCTCCAAATTCTTCATGACACACCTCTGAACTAAATTTACCTTTAGCTCAGAAAAACCCTGTATGTGTAACCCTGCATCAAGCAAACACACAACATACACTAATAGGATGATGTTGCAATCATCACCAACCTGGTAAAGAAACCACAGTAGTTATAATGACATTTACTAAAGCCATGCTTTGTCATCCACCTGTCAAACCTATACCACTATCTTGGAGCTTCCTCAAGACCATATGACTTGGCCTTCTGTCTCACATGTCCATTCTCTCTATTCTTTAACCAAGGAATCCATTCATCTTTCAGTGCTTTCTTCCGACTGGCATCCCTACCAAATCTTCTATTTGGTTCTACATCTTAGGAATCAAATTCCTCATTCATGCCATGCTCCCACTATTTCCTAGATCCTTCCTGCTCTGCAGTGAGCAATGAGTATAAAGAAGAGGAACAACGAATTTGAGGCTTACTTACCCTTTAAATCCTCCATATGGGTGTTTGAGACTCCTTGACAGCTTGCTATCCACCCAAAATCCATTCCAGTGACCGACCTCAGTCACCACATAGTCTGCATCTGACTGACATTGGTTCCATGCGATTGTCCAAGTTGCTGATGCTGGTTATCCTACCGACATCGGTCTCCACCTGCTCGACACCACCAACTTTTCCTATTTGCACATGACCAACATCGGTGCCTGTCTATTCGATGCTAGTTTCCATTAATCAACATCGGTACTTGTGTTTTCCTATGAGTGATGACTTTTTACTCGGAAGCTTACTTTGAATCAAACCCATGTCCAAACTGCCCTGCTCAAAAGTATCTAGCCCCATCCGCTGATCTCTATCCATCATCTCCTCCATAAACACTAAGGCTTTCTAGTTCTTAAGTCTATCAAACACATTTGTCTTTTGCTTAAGAACATGCATCTCCTTCTTACTCTTGTGACCAAGCCTACAAAGCCACATCCTTGCAATAGAAGAAGAATTAGTAATACAAGTAGGTAGATAAAGAGTACCTATTTTCTTACCACATGCTAATTCAAGTACATCCACTGTGAGAGTTCTTGTGCATCTCTCATCACCCAACTTTCTTGAAGAAATTAGCTGAATCTTCAAGACTAAGACCTGTATGACCTCCTTCAACACCCATGTGTTGGCCATCTACAATTTCAGCAACACTTCCCCTTTGCCAAAACTTTGACAAGGCTCACCAACCCCTCTATTTGGGGCTAAATGGAAAGAGGCAACAGAATCTATAAAACAATATTCTACTTTATCCAAGGAACATCCCAGAGCATCCTATGCAACAACCCCTGCAACATCTACTTCTTCAGTTTCTTCATGCTAATCTTCTACCAACCAACAATATTTTTTTACCTACTCTTTCTTTCCATAACACCGTATCTGACCGTTCAAGATTTTGAATTCCTCCATTCTCAGTGTACTTTCTTCTGCCATTGATATACTCCCACTCAATCAGAAACCCCTGAGAGTGACTTGTAATCAAACACAAACCTACTCCCTACAACCTTAGCTCTGATACCACTTGTTAGGACTCGAAAGCACAATTGATTACCAAGCAATTAAATGCAAAATTTAACCAAAAGTAACAAGTAGCTAGAAATAAAAAACAACACAGAATATGAGAGACAATACCCAATTGTATTAATACTCTTCCAAAAAGAAATACAACAAAGAAGATGCCACAGTCTTCTTCCTTACACACCTCTAGGGCTCCCACACCTCTAGGGCATAAACAATAAATCTCTTCAAGAGCTCACTCTCTTAATTATGGTCCCAACACACAACTCAAACATAGAGTTGGTGTTCACCTCCAACCAATCAGTATCACTACTGCCAGTACACAAGTAATCCACTTACTCCATGACTGAGTACACATCGTACTCCAAGTACACAATGCACTCCATGTAGATCTCCCCTAATCTTGCTACCTATTATGTTGCTGACCTCCCTAATCTTACACACCTATAAATCAACCTGGTTCTACACACCTTTAAACCTAGATCTTGCACACACACACACACACACACCTGCAAATCAACCGATCTTACTTACCATGTATATCTATCTACACCCTGAAGAACCCTTATCCTTGCCTCACCAAGTCCTTATGATTCTCTAAACCAGTACCCCAGTGGATCTTCTACCTGATCTTGCACACTTGTAGACCAACCTGATCATACACACTCAGCACCCCTGTGGAACTAGGAGGAACACACCTTGCTCTCTCCACTCTGAAGGAGCTAACCTTGCTCTTACTCAACTAGCACACTTTACAATACAGCCCATGAGCCTATTATATAGATCTCATGCAAACAATAATTAGACATCCAATTACAATAATTAGATCCTCAGCTCAAGACTAAAATTAGCCTTTTTACATGCAAACAACTGGTTCGCTAACTGACTGTTCATCAACAAGCAGTTTTGGAACCGCACAGGTGACTGACATCAGTCCCTATCTGTCTAGAGATGACTGACTTTAGCTGATCTTTAACTGATGCCAGTTGCTCTGTACACTGGATATGACTGACGTTGGTTGCACCTACTGACGTCGATTGCTATAACAATGAGCAATCCTCCTCCATGTCTGCATCAGTGAATCTTTTAGCTCCATAACCTAACATGGTTTTCCCAATATCTAATGGGAAGGGTTGAAGTAAACACTTCCTCTTTTCCTTGCAAGCCTTGTCAATACTAAGGATGAGCTGGGAGACAATCTCCTACTCAACAAGCTTATTCAAGACATGCACTAGTAGTTTGTAAGGTTGGGACATAATTTCATCTATCCTAATGATGGTGTAATTTAGGAAATACCACACAACCCCAATCAACTCCACACACTTTTTGATGAGGGGGTGAAGCTTAGGCATGGGAACACCTATGATGGCTTCAACTATTGCTAGGAAAACATAGCCATAGAGAAACTACATGTGATTCCTATATTTAAAGATATACAATTTGGAATAGTAGTGTGAGATGGTTGTACTACCTTCTAGGGACCAAATATTGATGCTAGGAAAGGATACTAAATCAAGAAGGGTATCAAGTAGGTAATAAATCATGTATAATTATTTGGAGGTTTTTCTCTTAATGGTGATGAATTGCTTGGCTAGGAAGATGCTGATCAAATTTCCTATTAGAGGGGTAAATTTTTCTTCCACCAAGAAGTGTACATATGAGACCCAAACCTTATTTATGTAAGTGGTTGAATGGGCACCAAAATCTCTATTGAAAAAGGTTATTATCAACCTAATACCTTATCTAAACTAGATTATAGGGATTTTTCCATCAAGGTTCTAAATATGTGAGGTCCTTGGTGGATCCAGGGTCTAAGGATAGAGTCCAAGTCATGGTTATTGGTCCATTCCCTCATCTTGGGAAGGTCCACATGGGGAAATGGGAGCTTATAGTACTTTTTGAAAGCAATAATGGAAATGTATGCTACCTATTTTGAGTTACCTTCCCTAATAATCCATTCACTATTAATCCTACAATCAAATAAAATGGGAGCAAGAACATCAATGTAGTACAATATCTCTAGTTTTTCCATGGCATGATGGAGACCAACCATCTAGATTGTAACTAGGTCATAGTGTCATCTATTGGAGGTGGAATTTCTATGTTCTTCCTTTGAAATGGGCTATAATTCTTCTACCATGAAGAAGAGCTCAAAAAAATTCCTGATGCTATAGATGTTTAATGTGATGAGGTCCAGTTATGTATCCTTGAATACCCATCTCTCATTATCCATCATGAAATAGAGCTTGACCTCTTCCTTTAATTGCTATTTATTAGCTACCATGATCCTTATCTCTACTAATTACTCATGTTGAACTGTAGATGATTTTTGTGGAAGCTCTCTTACACTTGGGAACACAATTAAGCTTACTTTGGTTAAGTTGATAGCAAATTGAGCCCAATTGGGTTACTTTTTATGCAAGGTTTAGGGATTTAGAGCTTTAATGGTATAAGATATCTAGGATTTGGATTGTACATGTTCTATATTTGATTTGGACCTTTGCCTTTATAACTTTGTGTTTTTAAGCCCATAAGATCTTTAGTATTGTCTTTTTCTTCCTATGCAAAGCTTATGTGGCACAAGGATAGATATTTCATGACATTTTTCATAAATGCCATTTGAACACTAACCATTGGTATTTAAAATTCTTTCTTTATTTTTCATAATAGGATTAAAATCATAGATTAGCATGAGTTTTTGATCATAATATAGGCCCTTGTATTTTAATTAGTTCATGGGTCTTAAGCCTTGCAGTTGTGACACTTGGTGTACCCATGCATAATCCCCATGTTCCAAATCTTATGTCAGTACCTTATCAAATAATCATTGGCCACATGATGGGTCCATGGGTTCTCATGGTTTTTTTGAAAAGTATCTTGGGACCTTTTCACCATTAAATCAAATCCAATGACAAAGCACAGACTGTTGATCTACAAAAATGATCGAACATTAAGTTAATACACTTTTAAAAGTCATGGCTTAGGTTTACATCCCTTAGGATAAGGTTTGTTTCATGTTTATTAATCATGGGAAAAACCTTAAGCTAAGGAATTTAAACCTAAGTTTTTATTTAAAAGGCATCAAGGTATAAACATTCTAGGTTAATATATGCATTGTGTTTAGCAAACACAATTAAAAAATTAGGCTAAAATATTTATTCCATGTGTCATAAACCATGCTCAAAATAGGTTTAACAAGAAATGATAATATAAATTTTACATAGGGTGAGTTTGTGATTCAAGGTCCATTATAAAAAATGCAATGTATATCCTTAAAGCATATAATTAGGCTAGATATATTTCTTTCATATATTTGTGTTCTACAAATTGAGGCTTTCCATTTTAGGCATATTTTGAGCATTTACCTTAGATAGGTGAGCCCCTTTAGAGTAAAAAAGGGGTTTGGGATATCATTTAAACACTAAGTAATATATTTTATTGGGTTAAATTTGACGGTCTTTCAAAAATCAAGTACATCTCGTGAGTATCAATGACGATCGCATGGATGTCAAATTTTTAGCCAGTGAAGTTTTGATTTTGTTGGACTTAAAGTTGATAGTCAAGCATGCGTTAAGTTTGTCTTTTTAGAAATTTAGATGATGGTCAAATAAACATCAATTTTAATTTTGTCAAAATATTTGGTGCTAAATGTGAGGATTCCACTTGGCATTTCTTTGAGGCCTCCCAAAGTCTCAGTGTTAATTTATTCCATTTGATCAAATGTCATGATAAAGCAATAGCCATGGGATCATGATCTAAAGACTTACTTTTGATTCGTTGTAGTGTCAAGTGGGTCCCTTTTCCTTTTATTCCTTAAATTTAATGGTGCCATGTGTCCATATTTTGGGATCCCTGTATCCTTTCAACTTTTTAATTACATTTTTCTCCATCTGATCAGGTCCTTATGAGTAAGTGTGGGTCATCAGATTATCAAAGATGCATGTCATTTAAGCTAAAGTTTGCATTATCTTCACTCTATTCAATTAAATTCCATGATAAAGTGACAACTATAGGATCTTATGAGATGTAAAGAATTTAAGTTAGGGATATGAGGATATAAAAGACTTAGGCTTAAGGTGCTAAGACTAAGGTTGCAATTGCATTAATGAATATGTCATGGCCTTAGTACTAGAACCTTAAGATAAGTTAGGTAATATTGAAAGGGAACCTACATGACAACATTAGTTAGGCTATAAGGAACTTAGAAAAGGGGGAAATAATGAAGGGGATCAAGTTTCTTAGTCAAATAATGTTAAAAAACATGACTAATCCTAAGATATGCATTTTATATCTAAATTTATAAACAAATTTTAAATTTATTCCCACCAATTTGGTTCCTACCTTTATTCAAATTTGAACTGAGGGTTTACTAGGGTTTTGGAATACAAAATTCTCACCGGATTACACCATGGAACTTGCAACTAATAGTCAAATGAACATTATTAGCAATATTAGTCTAGATTAAGACAAAACAAAACCACACCAGTCTATCTTTAAATGACCTAGATGACCTTCAAACTCTGTGGAAGACTTTGTCTTATTGAAATTACCATGTTTTATAATAAGGGATTATCAAGGGTCATAATCTTAAAAGAATGGGGGTATATTGGTGCCAATAAGTCCCAACCATCTTGTCTGATGCTTACCTTTGTGATCTTTATATTTGGATCATATAGTAGTGCCCAATCATTTGAATGGAATTTTTAGAGACTTAATGAAAATTTTAAGTCATCTTACCCACTATTACTAAATAATATTTGTATGTTACATGGCTTATCTTCTTAATTCATTAAGGGAATTGAGTTGTAAGATTCTTTCCTTTTATACTTCAAACAAGTCCATACCAAGGTCTAAGGTTATCTATAGAGTCTTAAGTTTAATCTATATAGGGATAAATACTCTCTTACCATAAACTAATTCATATGGGGTGAATATTGTTGTTGTTTTCCATGTGGTTCTATAGGTCCATACAACCTCCATAAGATGGTTTGACTAATCACAATGGTATATGGCTATAGTTTTGGTAAGGATATTTTGCAGCTCCATGTTAACAACCTCCACTTAGCTAGAGGATTGTGGATAGTAGGGGGTATAATTATTGTGGTAGACTTAAAGTTATTAAAAAAGGGCTATTATCATATTTGACATGAACATAGGACCTTGATTTAAGACTATATTTCATGAAACTTGTTTGGTCTAAGATATCTATCCCAGATAGTCTATTGGATTATAAACACTGAGCAATCTTGGGGAACAATTGAGGGACTTGTGACCTCTCATTTTAGGATTGATACTAAGATAATCTAGGGCACAAGTTAAAGTATTAGGATACATTAAATAACTTTCTTGGAACATATCTCCAAGAGATGTAACACTACCACTAGAGTTTTAATACCAATCATCTCACCAACACCAAAACTTACACACTCCTAACTAAACTAATTAAAACATATTTGAAATTATACGTTCCATCATGTTTCACTTCAACATTTCTAAAATGGGGGAAAAAGATCACTTGTTCACAAATAAACATCAAAAGGGGGAGAGGGTAAGGCAAAGAAGAAATATTTTGAAATAAATAGCCAACATAAATGCTTCCAGGACCAAAATGTGCGTAGCTATAGTTACACCAATATATGTTAAGTTTCATGATGGATCAAGTCCTAGTCACATAGGGAAAGAGTTTAGGGGGAGAGGGGAAATACTTGATTTATATATTAATTTTAATGGATAAATGCAAACAAGCATGTTGTTAATCACATAGTTCCTAAAATAT
Source organism: Torreya grandis (assembly GCA_037957365.1). Taxonomy (NCBI): domain Eukaryota; kingdom Viridiplantae; phylum Streptophyta; class Pinopsida; order Cupressales; family Taxaceae; genus Torreya; species Torreya grandis. The sequence goes on along the minus strand of JARHVA010001661.1, from coordinate 2,096,806 downwards.
TCCAAATAAAATGAAAAGAATCAAATAACTTAACTATAAACATAAAATCTTAAACTAGATAATGCATAAACCTTGTATAAAATAAAAAATTATAGTCCTATAACATTATTATTGGTCCATTGAAAAAAATTAAAGTGGAATAAATTCATGAAAACCAGACGTATTAAAACAAAAAACCAAATTTGCATAAATTTGATAATGTTTGTTTACAATATAATTGACCCTTTCAAAATAATACATAGTAATATCTATAGAATAAAAATGGGACCTATCTCCTAGTAACATAAGTTCCTACTTTAATAAATCATGGCCTAAAATGGTTGTAACAAAATTACACCCAAAGATTCCAAATCCTAAATTAAGAGGAAAATAATTCCCATGACCCACTAGGATAGAATCAAGAGGAGGTTGGAATGGGACTACTTCGCAACTACTTGAGATGCACCTCCTTTACTATCAGTGTGATTGCCACCAAGTCAAACTCTTAGTCTAGATTGTTAAGGTTCATGGGATACTCTTAAAATATTAATTCAACCTAGTCCAATGACCACTTGTGAAATTGGAGTGGGGCCTCCAATGAGACCTTCACCTTAGATACCAAGCTGATGTTAGCCATTGACTGGATTACCAAATCCATAAATGCTTTATCCCTATCCCTATTAGATTTTATCACCTTCTTCTACATAACTTTGTTGAATTAAGATAATTGGACCTCAAATTCATCTTTGCATAAAAAGGTGATGTCTACTTTGATGGACTCAACTTAATTTAGGGGAAATAGGGGAAAATATACCACTAAAGGGTCTACATAGGAATGCAGTAGTCTAAGGGTCTAGTGCATTTTTGTATGTCTTGAGGGCTAATTGGGAATCTAGTCTATATAACATAGTGAATCAACTATACATAGTTTAAAATGTAGTGTTAAAATTACTTATGGGTTCATTTAGATCTCTCTTGATGGAAGTGAATTGTTGGTACACCACACTTAGTTCAATGACTTACCTAAAATGGGAAATAAATGTGCTATTGAATTTATCCTAAATTATAATAGACCTGTTAGGTATGTTTAAGAAAAAATCATAGGTCACATCCATAAAAGTGAATGGGAACAATATTTAGGTAACATACTCATATTCAACATTCTAAAGCCTGAGAATAGCTTTGTATGAGGTCACTGTTATCACTCAAAAGTGCACCCTTGCAAGATTGTGTGATTGTTATCACTCCTATTGATACAATGGAAAATATCAAAGGTGTGGGTGACCTTATGTTTAAGAGAATCTCTAGATCAAGGGCTGGTTACCTTTGTTACACTCACCCACTTGTCTCTAAACTCTCTCAAATAGTGCTTTCTTGAATAGGAAAAGGGTAGAAGGAGCAATGCTAAAGCTAAAAATGGAAATGAAAACTAAAAATTGGGGTGATGCACAAATGTGAAAGTCAATTATGTAGATACTTAACACCTTTGGAAGCTAAAAAACTTACACACATTCAATTTATTCTCATAAAATGACTCTTGCTTCAGTATGTCACACAGAGGTCTTGACTAACGCACACTAACTTGGAAGGAATGAACAATGGTTGAATTCCCTACCAGATTAGGTAGAAATAAGACATAGACACTCTATATGACTTGAAATAATTATTATTTTCTAAATAAAGGTGAATAATTCAAACATAAACATAGGAAACTTAGTCATTCACTAAGTTACATTAATGAATATTAAGCACACACTTCATGAAAGCTTGAAAACCGAGGAATTCAACTCCTTATTGCTTCAAAGGTGAGGTAGTAAAATTTTTTAATAGAGTTTTACTAAGACAAAAACATAATATGATCATAATCATTCAAAAATGAATTTAAATATATAAGGGATGATGAGAGAGAGAAGATAATAAGCTAGAGATCTAGTCCTAGTTCACTTCTCCTTCAACTGAAACTTTAACTCAAATTTCAATACAAACTTCAAACTTTAACCCTACCAAATTCCAACAAAAAATTTTGGAGTTTAAAAATTAATTTAACTTTATTTCTTGGAATATGTCATATAAATTAGAGAGAGAAGGTAGTTTGAATGTTTGAAAAGTCAAAGTTTGTTGCATGTGTTTGAATAGTCTTCAACTTGAAGAGATCTTTGACTATCTTTAGTTAACTCATGAATAGTTTGAAATATTTTTGATATTTAATGAAATACTTTTAATATTTCATGCATCTTGAAGTTTGAATTCATTTAACTTTATTCCATCTTGGAGTTTGACTTGACTTAACTTGACTTATAACCTGGAGTTTGACTTGAGCTATCTTGACTTGCATCTTGCATGCATATTTGACTTCTCAACTTGTATAAAATTAGCCCAAGTGGGATGTAGTAGGAGAGATATTGGATGTTTCTTATTAAAATTAAATGAAAATAGGGCCTCAAATATTAACCAAGACTTAAACTCAACTTATCCATTCTTGTATATTTCAAATTCCACCTTTTAGGGCTAATTTGAGACTCTTCCTATTGACTTGAGCTTTTCTAAATTTAGCTAAAAGGGGGGAAAAAAAGTTAGAGAGAGAGGATAATGTTTATGTTTAATTATTCATGATATATCTCTATTATAAATTCATTTGATTATGACAATAATAATTCTCCATACTAGTTCCTCTTGGAAGTGTACTTCTGTGGCTTGACAAGCTTCTTGAATGCACTGTGAGAAATTGGAACTTGATGAATTTTAATTATTTGATCAAGGAATGAGTATCAATATTATTTAAACATAATCACCATGGTGGCACATACCTTAAAATAAATTTTTATCTCTAAAATCCATATATAACTCCAAAAAATACCATTTTATTCTCTCTTGTGCTCTCTTGGACTCAAGAAACCCTGATTTAGATTAGGGGGTATAAAATGAGTTTCAAGCCTTAAAAAAACTCCTAATATTATCATTAGATATGTCTCATTGGGGAAGACCTATAAAAGTTTGAAAATATCCAAAAATCTTCACCAAACTCCCAAACAAAAATTCACAAAAAAGTGCCTACTTGATGCCCTAAGGATGACTTAGAGATATTTTTCAATGAGATAATCCAATATTTAATTTATTTTAATTACATGAGCATGGACCTATATATAAATTATACACAATCTCAGATAATTTTGTGCCATTGGAAAGACCTGAAACACTCAGTTCTATTTCCATTTCTGAGAAAAATAGTGAAAAATCTTTGTTTTCTTCATGATCATACCTATATTTAGGCATTTTATCTCTCCTTAGGTACAATACAGACCTAAAATAACTTGGAAACATTCAAGGAAATCAAAATAGATATCCATTTAAAATATTAATATACTTCATTGATATAAAAGCATCATTCCTAGGAAGCTTTTTGTCTTTAATTTTGGTTTGTTTGCATGAATTTTGATTTGGAGATGATTTGTAGGGCCTTGAAATGCGTCAAACATCCTTAGGTTTCAATTTGGTAGTTTAGAATTTCTCCTAGCTTGTTTAAATATCAAATTACTAGTTTTCCTACCAAAACTTGTTATTCAAAATTTTGAATAATTTACTTGTAGTTGGAGTTACAGGGGTAAGTGAATGACTTGGTTAAGGTTATGAACATGTTAAAAAAATATCTAGGGACCCATTTAATCCATGTCAAGGGTCTAAGGCTTCATATGTATGGAAATCTTACTTTGGTCCACATTCCATGCTTCTTAACTTGCCTTGTGACTGATTGGAAAGGTCCTTCTAGGTAGTTAAAGTAGTTATACTCCATATAAAATATGTAGTTATTAAATTTAAGGTTTTTGTTTAATGTTTTAAAGGATAAAATATTATAAGGAATAAATTATAAACCCATAGTTTGAATAATTATTACCTACAGATCCCTGTTTCTTGTGTTTTCTCATTAGATGGTATTGACTGTGTAACTATCATGAAAAAATGGCATTGGAAGCATCTTAAAATTGTTAATAAAGGATTTGATGAGTTTATTGAATTTCATTTTATTTTATTTGAACCTTTAATTTTCATATAATCTTGTTATTTGTTTGCCAATAGGGACATAGCCCTGTAGCATGCTCTTTTCCTACATAGTCAAACACAAGTTGAGTTAGGAAACATGAACAATGGATTGGTAAAATATTTACAAGGGTTGGAGGAGTTTTTAAAAGTTAATAAAGAGCCCAAAAATATTTAAAAAAGTTATAAAAGTATTTGTAGCACTCATAACCCATTTATTTATGCTCTCAAGTCTATTTAGGGGTGGAAAAGCCCTAAACTAAGGTTTTGTTGATATCAGGAGTTTTAACCATCTAAAATTGATAATTTTTTTTAGTCATATGTAATTCAAGGTGATTTAAAATATTAAGGAGGTTTTAAACTTGTATGATCTTTTGGTATGAACTTTCAAGGATTATGTTGTATTTAGGCATAAAAAGGCCTAATTGGGAAGGTCTAGTGATAGAAAAGTGGTCTAAACATAGAGTTAGACCAAGAAAATTGATAAGAAGGTGGAATTAGATATAGGATACCTTTAAAAATCCTTATAATCTCATTATAAATCATAATTTTGTTGTACAAGTCAAAAATTAGAGAAAAAAGGTTACTAGACAAGCCTAAAGGTCAAGGAAAGTGTGTAAAAGAGGCATAGTTGAGACTTGTTCCAAAGTTGATCTAAATAATTTTGAAATTAGAGCCAAGAAAGGACACCTAGAAATAAGTGGGAGATAATATATTCCTTAGATTAGAGAGAAGATAATAATTATTTGATAGTTTGCCTAAGAAATAGTTAAGATGCCACCAAGAAGGAATGCAGTGGGCGAGAGAGAAACAACCTTGTAGATGGTGGATGTCATCTTATAGGATTTGAGGAAAATTAGGGTCAATTTTGATGCTAGGCTCATAGTAGTGGAGGTTAAATAGAGAATAGGATTTGTTAAAAGTGATTTGAGTGACGAAGAGGAAGATGAACTTGGAGCACCAGAATTGAAAGATGGAGAGAGATGGACTAAGGAGCATAAGTTTTAGAGAATATTGAAGGTGGTGAAAGGGAAAGGATATAAACCCAAATTTTATCTTACAATATATGCAAGTAGCCTCAATGGGGAAGAACTCCTTGATTGTATAGGGGAGTTAGATAAATACTTTAATTTTAAAGATATTATAGAAGAACAATAGGTAAAGTTTGCTAGAACCAAGTTGAAGGGACATGCATCCCTATGGTGGGATTACATAAAATATGAGAGTAGGAATAAATTAAAGTCTAAGATCAGGTCTTAGAATAGGATGGTGGAAAAGTTTAAGATTAAATTCTTGCCTAGTGACTACATCACTAATTTGTATAAGAAGCTCCATAACTTGAGGTAGAAAGAGATGGGGTGAGAGAATATAATGAAGAGTTCTAAAAATTGAGCATCATATTAGGTCACATGGAAGATGAAAATGACAATGTCATAAGGTATCTCAATGCTTGAGATATTACTTATAGGATGATTTGAGTCTAGCCAATCCCAAAACTCTTGAAGAATGCTACCAGTTGGTATTGAAGGCTAAAGACAAACTTAGTAGAAAGAAAAATCAATAGAATAGAGGAAGGGGTATACATTTTAAAGGTAAAGGACAAAAAGGGTTAGAGGATACTCAAATAGAAACAATCAAGGAGGTACAATAATTCAAAAGATCAACCCTCTAGTTCAAGAGGTGGTTTTAGAGGTAGGAGAACTTATAAAAAATGAGGATATGCATCAAGGGGTAAAGGATCAAGTCAATTTTCAATAAGATGTTTCAAGTTAAATAATTTTTTTGGACATAGATCATGGGAGTGCCTAGAGGACTAGCCAATAAGGATTCCAAAAACCGAAGGGAGAAACTAGATTGCATAAGGAATTAAGGAGGCGAGTGTTTTCTTTCCATCACTTATGAAAGAGATTTAAGTTGGAGAATCATTTCTACGAGGAGGGTGATGATAAAGCCACCAAAGGATAAGGATCTGCATCAAATGAAGAATCTATTCAAGACTTCTTGCAAATTCCAAGGTAAGTGTTGTAAAATGGCCATAGATTTAGGAAGCATAGATAATCTAGTTTTAGTAGAATTAGTTAATAATTTTGGGTTGAAGAAGGTACCTCACCCCACACCATATAAGGTATTATGGTTGAATAAGGGTTATCAATTATTGTTAAGTGATCAAAATTAGGTGGAATTTCAAGTTGGAAGGTATAAGGACAAGGTGCTTTGTGATGTCATCTTAATGGATGTTTATCATGTGGTTCTTGGGAGGCCTTGACAATATGATAGGCAAACCAATCATGATGGAAGAAGGAATATGTACACCTTGGTCAAAGATGCAGTTAGTCATACCTTGCTACCCATGAAGGATGAGGATAATGATCAACAAATTCGCTCACATGTAATATTGGTAAGTGGTAAAGAATTTTTGAATGCCATGAATGAATAGGAATTAGACTTTGCATTGGTAGTCAATCCTAGGACTGTAATGACATCCAAAAATATAAATGATCTTCCCAAAGAGATCCAATATATGTTGAAGGAATATGCATAAATAGTTGTTTATGAGCTTCCCAACACACTACCACCTATGAGAAACATAACACATCACATAGACTTTGTACTTGGATCAAGCCTACCTAATAAGGCAACCCTATGAGATGACCCCTCAAGATAATGATGAGATCTTAAGATAAGTGCAAGAGTTGCTTGGAAAAGGGATGATCAAAATAATCCTTAGTCCTTATATAGTGCTTACAGTGTTGGTGCCAAAGAAGGAAGGTGAATGGAGAATGTGTAATGATTCTAGGGCCATAAACAATATCATAATAAGATATATATTTTCACTTTCTAGGATAGAGGATTTGATGGATTTCTTAAGCGGAGTAATCCATTTTTCTAAAATTGATCTCAAGAGTGGGTATTACTAGATTATAATTAGACAAGATGATGAGTGGAAGACTACTTTCAAGATAGATGAAGGTTTTTATGAATGGCTGGTCATGCCATTTGGTTTGATAAATACACCAAGTACTTTCATGAGATTAATGAATGAAGTTCTCACATCATTCATAGGCAAGTTTGTGGTGGTGTATTTGGATGGCATACTAATCTACAACCATAGCAAGGAGGAACATCTTCACCATTTGGATTTAGTCATTAGGAGGCTAAAAAAAGAAAGTTTGTTGATCAACCTCAAGAAATATGAGTTCATGAAGTCAGAGATGTTGTACCTTGGCTTTGTCATATCACAAGGCATGATGAATATGGATAAGAATAAGGTGAAGGAAATCATGGAGTGGCCAACACCTAGGACAATAGGAGAGGTGGGATGTTTTCATGGTCTTGTAATATTTTATAGGAAGTTTCTTAGAAATTTTAGTGCAATATGTGATCTTATAATAGACACCATCAAGAGAGACAAGAAAAAGTTTGTGTGGAATAATAAAGTAAAGAAGAGCTTCCAATACTTGAAGCAAAGAATCATGCAGTAACCAATACTAAATTTGCTAGAATTTAATAAGGCATTTCAAATAAAATGTGATGCAAGTGGAGTGGTGATATGGGATGCACTAAGCCAAGAGGGTAGACCTATAGCCTATTTCAGTGAGAAGTTGAATGATGCCAAGAAGAAGTACTCATACTATGACTTGGAGTTTTATAAAATGGTACAGTCATTGAAGAAGTGAAGGCATTATCTCATGCCAAAGGACTTCATTATATACATGAATAAATATGCATTTTAATTCATCTCTAATCAGCCCAAATTGAAACAAAGACACATGAAATGGGTGGAGTACATAAAAAATTTCACCTTCACTATCAATCATAAAGAAGGGAAAAGTAACAAGGTTACAAATGAATTGAGCAGGAGGGTCTTATTAGTGTATGAGATATAGTTATAAAGTGTTGGAATTGAATAAATAAAAGACATGTATGAGGATGATGAAGACTTCAAGGAAGCATATAATGCTTGCAAGCACCCAAGCACACTCAATAAGGAGTCATGGTTGGATTTTATTCTACAAGATGGATTGCTATTCAAAGGAGTAAAACTATGTGTGACAATAAGTTCAATAAGGGGAAATTTGATTCAAGAGAAGCATAGTGAAAGTATGACATGCCACTTTGGGATTGATAAGATGTTGGAGTTGCTCACTAGGCACTACTATTGGCCTAAAATGTAATTAAAAGTGAGGAGGTATGTGTAAGGGTACAAGAATTGTCAATTGGAAAAAGGTAAGAGCACTAATGTATGTTTGTATCAACACCTATTAGTCCCAAAGAGGCCTTGAGAATATATAAGTATAGAGTTTGTGATGTGATTGCCTAAGACACAGAGGGGTTTTGACTCAATCTATGTAGTTGTGGATAGATTTTATAAAATGGCACATTTAATTCCATGTAAAACTACTAATGATTCAACCCATGTGGAAAATTTGTTTTTCAAAGAGGTAGTAAGGTTTCATGGAATACCCATGAACATTGTATTTGATAGAGACACCAAGTTTCTTGGTCATTTCTAGAGAATATTATGGAGGAATCTAGGCACAAACTTGAGCTTCATTTTAGCTTACCATACGAAGATAAAATAACAAATTTAGGTGGTTAATATAAGCTTAGGAAACCTATTGAGGTGCCTACCTAAGGACCATCCCAAGCAGTGGAATCTTGCATTGCCTCAAGTAGAGTTTTCCTATAATGACTCTACCAACATGAGCATTGGTATGAGTCCATTTAAATTAATCTATGTCATGAAATATAGAGGAGTGTTTGAGGTCATAAAAATTAGTCATATGGATAAGAGGAGTGCTAAAAGTGAAGAGTTTTCAATGGCAATGAAGGAGGTACATGAACAGGTAAAGAAAAAGTTAGAGTCTAGTGTGGAGAAATATAAGAAAGAAGAAGATGTGAGTAGAAGGGAGATGAGTTTTTATATTGGAGACTTATTTTTTGCTCATATAAATAAGGATAAGTACCTAAGAGGTGAATATAATAAGTTAAATATGAATAAGATTTGTCCTTGAAGGATTCTCAAGAAGTTTGCAAACAATGATTATGAATTGGAGTTGCCTAGTGGGGTATGTATCTCAAAAATATTCAATGTTTTAGACATATATCCTTATAAATAAGGATTATAATGAGAAAATATAGTAGAGGACACACCTAAAATAGGCCTATATTGGGCAACACCATTGCCTAAGGCCAAGATAGAAGAGTTGGAGTGCATACTGGATAAGCAGATGATCAAAAGGACTAGAGATAAGAAGTAATTCAAGTAAATTGTCAAATGGAAACATAAAATATTAGAATATGATATGTGGATGAATTAACATGACATAAAAATTCATGGGAGTACTCTGGAAGCACTCATAGACAACAATCTTTGAGTTCTTTTCTCTTTCCCTATGAGTATGATGCAGGAACATCATTACTAAGAAGCTTTTTGTCTTAAAATTTGGTTTGGATATGGTTTTGAGGGACTTTAAATGCCTCAAAAATCCTTAGGTTTCAATTTAGTAGTTTATATTTGCTCCTATCTAGTTTAAATTTTAAATTACTAGTTTTCCCACCAAAACTTGTTATTCAAAATTTTAAATAATTTGCTTGTAGTTGGAATTGCAAGGGTAAGTTAATGACTCAATTAAGGTTTTTAACATGTTATAAACATATATAGGGACCAATTTAATCCATTTCAAGGGTATAAAGCTTCATATGTATGGAAATCAAACTTTGATCAACATTTTATGCTTCTTAACTTACCTTGTGATCGATTGTAAAGGTCCTTCTAGGCAGTTATAATAGTTATAATCCATATAAAAATGTAATTTTGTTTTTTCATGTTTTTAAGGATAAAACATTCAAATTAATAAGGGAAAAAACCCTTTTTTTAAGAATTTTTACCTACAGACCCCTGTTTCCTATGTTTCTCATTATATGGTATTGACTGTGTAACTGTCATGAAAGAAATGGCATTGGAAGCATCTTGAAATTGTTACTAAAGGATTTAATGAATTTATTAGATGCCATTTTATTTTATTTGGACCTTTAATTTTCATATAATCTTGTTATTTATTTTCCATTAGGGGCATAGTCCTATAACATGCTCTTTTCTTGCATAGTCAAACAGAAATTGAGTTAGAAAATGTTAATAGTGGATTGGTAAAAGATTGAAAAGCATTGGAGGAGTTTTTTAAGGATAATATAGATCCAAAACATATTTCATAGATTTTTAAAATTCCTTATAGCACTTATAACCTATTTATTTATGCTCTCAGGTTTATTAAGGGCTGGAAAAGCCCTAAACTAGGGTTTTATTGATATCGGGAGTTTTAACCATCCAAAATTGATAATTTTTTTTAATAATATGTAATTAAAGGTGATTTAAAATATTAAGGAGGTTTTAGACATGTAAGGTCTTTTTAGTATGGAATTTTAAGGACTGTGTTGTATTTTGGCACAAATAGGCCTAATTAGGAAGGTTCAGTGATAGAAAAGTGGTCTAAACTTAGAGTTAGACCAAGAAAATTTATTAGAAGGTGGAATTAGATAGAAGGTACCTAAAAATACCCTTATAATCTCCTTATCAATGATAAATTTCCTATACAAGTAAAAAATTATAGGAAAGGGCTACTAGACAAGCCTAACGACCAAGTAAAGTGTGTAAAGGAAGTAGAATTGAGACTTGTTCCAAAGTTGATCTACATAATTCATTCAATAAAACTCAAAAATGCACTTTTTAGTGTTCCTAACTTGTATAATTTCATTTTTGAATGCCTATAGGTCTAAGTTTTGCTATTTTATCAAGTTTTATGAGACTTAATAACCTCATTACTTTTGCATTAAGACATAGAATAACCCCCATTAGAATTACAACCATTGGATGTGCTCAAAAAATCTCTTAAACCACTCAAAAATTGCCTTTTTTGACTCTCTCTTGCTTACTTGAAACCCTGATACCCATACCTTTTCCTTTATCCATTATTTGCCCTAACATTTTTATTAATAAAGGTTTATAAAGGTAATTTATGACCCATAAGAGCTCATACCACTTTTATTTTTTAAAAAAATTCTCAAAAATATAAGCATACTTCTTAAAACTAAGCCATTAGGGTTTAAGAGGGTTTTAGAACACCTTAATTATTATTAAATTTAAGCACTTATCACCTAAAACAAATGAATGGAATATTTAGGTAATAGGGGTTATAAAATCTCCATAATACCATTTGAACCAAATCCTCTTCAACTTCATGTACTGAACATTTGAAAATTGCCTTCACTAGCTTGCAACTAGCTAGTTAGAGGATTAAATGAAACCTCTATCAAAATTTGGACCTGTGAGTTATTCTTGAGCATGGTTTTGGCCTAATGAATGTTTTATCATGTTTTTGATACCTTTTTGAATCACCACTCCATTAATTTTATCTTATTTAAAACCTGCACATAATCAACTTTGACCAATGGTGGAAAAATTATCAACATTCTTGGTGACTTTGCTGGGATGTTTGCTTGCTAAACACTTAGGAATAATAACTATATCCTTTGGGTTATAGAGTCATGAAAATATCACAAAATATGAAACTAAATTTTTTCTCAAGCAACTAAAACACTTGTGCATAATCACTTATTTAATTGAAAAGAAGAACAACTACCAATTGAAGAATGTGCAAAATAACACTTAGAGGAAAGTAGAAACTAAACTACTAACTAAACATGTGTAGAAAAGAACTTGGAGGAAAATAAAATATAATATTAATACGTATAAAACTCAAAATCTACGTAGATAAATTCAAAAACCTCTGAGGTCCTCTCCATGTGTTTGAAAAAGATGACTAACAAGCTACTGTTTAGGTGTCACTCTAGTTGGATCAACTCTTTTTCTACTTGTCAACCTCTTTGACTTGTCTCCAAGTGAATAAACTAAAACAAACATATATCCAATATAAAAAAACTCATCATGTGGTTCAATACTTACCTCATTTTTCTCTTCAGTACTGAGAAAGTTCTCTAATATAACCACATTCTAATTTATAGGAAAAGCTGTATTTTCAACCTTTAGTGGCTCAGTAGAACAATGTTTTTGAATTTCTACATCTTGAAATATGTCATCTTGATTATCAACTGCTGAAAATTGTTCAATATATTTAGATATGTCATTTTAATTGTCAAATTTATATTCATTAGGATCTTTAAAAAAAATATAATGATCAATATCCTCTTGAACATGTTTTCCAACTTTCAGAACCACTTTATCAATGTCTTCCCAAGTAAATGTAGGTCTACAAATATTCTCAAAGTCTCGAATCAACTTTAAGTACTACTTCCATAAGTCATTAAAACCTTCTTTATCTTCACTTATATATTCTATTTGATTTTGATCCTCAAGGGATGAAGTATGATCTTATACTATGCATAATTGAATCTCATTTAATTAACACAAGTATTGATCATTCTCTCTTTACAAATTCTCCTCTTCACCTAGATGTTTTTCTTTTTCCTTCCATATGATAGGTCCTCCTTCAAAAAAGGAGATGGTGTGAGGGAAAGAGGTTCCATTTGGTGGAATAGGAATATAGGTCATTATGGGTTGATCTTGAATGGGCTTTGGGATTGAAGAGGAATTAATTATACTTTAAAATTTGGAGGTAATAGTTTCATTCAATATTTATTTGAAAGAAGGGAAAAAAATTGTGTTAGGGATGCTTCATATTTCTCTTTCCACTCAATAATCAAGCTCTCAAATTATAATATGACTTGATCTTCATGGATAACTTCAACTTTAGGATTAGATGAGGGGCTCAAGAAACTTAGAAATTTTCTTAGTCGAGCTTATACAACTTTTTCCATGTCTTGATTTTGGATTGGAATAGGATAAGGCTCTTTCTCAAGAGTATGCATGACATAATTAGGGTTCTTGGTCTAAGAAGGTTTCCAAGATGGAATGGTCTCAGGCTCTTGGGGAAGAGTGAGTAATGATTGCATATGAATAAGATATTTCATAGGATTAGGAGTCCTAAAAATTGGAATTTTGAAGTAAGTAGAATATCTTGAAGTTTCAAGGGGTTCTAGTTCTTCTTATTCCCTACTTGGGATTTTGAACTCAATTATTTGTACTCTCATGGGTAGTTACTGTATTGGTTCTCTTGTAGCCTCATTGTATCTCTTCAATGATTCAATAGCTTTCTGATGTATATAGCTCTGATATATAAGCTCTTCTTGAAATTGATTATATTCCTCTTCCCTATCACTCTCCATACATTTCCTTTCAAAATCAAGTCTTATCTCTTACATACTTTTTTAAAGTTGATTAGAAAGAACATGATTTTTCCATGGCTAATTGGAAACATGATTAGGGGTGGGAAGGTGGTAAATATCATGAAAATACTAATATCCTATTGGTTTAGTGCCACTTGAGGTGAATCCATAAATATTCTCAGCTTGATATGAAGGATATGAGGGTACAAAAGCTACATTTTCACAAAATAGAGGATTGCAATATGTACCAACTAATTATCTTTAGGCACTTAGACTACTTAAACCAACTATATATAACTTGAAGTCATAAAATACTAAGTAATTGAGCAATATATTTGATATAAATAGATAAAACTAGAATGAATATTTAGCAATCTTGTATGCTATTATCCCACCAGGCATGCCAAAAACTATTATCACTTAGAAGTACACCCTTGAAAGAACATGTGCCTATTCTCACTCCTATTAATATAATAAAAACCCTTCATGATGTGGGTGACTTTATGTTGGAGAGAATATCCAGATGAATGGATGGTTCCCTTTGGTATACTCACCCACTTATCTCTAAACTCTCTATTAGCAACCCAGATAACACCCAGTTGTAATCAAACTATTCAAGTTTGAATCATATCTAGACTAACATTGGAATGATCTAAGGATATTAGATACCTATATTTAGATCAGAATTCTATTTGTTGTTGAGCATTGTCATTGATCTTAGGTTATCATTGATGTCAAAAAGAGCATGAGATACTAGTGCATTAATGAAAAAGAAGTTGTGTCTAATTATTTGGAGAGATATGGAACATTTGTAGGTAAGGACAAAAAAGTTGTGAGGAATCCATATATGTCTTGTTGAAGTTATGGTATGTCACTTGATCATTTGGAAAGAGAAACATGTATCTTATAGATTATGAGAAGCCTAAACATCATTGCACATCATCCAGATATATATGAACCAACAAGTTTGTGTATTTATTTTAGGTACTCAAAAAGTCAATCAAGATCAAAGGATTTCATGGAGATGTTATCTATAATGCCAATAAACTACCCTAAAAATTTAACTCTTGAAGTATTTTATAGCTGAAGTTATAAACCTTTAAATTTTCTCTTACAGACTATGATGGACTGGAGATCATCAGGTTTAACTACATTGAAGTCTGAGGTCACTAGTCAATTGATCTAATGATGAGCATTCATCATCCAGGTCTTGATTTAATGGTGCATATTTAGTCAAAATGTTAAAGATTATAATATTTCATGAACTATTGGCAAGTGTCACTATCTCATTGAATTGATATAAGATCAATAGTTGATGATATTCATATAGATAGAGATTGATAGTGTGGGTTGAGTCAAAGAGTCAAATGTGTAGAAGGCACATAGAGCTGCCAAGTGGCACAATTATGGGAGCTCTAATCTAAGATCAATGGTGAGCATTTCAAGATAAATTTTAGGCTACTCAAAAGATATTGATGGTGCGTATTTGTCCACAATTTCTAGGAAGCATGAGATGAGGTTAAGGTGCTTGATGTTTAGTGTCTGAATAGTTATCATTAGAATTTGAATATTCAAATTAATGAGGGAAAAATAATGCTTAGTTTTTGAGCTATATCTTTTGATTCAAGGAGAATTTATTAATGGAGTAAAAAAAAAGTTGTAAAGGACTTCAAGGTACATCCATAAAATCTAATTAGAAGGTCTGAATGTTTGTATAGGTCAAGTTATGGATATTTAAAGTTGACTATTGTTTGTTCATAGTGTTACTATGTACATAGTTTTGTTTGAGCAAATTGTGCTTTATTAGAAGAATGTTTTGGTAGGATCAATCACTTGAATGTCTTAGAGATCATATAGAGTGGACCCATGTAATTGAAAGTGATCTTTTGTTATTTTTTTCTCGATGAAGTGATAAATGGGTGAATAGGTCTCCATGAGACCTACAAGGGATACCGAGACCTAATTAAAAGGCATAGTTGCTTAAGTGTGACCCATAGATGTTATGGTCAACCTGTGTGGATGAATTTGAGATATGTGTTAGCATATTAGATGTCTTAAATATTAAGGCAAGTATTATGGCTGAGCTAGATGTTATTTTGATGAAGACTCTTTAAAAGGCCAAGGCAGTGGTTTTTAGACTTGAATGTGTGAATTGAGAGAGTAGAAGATAGAGATGAATGAAAGAGATTAGAGAGAGTGTGCTTAGTGGATGGACTTAAGTACATAGTAGATTGAGGATGAGTGAAGAAGCCTAGAGTGAGCTAAAAGGGTGTTTGGATGCATTGATTGTATGATCGAGCTTGAGTGTGTGTGATGAGTTGAAAAAGAGGTATTATACATTATTTATCCAATTAGATTGATCTATAATCAAAGTTTTGGAGATGTTGATTTTATAGGTGTTATGTGGGTGCTTAACATCTAGAATAAGTGGGTGCTTGTTCATAATTAGGGGTGGATGATCCTTGTGAAGTGGGTGCTTTACTAAAAGGTCTCATGTTTATGATCATCTTATAAGACAAGTAGTCCATGTGTTTGTAGGCTTGAGAGTGAGTTTTATTCCTCAAGAGGGTTTCACATGTAGATATTGTGTTATGTGTGTGATCTTACACCGTATTTATTATTCATTGCTATAAACATGTATTATTTATGAATGCTTGTGGTCATTGATTAAGAGTTAGAAAGGATTAAAATTGAAGTTTGAAATATCTTACATCAATGATTCACCCCCCTTCTCAATGACTCTAACTCCAATAATTGGTATTTATGATCTAGGAATTTGACTCAAGAGAGGATGGTTAGTATGGTGTTAGTTTCAAAATGAAAACAAAATGAAAGAAACACACTAATAGCATAATATCTCTAGGCCTAGAAACTAGGGAGAGCTTGGTAATAAAAACAAATGATAAATACAACTAAAAAGTAAGGAATAAAACACAAGAATTCCTTCACCTTCTTTGGATGCTCGAAATGCCTTTGTAGTGGTGGTTTGCTCATCTTGTGCTCATGAACTCCTTGGTAATGGAATCTTGGTTACCTCCATATCTCCTTGGCACATTTGGCTTGTGGCTTGACTAGACTTGGAATCATTTTGGCATGGTAACACTAGTTTATTGAAGCTTTTGGAACCATTTGTGCATTATAACTTTGCATAATCCAATTTTTTTGAATTTTGTGGTAAGGACTCCTATTTATATATTTTTGCAAATATCTAGAATCAACTTGAACCATCCATCCTGAGATTCAGATGTATGGTTGAGAATTAATTAATTTTTTGGAATTAAGTTTTATAATTATCCTCATCATGACATGGGAAGAAAGGAAAATTAAGAGGCATGGAGGGCATCATGGGAGGCATTGATGGGGCATGGAGGGCATGAATCCTAATAATTGTGGCATTTATGGCCTAGGGATGTCTTCCCAAGAAATGAGGTCACTTGATGATGCAAATATTCAATATTCATTTCTAAAAACAAGTATTCAACAAGTTTCCATGGAATTCTTGATTATGCCTTAATTTGGGTTAATTAGATCTTAAGCATGATTAAGCACTTTATGCACAAATTACTCAAATTAATCAGAATGCCTTGTTGTTAGTCCAAAATTTGACTAGATTGGAATTGGAAGGCAATGTCAAATGCATTGGAAATGTATTCACATTTAGGATGTTACCAACAATAAATAACAAAGGCACGTGTCTTGTGCAAGAGATTTGATAAGAAAGAGCAATCCAGAGCACCCAAGTGCAAATTTGGCATTTTGACTCAAAATGATCTGATCAAAGTTAGCTGGCCCATAAATTGCATTACCCCAATTAGTTATACCCTAGCCAAAATTGGCACTTGAATATGTCAATTTAAACTCCTTTAATGTGTTTTAGTGTTTTTAGGCCAAATTGTACATCTTGGGTGGAAATTAGTCAAAAGCCTGATTGGAGGTTATCAATGGATAGATTTAGGTGTCTACAATTTGCCCCTATTTTGGAAGGCATTGTAAGCTATAAGCATAATAACATCTTCTCAAAGAATGAAAAGGTCTTGTATGCCTACAACTACAATGATGATAAACTAACTATATGATGCCCCCTCGAGGGAATGGTTGGCACAAGTAGATTGGTAAACGATCCCTCAAAAAGAAAGAAGTGAAAGGAGGGGACCAAAGAGAGGAAAGATGATGGAGTGAAAAACACAATGATATTGAAAAAGTAGTCAAAATCATTAAGAGTGCAAGTGGGATGGTGCACAATGGTTTGCCCAAAAGCGGTTATAAACATTATACCCTAATAGTGACAATGTGGTATGATAACATAATGATTTACCGAAAGGTAGTTATAATCATTGAAAAGATGGAGTTTCCCTAGTTAGGATAGACAAAAAAGATAACAACATGCCCCTATATAGGCAGAAAAAGCAAAGTGGTGACAATATAATGATTTGCCCAAAGGTGATTATAATCATTGAGAATTGTAGGTGGGACGGTGTGTAATGATTATCCCAAAGGTGGTTATAATCATTAGACCCTGATTATGGAAAACATGATAAAATTGGTCGAGGATGATGATAACTTAACATAGAGAGTAATGATGAATTAAAACAACCTACTAGTAGGGAGATGTGTGTCTAAACTAATAAATTTTGAAATTCTTTTGTGGTTAATTACTCTATTTGTGATATGATTGGGGTGGAATCAGGGTGTCGATGTTGAAGAGATGTTGATGCCACTATTGCCAAATAGATGTCTTAAAGCTGAGGTTTGTTGTAGCACGTATTTGTAGGCATCATGATATAACATCATGAGGACTTGGCCAAAATATGCATGAGGACTGACTCTCATAATCCAATACTCAATAGAAAATAATACACTAATGATATAAACCATGATGACAATATGAACATATGACTATGGATGGATTCAAGTGTAAGTGTGGGAAAGGAATCAACCAATGAACACACATAAATTAAATCAAGGCAATAGTATTGAAAGAAAATAAATAGCCAGACAAACAAACAAATAATGTAATAAAAACTCTATGAACATTGCCCCTAGAAAATAGGTGACAAATTAACAAACAAACAAAATAGGGGAATAAAAGAAAAGGAAGGGGGTGGTCGAGTTGTCTCCATATGCACTAGGAATGTGGACGCTGCCTACATAATTCTATGGATGTAATATCCAATAAAAAACTTTAGGCCAAATGTAGTTCTCCCAGGGAATGGAAAGAGTGTGATAATTGAGGAAATAAAATATAATGGATGTGATATAAGAAGAGAAATAGGCTAAAAAAATGGTATGTGAGAGAAAAAGGCCAAAAAGGATGGGTAAAATAAATGACAAGTGATTTGTTTGTAACTTAGTAAGGGTTCCTAGAATCTTTAAGGCAAATAAGGGGTCAATGTTTTTGGTTTTTTCTAATAATTTTTCAATTTTTTTTAGAATTGTTTTGGATTATGTCAACTCAATCAAGAATGATGAGACACTAAATGGTTCAAGATCACAAAATTATGAGAGCATTCAAACTTATGTTACTCATAAAATGGTGAGAGTTGTCTTAGGTTGTTCATAAAATGGTGAGAACGTGGCTTAGATTTCTCACAAAATGGTGAGAGCATGGCTTAGGTTGCTCACAAAATGGTGAGAGCATGGTGGAGAGGGGTGATTGAGCTAACCTCAACAAGTATTTAGCACTACTTGTTTTATCTATTTGTCAAATTAGAGAGCCAATAGTAGCCATGTCATTTACAGTTCTATTACTAGCCCTTGGTATGTACTCAAATTGAATGTTGGAAATTTGTTATTTAAGAGTGTTGACCATGGCTTTATATGGAACTAGCTTGTCATATTTGGTCTAAAAATGATCTGTGACTTGATTGATGATTAACTGAGAATCATTATAAACTTGGAATTGAGATATATTCCAATGCACTACTTGTCAAATTCCTGAAACAAGAGCTTCATACTTGGCTATGTTGTTTGTGCAAGGAAAGTTAATTCTAAATGATTTAGGGACTAGATCACCATGTGGTGTAATAAATAATAGGCCTAGCCCTAATCCATGTGTATTAAATGAACCATCAAAATATAGATTCTAGGGTTGCTCCTCAAGGGGTGTGTTAATGACAGTCATTATAGATTCATCAAGAAATTGAAACATGAGTGGTTATGTGGCTGTGATAGGTATGTCAGTAAGTTGATCTGTAAGAACTTTTCCCTTGATTGCCTTTTAATTAACATACTCTATGTCAAAATCACTGAGAAGCATGATCTATTTAGCCATTATACCTTACAAAGCCATTTTAGATAGTAGGTACTTGAGTGGATCTACTTTTAAAATTACCATGGTCTTATTATTAAACATGTAATGGCATAGTTTTTGAGTTGTAAGAACCACGGCAAGACAAGGTTTTTCAACAGGTGCATAGTTATGTTCATATGTAACCAAGGTACATCTTAGGTAGTATATGACATGTTATTTTTCATTGGCATCATGTTGAGCCAAGAGTGCTCCTATAGCATGGTTAGTAGCTGATAGGTAGAAAAATAATGGCTTTCTTGGCATAGGAGGTAATAAAATAGGTGGATTAACAAGATAGTTTTTGAGTTATTAAAAAGTTATTTGGTAGTGATTATCCCAATGAAATGCAAATCCCTTCTTCAAAAGGTGTGTAAATGGATGGCACTTATCTGCTAACTGAGAGATGAAGTGTCAGATTGATTGGATCTTACCCTACAAACTACAGAGTTACTTTAAGTTGGTTGGTGGTGGCATCTCAGTTATAGCATGGACTTTAGCCAGATCAACTTTAATACCTCTATGAGACATGATGAATCTAAGTAATTTTATTGAAGTTACACTAAACACATATTTCTTTGGATTGAGTTTGACTTTGTACTCCTATAATCTTTTAAATATCTTATGTAACACTACTAAATGGGTGGCCCTAGTTTTGGACTTTCCTAATATGTCATTGACATAGTCTTCAACAATATCATGCATCATATCATGAAATATAAAAATCATGGCCCTTTGATATGTAGCTCAAATAATATTTAGGTCAAATGACATCACCTAATAATAAAATATTCCCCATGGAGTGGTCAATGCTATTTTATGTTGGTCTTCTAGTGTTATTCTGATATGATTGTATCCTAAAAAGCCATCCATGAGTGAAAGAATTTCATAATCTACCATGGAGTCAATGATCATGTTTATATTAGGCAAGGTAAAATCATCTTTAGGACAAGCTTTGTTGATGTCTAAAAAATTAGTACAAATTTTGATTTCAGGCTTTTTACTAATAGGTACCACATTAGAGATCCATTCTGAGTAGTCAATGGATCATATACATCCTACTTCTAAGAGTTTTTCCAATTCTTTCTTTACCAATACAACAATGTGAGGATGCATCTTACATCACTTTTATTCTACTGGTTTAGCATTAAGATTAACCACAAGGTGGTGTAGAACCAAGGTGGGGTCTAAACTTAGCATGTCAGAATAGGCCCATGTAAAGATATCTATAAATTCTCTCACCAAAGCTGTAAAGACATCATATTCCTCCTTAGTGAGGGATGCCCCTAGTTTTATCCATTTTAGATCTGATGGAGTTATGATATTGACCTCTATTTTAGCTTCAACTAGAAGGCTCAAAATATCTTCTAAGATAGTAGGTAGTGACTTGAACTGTTAAATTATGTCAGGGTCCTCTGTTAGGACTTGCTCTTCAACTTTTCCTAGGCATGATGAATATGAGTCCCCTAATAGGAAATTTGGCCATGTAATAAAAAATGTTGGAAATTCTTGGAGAATTTTATCAAATACTTGTTGTTTCTCAAATTTGAACTCAGATCCATAGGCAAGTTTATCATTTGTGGTCTCCTGGTCTAAATTCAAAGAATAATGAACACCCCCATCAAATGACACTTGAAACAGGTTTTACAACTAAATTGGCCTTTATATTTACTTTTTCCCTAGTCAAAAATCACCTCAAAAAGGTTTTCACTTTGGGACCTCAATGTTTTACTTATTTATTTTTGGCTAAGGGTGTTCACTCACTCTCTAAAATAGGCCGCATGATCCAATGTGATGGATAATCCTGATTTGTGTCCTCCTAATGGAACATTATCTCTAAGGCCTAAGAAACCATAAAATGCCTCATCATTTTGGAACTCATCAATCAACATACTAGATTCTTATTGGTCCTTATCTATCAGTTGGGGATAATATAATGGCAAAGGGTTACGATGAATGGCCAAGGTAAGGGTATAAATGACATTATTATCAAATAGGTTGGTTTCAACTAGGTTATCAAAGGTGAGGCTATGATCAGACTCTACTTCATTGTCGACATCATCATCACTAGTCACTGGTGATGGAGTTTGAACAAGATATGTGGGGTCACCCCTAGGTAGTTTAAATCCAAGTCCATGTTAGGAACTTGGAGTACAATTGATTACTTTTGTATAAGCAACTAAACATGAAATTGAATCAGAAGTAATAAGTAACTAGAAATTAGAAATAGCAAATAATAGGAGATATAAGAAAAAACCAATCTTGTATTAAACTCTTCCAGAATACAATAAAGAAATCTCACTCTTCCCACACCTCTTGGGTGTACAACATTTCTCTCAAGAGTTCTCTCTCTCAATCAATTACAATCAACTCAGTAATCGAGTTGTTATTCCCTTGCTTCAGCTGATCTTCTTGATCTTACACCTTGCATATCTAATTAACCTTGCTTACTTGCTTGCTTAATTACAATACTACCCCATGGGTCTCTTAAATAGGATCCAAGGCATATAATAATTAGAAACATAGACTCAAGATTAAAATTAGTCTTTACATGCAAACACTCTATCCTCCTAAAATTAGAACAAATCTAATTCTACAAATGCATGCAAACGTACACACACAAGTGACCGACATTGGTCTCTGTTAGTTTACATATGACTGACATTAGTTGATCCCTGACCAATGTTAGTCAGATCTGATCCATGCTTGACCGATGTCAGTGATACTGCTGATGCCAGTTACTAACTCAGCCTAACAATCTCCACATTTGCATAACAGTGAAGCTTTTAGCTCCACAACTTAACAATCTCCCACTTGGAGATAAACAACTGCACCTGTACCTATATAGCAACATTCTCTATCTTGTTTCTCCCTCTTCAAGTTCAATCTTGAAGACCAACAAAAGTTGAATGAAGATTCAACTTCTCCTTTGTTACCGGCTTTGTTAACATATTTGCAGAGTTCTTATCCATATGGATCTTTTCCAGCTTCAACTGTCCATCCTCTAATACCTATCGAATAAAGTGGTACCTAAGTTGTATATGTTTGGTTCTTGAATGAAAGGCTGAATATTTTGCCAAATGAATTGATCTTTAACTATCACTGTACAATCTACAACTCTCTTGCTCCTTTCCCAACTCTTCCATGAACCAAGTCATCCATATCATTTCCTTGCTAGCCTCTGTGACTGCAACAACCTTCTATAACTTTGAAATCTAGCTAACCGTCATTCCACCAATAGTGAACACATATCCTGTGGTGCTTCTCCTACCATCTAAGTCACCTACCATATCCGAATCTACATACCCATGTAGAGAAGTGTTTGACCCTACATAGCATAAATACCTATTGATGATCCCTCTCAGATATATGAGAATCCACTGAACTACTTTCTAGTGTTCCTTTCCTGGATTGGCCATAAACTTGCTAAAAACTCCCACTGCTTGGGTAAT
Source organism: Torreya grandis (assembly GCA_037957365.1). Classification (NCBI taxonomy): domain Eukaryota; kingdom Viridiplantae; phylum Streptophyta; class Pinopsida; order Cupressales; family Taxaceae; genus Torreya; species Torreya grandis. The sequence goes on along the minus strand of JARHVA010001661.1, from coordinate 2,073,811 downwards.
ATCAGGTCTAGTACATACCATTGCATACATTAAGCTGCCAACTACTGAAGCATATGGAACTTTGCTCATGTACTCAACCTCATCATGTGATTTAGGACACTATTCTTTGCTCAACTTGAAGTGTCTAGCCATAGGTGTGTTTACCGGTTTCGCATCCTACATATAGAACCTCTCCAACACCTTATTCACATAATCCTCTTGAAACAAAATCAGCGTATGATTTTTCCTATCTCTCTTAATACTCATGCCAAGGATTTTCTTTGCTATTCCTAAATCCTTCATGGCAAATGTGTGAGCTAATTTTACCTTTAGCTCAGTAATTACCTACATGTGTGAACCTGCAACAAGCATATCATCTACATACAGTAATAAGATAATATAACTACCATTATCCAATCTGGTAAAATAAATACAATGGTCAGATTGACATTTACTAAAGCCATGCTATGTAATAAACCTGTCAAACCTTAAATACCATTGTCTTGGAGCTTGCTTAAGACCATATAAGCTTTTCTTCAACCTGCACACAAGTTTCTCCTTACCTTTGACCTCAAAACCTTCCAGCTGATCCATATATATCTCTTCATCCAAATCTCTATGAAAAAACGTTGTCTTAACATCAAGCTGCTTAAGATGCAAATCCTCAATAGCAACTAAAGATAATAGAGTCTGAATAGAAGTCATCTTTACTACAGGAGAAAAGATTTTACCAAAGTCAATACTTGGTTTCTATGCAAATCCCTTTACTACCAACCTGGCCTTATGTCTCACCTGTCCATTCTCTCCTTTTAACCTATATACCCATTTGTTTTTTAGTGCTTTTTTTCCAGCTGGCAACTCAACCAAATCCCACATTTGGTTCTTTTCCAAGGAATCAATTTCCTCATTCATGCTATGCTCCCACTATTTCTTGGATTTTACCTACATTGCCTCATCAAAACTTTCTAGTTCTCCACCATCAATGAGCAACACGTAGTATAAAGAAGGGGAATAATGAATTAGAGGTTTACTTACCCTTTCAGTCCTCCTTATGGGTGTATGAGACTCATTTATAGCTTGCTATCCACCCAAATTCTCTATCAGTGACCGATCTTGGTCAACTCTTGGTCTGCACCTGACTGACATCAGTTCCACCTGACCGACTTGATCGACATTGATTACTGTCTGATCGACGTCAATTCCTAATTGACCATCAACGTCAGTTACCTGACCGATGTCAGTCTCTATGTTTTCTTGTGAGTGATGATTTTTACCCACGAGCTCATTTTGGATCATTACCTCATCCAAATCAAGATTGCCCTGCTCAAAATTATTCAGCCTCTTGAGCTGATCACTATACATCACCTTCTCATTGAAAACTACATCATGACTTCTAATAATTTTGTTAGTTTCTAAATTCCACAACCAAAATCCAAAATCTCCAAAGCCATAACCAATGAAAGTGCACTGCATAAATTTAACATCTGGCTTCTTTCTATTTTCTTTATCAACGTGCACAAAAGCTTCAAATCTAAAAACTCTGAGAAATGAAAGATCTACTTTTTTACCTGTCCAAGCCTCTTCTAGAATTCTAACATATAGAGTAGTAGAAGGTCCTCTGTTAATTAGGTAAACCATAGTATCTACAGCTTCTACCCAAAACTTTAAGGGCAAACTAGCATGCAACCTCATACTTCGTGCACGTTCCATTATTGTTCTATTCATCCTTTCAACAACTCCATTTTGCTAAAGTGTCCTTAGAACCATCCTTTTCCTACGTATTCCACTCATAGAACAGTAACTATTGAATTTATTGTTGTAGTACTCACCACCATTATCAGATCTAAGGCACTTCAATCTCAAACCTGTTTCATTCTCAACCAAAGCTTTCCATTTCTTAAATGTGTCAAAAACATTAGATTTTCTCTTTATGCAATAAACCCATACCTTTCTTGTAGCATCATCAATGAAAGAAACATAATACTATGATCCTCCAATAGAAGCTACTTGAGTTGGTCCCCACACATCTGTGTGAACAAGCTCCAACTTGTGCTCCTTCTTTGTTGATCCAGTCTTGAAAAACCTCACTTTCTTCTGTTTCCCAAAAATACAATGCTCATAGAAATCTAAATCTATGCTTTTCAAATTTGAAAGATTACCTTTTGACTTAAGAACATTCATTCCCTTCTCACTCATGTGACCAAGCCTATAGTGCCACATCTTTGCATCTACATCTGAAGTAGATAAAATAGGAGAATAATCAGTAACACAAGTAGATAGATAAAGTGTACCTACTCTCTTACTTCTTGCTAATACAAGTGCACCCTTAAAAACTTTCCAAGATTTTGCTGTGAGAGTTATTGTGCAACCCTCATCACCCAAGTTTCATGTAGAAATTAGATTCCTCTTCAAGATGGTTATATGCATGACATCTTTCAACACCCATGTGTTGCCATTCTATAATTTTAGCTGCACTTTTCCTTTGCCAACAATTTGACAAGGCTCACTATCCCCTAAATAAACTTTTCCAAAATCTCCATGGACATAATCATTGAAAAATTCTCTATTTGGGGTCGCATGGAAAGAAGCACCAAAATCTAAAACCCATGATTCTACTTGACTATCCAAAGAAAATATAAGAGCATCTTGTGCAACAATACCTAGAACATTTGCTTCCTTATTACGTTCTTGCTGATTTTCTTTGTTATCCTTCAACCAACAGTCTTTCTTTGCATGCCCTTTCTTTCCACAATTCCAATAGATTATACCTCCATTTCTGGATTTGGATCTCCTTCCCATCTTTGACCTTGATTTCCTTTGCTTGCCCTTCTCTCTTTGCCTTCCCCTGCTTTCAATACTTAAAGCATTACCTGATGTTTCCCCTATGCTTTTCTTGTGAATTTATTCATTTAAGATTACACTAACAACATCATCAACTTTCAAGATATTTGAAGTAGATGCAATATTGCTAACTGCCATTACCAAGCTATGCTAGCTTTTAGGTAAAGAGCATATGATTAAGAGAGCCTTAATTTCATCATCAAAAACTATTTTGACTGAATTTAACTGATTTACAATTTCATGGAAATCATTAAGATGACTATATATAGATCCACCTTCCTGCATTTGCAACTAAATAATTGCTTCATAAGATATACCTTATTCAAAGCTGAGGGTTTTTCATATAAGTTTGCCAGAGTATCCATTAACTCTACCATTGTCTTTGCCTGTGATAAATTAGAAATCACAGAAGATGCCAGGCTCAATCTTATAGATCCAAGAGCCTTTCTATCAAGAACATTCTATTATTCATCTTGCATATCTGTGGGCTTACTTGAAACCCCACCCAATGGTAAAAATAGATCTTTCTGATACAAATAATCTTCTATCTACATCCTCCATAATTGATAATTCTTGCCATTGAATTTCTCTATTCTTAGTTTACTTTCTTCTACCATTGCTTTGCTCACACTCAAATAGAAACCCCTATGAGTGAACCTGTAATCAACAAACACTAACCCACTTTACCACTTGTTAGTGAACCTAGCTCAGATACCAGCTATTAGGAACTTGGAGTACAATTGATTAATTTTGTATAAGCAACTAAACATAGAATTGAACTAGAAGTAATACGTAACTAGGAATCAGAAACAACAAATAATAGGAGATACAAGAAACAACCAATCTTGTATTATACTCTTCTAGAAAAAAATGAAAAAATCTCACTCTTCCCACACCTCTTGGGTGTACAATATTTCTCTCAAGAGTTCTCTCTCTCAATCAATTACAATCAACTCATTAACCGAGTTGTTATTCCCTTGCTTTAGCTGATCTTCTTGATCTTGCACCTTGCAAATTTAATTGACCTTGCTTACTTGCTTGCTTAATTACAATACCGCCCCATGGGTCTCTTAAATAGGATCCAAAGCATACAATAATTAAAAACATAGACTCAAGACTAAAATTAGTCTTTACATGAAAACACTCTGTCTTCCTAAAATTAGAACAAATCTAATTTTGGAAATGCATACAAATGCACACACACAGGTGACTGATGCCAGTCTCTATCAGTCTGCATATGACTGATGTCAGCTGATCCCTGACTTATGTCAGTCAGATCTGATCCACACCTGATCGATGTCAGTGATGTCTACCGATGTGGGTTACTGGCTAAGCCTAGCAACCTCCACATTTGCATAACAACGAAGCTTTTAGCTCCACAACTTAATAGTCCATAAGGTTTTTCATACTTAGTCATAGAAATTGGATTGATACTTCCTTGTTAATTCAGTATGAGGCCTCTTCCTTCATAATTATGATGCTCCATGATCCTATTGGGAATATGATACTTTGCATTTTTATAAAAATTAGCTTGGTTGTTATTGTATAACCATGATTCATCCCCTTCAAGAGGGTCAGGTCCTAAGCTAGATGCTGGTACAAATGTGACAAGTCCCTTATCTTTGTTCTTTTATTGCCAATGCATATGTGGGGTAACTATAGGTCACCCAAAGGTTTTTGGATTCTAAGGAAGATTGGTAATATGAAATGTATCATGGGTCACATACTCTCCCAGTCCATTATCTGAAATGGTGGAATGATTAAAATCTTCAAGAGGTGGCGTGTGGGAAAGGGAATCTAATGAATTAGGATCTACGCATTTATCTAGTGAAGGATCACTAAGTATAGCCTTTCTTATATCTTTCTTAGAGCTTGGATTCATATTATATTGATAATTATAGGTTTGAAATTTAGCCTCAAGATGCTTGTAGTGTTCATATGGGTGTAAATCTCCTAGAATATTCACTTCCATCCTTGAGTGGGAGAACTTGATACATTAGTGTTGTATTGATGGGACTGCATGAATCTCATGTAACCAAGGCCTTCCTAGAAGCATATTGTATGATAAATCAAGATCAAGCACATGGAAAAGTGTATCATGGGTCAAAATCCTAATGATAACTAGCAAACTAATGGTGCCTTGAGATTATCTTTCTTGATTATCATAGGTTTTGATGGTTATTGTTTCTAGCTAGAGATATATCATTGTGTACCCAAGAAGCTTGATGAGATTTAGAGACACTATGTTGAGGCCAGATCCATTGTCTATAAGGACATGTTTTAATTTATTCCATCTGATACAGACTTCTATCTATAATGGGTTAGTATGGAGCTGGCCAAGGGAAGACATATTTCTTTGGTTAAATGTGACTTGTTGGGTTGGAGCTAAGTGTCTAACCAAAGCTTGAAATTTATCAGGGGATATGTCACTAGCAATAGTGGATTGGGTCAAAAACTCATTCAAGATGTTTTTATGGATTATTGACATTCATAGAAAATCTAAAATAGAAATTTATGATGGTGTCCTTTACAATTGTTCCAATATATCAAATTTCTTATCTTGGTCAGTAGTGAATGTGTTATTTTGAGGCTAAATGGTTGGTTGGATGATAGGAAAAGTGGTGGATGGTTATGGGCCTAGGATAGTAATCTTTGACCTCTAAGATATGATTACACAATTAGTATTAAATATTGGACCATTATTTCTAATCGATGTTGGAAATGGTGTGGGACCAGATAGGACAAGTCTCAGTTTCCTGTACACTTGCATATGGTCATGTGGAAAGAATGAGTTATCGATATAAGGTCCAAAAGGGGAAGTCCTAGTTTTCTAGTTTGCTTGTATGCACCCCTAGGTCAAATTAGGATTATCCATGTAATTTGGCTGAATGTTGTTATTTAGCAATGGTCTAGGCTGATTAGTGCTTATTCTAGGATTAATGGAGATGGTATTACACTACCCCTATAATATGACATATAACCTTGTTATAGTCATGTGAAAATTCATGGTAGGTTTATTTGTTGTCACCCTTCTAACTTTGGTTTTGTCTATTATTCTATCATTGTGGGTTCTGTTATTGATTTTATTGATTCTATTAGTTTGGCTTTTGATGTTGATTTTGTTGCTACACTGGCCATTACTATTACTGATTATTATGTTGGGGAAAGGGGTTTTGATAAATCCCAAGAGTTTGATTGGAAGTGGAATCACCATTATCCAATGTTATCTCCCCATTCTCCAACATATTCTCAATTAAATGCTTGATTTAGACACATCTTCATAAATTATGCTCGTTGACCCGATGATAGTCACAAAATTCATTTTCACAGTACCAATCAAGATAAGGAATTCATTATAGATAATGCTTTGGTATAGGCCAACTAATTAGATTAATGGCAATAAACTTGAAATATATAGACTCAATATGTTCTCCTAGGTCACTAAAGACACGATGTGTAGGCACTATTCTCCTAGTGGAAGGGGTTTACAATGGTAAAAGCTGTTATATTTATTATGCAGGTCTTGGTTATTATGATTGAAGTATTGGTTAGAGAGGTTGATAGGTAGGAGTAAGATGAAAATGTGGTGTAGATGATGTTTTCACCATTTGCACATGATGAGATTTGGTTACTCCATTTCCCACAACATTCCTATTACAACTGAATTCCTTCAGTCTTTCTTGGTTATTGGCCTATGCTAGTTGTGAGGTTTGCATTTGAAAGGGATGTTGGTCATTTTATTTATTGGTACCTTGATTTTGATTAGTTGAATTAAGCTTGATGACTCCTTTATTGATGAGTACCTGCTCAATCAACAAACCTTTATCAATTATTTCCTTGAATGTATGTGCACATTGTAGTTCTAGATGGTAAGCTATCTCACTATGCAAATTTTTGGTTAACACAGTGGCTAATTATTTATTTGGTAAACTATGAGTGAAATAGCTTACAAAGTCTCTCCATCTTTATAAATAACTTGCAAAACTCTCACCAACTTTTTTCTTTGATTGTGTTAAGCCCACTAATGAAATATCATGCTTAAGATTATAAGAAAAGTGCTACATAAAATTATCAAAAATATCATCAAAATCTATTACCAAACTTTTGGGAAACTTAAAAAACCACTTCAAGGCTTGTCCAGCTAAGATCCTTGAAAATAAAAATAAAAGGTATATGTCATTATATACCACTAGTTGACATGTGACAAAAAATTTAGTTAAATGAGCCTTAGGGTCACCTTTCCCTTTATATTTATTGAATTTTGGTGGTTCATATCCTAGAGGAAATGGCATCTACAAATACTCTATGTTAAATAGATAAGAACATATGTCATCCAATTTGAACGTTTTAGTTTGTTTACCAGCTTGAATGGTAGTAATTACATCCTTCATCTATTACAATTCTTGGGATAGGAAACTGGAAGGAATATTGGTTTGAGGGAAAATTTGGGTTTAGATAGATGGTTGGGAGGTCACAAGTGGAACACTTTGACTAGGATATGATAGAGATACCTCTTGAGGTATATTGGTTTGGTTAGGGAATGGATCAAGAATACACATATGTGGATTAGGATGTGCTTGAAATTACACACTTGTCATGCAATATTTTGGTTTGGGTTGGTGATAAAGGTTTGACTTGGAGGATTTTGTGGTTGGGATAGAGGGATATAAATCTATTATGCCTACTATGGTTGAAAAGGGACATGATGTCAACTAATCAAACCTTTCTATTGAGTGGGAACTTGTAGACCAAGATCCTATCTCTAGATTTGTGGCACATTTTAAACTAATGATTGTCTTTTAGGTACTTAAGAAATATGGGTAAATCCTTATTTCATGAATCCCTATGAGGAAGTGAAATTGGGTTGTAGATTTGGCATCTTTTGCTGACCCATATTTGCAAATTGTTGACTTGTTGTTTCTTGGAATGGATTGGTATATTAGTCTGTGACCGAAGAGGTACATTTGTCATTATCTAGTGAGGTAGAACATTAGTTTCCAATAATTGAGGTGGAAATGTATTTTTCCTCTATTGTGTTGATATACTAGATTGTGCTTATAGTGGAATACTACTCGTTACTGGTTGAGGAGGAGTAGGGTTCATCACATTCTATCATTGAGGCATGACATTAGCCATTATTTGATTACCTAATCTAATAGGTTGTACACTTGAGGAAGCAGCTGATTGAGGTTGGTGTGTAGAAACTCCTACTCCCTGGTATAATGACCTATTCATAGGATTAACTATAGGCACATGTTGTTGGCTAATTATTTTCTCATTAGTACCACTTTGATTAGGACTTGATGTTTTTACATATTGTCTACTACATTTGGCTCACTATTGAATGTAGAGGCTAAAGACACTTATTCAATAATGGGCATATGCATCAAGTTATCTATCAAAGTAGTTTATATGAATGGGTCAAAACTTGGATTCTCTTATCTAGTTAACTCTATCAACATTCCTATTGAAGGAACTAGGTTAGTGAGAGGCTTACTTACCATGTTCATTTGATTGAAATCATGTGTTCGATTTAGGTATGTTTGATATGCTATTTGCATTTGGTTAAAGTGATCTTTCATGATGTTTTTGCCTTGATCAGATATATTAGGATCTTGGTACGTTGTTTGGACTAGAGCCATAGGATTTTTAGAAGAAGCCTATTGATCGTAAATGATATTGTGGGGCACTCTTACTAGACTTGGTAAATTTTCATGGGGGAATTCTACTGGAAACTTAGCCCCTACCTCTATGGCTCTAACAAAAATCTAATCTTTGTTCTTTAACAAATGTTGCTCAAACAAAAATGGATCATACATGGAAGCCATATTAGTAGAATATGACTGCTGAAATGCTGGCTTATCCATTTCAAGTATTGTAGCTAGGTATTGTGTGGTTTGATCTTAGTCTTATTATGAATAAGGTGGTGTATTAACCTTATAATTAGACAATGGATCTTGGCTTTGTGCCCTTGATTGAGTATTATATGAGGCATAAGAATCCATCTCATAAGTAATATTATCTCCATAGGGGTCTTACAACATTTCTTTTTGCAATGCCAGATTACTAATCCATGGATTGTACATGAGTCCACTACGAGTGTAGGAATACATGTTGGGACCTAGAGTAAATGCTTTTGTGATAAAATGTCAAAGAGTTCTTCAAACTCTAAAAAAGGATAATGTCTAAAATAGACGATGTTCCAATTTGGTCTAGATTTGTCAAAAAGATCAAAAGGTTTATGCAAATATTTGTGAGGAAACAAGCTAGTGTGAAGTATCTAACATTTCACTATTCACACATAGTTAAAAAAGTAAATGGTCCTAAAATAAAAATGCCAAACTCTAAGGTCAAAGTGTTTCAAATCAGTCTAACCTAGGAATTTAAAAGCTGCTAGGTCTTTTGGCCAAATGTAACATCAAAAGCTAGGCTCAAACAAGGCATGTGCTAGGACTCTTGGCCAAACGATGTCAAAATCTATACTTTTAAAATAGATGAAAGTTTTAATCTAACATATTTGAAACACTTCTAAAAAACACTAGGCATTTGATTCTTGGATATGAACTTGATTAACTATGTATAAGGTATGAAACAAAAGGCACTTTTAAAGATAGTTTATTTTCTCACAAAAAATGGTATAAAACTTGGTTCTTTTGACAAAAAAGATAGACAAAAGTGAATAGTATAGCTATTTTAGACAAAAGATCACAAAAGTACACTTGGATTGGCCTGAAAATGTAGGAACAAATTTGGAACTCTATGTAAGAGGATTTATAAAATAATTCTTGAAATGCTTTGGGCATCATAATGATGCTATACTATGAAAAAGGTGTAACAAAAAGGTTTGTTTAAAAAAACTCTCTAAGGCAAAAGATGTTTTCCTACAATTTTGATAACATAACACTACTTGTATTGATTCAAAATGTTGTGGTGCATAGACTCAAAGTGTAAGTGTTTAGCAAAAAATAGCTTAAGTCTATTAAATGATGATAATGATTATGAGTCTTTAAATGGACTTTCAACCTAAACTGGAAATTAAACCTAAGTTCCCTCAAGTTTAGTGAAAATGGTGAACCCACTTAACACATCAACCCTATGAACTTGTAAAGGTGTAGTTCTGAATTTAGATTATAAGTGAAGGACTTTAAACAAATTTGGTAAAGTTCTAGACTCAATTGGGTAGCATAAATATGCCAAAGTGGATGATATGACTCTCAAGCTTTTGATGAAAATTTGAACAAGGAAAATTGATGATCTCATACGGGCAACATAATGCCTCTTTATTCAAAAGAAAATTTGGACTATGTGTTTGGTTAGGATTGTTTGTTTACACCAAGTTTTGACTCCAAACAAGACTTTAAACTAGGACAAGACCAACTAATTAATTGTTCTTAGATCTTAAACTGACAAGGTTTCTTGGTATTGTTGGAATCCATCAATATACGTCATTTGAGAGGATTTTAAGTGTTTATCCAAAAGTAAATGTGAATTATATAGTAGGGTTTTTACAACCCCATTCTCTCAAATGATAGTACATTGACATGAACCTTGAGGTGCACCTTGCACCAATAATACTTCCATGGCAAGTGGGGATTTATCTAAAATCTAACAAGTTTTCAAATGATCTAGGGAAATCAATTACACAATGAATTTCACACCAAAAAATGCAAAAGAAAAGCATGGATTTTGGGTCTATATCACCTGACTTGTTACAAAATGGTCTAGTCCTTTTTTCAACCACTACATCCTATTGTTCACTCAGTGTATTTCAATGTCTAAAGTGTGACTACGTCCTGTGTATAACTCTAAATGAGCCAAATGAAGTCAATGTCGAGAGATGAAACCCCAGGTCAAAGCTTCCCTAAAGAACTTGTGGGAGGTGATGAAGTCCACCTCATAAGCCAAGTTTACATAAAAATAAAGAAATCATGAAATATAAAGGCTTTAGGGTCATTTTAAAGGTCACCCAAACTTTGACAAGTTTTTGAGGAGTGTTTTAGATGACTTTCTTTCTAAGCCTTGGACTAGGCTATTTGCAATAGGAATGACACTTTTGATTCTAAAGGTTCTCTATAGGGGAAAAATGGAAGATCATACATGCAACATTCCTTTTTTTTCCAAAAAAAAATTTGATTAAACAAATATTGTAAACAATAATTGACAAGTGTGTTCAATTTTAAGCCCAAAATGAAAGATTTGGTGGTGTTCATTTGACCCCTTGATCTTAGTTACAAACTTTGAAAACATTCACCAAAGCATCTAAATTCTTTGTTAAACACTAAAACAAGGTTCCTAATTTATTTTTAAGCATGCAAAGGTGATTTAAACATGTTTTGAAAAAATATCAAGCTTGGTCCTACAATAAAAATGTCAACATGTCTTTTAGCTTTGAAGCTCTTTTTAGGTTGAAATAATAAACTTTAGAAAAATAGCTCTCAAGTCTATGTTTTAAAAAAAAACATAGTGACCAACATCAGTTATTATAAATAATAATGGTTACTTTTGCTAACTGATGTCAGTTACCCAACCAACATCAGTTAATATATGTAACCGATGTCAGTATTACCTATCAACATTAGTTACTATGTAAAACTGTGGCAAATAAAAATGGCAAAATAAAGTCAGAAATTTAATTTACAAGAGTTTTAAAGGTCCAAATAAATATTTTAGAGTTAGAAAATGATCTTCTTCAATTGTGAGATGAATCTGGTCCCACTGAGCATGCCATAATGTGATCTAGGAATTTGACTCAAGAGGATGGTTAGTATGGTATTATTTCCAAAATGAAAACAAAATGAAAGAAACACACTAATAGCATAACATCTCTAGGCCTAGACACTAGGGAGATCTTGGTAACAAAAATAAATGATAAACATAAATAAAAAGTAAGGAATAAAATGCAAGAATTCCTTCTCCTTCCTTGGATGCTCCAAATGCTTTTGTAGTGGCGGTTTGCTTGACTTGTGCTCATGAAGTCCTTGACAATGGAAGTTTGTCTACCTCTATCTCTCTTTGGCACCTTTGGCTTGTGGCTTGGATAGGTTTGGAATAATTTTGGCATGGTAACACTAGTTGTTTGAAGCTTTTAGAACCATTTGTGCATTATAACTTTGCATAATCCAGTCTTTTTTGAATGATTTGGTAAGGCCTCCTATTTATAGATTTTTGCAAATGTCTAGAATCAAACTGAACTACCCATCCTGAGGTTGAGATGTGTGGTTGAGGATTAATTAAATTTTTAGAATTAAGTTTTATAATTATCCTCATCATGAAATTGGAAGAAGGGAAAATTAAGAGGCATGGATGGCATCATGGGAGGCATTGATGAGGCATGAAGGGCATAAATCTTGATATTTGTGGCATTTATGGCCTAGGGATGTCTTCCCAAGAAATGAAGTCACCTGATGATGTAGATATTCAATATTCATTTCTAAAAATAAGTATTCAACAAGTTTCCATGAAATTCTTGATTATTCCTTGATTTGGGTCAATTAGCTCTTAGGAATTATTAAGCACTTTGTGCATAAATTACTTAAATTGATCAGAATGCCTTGTTATTGGTCCAAAATTTGACTGGATTAGAATTGGAAGGCAATGTTAGATGCATTCGAACCGTATTCCCATTTATGATGTTATCAACATCAAATAACAAAGGCACATGTCTTGTGTAAGATATTTGATAAGAAAGAACAATCCAAAGCACCTAGGTGCAAATTTGGTATTTTAACTCGAAATGATCTGATCAAAGTTAGCTGGCCCATAAATTGCATTGCCCATTTAGTGATATATTGGCCAAAATTGTTGGCACTTGAATATGTAAATTTAAACTCATTTAATGTGTTTTAATGTTTTTAGGCCAAATTGTGCATCTTGGGTGGAAATTGGTTAAAAGCCTAATTAGAGGTTATTAATGGCTAGATTTAGGTGTGTACAGTATCAGAGTATGACCTTTGTTACAAGTTTAACCACTTAAAAGTGATCCAAGGTACAATATGACAAGTTAACATATGTAGGGTTTCTCTATTAAGTAATCACTATTATTCAATGGGTCAAATTATTCTTTTTGGAGTAGAAGGATGAGGACATACATTATGTCTCTAGGGTTTGATATTTGGCAATCTATCATGGATGGTTATACTACTCCAACTATTCCTCCAACTAGTGTTGCTGACAAGAAGTTGAATAAGAATAATTAAAACTCTATTAATGTTATAATTTGTGGTCTATCTAAGGCTAAGTTCAACAAAGTGATCCATTTCAAGTCTACCAAGGAAAATTGGATTAAATTATAGACTATTTATGAAGGAGACTCTAAGGTAAAACTAGCTAAGTTGTAGACCTACCAAAGGTAATTTAAAGGTCTCAAAATGAAGGAAGAAGATACTATGGCATCTTATCTTATAAGGGTTGATGAGGTAGTAAACATGATCAAAGGTCTTAGAGAGGTGATTGATGAAGCTACTATATTATATAAAGAATTGAGGACTCTTTCACTCAAGTTTGATTTAAAAGTTTCTACTATAGAAGAAAGTCATGATCTCACTTAGTTGAATATGGATGAAATGCATGGCATCCTTACTGCCTAAGAGATGAGATTTAATGAGGATAGACCTCCTAAGAAGGAAGTAAAGTTCAAGGTGATCAAAGAGATAAAATCCAAGAAGAACAAGTTAAGTCTAGAAGATTTTGATCTTAATGAAGATCAACTTGAAGACATGATTACAAGAAAATTGAATGTAGGATCAGGTAAGTATTAAGGAAAACTTCCTTTTAAATGTTTTTCATGTGGTAAGTTCGTTATTTTATAGCTAGATATCTAGGTAAAGACAAGTTTGAACTCAAAGAAGCTCATAAGGAATCTCATGAGGATGAACAAAAGAAATCTAAGTGTCCTAGCAAGTATAGATAGTTCTTCAATAAGAAAAATGGAAAGAATGAATCATAGAAGGGTTGTAAGAGCCTTTACCATGAAGAAGATAATAACTCATCTATAGAAGAAGAAGAAGTAAACACATCTAATAGTGATGATTCTTTTCATAATGAGGACATGGAGACATTGTTCATGGCTCTTAATGATGAGGAAGGTGAATGTTCTTTAAGCAGATATTTATTTGGTGGAGATAGCTTAGAGGAAGAAGAAGAGAAAGTCACTCTTGAAGATAAATATCTAGATACTATGGAAGAAATGAAGATACTACAAAGAAAGAATATAAAACAAGATTCTTTGATCAAATCCTATGAGGAATAAATTGGAATTTTTGAAGGAAGGCTAAGTAATGAAGTTAAGGAGCATGATGAGATCACACAACAATTGAAAATCAGGTTTTTACTCTTAATTAAAAATTGAAGAGTAAGGGTTAAGAGTGTATCATGTATCAATTAGAGATAGAGTCTTTGCAAATGAAATTAATAATGCTATGAACAAAGATACAACTGATGATTTAGATAATAAGGATGAATTGATAAATGCTCTTGAAGATCATAAGATTGAGAAGAAAAAGAAAAAAAATATGATGTCACAAATCAAGGACTATGAAGACTAATTTAGCGTGTTTGAAGTAATATTGAATGATGACACCAGGGAACATGAAGATACTGTCAAACATATCAATAGTCAATTAGAAACTATTTCTACAAGCCTAAAATTTAAAAAAGATGTGCTTAAGGTATGTGATTAAAATTAAATCATTAAATGCTCAGCTAGACATGACATCGTGTAAGGTGAAGTCATTTTTAAAGTTTGAAAAGATCTCAAATGATCTTGACAATATTTTAAGTAGTCAAAAGCATACAAGTGATAGAACTAGTCTTTGTTATAAAGAAGAACAAAATCACATTAGTCAAGATAAAGGATGATATGAACAAGGAAAATCAAAATTTGAAGATCAATCATTAGTAAAGGAATGTAGGTATTGATAGAATGAAGATAAATTAGATCAGATCACCAAATGTTATGAGGTATGTAAATTTCAATGGTCATTGTTACTCTTAATTAGTTTGGTCATAGGTCAAAAGATTGTAAAAGATCCTCAAATAATGAATTTGCATGGAATTATGAGCAAGACAATGGCAAACATGAAGAACATCATCACTTAAGACAGTCAACAGGTTCACAAGGAAAGATTGACATCTTTTTCTACAAGTGTCAAGGATTTGGTTGGATTGAAAAGTTTTGTAATATCTTCATCAAGAGACCAAATGATCTAGTACATAAACAAATTTATGAAAATATAAGGAATAATCATATATCTCAATCATAAGGTATGTACAATTTGAGAAATCTCATTTGTTTCAAATGTCATGAGAGAGGGCACATAACAAGGTTATGTAAGAATGATGAGTATTCAACTTCAAAGATTATCAATCCTAACATAAAGAGAAGAAGTCATAGTGAATGGAGGCCTAAGAAGGTAAATGAAAAACAATATCAAAGTGGATTATTTTCCATGATATAAAATGGAACAAGATCAAGTCTCAAGGAACAATCCTTATACACCCAAATGGATAAGGAAATCAAGCAGGATCCTGAGATAAAAGAAAAGAATAAGGTTGAGAACTCATTCAAAGATAATTTAAAGATGAGGAAGGATTTCAAGCCAAGTGAGAGCATGAATATATGGTAATATATTGATTTTTTGGATATTTAGTCCCTCTATGACAAGTGGGTGTATCTACCAATTCTTCTTAGGAGACATCTTTTTGTGTGGAAGCAAGTATGTGTGCTCTAAGTAATGATCAAAGTGCCAATCAGTACATAGCTTAAAGGTAAAGAGTAAGTATGAGATTGTGAAAGATAAGATTGTAGATGAAGGACTTTGAGAAGGTTAAATTAGTTTGGATGTTTTTTTAAGAGGTTGATAAGTCAAGACAAGGATAAGTAATTACATGACAAGAATATCATTTGAAGATGTGTTTGGCTAAGGGGGAGATAACTCAATTAGCTTATGTGGCTTGAAGAAGAATTTCATGATGTGAGGGGGATCTTATGTGAAGATAATTTAGTCATGATATAATTGTGAATATGTCTACTATAATTATGAATTCAATAAGATTGATATGATGACTTGATTAAACCAAGTCATATATTTTGACAAGGTATTTATTCTTCATGCATGAACAAAGAGAGCTTGTAAGTTCTATAAGTAAATAGGTCAAAGGATTAGAGAAATCCAAGTTAAGATTGATGCATGTGAAATGAGGATCAATTGATTCATATGATTGAAAGTATGTAAGTATCCTGAGCATCTTAATAGTATTTGAATGCATACATGGTGTTAATGAATGATTATTGACATGTTGAGGAAGATACCCTTTGTCATTAACATCAAAGGGGGAGAAAGATCAAAATGAAGAATCTAAAATGAGTAAAAATTCATTATGAGGGTGCTTTTCCATCAATGACAAAGGGGTATATTGTTGGGCATGGTCATTGATGTTAGGTTGTCATTGATGTTAAAGAGAACATGAAATAATAATGCATTAATGATAAAGAAATTGTGTTTGATTGTTTGGAGAGATATGGCACATTTGAAAATATATAAGGATAAATAAGAAGTTGTGAGGAATTCATAAATGTCTTGGTGAATTTTTGGTATGTCATTTGATCATTTGGAAAGAGAAACATGCATCTTCTAGCTTAAGAGAAGCTAGACCATCACTGCATGTCATGCAAATATGTATGAACCAACAAGTTTATGCATTTATTTTAGGTACTCAAAAACTCAACTAAGGTCAAATGATTCCATGGAGATTTTGTCTATAGTTCTAAGAAGGTACCCTAAAAATTTGGATTCTTGAATTATTTTCTAGCTCAAGTTATAAACCTTCAAAGTTGATCTTGTAGACTGTGATGGGCCAAAGACCATCAAGTTTAACTACATTGAAGTCTAAGGTCACTAGTTAATTGATGTAATGGTGAGCGTTCATCATCTATATCTTGATCTAATAATGTGTATTTAGTCAAAATTTCAAAGAGTCTAATATTTCATGCATCGATGATAAGTGTCACTATCTGGTTGAGTTGACAAAAGATCAATGGTTTATGGGTGTTCATACAGATAGAGATTGACGATGCAAGTTGATTCAGAGAGTCAAATGTGTAGAAGGCATGTAGAGCTACTAAGTAGAACAATCATAGGAGCTTTGATCTAAGATCAATAATGAGTGTTTCAATATAAATTCCAAGATACTCAAAGGAGATCGATGATGCTTATTTTTCCATAGTTATTAGGAAGCAAAGAAGAGGTTAAAGTGCTTGATGTTTAGTGTTTGAACAGTGACTATTGGAATTTGAATATTCAAATTAAAGAGGGAAAACTAGTGCTTCATTTTTGAGCTATATCTTTTTATCAAGGGTGAATTTCTTGATGTAGTAAAAAGAAAAGTTATAAAGGACTTCAAGGTACATACAAATAATCTAATTATAAGGTCTGAATGTTTGTAAAGATCAAGTTATGGAGCTTGAAAGTTAATTATTTGTTCATTCATGTGTTACTACGTATAAAATTCTATTTGAGCAAGTTATGCTTTAGTATAAGAGTGTTTTGGCTAGATAAATCACCTAAAGATGTTTTAGAGATCATATGGAGTAGACTCATGTAATTGAAAGTGATCTTGTGTTCTTTTTTTGATCGATGAAGTTATAATGGGTGAATAGGTCTCCATGAGACCTATAAGGGATACTGAGACCTAATTGAAAGGTGTAGTTGCTTAAGTGTGACCCATAGATGATATGTCCAACCTATGTGGATGAATTTAAGCTATTGTTAGCATGTTAAATATCTTAAGGATTAAGGCAAATATTATGGTTGACCTAGATGTTGATATTCATAAAGACTCTATAAAAGGTAAAAACCAAGGAAATGGTTTTTAGACTTGATTGTGTGAATTGAGAGAGTAGAAAATAGAGATGAAGGAAAGGGATCAGAAAGAGTGTGCTCAGTAGATGGATTGAAGTAAAGAGTAGATTAAGGATGAGTGAAGAAGCCTAGAGTGATCCAAAAGAGTGTTTAGATGTATTACTTGGATGAATAAGTTTGAGTGTGTGTGATGAGTTGAAAGAGAGGTGTTATACATTATTTATCCAATCAAGTTGATTTGCAATTAGAGTTCTAGATCTATTGATTTCATAGGTGTTGTGTTGGTGCTCAACATCTGAAACAAGTGGGTTCTTGATCATACTTAGGGGTGGGTATTCCTTGTGAAGTGGGTGCTTCACTAAAAGGTCTCATGTTTGTGATCATCTTATAGGACAAGTAGTCCATATGTTTACATGATTGAGAGTGGGTTTTATTATCCAAGAGGGTTTCACACATAAGTCTTATGTTATGTGTGTGATATTACATTGTCTTTCTTATTCATTATTATAAACATCTTTTACGATTTAAAAATGCTTATGGTCATTGATTAAGAGTTTGAAAGGATTAATATTGAAGTTTGAAGTTTATTTCATTACTAATTCACCCCCCCTCTTAGTGATTTTACCTCCAATAGTTGTGAGGCTAGATCCTCTTATATGTGAATTTATGATCAATTACTAAACCTATTTGATGTTGGGGTGAAAAGAGTAAGGAATAAATTGAAAGGGAAATCTATGCTATGATGGTGATGTAACCGAATAGTGATTGATCCTCTATAAAATTTGAAACTTAGTCACACAGATGAATTAATTGGAATAATTTGTAAGAAAAACTTTCATAGAATAGTCCTAAACATTAGTGTTTCAAATGAAGGTTTTTAGATTCAAGGTGTGTGAATGAAGGTCATAAATACACTACATACTACCAATCTTCAACTCAATTTCTATTCTTAACTATTCAAGTGACCTATAAAGGATGAAATAATAGTAGTAGGTGAGGAAAGGACATTAAAAAGGAGATATATAGAGCACTTATATGCAAATATACAATCAAAAGTACACACTACCACCATAAATTTATCTAAAAACAAACTCTCTTTATTGATTTTGGTGCAAGTTATAATTTATGTATAGTCTCTCTATCCATCCTAAGGGATCTTGAAAAATGAATTAAAAGCCTAAATATATAAAAAATAGAAGAGACATATCCAATGTGGCATAGATATGATAAAGATAATTCAAATTTAATTAACTCAAAGTCAATTTATTTTTACAATTACAAACAATAGTCTTTCAAGACTTCTTGTGTTTGATATCTTTCATGATGATTACATGAATATTACATGAATTTTGGCATTGGAAAATAAAGTGGTGGGACCATTTGAATTGTATAATATACTTTTACAAACATTCTAAGAAATTATTCAATTAGATAACTGATGTGAAGTGAGTTATCTCATGAGTTGGAACTCAAGATGAGTTTTGCATGCAATTGGACCAATTGAAGACTAATTAACTAATACAAAGGCTTAGTTTAAAATGTATATGACATCAAGGACCATATTTTCATGATGTGGACCATCTTTAGGGACAATATAACTCCACTTTATCTCTTTTTACCAATCCTATATGCCATTATCTTCACTTGATTGATTAGATAGGCCTACTAGGCCAAAATATAACTAGTAACCTAAATTTTATGATTGGTATCCTTTAGAACCTAAAAAAACCTTGAAAAAATAAAAAAATGATGAATTGTAGACATGAAAAATTATTTCATATCATGAAAATAGTCCTCCTTGGCTTGAAATATCTATAAATTAGTCAAATAGGTTGACTACTCTAGTTTTTCGTTGATTTCCTGCAAAATGGCTATTTTGGATGAGCTCCCAAGGACACTTGTAGGAAAATTTATGACCAAATGATTATTTTAGGGTGAATAAAAAGTTACAAGCTTTTATATCTATGGATTTTATTTCATGTAAATAACCTTGTACCTCATCTTTTGTGTTTTTATCTCAAAAACCTATTTTTTACCAAATTCGTATAAAATTCATACAACTAATTGCCATGGAAATGAATATATGAGAGTATAATTCATTATCCAAGTGATATTAAAGAGTTTTAGATGAGTTTTGTTGAATAATTCTTCATATCTCTACAAATAGGTCTACTAGTGGGTTTTCGAAAGGGTTTAAGAGTATTCTAGGATCTTAACGATTGTTCATAAATCATGGGCCATGAAAATATTAAAAAATGCCATAAAATATTATTGTGTTATGCCATTTAACTCCCAAAAAGTACTTGTATTCCCATTCAAAAGGTATGAAATAGGGTGAGCATGTGAAATCTCATCTCAAGGTGGAAAACAAGATTTTCAAACATTGTCTTGTACTTCTTGGCCAAGATGATCAATTTTACTACTTACTTATGGCTCAAAATTGGCATAGATGTCCATTAAGAAAATTTTATGATGTTTATGATGATTTGGAGTGCCTTGATGACCTTGCTTTATCTCCTTAGACCCCTTTCTAGTGGCTTTGTCTTTAGATGTCAAGATGAGCATATGTATATGCATAACTTCTTCAATATCTTGAATTCATGATGAGTTTATAGGATCATATTTATTTTTTTCAACATGAATGACTTGTATATTATGATTTAGAGTCATGAAATAGGTTTGATCAAGCCATTCCTCTTTACCCTACATAGAAACAATTACTTATTTTGACCTATAGGCCTATTTTTTATTGTAAATGTATCAAATGACCTTTTATGATGGCCATATAATTGTTCTTGAGAGATATTAAGATCCTATATTTCTTATCAAATACTTTTAATGTGTAATTATCCTTTCTTTCATTGCTTTCTAGATCAAAATTGAATCTTTTAGCTTAGTTCATATATTTGAGGTACTGTATGTGCCAACCATTTGGTCATTGATATGATTAGGGGAGTTGATACAACCTTAAATTTTATTTAATGTCTCAAACATTCCATATATATTCATAATTTAGATCATTTCCTCCATCATGTGGTTATGAGGGTTTTGAAAGTGTTTTAAAGGTCTTTGTCTTCTTAAAGATTGTTCATAACATAAAAACCTTTAAAGGATTAAAAATTTAAATGAAAATGTTATATACTGATCTCCTAATAATAATTTAAAATCATGGGCTCCCATACAAAATACTCCACAAGTTCTCTACATGGTGAAGTTTGGCTTTGAGAGGCTGTCAAGACTACATGTGAAAGAAAAGAGCCTGATAAAGTCATGGAAAATAATAACTATGAAAATTAATTCAATTAAATATATTCTCAAAGGTTTTAATGACCTTTCACCTTTCCTAAAATTCCATCTCAAAAATTAAAAGTTCATGAAAGAGTGCAAAAGTTTGACTGTGTGCCTTGAGGGTTTTTGGCTTGCCTGCTTGGATCAACCCTCAAGGGCATGGTTTGATTGGATAATGGAGTATAAACACTTAAAAAAAGTTTTTTTATGATTTTAAATTATATTTTAATTCTTTACAATACCTTTCCATGAATTTTCAAACCTCCTTTTCACCTGTATGCACCTTAAGAACACTGCATGCTTGCATTAGACTATGATTTAGATAGGTTGAGGAATATGTAAAAATAGTGAGTACCTCCACTCCTATAAATACATCAAAAATATTTTATATGGATTTATCAAGTCATAAATACAAAATCCACAAAATTTCATGTCATTTGGAAGCATATTTTGTCTTATAGGCTCATTTTACTAGAAACTAAGAATATGACACCTAAGAATATGCTAAAACCTTAAAATATGCTAAGAAACCTTAATTTTTTCTAAATAGGGATTCTTTGGAGATGCTTGAAAACACAAATATGGATTTTTTATGAATATTTTGAAGAATATCACAGGAAATTTTCATGAATAACATATGAAAACATGAAGGATATCCTTGAAAACATGAAATCAAGAAATATTTGAAGCTCTTTCTCTCTCATAGATCACACATTTCCTCTTTAGAAGCATGCCAAACTATAGATTGTACTCCTTGTCTTTTTGAGTTTAGTATGAACCTAAATTTTGTGTAAATTACATGATGTATGCCATGGAAATGAATAACATGTCCTTGAGAATATTTGAAAACTTGAATTTTGTTGAAATGATGCCCTAGTGAGGAGAAATTACAAAAAACCAACTGCCTTCTTGGATGTAAGACTGTAAATGTATACCTTGAATTAAAATGGATGATTTACAAGGGAGATATATCCAATTTGAGAACCAATTTATCCTGTAGGATTCTCTCTGAGTCTAGTTTCTCTGGCAAAAATTTTAGACCTATATCTTCTCTCTCCTAATCGTACCAACTACAAACCTGAAGGCTTGTCTCTATGTGTAAAGAAGATAATTATCCATAGGGGAATATTTTTGGTCTTGTTTTGAATCATTCATATATGTAACCCTTATAAAACCCTTTTCATTCCTTGATTATCCTATTCATAGCCTCCACTATATGGATGGCCATACAATTCTGTACCTTTGTAAAATAAATGAAAAAGACTCTTTTATTTTCTTTTATTCAAAATTTACCCTTCCACCACCAAAATTAGAAGATAATAGAAGATACACAAGTCAATAATAAGGTTAGGAAAAATATTTAATCATTTTTTTCCTTTTGATTACCAAGATTAGCATGTGGGAGCCCCAAAATAGCCTTTTTCACACAAACTTACTTTAAGTGACCTTTTTCAAAAATGGAACTTTATGAATAACATAAATTCATATATAAAAATGTTTTAAAAGGTAATTTTACTATTTTAAGGTATTTTAATACCACATTTTACATTTAAAGACCAAATTTTGTCCTTTTTTTAACATAGTTTTACAAAGGGCAACTGACACTAAATGCCAAATAAACATGTTATAGCCTTATAAAAGACTTAAAATTAATATTTTAATACATTTGGATCATATTATTAGGTTTATATCTCATTTAATACCTTCATACATTGAAAAATGCTGAAAAATCTTCATGACAAGTCACCAATTGTCTTCTTTTCGCCATCTCTTTTAGAGTAGTTTCAGACAACAAAACCACTTGAAAGTCTATCAAAACTTTAGAATGATGCTTGACACAATGAACATGACACTAAAAAACTCAATTTTCACTTGTTAAACAAGAAATAATGATGACTATAAAAAGTTTTTGACTATGCCTCAACAAGCTAAATTACCAACACTCTCTCAAATAGTGTTTTCTTGACTAGGAAAAGTGTAGAAGGAGCAATGCTAAAGCTAAAAATGGAAATGAAAAATAAAAATTGGAGTGATACACCAATGTGAAAGTCAATTATGTAAATAATTAAAACAATTTGGAAATTAAATAACTTATACACATTCACTTCATTCTCATATAATGAATCTTGCATTAGTATTTCACATAGAGGTCTTGACTAACACTCACACTAGCTTAAGAGGAATGAACAATGGTTGAATTCACTTCCAAATTAGGTATAAATTAGACTTAAACACTCTATATAACCTATAATAATTCTTATTTTATGCATAAAGGTAAATAATTTAGACATAAACATATAAAAACTAATCATTCACTAAGTTACATCAATGAATATTAAGCACACACTTCATGAAATCATGAAAATAGAGGAAAATTTAGCTCTTTATTGATTCAAAGGTGATGTAGTACAAAATTTGGTAGAATTTTAGTAAACCAAAATAATAATCTGATCATAATCATTCAAAAATGAATGTACATATAGAAAGGAATAAGAGAGTGAGAATACAAGAAGCTAGAGATCTAATCCTAGTTCACTCCTCCTTCAACTGAAACTTTAACCTAAACTTAAATTCTAACTTCAAACTTTAAATCCACAAATTTACAACATATAGTTTTGGACTTTAAAAATTAATTCAAATTTATTTTTTGGAATATGGAATAGAATTTATGGAGAGAAGGTAGTTTGAGTGTTTGAAAAATCAAAGGTTGTTGCATGTGTTTAGATATTCTTCAACTTGAAGAGATCTTTGACTATCTTTAGTTAACTCCTTGTGGATAGTTTGAAATATTTTTGATCTTCACTAAAATTATTTTGATCTTGAATTCATCTTGAATTTTTACTTCAATTATATTTATTCCATCTTGAATTTTGAATTAACTTAAATTTACTTGTAACCTGGAGTTTGACTTGAGCTATCTTGACTTGCATCTTACATGCATATTATGACTTCTTGAATTTTTGAAAATTAGCCCAATTAAGGCATAGTATAAGAGATATTTCATGTTGATTATTTAAGGAGTTTATTACATGAAAATATGGCTTAAAATATTAACAAATACTTCAACTCAACTTATCCACTCTTGCATGTTTCAAACTCCACCTTTCTAGGGCTAATTAGAGACTCTTCTTGTTGACATGACCTTTTCCAAACTTAGCCAAAGGGGGGGATGAAAAATTTATATAGAGAGAGTATAATTTTTATGTTAAATTATCCATGAGATATATATGCTAATTATTCATTTTATTATGATAATAATGGCTCTCCATACTGGTTCTTCTTAGAAGTGTACATCTTCTGTGGCATGACAAGCTTTTTGAATGCAATGTGAGAAACTAAAACTTAATTAATTTGCATTATTTGATCAGGGAAGGAGTATAAATATTATTTTAAAATAATAATTATGGTGTCACAAACCTTAAAATAAAATTTTATCTCTAAAATCCATATACAATTCCAAAAATGCCATTTTATGCTTTCTTGTGCTAAAAAAACCTTGATTTAGATTAAGGGGTATAGAATGATTCCAAGGCTCATAAAAAAATCCTATTATAATTATATATTTATAAATTTTTAATAATTTTAAAACTTTTAAAATATCCAAAACTCTTCACCAAACTCCTAAACAAAAATTCACAAAAAAATGCCTACTTGTTGCCTTTAGGGTGACTTGAAGATGTTTTTCAATGAACTGAACCTATTTTTAATTGATTTTAATTTCATGAGAATTTATTTAGACATATAAATTAAATATAAACACTATAAAATCATTTTTTTTGTTGGAAGGACTTGAAACACTCATTTCTAACTCCATTTGTGAGCAAAATAGTGAAAAACCTTGGTTTCCTTCATGATCAAACCTATATTTCAAAATTTTATCTATCCTCATGTATATTAAGGAATTAAAACATATTTTAAAAATTAAATTACATAAAAAATACCTCCATATCAAATTTAAATATATTTAATTTAATAAAATTCAAAATAGTAACTTTTTGGTGTTTTTTAGCTTGCACAATTTCATTTTTGAATGTCTGTAGGTCTGAGTTTTGATATTTTATTGAGTGTTATGAGTCATAAATACCTAATTATTTTTTAATTATTTCATATATAAAACTCCATAAAAATTCCAACCATTTTATGTTCTCAAACAATATCTTAAACCATTCAAAAATTTCCTTTTCTGACTATCTCTCTTGCTTGCTTGAAACCCTGATACCCATACCTTTACATTTATCCATTATTTGACCTAAAATTTTTATTGAGGAAGGTTTATAAATGTAATTTATTCCTAAAATATCTCAAATCAATTTTTTTTTCAACAAATAACTCAAAAATTCAAATATACTTCTTAAAACTGAGCCATTAGGGTTTAAGAAGGGTTTTAGAGCACCTTTTCTTCTTAATGATTATTCATAAATTTAAGAACCCATAACCTAAAAAAAATTCATGGAATATTTAGGGAATATGGTATCCATAATACCCATAATAAAATTATAAATAAATCCTCTTCACCTTTATCTACCGAGCATATGAAAATTACCTTCAATAACTTATAACTGGCTAGTTAGAGGAATAGAAGAAATCTCTATCAAAATTTGGACCTGCGAGTTGTTACTGAGCATGGATTTAGCCTGATTAATGTTTTATGATGTTTTTGATACATTTTTTAATCCTAAATACATGAATAGAGTCTTCTTAAAAACTTTTACATAAGCAACTTTGACCAATGGTGGAAAAATTATCAACAGTCACAAGTTCTTCAACAATACATCCTATACCTAGTGTGGGAGGTACCTTTCCAGTTTCCTAGATAAATCATGGACATATACAATAATTTTAATGGTATACCTAGTTAACCACACCATAGGTATAGGTCAATTATGGGTAGACAAAGAGGATAAGATATTAGGTGTAAACAAAGGTCTTGGCCTTCCTATAACAATTATGTTTCTCCTATGAAATTTCAATTGGGATATATTAGTAATCCAAGACCAAATTGAGATCTATTTATATACATAGTAGGCTCTAGGTTAAATTTGGGTAATATAATCACTTAAATATTTGTTAGACAATGAGAATGGGTTCCCTCTTTCTAGTGCCAATTATTGTTCGGTCTAATATCTCTATCCCATATGCATATATAATATTTGAGACATTGAGCAAGCTTGGGGAAGAATTTGGGTATTTATGTCCTATGATTTTAGGATTACTATTGAGAGAATATAGGGAAAAAATTTCAAGTATTATTCTCCATAAAATAGGATACATGTAATATATATCCAAGAGCTGTAGTGGTACCACTAGAGGCTCAATACCAATTTTCTCATTGAAACCAAAACTTATACACTACTAAATAAACCAATTACAACATATTTGAAATTATGGGTTCCATTATGTTTCACTTCACCATTTATAAAATGGGTACAAAGATTAATTGTTCAAAAATAAATGTCAAAAGGGGTAGAGGGTAAGGTGGATAATAAATATTTCATGATAAACGGCCAACACAAATTCTTCCAGGACCAAAATGTGCCCAACTATAGTTGCATCACTGTATCCTAATTTTCAAAATGGCTAAGGTTCTAGTCACATAGGGAAAGAGTCTAAGGAGAAATTATAAATGTTTAATTCAGAGATTCTTCTTAATGGATAAATACAAATGGACCTATTGTTGATCACACATAGTTCCTAAAAGATTCCAAATGAAATGAAAAAAATCAAATAACTTAACTAGAACAACAAAATCTCAAACTAATTAACACATAAACCTTGCATAAAATCACAAATTATGGTCTTCTAACAATATTATTAGTCTATTAAAATAGAAATAAAGTGTATTAAATCCACAAAAACTATATGTATTTAAACCAAAAAAAAATTTACATTAATCTAATAATGTTTATTTAATAGAATTGACCTTTAAAAATAATACATAATAGTGTATAAATAATAAAAATGGGACCTATCTCCTAGTAGCATGAGTTCCCACCCTAGGCCATCATGGCCTAAAATGGTTGTAATATAATTACACAAAAATATTCCAAATCCCAAAATAAGAGGAATAAAATTCCCATGGCCCACTAGGAGAGGATCAAGAAGAGTTTAGAATGGGACTACTTCCCAACTATTTAGGATGCACCTATGTTTCTAGCATGACTGTCACCAAGTGAAACTCTTGATCTAACTTGTCAAGGTTCATGGGTGATTCTCAAAATATTAATTTAGCCTAGATCAACAACCACTTATGAAATTAGAGTGGGTCCTCCAGGGAGACCTTCACCTTGGATACTTGGTTAATGCTAGCCACTAACTGGGTTTATAGCTCTAGAATTGCTTTGGCCTTAGCCTTATTGGATTTTTTCACTTTATTCTAAATGATTTGGTTACATTTGGATAGGTGGTCCTTAATTTCCTCTTTGTCTAATAAGGTGCCATTTGTATGAAATAACATAATGATTTTGAACTCTTTTAAGTAGGCCAAATTTGATCACTACTCTTTTCCAAAGGCTTAATCATTGTTTACATCATGGTTAACCACTCATTAATTGAAGTACTCATGCTCCCAACATAAGTTTGGTAGAGGTTTATGTTCACTAAAGACATGAGATTAAGATCTAGGAACATGCCCTTATGAATAACTAAAACTAGCCTTTTTCACTTACTATCTATGTGGGTAACCCTCTCCAAGTATGTTTGGTGTGATAGAGGTGCTCTTTACTCATGGTCACATTTTCAAGAGATATGAATATATACACAATGGCATACTCAACTTGACCAATAAACTCTATTGGGAAAGTATTCATCACCCATAATCCAATTAATTTAACTTGATCTTCATGTCTCCCATGATATTTTCAGTCAAGTCATTGGTAGCTCAAAGCATTGATATAGGGTCTTCAGTGACTTTCTCCTCCTTGACAGGTGTCTTCACTTTGGTGAGGAAAAAAGGGTCTTGTTCAATCCTCCACATCACTAGGTCTCCTTCCTAAGTAAATATTTGCATAATAACTCTCTTCATGCTCATATTTTCTCTACAAAATTCCCATTGGACCTTAGGGTCACCTTTATAGATCATTTTAGGTATCTGTGCTTTGGTATGTGTCATGGACCTGATCCAACTTGGACTTGTGATAACTCCCAAAGTAGTGGAAGAGGATGAAAGTGGGGTATAAAGGTAGATATAGATGGTATAGGCTTGAGAAGAATAAAATATTAAGGGGAAGGAAGGAAGGAATGGACGGGGAATGGGAGTGAAATGAGGAAGGATAAATGGGATTACCATAGGAATAATTAGGCATGCCATTAGTCAGATGTCATGTTGATCTATGGACCAATGACACCTATGAGTGTGGTTTTCAAGAAGAATAGGGAAATTAGTTGGTTAATAATAAATCATTTGGGGTCTAGGGTGATAGAAAGGGAGGACCAAGAAGAAATGGGAGGGGTAAGATAGATTAAAAGCTAAGAGGGAGCTACCTTTTTAATTTTCTTGGATATCTTTCTTGAACTAGCTGGTTCCAAATTTATGATTGCAATAATTTTTGTGGCAATAAGAACTTGAATTGAGGGCACAATGAAATTTACCATCTTATTAATTTTGGGTATCATGTTTAGATTAGCCTATGCCATAACAATTTAAGGATCTATGGTGGAATTTATTGTTGGAGTAACTTTATATCTAGAGGAGTAGTTTTAGGAACTATATATCTAGGAGCCACTAGGATATGACCCTTCCTAGAGTTATATAAGCTAATTAAACTGAACTAGACAATCCTAGATACAAGGGCCATAAAAATAAGACTCTAGGAGACCAAAGGTAAGTTTTGGATATTATTACAAGTGGAATGAGATGAGAGGAAGGGAATTGGGAAACAAAGATGTTGAACATGGCTAGATCTAGGGGTACTTGAGTGAATTAGGGAGAAAGCATAATAGGAACTAGGGGAGGCCTCATTGGGATAAGCCTATTAGAAGTAGGGAATCTTGGGGTTGGCCCTAAGGGTTAGAAGGGGAAAGGATATCTAGTAACACCTCTTGTTGGTCCCACTTTGGGCTCACTTTAGGGCTGCTATTGATGTTGAAATGCAACACTTGGGCTACTTATGGTCGAGTGACCAATGAAAGTGGAGGTGGCAGAGCTAGAGCTAAGACTAGGGAAGGTGAAGGCACTGAGACCCATTATATGATCCTATTATAAATGTGGGGCATATTTTTTTGAATGGCCTCTCCTAGCTAAATTGGAGGAGCCTACAGAGGTGGCACTAGTCTTTCTTCAATGATTAGTCTAGATTGGGCCCATTTCCATTTCTTCTCTACCACTTAAAAATGTGAAAATAATTCAATGTCATTGGCTATATTGAGATAGATATCATCATCCTATTGCAACTCATGGTGATATGTGATATTGAGCCAAGCTATGTACTACATCACATGGGTGCTAATAACTTCATGGGGATCCCACTCTCTATGTTTACCTCTTCCCAAGGCATATGAAATCCTATTCTAAATAATATTTTTTAGAGAAGGA
Organism: Torreya grandis; assembly: GCA_037957365.1. Taxonomy (NCBI): domain Eukaryota; kingdom Viridiplantae; phylum Streptophyta; class Pinopsida; order Cupressales; family Taxaceae; genus Torreya; species Torreya grandis. The sequence continues at coordinate 2,044,315 of JARHVA010001661.1, read as the reverse complement.
AGATTATTATATTTATGGTTGCAAATAAAAATTGGGAAGTCCAAATATGCCTTCTACTAGAGATCAAGTGAGTAACTCATGACACCTTCAGCCAATTGATAAGAAATTTCTTACTTTATGAGGTGATTCAAGACTTGATATTATAAAAGGAGAGGGGATTTCGAGAAATCTTCCACCCAAATGATGGTGTGATCCCTATAGTAATAATAGGCTCATATACATAGGAGCATATTCCTTATTTCATTTGAGAGCCTTAGCCTAGGTCTCTCATCAATGGCCATGTAGACCATTGGGAAAAAAGACTCATAGATATCCTAGATGTGGTTTCTATAGTGGTGTGCATATAACTTATATAAGAACACATGAACAAAAGAACCAAAAGGGGTCCATGGTAGGAACACATAAGGCTTGAATGTGAGGGTGGCATAGATTTCATCCATGAGATAGTTCATTATATAGAATTTGATACCTCCTCTTACCTCGATGATGCCTTTAATCAAGTTGAAATTGATGAGGCTTATGAGGTCTAGGAATTCCTTCCCTTCGAGGATGATGCTTAGTAGGGGTACCTAGAGGATGTTAAATGCACAACATACTTCACTCTAAATAACCAATTAAATAGGATCATACCAACATAAATTTCTTCTATTAAGAGGTGGATGGATTAAGCATTGATGTCATCCCTTTTGGTCCATTAGTTTGGATTTATGGACCAATCTTTGATAACCCCATATATTTCATGCATCTCAGTACATATGTATACTATGTTTTATTTGTAAATTAGGGTGTAATATAGGATATTGTAATACTACTTTAAAATTAGGCCCTAAATATTTGTAATTTTATTTTGGACCCCATAGAGTATATCAGGTCTTGATTGGCATCATGCACATATATGTAATTATAAAACATTTTGTTAAAAAGATCAACACATGGGAATGCTTATCATTTAGTAACAACCTTGTGTAGCCTTAATTTCCCCTATAACACAAGCTCATCGAGGAGCTTAGTCTCATAATCATCATCATATAAGGTGGGATTATCCACATCTTCAATTTCCTTGAACACTTTGTTGTAGTGCTCAGAATAGGTCAGGTTTGATGAGAAGGTGGTATCTCTATATTTAAGCTCAGACCTTAGATTTGAAGATGATACAACCATGGATGAAAGTTGAGATCTACTTATCATGTAATTATGATCCTAAGGGAAGTAATTAAATCTAGATAAATCACTAAAATTAATGATTCTTGGGAGTTAGGAGTGGTAATGGTAAATCAGATTACTTTGAGGACTTGTATGGATCTAAAAAGATCTCTTGTATTAATGGTGTTTAGAGGCTCACATTGCCTGGATTAAATTTTGAGTTGGTGATAGAATACACTCAATCATTTATTAATTTTACATTTACTTAGATAATTTTTAAAATGCACCCTTAGTTTAGATTTGGTGATGGTGAAGGGTGACATGATGGATAATATATTCAGAATGCATATAAAATTCTATTTCATGATTCAATTTGGAAATGATAAAGCATTAAAATAAATAATCCAAAGAATGACTTATCACTTCATATACCAAGAAGTAATTTCAAATACCTAAGTGACTCTTGAGATACACACTACAACATGAAAAAAAATGTGCAACTACACACTACAAGACAAAAGCTAGATACCTAAGCTAGAAACCTAGGATTAATAAAAAATATATACAATATTATTACTTCCCCCCTTAATATATAGGGGTCTTTATCATACCAAGTATTCCTTTAAAATTTTCATCTTTTTCTCATCCAAGAAATTTTGTTAGGATGTCTATTAGTTACTAAACTATCGAGCAATGTTTCAACTTGACACTCCCATCTTTCACATATTGTTGAATCAAATGAAATTTGGTATTAATATGCTTAGTTTAGTAATGAAAGACTAGATTATTTTCCATATGGATTACATAAGTGTTATAAACCATGAGAGGTGTTGATGAAACCTGTTACTCTTGTGAATTTAAAAGAACCCTTTCAAGCCATAAGATATCTCTAGGTTCTTTTAAAATGGCCATATATTCTAGTTCTAGTGAAGAAATTATCGGCACTGATTATTTCTTGGATTTTGAACTAACAATAGCCATTTCTAAATTCATCAAAAACCCTAAGGTGGACTTTTCATCTCCATGATCACCAACATAGTTAGAATCTGAATACCCAACTAGTTTGAAGTCTCATACCCTAGAGTATTTGAGCCCAAAATTCTATGTTCCTTTGAGATATCTGAGGATACTTTTTGCTGCTACCTAAGGACCATCCTTGGGTTATTGCATGAATATTGAGAGGACATCAACTACAAATGATATATCTAGTCAAGTTATGGTCACATAAATTAAACTTCAAATGAGTTGTCTATATTTAGTAGCATCAACCAATTTTTTTGAACCTTTAGATGTTAATTTGAGATTTTATTCCATGGGCATGCTAAGAGGCTTACAATCTTCCATTCTAAACTTTCTCAAAATGTCACCAATAGACTTCTACTGATTGATGAAGAAATACTTTGGTTTTTGAACTGATTGAATACCCAAATAATAATGAATATAGCCCAAATTAGTAATTTCAAATCTTTTCATCAACTCTTATTTGAATTTTGTAGTGTACCATTCATTGTTACCTATGATGAGCAAATCATCATCATACACCACTAAAAATACAACTATTATGATGAAAAGAGTTACATCTTCAAACTCAAAATTTTTGAATTCATGTTTATAAGGTGCTTAGTTAGTTTATAATACTATGCTTGAGGGGATTGTTTCAAACCATTTAATGTTTTTTATAGTTTGCATAATTTTTACTCTTGTCTATTTACTACAAAACTTTTGGCTTGTGTCAAGTACATAGTTCCTTGAGGTCACTATTTGGGAATATAGTTTTGATGTCCATTTGGTAAACTTTACATCCATTGTGAGATGCTAAAGATAACATCGTTTGAATGGTATCCCATTTTTCTATATGTGCAAAGGTTTCATTGTAATTAATTATTTATTTTTGAGCATACCCATTTGTGATAAGCCTTGTTTTGTGTTTTTCAAGTGAGCCATCAGCCTTGTATTTGTTCTAGTAGACCCACTTTCATCCAATTGGTTTGAATCCATATGAAGGATAAACCAATTTCCAAGTCCCATTTTTGACCAATGTACTGTACTCACCTTTCATTACTTTTCTCTAATATTCAAGCTTGTCAGCTTGTTTGAAAGATGTTGATTCTAAATCAAATGGAACATTGATTTATTATTTTGGAGAATCATTCAAGGTGAGATTTTAAATTATATATTGAATTTATTTAAGGGACTTGTCTAATTCTGATGCAACTACATGTGCACTTCTTGTGCATGTTTTCCCAAATTCTTTAGGTTTCACATCTTTCAATGTTTGAGTGGCCTAATTATGTATCTATTTCCATGTTTTACGTGATTTTGGTTCATATTCTAAAGTTATATAATTTTTTGACCTCTATTATAGTATCCCTTATTTAATATATAATGAAGTTTCACTCTCTATTTTAGGAGGAGTTTTAAGCTCGTATATATGAGACAATAGAAAATCAATATATTCCCAACTATGTGTTCCCTAGTAATTGTTTGGAACATTTAAATCACTCTTTATGTGTACATAAAACTTTGTATACTTATCAAGTTGACACAACTTTTGATCAATGTGCTCTTTTTCCTTTGAAGACTCACAAAAGATAACTCTTTCAACAATAAACTTCTTATCTTCCTCATCAAATAGCCTATATGCCTAAAAAGATTTAGAATATCCTAAGTGGATGCATTTTTGTATCTTATGGTCTAACTTATTTATTTCCTCATTTGGAATAAATGCATAACAAGTGGATCCAAAAATTTGAAGATGTCACACCAAAGAGAGATGACCACCCCACATCTCATATATAGTCTTGGATTCAAGAGTTGTTGATGGTGATCTATTATGTAGGTATATTATTATTTTAGCTGCTTTAGCCCAAAAGTATAGATTTGTCCTTTTGAAGTATAACCTAGCATGAACCATATCATCACAACTCTATTCATCCTTTCTACAACTCCACTTTATTGTAGAGTGTGAGGAAAAATGAGATGGTATTTGATCCCATTTTTCTCAAGATAGGATTCAAACTTATTTGAAGTGTATTCATCACCATTGTCTATCTTGAGTGTTTTAATGCAAATTTGAGCTTCATTTTCTATCATGTTTTGAAACTTTTGGAAAGTCTTTAAGGATTATAAATTTTTCTTCAAGAAGTATATCCAAGTCATCATGTTATAGTGATCAATGGAAAACATGAAGTAATTATGAACACCAATGGAGAGGATTGGAAGCTAACATAAGTCTGAGTGTACCAATTACAATTTTTTGTTAGCTTTCCAATGTGACTTAATAAATGGTTCTCTTACATGTTTAGCCAAGATACAGGCTTCATACTTTTCATCTAATTTTGTGGGAAATGTAAGCACACCAATAACACAATTATTTTTCAATACATGAATGTTGTTATAGTGAGTGTGCCCGAATGGAGCATGCCAAAACATGTTTGGATACATTAGATCTTCCATGATATGATTATAATTCCTTTAATTTGATGGCTCACCCCTAAGTTTGAGTAGTTTCCCTTCCTCATATCTAGTCAAGATGACTACATTTTCTTTTTTTATTCTAATTATGACATCACCATTATCCAACACAATAGAATAGACTTGTTTCCTTATGAGAACTAGGGACAAAAAAATTCATTTTAATTAAGGAAGGTAGAGAACATTTTGGAGTTTAAAATATGGAAGCACTAGACACTTGAGTCATATTATACCTCTTCTTTGTGATTGCATAGTTGATTTATTTGTAAGGTATATTGAGCCATAAATTTCTTCACTGTACTTAAATAAATCTTTTCATAAAGTCATATGTTGAGTGGCACCAGTATCAAGAACCCAAGTATCAAACCATGAACTGGTCGAGACACTATTTACTTCATCTATACTAGAAAACATATATTTTCTTATGAATTGGATTGAGTTTGACTCTTTTGAGTGTTTATTTAACTTTTCCTCTTTCTTCTTACAGTATGCTTCAATTTTATCCCATGGAGTCTATATTCATGAGTCTCATGTCTTCTTTTTCTATCAAACCATTCAAAGTAGAAGTTTTATTTATCATGTTTTTTATTTTGATCAGCATGATTTTAAAATTTTCCACCTTTTCCCTTATACTTATTTTTGTACTTGTTATTGCTTTTATTTTGGGAGGACATAGACTTATTTGATGTTTTGAAAGAATTTGATTTGACGTAGCACACAATTTAACCTATTGTGGGTTCAATTTTTCTTGCAAATCAATCTTCTCTTTCTACCATCTTTTTAAGTAACTGGTCAAATGTGAGAGTCTTCAATTGATTGCTTACTTGTAGAGAATCTAAGTAGGTTGAATAGTTAAGAAGAAGAGATTTTAGAATGCAGTCATGTATATGTAACTTTTGACACTTGTTACTTATAAATCATGCTTGATGGTACATATTTTTGAATCCAATCTCATTGCATCACCATAATTCAATTCAAGGTTGAATAACTTTAACTACAACTAAATGAATTAAAATTTTGAATGGGAATCATATAGCTCCTTTAGTTTGTGAAATGCTTCCCATAGAGTATTTCACCCTTGAACATGATGAAACACCTATCTATCAATTGAGGACCTCATTAAGGCTCATGCTTTTTGGTTTTTATACCTACATGCATGCACATCCTTTGCATTCCATTTTGGCTCAATTGGTTGTATATCCCCATCATAAATATCAAACCATAGATCATTGGATATGAGTGTGTTCTCCATTTATTGAGACCATTATAATCAACTATCTTTGTTGGTCAATGTTTTTCCAATGATATATTTGAGTGAATGCATGGTTTTGAGTTTTTTATTAACCCCAATTAACTCCTTATCACTCCAAAATAGTCACCTTTTCTATATAACACTAGACTAATATACCAAACCTCTCAATATACCCACCCTTCCCATATACCCATTGGTACATGAAAGAAGCTAGCCATTTAGATATACTCAATAGTACATGAAAGAGGACTTAAGGTACATGAGAGTAGAGTTTTATGTGGTACCTAGGTGACACATGAAAAGGATTCTTCCTATTATTAGAATTGACTTAATAATAAAACCTCATACATCAATATACTTAGTTTTTATTGATTTTTAGATTTATGCCTATCGATAGTGATGAAGGGGTAAAAGAGTAGCTCTCCTTATTTATCCTTGAATTTGAAAAAATTGGTTATTATTTACCAAATTTGTTGAGAGTAGCTTTCTCATTGCAATTTCAATGAAAAAAATTGCTCAAAGTTAAATAATTTCAAATTTAAATGTTTTCAAAATTTGAAAAGGACATTTAAATGAGAATGGAACTTTTGATTTTTAATGAAAAAGCTTGAAATTTGTATCTCTCCTCCTTTTGTCTTATATTTTAGACAATCTAATATTGGAATAAATATGTACGACCTTAAAAAATGAAATTCTAACTCTTGGAATCTTAGTTCAATAGTGAGTGCACACAATGAAGTTAATCTTCAGTGCCAACTCCATCCTTCCATGTTTCATGAATCTCCAACAAAATATAAGTTTGTTTATTTTCAACAGGTTTTCCCATATATGACACCATGTCTATTACAATGTGTACACCACTCTAAAATATCACTTGATCAGTTGCTACATAGATGAAACTCAAGTCATAAAAAATAAAATTCCAAATGCCATGGGATGGCAACCATAAGATTGTAAGGTTGACCTTGATATGTTTAATGGACTACCATATGCTAAACACCATTAAACTACTTTGGTATGTGGGTTATAAAATCTTTGTAAAAGGAAAAATACTCTATGTAGCCAATAGGAAGAACACTGTAAAAAATAATAGAAAAATATTTCTAACTTCCAATGATAATCTATTACATACATTAGGGTGGTGCAGGACTGAATACTAAGGGTAGGTCTAAATATACTTCTTTTAGTTAGAATGCCTCTCAAGATAGATAATACACTACCTATACATAACCAAGAATAAAATATTGAAAGATAACTTGTTAGTTGTAGGCTGTATGACTATAAATATGGAGAAGAAAAATAAATTATTTTTTCTAGTCTCTGATACCAATGATAGGCCAAATAGTATATTTGGAATACACATGGAATTCCATTTCATGATTCAATTTAGAAATGAGAAATAATTAAAATAAATAAGTTAAATAATGACTTATCAATTCATCTACTAAGAAGTCCTTTCAACTACCCACATGAATCTTGAGCTACACACTACAATATGAAAGTAAATGTGCAACTACATACTACAATACAAAATCTAGATACCTAGGATTAATAACAAATATATATAATATTATTACAAATGGATGCTAATAGGTTTTTAAAAAATATCCCACTCAACCAAGTTAACTAATGCAAGGGCATGGTAGGTGCAGGCTTACCTTAATCCATATGGCACGTCAAGTATCTTCTAGTTGAGTCACGTATCATTTTTATATTAGGTACTTTCTCTATAAGCTATGATAACTAGCCATAGTTGGGGTGTCACTCTCTTACCCTTTTGCATACTAGACTCAACCACTTATACCTACCAAGTACATGTAGAACTCTACTACCACGTTAAGGCTCAACATATACATTTCCTTACCCTTGTTATTCTAATCCATTTTTACATTTGGCATATGGAAATGTCACGTGGTAGTTTATGATTGGTTTTAGGATTTGACTATACTTCCTTTCTATCTTACTTAGGTGATTTAGGTCATTTCATTAATTTTATATAGAAGCACCATGTGGTAGCTTGTTGTTAGTCAAGCTCTCCTGAGGCTCTAATAGATTTAATGCCTCTAGGAGATTGACAAGTTTAATTGGTTCCATGTGGTGACTTTTCACTCATTAGGCTCTCTTAGGGCTCTGACAGCTCTAACACCCCCATGAGGCTAGTAAGTTTGATAGGTTCCACATGGAGTATTTTCACTCATCAAGCTCTCTTAAGGCTTTGACAACTTTGACACTTGTAATAGACTAAAAATTCTAACTACCAATGAAGATCTATGGAATGATAATTAGGACTCTAGGGTGATGTCATCTTGGGAAAACCTAGATAATTTAAACTTTGTGAAAGAAAATAGTTAGTGAAAAGTATTCTAAGTATGAGAAAATATTTGTACTAAAACATATAAAGGATAAATTGTTATTGACATAAGCAAGTTTAGGGTTTCTATGTTGACCTGTTACTCATAATAAATGTTATAAAATAATAATTGATAAATGTGAAATAGGGGTTTGAGATCTTATGCGGCTCGAGACTAACTACGAGGATATTTAGGCTCTAATAAATTTGGGAGTCAATAGTTTTTATTAGGTCCCCATTTTATTTTTTGAAAAGGGGGTCATGCTAGCCACAAAAAATGGTGACTTTAAGGGTAAAATGCTACCCCAAAATTTAAAATAAAGGGGCATCCTTTATTGAATTTATGAGATAAGTGACTAAAACTCCATTAAATAAATTTAGAGAAAAAGAGATTGCTCAATTTTATTCCAAAAAATAACATACTAAGATATAACTTCTTTAAAGCATCATTTTATGTGAAAAGTGATTCATTATTTTCTACTATTTTAAATTAATTGGGAAAAATTAGGTATGACCTAGGTACCAGGATCTCTTTAAAAGGTAATTATTTGGGAAACTTGGATAAGGGAATTAGGGATTAGACATCACTCTAGTACAAGCTAGGTGTATATAACCCTAAAAAAGTTGCCTTTGGTCCCACTCTAGGCCTTGTTCCATTGCAAGCTAGGCCAAAAATCTTGTAATGGAGATTGCCCAAATCACTATTTATTAGGAATAAACTTGCACTTTACATGAGATTCAGGCTTCCTTTTATTTTTATGTTTATTTTGTTTAATATAGGAGGGTTTGAGAGTAATGTATCCAAGGTGATGGATTGGTTCAATGAGATATTTGAACCAAGAATATCCTTTACTTGATTGATGATAATGTCCTAATCGATACATTCTTTTTTTAGTTATTTGATGATCTTTTTTATAGTAGAGATTTTACTAATTCACTTAGTTGTGAATCAATGAATCTTAATTATTTTAGTGTCTCATTAAATATTTATTTGATTATCACATTATTCAATAATGGGATCTTAACTTTAGACTTATAACTCTAAGATTAGGCTTTTAATGGATTGTCACACATTTAAGTAGTAAAAAATAAGTGATATAGGAACCCATACTCTGTTCCCTTTGGATCATTATTTTTGGTTTGAATTTTAAGAATGGGTTGATCTTCCTATGAGGCAAAGCTAGGATAAATCATTTCAGGTGGATAGAGTCACATAAAAACACAAACCAAAATAACAAGAAATGAACACAATAAAATAGAAATAAATAAACAAGGGAAAATGAAAAATAAAATAAAACTAACTATAACCTAATCTAATATATACATTATCAGTCCTTTGCCTGAAGGGATATTATATGATTATGTTAGAAGGGACAACTAAGAAGTAATGTTTCAATAAATATCCATTCAAAAGTAGTGGGATATCATTCCATTCAATATCTTTCAATCAAAATTCATTATACCAACTTAGAGATTTGGTATGGGCTGATCATCCTTTATTCTCATGTGCTTTGTCTCATAATAGGATAGGTTTAAAGTCCAAAAAAATTTAACCTATGCCCTCTTATTAAACCATCTCTTAAAATTTGATTGATGCCTATTGAGGTTTTATAGAGCCTCTTAACATGTATCCTCTAATTAGACAATGTCAAACAACCTTGAGTTTATTTTCTCAATATCCTCTAGGTATTATTGCATGAACTTATACATAGAAAATTTTAGGTTCATTAGAAAAATGGGCTCTATACCATACACCAATAAGAATGATGAGATTTTAAGAGGTTGCTTGTATTTGGTGAGTTCAACCCAAAGGGCATATTTCAATAGTGAGTGCCACTCTTTGGGTCTCTTTTCTATAGACTTCTTGATTACATCCATCAAGTTTTTATTGGTTGACTTAGCCAAACTATTACCTTGTAAGTAGTAGTTGGATGAGAACCTTAAGGAAATGTCATTCTCATAATCCCATTTGATGATATTAGCTGATTGAAATGCAAGTATATAGTCATATATTAATGAGGTTGGGGTACCAAATTGCATGGTTATGTTCTCTTTAAGGAATTTGATAACTTCCTTTGTAGTGTTATTTCAAGTTATGACTACCTATACCTAACTTGTGTAGTAATCAATGGATGTAAGCATGAACTTGTGGCCAATTGATGAGTTTTGGCTGATGACTCTAATGAAGTAAATTCCTCATTAAGAAAAAAGGTAATCTTATATCATAAGATAAAGGGGCATTACTGTGTGAAATTTCTTCTTAGCAAAGGTCTAACATATGTGGAATGTGTGGACATGAGCATGTACATATTTGAAAATAGTGGGCCAATAATACATAACTTGTAAAATTTTGTGAGTAGTTGTAGTCCCTAAAGGGTGGCCATTGCCTAGTTTTCATTGAATTTGGTTATGACTCCTCTTGCTTCTTATTTTGATAGACATATGAGATAGATACCTTTGTAATTCTCCTGGTAGATCAATCCTTTATTCAATAGGTAGTGGGTTTCCTTGAGAATAATGGATATTTTATCATTTGGTTTAGTCTTGGAGGAATATTTCCATAAATGAGATAATGTATGATCTGATAATACCAATTTTGATGGACTATTTCTGACTGGTTCAATTGTACCACAATGATCCTTTAGTTAATTTTAGTTATCAATTGAGTAATACCTTGATCTTGGACCTACTTATCAATATTGATATTGATATCATATTATTATAATTTGGTCATCCACCAACCCCTAAATTATCTTAATTCATTTTCCCCTAACATGAGCTTTACAGTTGAGTAATGGGCAATGACATATACTTTATTTTTGAGAATGTAATGCCTAAAATTAATCACAACCTTGATCAAAGCATAGTCATTCTTGTCCAAGGTAGAATAATTTATTGGAATCTTTGAGGTTTATACTCATGAAAGTGATTGGGTGTTGTATGAATCTTTGAGGTTCATACAACTATGGTATACTCAAAAGCAAAAGAGTAGAGGTATAAATATTTGGTGTAATTTGGGATTATTAGCATAGGTTCATGCATGATTATTAGAAATAATCCACACTTGAACCAATGGTGGGATGGACATAGAGTGGCCAATAACTCAGTTGGTATAACACTCCAACAACAAATGAAATGTCCTAGGTTCAAGTCTTAGCTAGTCCATATGAGCTGTAGCTCAACATGTGGTATCAGAGTTAGGATAAGAGCCCTAAGCACATGTATTGTGGCTTAAGGGGTGGTGTCAAAAATAAGCCACACCTAAACCAATAATATGCTAGTCATAAAAGGGCTAATAGCTCAGTTGGTAGAGTATTCCACCAACACATGGAAGGTCCTAAGTTTAATTCCTAGCTAGTCCATATGAGCTATAGCTCAACATGATGACAAAATCAATGTAGAAATAACAATACATGAGAAGTATCTAGAGTGATATGAATAAGAAAAATATACATAGATAATTTTGAACACATATTAATAAAACAATACACAGTAAGTACCATGGGAAAACCTTAAAGAGACAAAAAACACACCAATATGATATTCATATATTTGAGAAACTAAATCACCCCAATACATAAACTCATCATTCTCACTTCTTCAATAGCATTCATAAAACTCTTTGTTCATGCATAATTCATGATTCATAATATAATATTTTCCACACACATTCACAATAAGGGCAAAACCCTATTTATAGTGAAATGTGAAGGGATGTGACTATTGTAAATAATGGGTCCAACCATCTAGAGAACATTTTAAATTACTAATAATAATAAACAAGTATGTTTTATTTTTATAAATAAGTAATAAATAATTTATTTTTTATTATTTATTTACATGAGGTTGTTAACCCATGTCAATAAATAATAAGTCATTATTATTTAATTACTTAAAATGTATTAAGGGCCTTATAATTTTTGTTAAGGTATGTTCACATTATTAATTTCTAATAATGTAATATTGTTAGTTACACAATATTACATTAATAGGTTTGTGATATATTGTAGGGTTAGTTTTATTTATTTTATTAGTCAGATAAATATATTGTATCAATAATATATTTCATATATAGTGGGTTGGTTATTAGATTAATTTATTGTAGGGATGTGAGAGATTTATGAAAATTGTGGTGGAGATATGATCTCTCCAATTATAGGAAAGATTTTCCTATATATTTGTAATGTCCCATATGAAATAAAATATAGTGTGTAGTATAATATTATTGATTTTTATTATCACTTGTGTGTTTATCTCTCTATGTAACTCTATTTTACCAATATCTGGTATCAGAGCATGGTTGGATCTGAGATGGAAAAACAATTATTTTCTATACACAATTAGTATTTATCATTTCCCTGTAAGATGAGGAAGTAATTAAGAATTTGTTCTATTAGATATTGTTATTGTGAAGAGCCATTAAGTATTATTTCAACATGTAAATTTGAGTTCTTTGTTATTCCTTATGTTTGAGTTATGAGAATTATGATAGAATTTTATCTATTCTAAGTTAGTAGATCATAAATTCTTTCTTATGGTGTGTAAAAGAGCCCTTAAAATTTATAAGTTTTTTTTAGTTTTGCTAGTCTATGGATTTAGAGATAAATAGGATGACCAGGTGCTGGGTTTGTATAGTTGTGAAAAAGTGTAGTTATACACATTTACATACTCATCCAAGGTTTAATCTTGATAAAATCCTCAAGCCAATCATCAATTATTTGATTCCCCATCCCAAGAGAGAACTAGTCTACACTACAATAAGCTTATTTAGTTCTTGATTCGAGCTCTCCCTCGACATGATCTACCCATGAGCTCTTCTCTATGAGTTATTCAAAGAAAAAATCATCATCTCCAAGTTCAAATAGTAATATTCAACCATTACAACAATGAATTTGATCTCGAATGATAGGCTTATATATTATCAACATTTTCATATCACAATTATTTCTAGTTCCTTCTACATGATCTGGTTACATGATTCAAGCCTTAACTCTCGATGGGTAAATTGGTGATCTTTGAGATCTCTTATAGCTTCAAATTTATATAGCCTTCACATATAAATATCCATGTGGACTGTACACTTGGATCATTCTTTGTATGATAGTCTTTGATATTACTTTGAATCAAACCAAAAATAAAGTCAGGTCAAGTTTTATTTATAAAGTTTATTCTTAGTCGATTGGTAATTGAGTTATTAGTTTAGTCTTTTATTGTTCTTATAATAGCCTTGGTTATATTATAAAACCCAAGAAAGAGAGGTTGTCAGGTTTAAGTTTTGGATAAGATTTATTAGTTTAACCATTTAATACATGTGGTCATAAGAGCCTTGATATCATCTTAGTTTAGGTTATTAAAGTTTTATAATAGTATTTTTTATGAGTATAAAAATTTTACTCATTAAAGTTAATATAGAATCTTTATTGTCATTAATTTTTTGTCAAAGTCATTATAAAATTGTTAAGAGTCATATTTTTATGTTAGAGTTCAAAGCCAAAGTCTTTTTGGGTCCATTATCAAAAATTGTAAAGTGTAACAAATATTTATTCTATGGATGTATTTTTGCTTATACATGACATTTGAATTGTGGGGGGGATTTATCATTGAGAAATTCATGCATTTGAGCTCCATCAACATGTGCTGAATACACAACTTCATTTATTTAAGGACAAAGGAAATGGAGACTAGAGGTTTTAGAGCCTCTTTTCAGTCACCAATGATGGGGCCTAGATGATTTGGTGACTTTTGTGTGGTGTGTTTTTTTATTTTTTTAGTTTAGTGTGTTTTGTGCCAAATTAGTTAATGCCAATGATAATTATTCAATGGCAGTGAAAATTATCTATGTTGTTTTTGTTAGAGTGGAAAAAAATATTAATAGAGGCTACATGAGATGATAATGATGATTTATTCCTCATGATATTTAATTTTATAAGTATTATGTGTTTTCATTCCCCTATTGGATTAGATAAAAATGAGTATAGATATAATGAAATATGGCAATAACTATATAGAAGGACAATTAACTACATACATCCTCTAACTATAGAGATCCTCTTACTACCTTGCTTCTTTATGGAGATGATAGGATAGTGAAATGTCCATTGTGTTCACATGAAGTAAATGCAAGATGCATTATTTTCATAGTAGTGGTCATGTGCAACAAAATTTAGACAGTATGTAGACAATAGTATGTAGACCTAAAAGTATACATTAACATATGATTCTATTTGGGCCAATTATTGAAGGTTTATATTCTTCTCATGCTCACATTAAGGGGATAGACCTGGATTAATAATGTTCACAAGGGGTGTATGTTAAGATATGTTCACATTATTAATTTTTAATAATGTAATATTGTTAGTTAGTTACACAATATTATGTTAATAGGTCTATGATATATTACGGGGTTAGTTTTATTTAGTTTATTAGTTAGATGAATTTATTATATCAACAATATATTTCATATATAGTGGGTTGGTTATTAGATTGAGTTATTATAGGGATGTGAGAGATTTATGGAGATTGTGGTGGAGATATGGTCACCCCAATTATAGGAAAGAGTTTTCCTATATATTTGTAATGTCTTGTATGAAATAAAATATAGTGTACAATATAATATTATTGATTTTTATTATCATCTATGTGTTTGGATCTTTGTACAATTCTATTTTTACCAATAATTTTTCTATCTAGTCATTAAATTTTCTAACACTCCCTTTTAATGTTAAGTAGGAATAAATGGCATAGTCACCTTAAAAAGAAATTATTCTATGTACAAAATTAAAGGATTTAAAAATATTCATCATGCCAAATATCACCTTTTGAAACAAAAGGAATTATAATCCACAAACTGATCAAAAGTAAGTTTAGGTTAGAATGATTATGAGACTATATCTCATAGTTTCTCATAAATAATCACTAAGCATATTTGGATACTTTTATAACATAAAGAACTCCATTACAAAGTATGCTTTTAATGTATTAGGGTACAAAAGTAAAACTTCTACATGAAGTTTACTTAAATTATAAAACTTACATGAAGTTTAAAATGATTTATAATAAGAAAAAGTATATATAAAGAGAAGAAACACATGGCCATTAGGAAGTGACATTGTCACATACACTCCCACTCAATGGAAACTTTGAGAGGCCCAAAATTGCATAAATTGCCAAAACTTGGTAGCCCCAAGTGGCTTTGTGAATATAAATGCCACTAGTTCCTTTTTAGGATAGAACTATAGATCCATATCACCATTGAGTACTTTTAATCATATAAAATTAACATGAGCTTAAATATGTTTAAATTGTTGGAGTTGTGTATATACAAAAAAATTAAACACATCCAAAAATAAATTCTTGATAGTATGGTATGATTAGCATCATAATAACCATATACATAAAAATATTATATATGTTTTTTATGGTAAAACATATTTAAAATAATTAAGTCATATTTTAGGAAAACAAGTTTACTACTTTGATTATAAATTTAGTGAAAAGACAAAAATTATTATATGCAATTCATTATTGTATGTCTCTTATATTGACAAGATGAGCATCTCCAACTATCATGTGATGTGCATATAATAATTTACTAATAATATGATAAAAAGTTTAAACATTGGACATTCTATTAGAAAAATACTCAATTTATCATTTGGGTTTTATCAAAACTTTGAATTTTAATATGCTTCAACAAAATATTGAGGTATAATCTCTCATACATCAAATATGAATAATTTTAGCATGCAATGTCATCATCCAATAAAATAGATATGAGACTGAAAGAAATAAGTTTAGAAATGTATGAATAAAATGTATAGTAAAGTAAATGATAAAGAGCTAATAATACAAACTCCATTTACACATTGTATTTCATAACATAAATTATTATCAAATGAAGCATATAAGAATGTTAGCATTAATAATCAAATAATAAAAAATAAAATGAGAGTATCTATGAATATTAGTATAGAATCACCCCACTAACAATATGAAAGAATCAAAACACAAAAGATCCAAACTTACTGAGCATGGTTTTTTACCAAATGCAATAACTAAACATGATCATTTTGTTAAATTAAGAATGATGTTATGCATATAATGTATTTCCATTATAACGCATAAGAATTGAAAATAAAAATAATATCTATATATTTTATTTGCTTTCTCATATAATAAAAATATATTTATTACAATGTAATTATAATAAACTTTTTTTCCAAGAGTCAAAATAAATCATTTTACTAACAAATACAATGTAGATGAGACACTATCAATATAGTTAGTGTCTCTAAAGTAACAAAAAAATAGTTTTATCAAAGTAATTGAAATGCCATACATGTATTTTTGATGTATAAAAATGTAAAGATTAAGTAGGGATTCTATTCATAATATGCATAGTAGTATTCATGGCTTTGGCCCATAAGAACTAGGAGGAAAATTTGTAGAATACAATGTTGCTCTAGTCATCTCAATAATGGTGAAATTTTTCATTTTAATAATACCATTTTGATAAAGGGACTAGGGAATTGTTAATTCCATTTGAATACCATAATTAATTCAAAAATAATTAAACTTTTTACTAACATATTCACCACCATTATCAGTTTTTAATCTTTTAATATAAAAATCACATGCATTTTTAACACTAGCTTTAAACTCCTTGAATTTAGATAATATATCAAATTTATTTTTAATGAAATATGACCAAATCATTATAGTGTAATCATAAATAAAAGTAAAAAATTACAAATAACTATTAAATGATATAATTTTAAGAGGTCCTATAACAAAAATATGAATAAATTCTAGAAGATGTGAGGTATAGCATCATGATTGTTGTGAAAGGGTTCAGTATGTTGTTTACCATGTAAGCAACCCTCAAAAGTTTCATGATGAGAAGGTATAGAAAGAAATAAAATAAAAAGATTCTAAGTATACATCTCATGTAAACTTATAAAATTAACATGACCTAATCTTTCATACCATGATTGAGATTTATTCTTACTATGTGATGAAAGAAAACATGCAAAAAGAGAGAAAATGTATAAACCATTCTTTTGAACCCCTTCGATAATCAGAGACCTAGATTGGTTTATAATGAAAAAAAATTAATAAATGTTATAACAAAATTATCATTAATAATTTATGAATAAGATAACAATTTCTTTTTAAACTTATGTACATAGAAATCTCATTTATAACAACATTTGAAAAAAATTAGCTTTTCTTTGTTTAGTTGATTCTAAGAAAGAAATATCTCCTAAGTAAATGTTTTTAGAGATATGTATATAATCACACAAAATATTAGATAGGCAAGCCATATGGTGTGATGCACCACTATATAAAATTTATTCATTTTCATTTGAAGTAAATAATGTAGCTTATAAAGCAATACCATTTTGATCCTAATTGTTATTTTGATTAGGGTTTTGATTCTTTTGTTTGTTTTGATTAGATTTATTTTATTTATTATTTTTAGAATATTTAATTTTAATTCTATTTTTTATAACAAGTTTCTATTCTAAGACCAAACTTACCACAAAGGTTACAATTTTTATTAAACTTGGGTTTATGGTTCTTATTGCTAGATTATTTGTTCTTATTTTTGCTATCAGAAGAATTAGAGTTATATTTCTTATTTATATTATTATCAAAAATATTATTTAAGGTGATAAGTGTTTGGGTAGAATTCTCTTTAAAATCAAAATTATTCATAACTTGCTCTTCTTAAATTAGGAGAGCAAACAAAGTGGTGAGGTCAGGGATATCTTGCTTAGTTTGGTATAAAAAATTCAAAATTGAAATGAAATTTCTAAAATTTTTATGAATATTTAATTGAATGATAAAATAAATTAGTTTCTCTTGAATCAATCTATAGTTACAACCATCTAACTAAGCTTCAATGTTCTTAATTTTAACAAGAAAATTCAAATCTTTTCATCACTTTTCATAGGTGTAGTTAGTAATTCAAAGATTAGCTTAATAATTTTTGAAAGATGAGTGACCTTATGCATGGATTAAAGGAGTTTATAATCATATCTAGGAGACTCCTAATTACCGATGTAGAGAATAAATTCATCCTTAACACTCCACAAGATAATGGACATAGCTTCCTGTGATTTTTATTGAAATACATTGGTAAGCTCAATGGTCACATGTCATCCAAAATGTACTTTTTCAATCCCAACAATAATATTACATAAATTTTGATCCATAAATAAATATTTGACATAAATTATATATATATTATAGTTATTTCCTTTAATCATTTTTGATTTATTTAAAACAAAATGAGGCGAAGCCATAGCTTCCCTTTAAACATGATTTTAACCAAATGCTTAAAAATAATCATTTTAGTGAAAATTTTAAATTTATTTGAAATTAAAAAAAGATTTAAAGTGTAAACACATAATAATTATTTAATTTAATGCTAGACAAAGTAAGAAAATTGTAAAATATTGTGACAAAATAAGGTGTCACAAGTGTCATAAAAATACACTAATGTGAGAATAATTTAAAAAATTAACCTTTCTTTAAAGATTTATCTAAACTATTTTAAAAAATAAATTGAATTATACATGAAACTATGATTAATTTCACAATTTAGATTCTAAATATTTTAAAAAATTGAAATGGCGATACATTAAACTAGTTGTTAAAAGAATCACACTTAGAAAAACTACCTAGACATTATTATTTAAAAAGTTATAAAATTAATAATAGAAGGATTAAAAACACAAAATGAACCACATAGATGCATCTAAAAGGTGTAAAAACCTAGGGATCTAATGGTTACATGATTATATAATCAAAACATTCACTAGATCAAAAGTCAAAACAAGTTTGATATGTTAACTAGGGTTTTGAATGTGTGAAACTTAACACACAAACCAAAAAATGAAATTAAAATTAATTTAATTTGAAATTAATTTGACCAAGTCAACAAGTAGACCAAAAATGTTTGTAAAGGGTTTTGAACACTATACCATCTCTTTACAAGTTTTTACCAAAATAAGAACAACCAACTTATCTACAAAGCTTTTAAAGGTTTATATGCATAATATTGTATTTGATTATTTTTATCTAATTTTTAATAATAAAAAATATATAAATAAATATTTACTATGCATGAAAAATTAATAATAAATAAATATTACTGATTTTAACCTTTTGATTTAAAAACTTATTAAAAACAAAATATGGGGGCCACTTCTTTTTTGCATAGAATATTTGAATTAAAAAATAAATTATTTTTTAAATATTTATAAAAACTATATACTTACCTAAATATTATTTTATCTAGTTATGGCCCTCTAGGTGAAGCAAGGGAACTCAGACCAACATGAAGAAGCCACCAAATTTCATAAAACTTTACAAACTTGCCTTTTTTTGTATGCTAAAGCCACCTAGATGTTCAAAATCTGATTTTAACTCAAAAAAGTTATTTATTACACTAGGTCATACTGTGGCACTCCAAGAGGCTCAAGAAAAAACTATATGTCTTTAACATACCATCTTAGGCTTTGAAAGTGATCAAGGATGCCTTAATTCATTAAACTAACCCCTCATGCCAAATAAAGGTAAAAAAACTCTTATAAAAGATTTTTTTTCAAAATTTTAGGCTATCCTTTACCATACAACAATAATAATGGTGCTAAGGTGAAATTTTAGGGAGGCATAGTAAATTGTATATACCACCAAAGTTCCTAAAAATTTACCAACCTCATAGTTTTTGCCTCATGATGTGAGAGATGTCTTCAAAAATCAATTTTAACTAAGAAATGATTTTTTAATGTCAAAAAATACTACTCCAGATAGTACAATGGCATCCCAAGTAATTTTTTATTTTTAAAATTAAAATTAATTTCTTGAATGAGGTTTGAACTATTTAATTTGAGGTTGAGATGCTCCAACTCTAAAAGAGATGCCTCTTTAGAGATTAAATTTTTTTTTCTCCCTTTATACAATACACACACTTCGCACTTGAACTATGCTTAAAAATAATTAAAAATTTATTTAAATTAAATATATATGGTAATTGATTTTATATATATCACTTGCTTAATCACATACACCCCACCAGCTCTGATATCGTGACAAAATCAATGTAGCAATAGCAATACATGGGATGTAACTAGAGTGACATGAATAAGCAAAGCATACACATATAATAGTGAATATAGATCAATGAACTAATACACATGAATTACCATGGGAAAACCTTAAAGAGGTTAAAAAACCCACCAATGTGATATTCATATATTTGAGAAACCAAATCACCCTAATACATAAACTCCTCTTCACTTCTTCAATAACCTTCACAAAAATATTTGTTCATGCATAATTTGTGATTTATAATATAATATTTTCCACACACATTCACAATAGGGATAAAACCCTATTTATAGTGAAATGTGAAGGGATGCGACCATTGTAAACTATGGGTCTAACCATCCCTAGAACATTTTAAATTAATGATAATAACAAACAAGTATGTTTTATTTTTATCAATAAATCATAAATAATTTATATTTTATCATTTATTTACATGAGGTTATTAACCCATGTTAATAAATAATAAATAATTATTAATTTAATTACTTAAAATGTACTAAGGGTCTTATAATTTAACCACTTAGATATTAAATGTTCTAAAAATGATGACATCTTTGATTTCATGGAAATGTTTCTTTGCTTCAGGGTTTTATTCTACCTTCCCCTCCTATTTTAACATTGCATTCAAAGGTTTAACAATTTTAGCAAAATTAGAAATAAACTTGTGCACAAAGTTAATTTTACCAAAGAAATATTTAAGTTACTTTTTATTGTTATGGAGAGGTAACATATATATAAAATCAACATGTTTAGGGTCAATAGAGATACCTTTCTTTGTGATGATGTGATTGAGAAACTTACCTTCGGTAACATCAAACACACTTTTCTTTGGATTGAGGGAGATATCATAATTTTTGCATCTCTTGAATATCCTATATAGGTGGTAAATGTGATTAGACCTATATTTAGAGAAAAATTAAGTCACACATATAAATAATAATGCACTTTCTTATCAAAAATTCAAAGGTGAAGTCCATGGCTATCTAGAAAGTTGCTCCTACATTGATTAAGTCAAATGGAATTTATGTATAAGTAAATGTGCTCTATTTGGTTTGAACATAGTTTTGGCTCGATCTCATAGGCTACCTAAAACTTTATTATATCTTGAGAATATGTCTAAGAAGGACATAGTCTAAGATCCATTTACCATCTAGATCAATTCATTAAAGGAAGGCATCAGGTAATTATCTTTATCATAAATTTGGTTTATATTTTTGAAATCTACAAATAGCTAGATTTCTCTATTATTATTGTGAATGGTCACAAAGTTGTCTACCCATATTGAGTGAAGAACTTGGAAGATAATCCTTGTGAATAAGTGGCTCTAAGATTTGGTTCACATGTTACTACCTCTATCAGAAACATTTATAGTTTCACTTGATTGGGATAGTGCATGTGATCACATTAAATTTGAAGACCTTAAGGTACCCATATGCCCAAATAATTACATATCAATACTCAAACATCAACCTTATAAGTTGTTTTATCTAACTAGGGGTGAAATCTAGGCTAATATTGATATCTTGAGGCTGGTCGAGTGATCCCATATTGATAGTTTTAGACCTCTAATCTAGGTGTACTAGTCTCTTAGGTTAGTGTATAAACCTATCAAGGTCAAATATAATTTTAAGAAAGATCATTCCATTTGGAAATGAATTTTGTTTGAGGTTCATGACACCATCCTAGTCATAATCCCAATCTCCTGGATCATCCCTTTCAACCTCATCTATGACTTGGGTTTCAAATATTATAGAATCATTAAGGAATTATAAAATTGTTGGTCATCCTCAAAAACATAGAATTTTCTAACATTGTTTGGGACTGAGGGACATGGTATCAGTTCAAAAAAAATTCTTTTAGTCTTGTGTCATCTAGGGGTGTTAGGTTTACAACAATAATTTCTAATGAATCAACCACCCAATTTTCCTCTCTAGGAATAGGGATGGATTTGAAAGCATTGAACATTTCCATTAGATCCCATGCCCTATGTTTTTACTTCTTTAAATAGGACAACTTACATTATATTTTTATCTTGACTTGGTATATTACTATAGATAAGAAATATGAAAGAGGTTAGTCAATTTATTAGTGAATGAAATTAAAATAAACTTAGAGAACTAACATATTAATCCTAATCCCTAGGTTGAGTTATGTGGAAAACAAATAATAAATGCAATTTAGAAGACAAAAATAATGTTTATACCTCCTTAAAATATTTTCTTGAGAATCAATTGTAATAGGTTGAGCTCGACTTGTAATCTTTAAGTGTATTTAGAAATGCTTAATTCTACATGCAGGTAACATATCTCCTTGTCTACACTTGGTATTTGGCTTGGGTTAGCATGAGATTATTGAATATCATTGTATAATTTGGTAGAGTAAGTTTATAAGATGAAAATTGTCTATAATGGAGGATGGTCCTTCAATTTATATACTTATGGAATGATTTGAATCATCCATCTTATCTCTAAATGGAGGGTGTAGAATGGATCCTCAAATTTATGATTACACACATGGAGTGTGTAAGAGATGTAATTTAAGGCATTTTTGGACTGTTTAATATATTTGGAAGTAAATTTCAATCATTAATCCTCTTGGAGTGTATAAGAGAGGTGCAAGAGGAAGAGTGTGTAAGAGGGGTGTAAGAGCTTGCTTACACTCCTCTTTTTGATTGAATTCCTTGAGTGACATCACTAATGTGAGGTGATAAAGCACTTTTGATTGTAATAAAATAGATAATTACAAACTCATAGAATTTTCCATTAGAAAAGTGATTAGGATAATTAATCAAGGTGATTAATTAGTAATTATAAGAATGGTGAAATTTAAATGTTCTTTTGTCAATCAAATATTATTTAATTACCTTGTAATAACATTTAAAAAGGTTTGAATTGATTTGAGATATGTTAGATAAGATTAATGTTTCAATACGATCTATTTCCCCAATCACAAATATGTCATTACAATTTTAAATTAAATTGGGTTGTGTGGGTAAATAGGCCCATTAATGATTTATGGTTAAACTTGCATGCGATTACAGAAAGTCTCTCTTATTTTTAATTTAAACACAAAAATGGTTAAAAAAAAGTCTTTACATTTTTCTCCTATTTGAGAAGGCTTTGAGAGTCACTAAGCATATCAATTTATTGTCAAAGAATGAAAAACTTGTTAAGAAAAAAATTGATAATGATTGAAGAATGATGTCTTCACTCTTCTCTTTTTGAAATTATGAGTTGATAAGCCTAGGTTGATGCCCCAAAAGGAAATTTGATTATCCTTGGATGCCCCCTCAAGGGAACATTATAGGAATAATTTAAAATAGATGGACCTTCAAAATGAAT
This sequence comes from Torreya grandis, assembly GCA_037957365.1. Classification (NCBI taxonomy): domain Eukaryota; kingdom Viridiplantae; phylum Streptophyta; class Pinopsida; order Cupressales; family Taxaceae; genus Torreya; species Torreya grandis. The sequence goes on along the minus strand of JARHVA010001661.1, from coordinate 2,020,638 downwards.
ATAAAACACTATTTATAGGAAAAAGAGATCGAATAAAAGAAGAATGTTTGAAAAAAATGGTCAAAAGAGATAGAAATGGGTATCTGAGGAAGAATAGAATGGTCTGATATTATTTTTGGGATGAAAAATGTGATATGCTATTATTTTTAATTTTAGATGAATAATGGGTGCTTGAGAAAAATTTATGACTTTTTATATATACTCATTTGTTGATATGTATCAAGAGTAAGGAGATACTTTATGTAACATTACTTGATGAGACTTACAACACTTTATTTTTTTTATAACACCTAACCATATGCACCATTATATAAAACACCATGATGTCCAGACTGTAATGTGCATAAGGACTGACCTTGGATCCAATAGACAATTGAAAACAATGCACCAATGATAAAAATCATGATGAAAATGTTGACATATGCCAATGGATGGACTCAAGTACAATTGCATGAAAAAACACCATAATTATGACCCTATTAACACAATGGATTGAGTCAAAGTGATAATATAAAAAGGAAACAAACAAATAAGCAAAAAAGTAAACAAACACAAACTGAAATGAAAAGCAATAAAAACCATCTTGTTGCTTAGTAAATAAATGCAATAATAATAATAAAATATAAATAATGCTAAGAAACACATAAATAAAAATAAATAAGTAATTAGTTATGTTGTTCCCAAAATCTGTCACTCATTTTTGGGACAACATATGAACTATTTCGGTCCTATAGGCCCAAATTCTCTTTTCCCTCAATTTTTTTTTTTGAGTATTCAAATTCTCCATTATTCAAGCTTTTTTAGCTAAGGGACTCTACAAACTTGTTTCTACGGACTCTACAAGCTTGTTTCTACGGACTCCATAGGCTTATTTCTATGGACTCTGTAGGCTTGTTTCTATAGAATCTGTAAGCTTGTTTCTATGGACTCCATAGGCTTGTTTCTATGGACTCTGTAGGCTTGTTTCTATGGACTCCATAGGCCTATTTCTATGCACTCCATAGGCTGATTTCTACGGACTCTGCAGGCTTGTTTCTATGGACTTGATAGGAAAGAAACAAGTTCCCAACACTTAGGCAATTTCAAGGTCAGTTCAATCGAAAGGTTAAAAGGAAGTTGTCACGAAGCCCGAAGGACAAGTGCCCTTGTAGAGGGCAAATGGAACAAAAATATATCTTTTAGAGGGATTTTCCATGGTGGAATTTTACAAGTGAAATCCTTCAAAATTTTTGTTTGAAGAAATGATCAAAGGCCCGACAGGAAGTTCAAAGGAGTCTTCCAAAATCCCAAAGGACAAGTGCCCTTACGGAGGGCACTTAGGTGCCAAAACGACCTTTGTGACTTTTTTGAAAGGCAATTTTGGAGATCAAACAGCCCTTGCAGAGGGTAGGTGATGAGCAAAATGGACCGTTGCAAAAGGCTAAAAGGGTAAGGTTTTCTTCAGAAAAGTGAACAAGGCAAAAAAGTTGGAATTATTTTAGATTTGTTCAAGGTAAAAGACAAGATGAATTATTTCAAACAAAAAGTCTGAAGGAAGTCCTTCGAAATTTTGTCTAAAAGAATTCACCCAAAAGAAAAAAGCCTGAGGGAATAAGCGGGAAAGACAGGATTTCCTTTAGAATTTTGTTTGAAGGATTTGAAGAAGAAGGCCACTTGAAGAACCTCAAAGGGTAGGTACCCTTGCAGGGGGCTCTCGATGACCAGGAAATCAACCTTTCTCAAGACCCTAAAGGGAAGGTACCCTTCAGAAGGATTCAAAGACTAAGATTGGTCAAAGGAAAGCTGAAGGAATTGACCAAGGGGTGACGGGCCCATGAATGTCAAAGTTGGGCACCATGAACTAGCCATTGGAATCCAGACATCTGGTGATGTCTCCAAAGCCATAAAATTTAGGGAAATAAACTAGCCATTGGCTTTCAAATGGTGATGGATGTGCAAATGTCATCTTTATGGTAATGAAATAACCATTGATCTTTAAAGGCTTGAGCACGGACCTAAATGCATTCAAAGGCCTTGAGGCCAAAAGGAAGAACCACTGAGAGAAGAGCATAAGGAGCCAAGAAAGCTGGGAAGATAGCCTCGAGAGCTCAAATTCCATGAAAAGACAAAACTAAGAAGAGACAAAGCTAGAAAAAGACAAAAGTTAAAAACCAACTTAGTGACCAGTTGAAGAGGGAGCCAAAAGAGCTAGAAGAAAGGGAAAAGATAGCCTGAGAGCTCAAATTACAACAAGAAAGAGGGAAAGACCAAAAATATTTGCTTAAGAGTTATTTCCAGTAGGTGGAATAATCCACCAAGTAGACATCTGAGCTCACAAACATTAAAAGGCATGACCTATTTTTCTTCCTTGACAGGAAAGTGAGGGGATAATTGCGTACCTATTGGGAGAAAGATCAGATGACCCATGCAAAGGAGAAGATATTTTGAGATGAATTGACATGCCACAGTCAAGGTAAATGCCCTATTCTAGCATGGCCTCTTGACAAAACTAAAAATGCATTTAAGGCATTGAATGCAACATGGTCCATTCTATGAAAAAGTGCTAAGTCTTTTTGGGCTGCTATATATTATAAATCTCTTCTTTTCACCAAGGAGATCTTTTTGGTTATAGAAGTGCAACTCTACCAAAATTGAAAGGTGATTACTGAGACTTTGAGCTTAGATTTTTGATCATATTTCTTTATATGAATGAGAAAGTAGGTTACTTTTAGACTTTGTGTTGTAATAGCTTATGTCATTAGGAGATTATTCTTATGTCTATTTCTTGAATGTGTTCTTGTCCATTTTGATGAAATAAGTATAACTAGTGGAAGTAATTAGGAAGGTCTTCTGAATCCAACTATGGAGAGACTTTGTGCTACCATCATTGTCTTTAATGTGTTTTATATTTGTTTCTATGTAAAGGATCTTGAGATGACTTTGTGCCCCCATTATCCTTCATATTTCACTCTTGGGAAATTGAGGTGGAGACTTTATGCTACACCTTTTTCTACTGGTTACTACGCCCCTGTTACCAGTTACTTGTTACTTATCAGAAAGAACTCCTACTATTTGTTGTAAGACGACTTCTAAAAGAAGAGAAATGCCTTTAGTGTTTTCACCTAGATTTCTCTTTTGTTTGTGAACATCATCTCTAAAAAAAGAGAGATGGATGGTGTTGTCCTACTCTTGAGTGTTATTTTTTGCATATATATATAAGTATATAGTTCCTCATATTTTATAAGGAACCTCCCCTTGATGAGAGGAGAATTTTTTCCCCTTCTGATGTGGTAAACCTGCACATTTGGCTGATCAATCTCCTTATGCTATGGTTGAAATCACCTATTTTTATTATCAATTAGCTGGTGACAAAATATTCATCCAACAGTTTTTGGTGACTCCACTAGGGAAGAGTGCACAATTTGAAGCCTCAAGCTTCAAGCTAAAGCAGGGCTAGTTCTTTTCCATTTTTACTCTACAATCTAGCAACTCCATGCTATACAAGAATCCAGAGAGCCCAAGGTGTTGTTGACCTTATTTTTGAGTTGGTGCAGCAGGGTAATTTTGATTTGTTTCCTCCACAACTTCAAGTTCAACGAACTAGGAGTCTTCCTCCTACCAATACCAGGTCACCACTATAAGGTAGAGCTTCTTTTTCTACTATTATTAGAGCTTTGCCTATACATAATCCATTCATATTTGTTATCCCCACTTCCCATAATCAAATCATGGCAGTTCAAGGCCCATGGGGTAACTCTTTTGGTCCACTCAATCTTACTCCACCTTTACATGAGCTACCATGCAGTTCAAGGAAGAATTTTCCCAAATTCTTTGGTGATAGGAGAGTTCATCTTGATGAAAAAATTGCAACTTTTAGCATAGCATACAGTGTGATAAGCATGGAATATGAGGATGTAGCAGTTAGGCTATTTGTGGAAACATTGCAAGGTGTTACTACAGACTGGTTCTATCATCTATAGGCCTAGATTGTGACTGACTAGAACACTCTCAAAGCTAAGTTTGAAGCAAGCTTCAAGCCTACAGAAGATGTGCATGCCCTACTAGCCTAGATTACACAAATGAAGAAAGAACCTCATTAACCTATGAGGGACTTCATTGCCAAATTTGACAAGCTGAGGAACAAGATTCTTACAATTGTTTAGCCAACACCTGAGAACCTTAAATGTTTCATCATCAACTCACAGCTGCCTAAAGTGAGTTTTCTACTAAGACGTGCTGACCACATAAACCTTACCGCTACTCAAGATTTGGACACTTAGGTGGAAGATGACCTTATCTTGGTAGAAAAGATAAGGAGAGATCCTAATAGAGGTAAATCTTGTTCATCTTTTGAATATCCATCTAGAGGCACCACTGATCCAATCGTGTAGAAGCTGGAAAATGAGTTACTTGCTCTTAGAAATCAAATGACACAAGGGATGTCATCTGCCCCTTCATATAGAGATATACTAAGGAGGACATTCCCCAATCAGTCATACCAAGGCAACACTACTAGGAATCAAGGGCAGCCAAATCATCTTCCTCCTCTTCAGGGGAAATTGGCCATTAAAGCACCTCTAACTAATTTAGTAGTTGGATATCTTGAAGTAGAATCAAATTTCTCCTTCCAGTTTGAGTTGAACCCAGAAGATGATGCTAATCTCTTCACAGAGGGAGAAGAAGAATTAGCTGGTGACTCCAACATTAGTTTCCTAAATTACCAGGATGAACCCAAAAGTGAAGGTAAAGCAGTTGAGGATCATACGCTGTGTTCACCAGGTCCAAGAATCAGTCAGCCCAACAAGATGATAAAGAAAAATTAGAGGAGCGAGCTCAGCCTACAATTTCAATTGCCAAATGAGGAACTTCTTTACCTTTCCAGCCAAAGGACCCGGTGAGTAATAAAAAAGTAAGTACTTTAAGTATGCCTTCACCTTCAAATTCAATTTCATAGATCAGTCCTCCCCACTAAAAACCAAAAGGATGAACTGCCTTTCCCTATTCCTAATTCATTTCATATGTTTGACATAGTCGACCATGTCAAGAAAACTAAACTTCAAATATGTGAATTTGAATTTCTACAATCCAACCCCGAGCAGTTGGATAAGTTGGCTCAATATGTGAAGAACCAAACTACCCCTGTAGGACAAGAGGTTAGAAAGGTAACTCGTGATCCCCCAAGGAACATGTCCACCCCAAACAATCTTGTCATTACTCCTCCTAGTGCTCCTGGGAAGACTAAACCATTTTATGTCTCCTTATTGATAAATGGACATCACCTAAATAATTACATCATAGACTCAGGTGCATCAGACAATGTCATGCCTGTAAAAGAGGTAGAATCCCTTGGTTTCACACTAACTAAGACATTTGGGAGATGTTTCTCCATGGAGAACAAATAAGTGCCACTACTGGGACAAATCAAAGATCCCCAATTTGTATTTGCAGCATTCCCAGACAAGAGGATCAAGATGACAGTCTTGGTGGCCGATGTCCCAGCCTCATACAGTATTCTTATTGGGAGAAATTTTTGTAAGGACATTGGTGGAAAATTAAGTATGGACCTATCTGAGGCAAGGATCCCAGTCAAAGGTGTTATGCAGAGATTGCTCCCTGAGAAGGAAGTAAAATATGTGGTCACTCAAACATCAACACCTGAAGCTCAAATTCTATTTGAGTCTTTAGGCATGGGTAATTACTTCCTGACTACTGAGGATGCTCATGTCTTAGCTGATGAAACTTCTAAAAATGACAATCTAAAAATTGGTTCAGATAAAACAATAAAAGATATAAGAGAACATAGTGTAAGCCCAAAGGAATCCTCCCCTCTAAATGAATAAAAATCTAAGGTAAGGTTAGCGTCTGATGATGTATGGATACTAGAATTTGATGGCAGCTATTCCTCTACTGGTTTAGGAGTTAGGATTGTGTTGATATCTCATCAAGGAGATATTTTTCCTTCTTTATATAAGTTATAGTTTAGCAATACTAATAATAATGCTAAATATGAATCGCTACTACTTGGATTGAAGGCCGCTCAAGACAAGGGCATCAAGCTCCTTCATGCCAAAGGAGATGCTGAGTTGGTGGTTTGTTAGGTGAAGAACTTGTACCAAACCAAAAATGAGAGATTGCATCACTATCAAAATCTGGTTTAGGATCAAATTGAAAGTTTTGATGCTTTCAGTATCTCTACAGTTCCCAAGGAATTCAATGATTGAGTTGATACTTTAGCTATTTTAGTAACTCTTTTGGTTCCTCACTCAGATTTTAAAGGAGATAGGTACACTATCAAACTAGTCTTTGGCACAATGCCAATCATTGGCAAGTGTTCAATGGTGACAACTAAATAATTGCCTTCTTGGAACAAAAAGACAACTTTGAACAACTTCACTTCGAAGGCAGTGAGCCCCAAAAGCTTGAACCAACCCCTGAATCAAATTTAGATGCAAGTGAATAATTCCTATAGCTAAAAGGGAATAAAATTCTCAAAGGATTGGTTTCCCTTGAAAAGCTATTTGATGAGCACGACAGGTTCATCAAATAGCAACAAATGGATTCAAGCTCATATGAGGAGTTTGATCAGATAAATTTGGGTATCAAAGAAAGTCTCAAGATGGTGAACATTGGGAAGTGCTGCACTCAGGAAGAAAAGTTCAAGTTCACTGCTTTGCTCTGCCAGTACATAAATGTTTTGGCGTACTCCTATGATGATCTGAAGTCACTTAGGCCTAAAGAAATTTGCCATGAAGTTCCTCTCAAGAGTGATTCAGTGCCTTACAAGCAAAAATCTAGGCAGTACAATCCAAAGATATTAGGTACTATTCTATTTGAAATATAGAAAATGTTGAAAGCTAGGATAATTTTCCCAATCCATCATTCCACATGGATTACAAACACAGTTCTTGTGAGGAAGAAGAATGGTGAAATTTGCCTCTATGTGGACTTCAAAAATTTGAATTAGTCATCCTTAAAGGATAACTATCCTCTACCCATCATAGACCAAGTTCTTCAAATAGTGATCAGTTTAGAGATATTATCAATGCTGGATAGCTTCTTAGGGTACAATCAAGTAGAAGTTGGTGAAGCAGACCAGTAGAAGACTAGCTTCACCACACCTTAGGGCACCTTTGCATATCAAAGAATGCCGTTTGGCCTGATAAATGTTGGTGCCATTTTCTAAAGAGTAACCTTGCTTTCAAAGATGAAATGGGTAAGTTCATTATGGTGTACCTTGATGACTTGATAATTTTTTCCAAGAATCACCTGAATCATGTGTGCCATTAACAATAAGTGCTGGAATGCTGTCACCAGAATGACATTTCTCTAAATCCCAAGAAGTCTATTTTTGGAGTAATAGAAGGGAAACTTCTCAGACACATTATATCCCAAGAAGGCATAAAGATTGACTCAGATAGAGTTAGGTCCATCCAAGAGCTTACCCTACCTACAAGTAAGACTGCAGTTCACTCTTTCTTCAGAAAAGTGAATTTTTTATGAAGGTTCATCCCTGAATTTGCTAAGAAGACTCACCACATTATGAACATGATGAAGGGAAAGACAACTTTTAGTTGGACTGAAGAAGGTAAACTAGCATTTCAAGATATCAAGATAGCTATTGCCCATGCCCCAATTCTAGTTTGTCCATATTATACCAAGGATTTCACCATATATAGTTATGCTTTTGAGCACACACTTTCAACAATTTTGGTTTAACAAAACAAAGAAGGTGTCAAATCTCCCATATCTTTCATGCCCTGTCCTCTCAAAGCTCATGAACTAAAGTATTTAAACGTGGAGAAGCATGCTTATGTAGTGGTAAAGGTAATAAAGCAATTCTATTTTTACATCTTGAATTCACATGTTACTGCCCTGGTTCCTGATACCATAGTTAAATCCATATTAACTCAGTAGGAGTTTGGAACCAAAAGGGGTAATTGGATTGCTAAAATCTAGGTGTTTGATCTCATTCTCAAACCCATGAAGCTTGTATTAGGAAGGGGCCTCTACCAATTGATTGCTGACAATAGACCTGAAGAAGTAGCCCATGAAGAAGCAAAAATTGAAGGCACACCAATAGTCCTCTTTGTCTCCACCATGAATGAGTGGTATTCAAGTATTGCTCATTTCCTTACTTATGGTGAGTGTCCTACCCACCTATCTTGTAAAGAAAGGAGGATTGTTAAGTTGAAAGCTGCCAATTTTATCCTATGGGACAATGGCCTTTATAAGAGGAGTCTTGATGGAGTGTTCATTCACTATGTGGATAAAGAACAATAGAACCAACTTTTGAAGTCCTTCCATAATCTAGCCTGTGGAGGACATTTTTTTGTGCCTGTAACTACCCATAAGATTTTGTGAGCCAAGTATTACTAGCCTACTCTATTTTAGGATGCATACAAATGGGTATGAAGATGTCAACTATGCCAACAGTTTATTGGAAGACCCAAGTTAACTGCTCTACCTCTCAATCTAATGGTAATAAAAGAGCCATTTCAATAATGGGGAATCAATTTCATTGGTGATGTAAACCCATTTTCAAGATCTGGACATGATTACGTCCTCACAACCACAGATTACTTCACCAAATGGGTGGAAGTAATTCCAACCAAGCATGCTACTTTAGAAGTGGTATGCGATTTCCTCAAGGAAAACATCATTTCTAGGTTTAGGGTCCCAACCAAGATTATGACAGATAATGCAGCCTATTTCTCTTCTCATGAGATCACTCAGTTCTATTTTTACTATGGGATTACCCTCTCCCACTCTTCTAATTATTTTCCATAAGGGAATGGCCAAGATGAATCAAGCAACAAGAACCTGGTGACCATCATTAAGAAGCTGGTGGATGACAACCAATGAACTTGGCATAAAGCATTGGTTGATGCTTTATGGGTAGACATAATTACACCCAAGAGGGTGATAGGTATATCACCATTCCAACTTTTGTATGGTCTCAATGTAGAGATACCAATCACCTTGGAATTGCCAACACTAAAATTGGCAAAGGTGATCGAAGATCAGACATATGAAAGCTCCATAAATAAAAGGATCATGTGCTTGACTGAGCTGGATGAGCAATGAACTATGGTGGTGGACTAAATTGCTGCATATCAAAGTCTGGTGAAGAATCTCTTCGACTAGAAAATAAAAATTCATGATTTCTAGATTGGAGATCAAGTTCTGTAATGGGACAAGAGAAGAAAACCAAAGGGAATGCATGGAAAATTCAATTCCCTATGGAGAGGACCATTTACTATCCATCATCTCAATGGTGAAAATAATTTCCTATTAAAGTATCAAGATGGCATGCCCTTTTCTCTACCTCACAATGGGTAGCATCTGAAGCACTTCAATTCTTGAAGTATCAGATAAGATCATCTATACATATGTATATTTGTATAGTCTTTAGTTCTATTTTGTACTTTTCATTTTCATTTTTGGCACCTTTCTTTTTTGGGTAGCATGACTCCATAGCCCAATGGCATACTTGAAGGCTCTAGAGATTTTGGTTTCTAGTCCCCTCAGCTATTTCAACATTTCAACTAAAGGAAGTTCCCCAACTAGAGCTAGCTATCATTCCCAAAATCTGTCACTCATTTTTTGGACAACATATGAACTATTTTGGTCTTGCAAGCCCAAATTCTCTTTTCCCTCCTCAAAAAATTGTTTTGAGTATTCAAATTCTCCATTATTCAAGCTTTTTTAGCTAAGGGACTCTGTAGGCTTGTTTCTACATACTTTGTAGGCTTTTTTCTATAGACTTTGCAGGCTTGTTTCTACAGACTTCGCAGGCTTATTTCTACAAACTCCACAGGCTTGTTTCTATGGATGCTGTAGGCTTGTTTCTACAAACTCTGTAGGCTTATTTCTATGGATTTCATGGGCTTGTTTCTATGGACTCTGCAAGCTTATTTCTACGGACTTTATAGGCTTATTTCTATGGACTCCGCACGCTGATTTCTATGGACTCCACAAGCTTATTTCTACGGACTCTATAGGAAAGAAATAAGTTCCCAACACTTAGGTAATTTCAAGGTTAGTTCAATCAAAAGGTTCAAAGGAAGGTGTCCCAAAGATCGAAGGATGAGTGCCCTTGCAGAGGGCAAATGGAACAATAAAGATATCTTTCAGAGGGATTTTATGTGGCAGAATTTTACAAGTGAAATCCTTCAAACTTTTTGTCTGAAGGAATCTTTCAGAAATTTTGTTTGAAGGAATGATCAAAGGCCCAACAGGAAGTTCAAAGGAATCTTCCAAAAGCTCGAAGGATAAGTTCCCATGCAGAGGGCACTTAGGTGCCAAAAGGACCTTTATAACTTTTTGAAAGGCAATTTTGGAGATCAAACAACCCTTGTAGAGGGCATGTGATGAGAAAAATGGACCGTTGCAAAAGGCCGAAAGGGTAAGGTTTTATTTGGAAAAGTGAACAAGGCAAAAAATTTGGAATTCCTTTAGATTTGTTCAAGGCAAAAGATAAGATGAATTCTTTCAAACAAAAAGTCTGAAGGAATTCCTTTGGACTTTTATCTGAAGGAATTCACTCAAAAGAAAAAAGCTCAAGGGAATAAGTGGGAAAGATAAAGGATTTCCTTTGGACATTTTATTCGAAGGATTTGAAGAAGAAGGCCACCTAAAGAACCTTGAAGGGTAGGTACCCTTGCAAGGGGCTCATGGCGACTAAGAAATTGACCTTTCTCAAGACCTTGAAGGGCACGTACCCTTTGAAAGGATTCAAAGACTAAGATCGGTCAAAGGAACGTTGAAGGAATTGACCAAGGGGTGATGGGACCATAGACATCAAAGTTGGGCACCATAAACTAGCCGTTGGAATCCATATGTTTGGTGATGTCCCTGAAGTCATCAAATTCAAGGCAATAAATTAACCATTGGCTTTGAAATGGTGATGGGTGCATGAATGTCATTTTTATGACAATGAAATTACTATTGATCTTTAAAGGCTTGAGTGCAGACCTGAATGTATTCAAAGGCCTTAAGGCCAAAAGGAAGAACCACTAAGAGAAGAGCACAAGGAGCCAACAATGCTGGGAAGATAGCCTTGAGAGCTCAAATTCTAGGAAAAGACAAAACTAGGAAGATACAAAGCTAGAAAAAGACAAAAGTTAAAAACAAACTCAATGACCAGCTAAAGAGGGAGCCGAAAGAGCTAGTAGAAAGGGAAAAGATAGCTTGAGAGCTCAAATTGCAATAGGAAAGAGGGAAAGACCAAAAATATCTGTGTAGGAGTTATTTCCAGTAGGTGGAATAGTCCACCAAGTAGACATTTGAGCTCATAAGCATTAAAAGGTGCAGCCTATTTTTCTTCCTTAACAGGAAAGTGAGGGGACAACTATGTACCTATTGGGAGAAATATCAGATGACCCATGCAGAGGAGAAGATATTTTGAGATGAATTGACACACCACAGTCAAGGCAGACACCCTGTTCCAGCATGGCCCCTTGAAAAAAATAAAAATGCATTCAAGGAATTGAATGTAGCATGGGCCATTCTATGAAAAAATTCCAAGTCTTTCTGGGCTACTATATATTATAAATCTCTTCTTTTCACTAGGGAGATCTTTTTGGTTATAGAAGCAAAACTCTACCAAAATTGAAAGGTGATTACTGAGACTTTGAGCTCAGATTGTTGATCATATTTCTTTATATGAATGAGAAAGTAGGTTACTTCTAGACTTTGTGCTGTAATAGCTTGTGTCATTTAGGAGATTGTTCTTATGTCTATTTCTTGAATGCGTTCTTGTCCATTTTGATGAAATAAGTAGAACTAGTGGAAGTAATCAAGAAGGTGTCCTGAAGCCAACTGTGGAGAGACTTTGTGCTACCACCATTTTATTTAGTGTGTTTTCTATTTGTTTTTGTGTAAAGGATCTTGGGATGATTTTGTGCCCCCATTATCCTTCATATTTCACTCTTGGGAAGTTAAGGTGGAGACTTTATGCTATACCTTTTTTTGCTAGTTATTACGCCCCCTGTTACCAGTTACTTGTTACTTATCAGAAAGAACTACTATTTGCTGTAAGACCACTTCTAAAAGAAGAGAAGTGCCTTCAGTGTTTTCATCTAGGTTTATCCTTTGTTTGTGAACATCATATCTGAAAAAAGAGAGATGGATGGTGTTGTCTTGCCCCTGAGTGTTATTTTTTGCATATATATATATATATAAGTATATAGTTCCTCAAATTTTATAGGGAACCTCCCCTTGATGAAAGGAGAGATTTGTCCCCTTCTGATGTGGTAAACTTGCACATTTGGCTGACTAATATCCTTATGTTGTGGTTGAAATCACCTATTTTGCTCATCAGTTAGCTGGTGACAAAATATTCACCCAACAAGTTAATCATTTGTGCATGTGTGAATGTAAGGCATTGCTTCTTGGAGATTCTACCCCTAAGCTATAGAGTATAACTTGATAGGACAAGAAAATAACATGGATGGAAGGGGAAATAGAAGAAGGAAGGGGTGGTCAAGCTGAATCCAAATGCCCCATGCAAGTGGACACTACCTACATAGTCCCATAGATTTTAGTGTTATAAAATTTAATTCTAAGTGGGATTAATTGATCCTTACCCTTGGTATTAATTAAATAAACAATAATATATTATTTACTACCGTTAGGTGGAAACCTAATGATAATAAATAATAGAGTTATAATTATTTAATTATCACCAAATTTTAATTATTTTATTTTATTGAGATGGATGGACTTGTTATTTGTACAAAAATCACCTCTCTTAATATTTCACTATAAATAGAGTTTAACCCCTATTGTTAAATTATTGGAATATGAAATTATTTTATCATATTCAACTTGAAAATTTTATGAAGGCTATTTGGAATAGGTATTGGTTTCTCAATAATTTAAATAATCATCATTGGTGGGTTTTTTACCTCTTTGATGTTTTACCATGGTAAATAATTGTATACTATGTTAATTGATTTTTGTTCATTTCTATGCTTTGCTTATTAATTATATTCTAGATCTTACATATGCATAATGCATTCCTTCAATGACTTTCACATGGTAGTAGAGACTAAGGGAGTATAGTTGATAAAGCAAGCCATTATCAATTGTGAAGAATAATTAATTTACATTCAATTAAAAATATATTTTTAATTATTCTTTCATATTCTCAATCTTGGCTTAGTCTATGGTATGAATTCTATGGTATAATTTAAAAAATTCTTAAAACAATGATTGAATGACCAATTTTGATCTCTCAACATCCATTAGAGCATCCCTAGATCTTGTTAAACAACTATAATATTTTTTATGTGTGGAAATCAAACCTATAGAGGAGTTGTAAAACCATATTATGGCCTTAAAAGCAAACCATTATGTTTTAAATCCTTAATACTACTTTTTTGGGTGCTATGGAGTTTGGTAAAGGACATTTTGGGCATAAAACCTCTATTTATTTAGTTCAAATCTTCTTTCAAAAAACCATAATTTTTTCAAGTATTTTATTATCTAAGTGAGTTTTATAGCCCCAAGAAGTAAAAAAATTCAAAATTCCATTTTTGTGCTTCAAAATTGTTTTTTTAAGGTTCTGGTTGTATAATTATGGAGTTTTAAGGTCTATTGCAAATTTACAGACCCTATAAAGGCCATTCCAAGCTCTTGATTTTTTTCATCACATATGGTGCCCCTGTATTGCCTGGTGAATTCAAAGAGAAAATTTTATTCATAAAAATTCAATTTTGAAGGGTTGATTATCATCTAATACCTATTTTATGAAGTTATAGAATATTCTATGTGATTCTAGAGATATCTATGAAAAGATTTACTTAGGAGATAATTCATTTTTTATAAGTAACTAAGCAAGGAAAGACAAAATTTTCAAGTGTCATTATTAATGATGTTTTATATGTACCAAAGCTTAAAAGAACCTTGTTATCTTGTTTAAAACTTACTAATGATAATTTAATTGTAACATTACTTCAATATAGTTAGTCTATTAGAAACCAATATAGGTCTCTAATTGTTGAAGTGGTTCAAAAGAATGATTTATACATTTTTTCTCCTTCTATATGTTTTCTTTCATTGCATAGTAAGAATGAATATCAATTATGGCATGAAAGATTATGACATGTTAATTTTAGAATTTTAAATGATATGTATGTAAATAACATTTTTTTTGGACTTTGTTTTATCCCCTCTCATCATTAAACTTGTGAGGGTTGCTTATGTGGTAAGAAACATACTAATTCCTTTCACAAGAATTATGATGTGAAGTCCTCACATCCATTAGATTTGATTCATAGTGATGTTTTAGGACATCTTGAAGTTTTATCTATTAATATTTATTTTTATATTTTTAATTTTATTGATTATTACACTATAATGATATGGTCATTTTTCATTAAAAATAAATTTGTTGTGTTATCTAAATTCAAAAAATTTAAAGCTTTTGTTGAAATTGAATCTGATTTTTATATCAAGAGATTAAAAATTGATATTGATGGTGAATATATTAGTAAAGAGTTTGATTATTTTTACATTAATTATGGTATTAAAAAAAATTAATAACTCCCTATTCACCTAAGCAAAATGGTATTGTTGAAAGGAAAAACTGCACCATTATTAAGGTGGTTAAAACAACATTGTATTCTGCGAATGTTCCTCTTAGTTCTTATGAGATGAAGACATGAATACCATTGTGTTTATTATGAATAGAATCCTTTCTTAATCTTTGCATTTTTTCTACATAACTAATACATATATGCTCATATCATTTTATTTAATTTGATAAAACTATTTTGTTGTTACTTTAGAGATACTAACTATATTGATAGTGTCTCATCTACATTATATTTGTTAGTAAAATGATTTAGTATTGATTCTTTAAAAATATATATTAAAATTATATTTTAATATATATATTTTTATTAGATTATAAATCAAATAAAATATATAGATATTATGATTATTTTCAATTCAGTTAGCATTGAAATACATTATATGCATAACATCATGCTTAATTTGACACGATGATCATGTTTAGTTATTGTATTTGGTAAGAATATCATGCTCTGTGAGTTTGGATATTTTGTGTTTCAATTGCTTATATACTCTCATTTGATTGTTTTGTGATTTTATTTTTATGCTAACATCCTTATATGCTTTGTTTGATAATAAGAGATGTTATGAAATGCAAAGTGTAAATGGAGTTTGTATTATTGGCTCTTCATAATTTAATTTACTAAGCATCCTATTCATATAGATCTAAACTCATTTTTTCTAGTATTATATCTATTTGATCAAATGATGAAATTTCATGCTAAAATTATCCATATTTGATGTATGAGAGGTTGTACTTCAATCTTTTATTGAAGCATAATAAACTTGAAAAGTTTTGATAAAACTCAAATGATAAAATAAGTTATTACTAATAGGATATTTTATGTTTGGCTAAACTTAGTATCATATTATTTATAAATTATTGTATGTGCATCACATGAAAGTTGGGGATGTTCATCTTGTTAATATTAGATATGTCCAATAATGAATTACATATAATAATTTATGTTTTTTCACTAAATTTGTAATCAAAGTAGTGAACTTGTTTGTCTAAAATATGACTTAATTGTTTTAAAATGTGTTTTACCATAAAAAAACATGTCATATTTTTATGTATATGGTTATCATGATGATAACCAAACTATGTTATCATGAATCTATTTTTATATATGTGTTTAAGTTTTGTGTAGGTACATAATACCAACAATTAAAGTATTTGAATTTCATGTGCATTTTATCTGAGAAAAAGTCCTTAATGGTGATATTGATCTGCAGTTGTATCCTACAATTGAAAGAGTGGTAGATATCTTCACAAAACCACTTGGTAATACCAAGTTTTGTCAGTTTCATGCAATGTTGGGCCTCTTGAAGTTTTCATTGAGGAGGAGTGTGCATGAAAATGCCACTTATTAACCACCATGTGTTTCTTCTTCTTCTCTATACTTCTTCTCAATTTTAAAATGTTATAAAATTCATGTGGAAGTGTTAATTTTGTACCCAATATAGAATTGCTTACTTTGTAATGGAGGTACTTATGTTATTAAAGGCTCCAAATATGCTTAGATGATTATTCAAAAGAAATTATGAGATGTAGATTCATGATCATGCTAGCCTAAACTTACTTTTGAGTATATTATGGATTGTAATTCATTTTGTTTCAAAAGGTGATGTTTTACATGATAAAGGTTTTTAAATCTTTCAATTATGTACATAGTATAATTCATTTTTTAAGGTGACTATGCCATTTATCCCCACTTAGCATTAAGGGGGAATGTTAGAACATTTAATTTTAAGTAAGCTTAATTGACCCTTAGCCTTGGTATTAATTAATTAAATAATGATATATTATTTATTACCATGAGGTGGAAGCCTCAAGATAATAAATAATAGAGTTATAATTATTTAATTATTACCAAATTTTAATTAAATTATTATGTTGATATGGATGGAATTGTTATTTTTACAATGGTTACCTCCTTTGGTATTTTACTATAAATAAATTTTTACCTCTATGATGAAATTATTTGAATATAAAATTATTTTATCATATTCAACTTAAAAAATTTGTGATGGCTATTTGATAGAAGAAGTGAGAAGAGGAAGAATATATTGTATTAGGTATTGGTTTCTCAATAATTTGAATAATCATCATTGATGGATTTTTCACCTCTTTGAGGTCTTCCCATGATAAATAACTACATACTATGTCAATTGATTTGTGTTCATTTTTATGCTTTGGATATCAACTATTTTCTAGATCTTGTATGTGCATAATGCATTCCTTTAGTGACATTCACAATTAGGCCAAATTTAGTTCTCCCAAGCATGTGGGAAAGAAGAAAAATGATGCTAAGTAAGAGATTTTATTATAAATGAAGAATAGGAAAGGTGTACTCATAAAATAGTGAGAGTGTTTAGATAAATGAAGAAAAATTAAATGTTAATAAATTTGGTTGAATGGACCCAAAATTCCCCGTGCATCCAAGAGATGCCGACATAGTCCGTGTGAACCTTAGGGTGATTTAGTTATCCTAGAAATGGGAGTGTAATGAAGGATTAATAATGGTAAATTAGAATTGATCATGACTAGATAAAGGGTTCACACTCAATAAATATGGTAAACCATACCATCTAGAACAAAGACAAAGGGAAATGGTGAACATGATGATAAAACAAGTAGATAATTTTTAGATTAATATCCCTCATGGAGATTTTAATCTATTTTTCAGAATTTTTTTTATTTTTAGGTTGTTTTTAGGATTTTCAAAAATTTAGTGTTTTTTGGGGGGATTTTCATATTTTTGGAATATTTTTTTATAGGAACAGTTTGATTATAAAATAAAAAGAACATGGCTTATGTTGCTTACAAAATAGTGAGAGTGTGGCTTAAGTTTCTCATAAAATAATGAGAACATGGCTTTAAATGCTCATAAAATAGTGAGAGCATGGAATAGGGGTGACCAAGCTAACATCAAAAACTAATTGTAACCTTCATAGTCCAAATAGACCTTAGGTCACTATAGTTAACCTTAATCAAGTGGAAAGCTAGCATCATAAAGCATCATGTTGATCAACAAAGAAACATACCAATAATAATCAAATATAAATAATGCTGACAAACCCACAATTAAAAATAAAAAAGTAATTAGTTAACCATTTTTGCATATGTGAACATAAGGTGTTATTTCTTTGAAATTTTGATCCTAATCTCTAGAGGAAAACTTGATAGGGAAAGATAATAACATGGACATAATGGGGAATAGAAGAATAAGGAAGGGATGGCTGACCTAATTCCAAATGCCCCATGTAAGTGGATGCTACCTACATAGTCCCATGGACTTCAAGCCAAATGTAGTTCTCGAAAGGATGTGGGAAAGAATAAAAATGATGATAATTAAGAGTTTTTAGTATAGAGGAATAATAAGAAATGTACACCTACAAAATGGTGAGAGCATTAAGATAAATCAAGAAAAATGAAATGGTAATAAAATTGGTTGAGCTGACCTAAGATGCCCCATGCATCCAAGTGCTGCCTATATAGTTTCTATGGACCTCAATCCAATGTAGTTCTCTCAAAAATGCAAGTGCAATGAAGGAATGGTAATGATAAATTGGAAATGATCATGACTAAATAAGGGGTTCCCACCTGACAAATGCGGTAAACCATACCATCAAGAATAGAGATAAAGGCCATTAGTGAACAAGATGATAAAACAAGTAGATATTTTTTAGCTTGATATATTTCATGGATATTTTAATCCTTTTTAGTAACTTTTTTATTTTTAGTTTGTTTTTGGGATTTTCAAAATTTGAGGGTTTTTTTAAGATTTTTAAAATTTTAGGGTTTTTCATGTTTTTGGAATAGGTTATTTACATGAATAGTTCACAAAATGACAATAACATGGATTAGATTTATTGAAAAATGATGATAACATGGATTAAAATGATCACAAAATGGTGTGAACATAAAATAGGGGTGACCAAACTAACCATATATTGCTTACATAGTGCAAATAGACCTTAGGTCACTATAGTTCACCATACAGTGGAAAATACTATTAATCAACAAGGTGAAAAATAAGAATGGCATAGGAACGTAATACATGGTATAGTATTTAAAAATATCTTTAAATATGAATTTTCTAAGAACTACCAAGCAAGAAAACCATAGACATGTGTGTTGAGATACTATCTTTAAAGATGTGTTGATGATGAGCAAATCTGAATGATATGCTTTAAACTTTATTTGAACTCTATCATATTAAATTATATACTATACATATGAACAAAAATCAATATCAAGATTGGTAATAGGATAGGGTAATAAGACTAGGATAGATTGAATCAATTATAAACAAAATGAAGGGAAGGTAATAGGCCATGCCCCCAAGTAGGGGTCCTCATAGATAATGTTTAAGCAAATCAAGTGTAAAAACACTTGAGATGTATAATATTCATGGGTTCATCTAGATCTTCTCCATATGGTGTATCCAATATATACGATCCATATCTATACTTAGCCATGATGATTAATGGGCCCAACTAATTAAGCTCAAACTTTCCTTTATTTTCATAGGTAGTGTTGGTTTTTTTCTAGTTATCTTTTAGGAGAAAGTCACCAAGTTCAAAGTATCAGTGTTTGACACAACTATTTAAGATATGAAACAACCTATTATGATATGTTTGACTATTTTTCAAAGCATGTAACCTTTTTTCATCGAGTATTTCTAATTCTCATAGCTTAGAGATTCTATATTCCTCCTCATCAATTTTATTCTATAATGAAATACACAAAGAAGGTAACTTGATCTCGATAGGGAGAATAAATTTAGTGTCATACACAATGGAGTATGGTATGGCTCATGTTAAGGTTCGAGTATGGTATGATAAGTCCAGAGAGAAGGAAATAGTTGCAAATTCCAATCATGACAAAAACCATTAACTATACTTTTAAGGATTTGGACCAAGGTTTTATTATATGTTTTAGCTTGGCCATTATTTTGAGGGAAAAAGATAGTAGAAAAATGTTACTTGATATGGTATTTGGCATAAAGGAATTTGACATCCTTATTTTTAAATGAGTTTCCATTATTAAAAATGAGGTCAAAGGGAATGCCAAAGCAATAAATGAGGTGATTATGGATGAATTTGGAAATCTACTTCTTAGTTATATAAGTGAGTGGAATGGATTCAACCCACTTTATAAAATATTTGATTGCAGTGAGGATATTTTTATGATCATATGAAAAGTCAAGATTGATTTTCCATATAAGATCAAGTCCCCATGTGGAAAATGGCCATGGCATGGTGATCAAATGAGGTGTCTAAGTTGGTAAATGAATGAGATTGGCATATTTGACAATCCACACACTTCCTTACATAAACACATAATGTTGGCCCTATAAATATCTTTGTGTAATTATTTAAACATTAAGCTAGACTTTGCCAAATATAAATAATAAAGTAGGGTTCCATCATATCCTCTACAATAAAGTTTGGGAATGAGTATGGTATAATGAAAATTATTATGAATGAAGGCTTTTTGTTTATTATGAAAAATGTTAGAAAGGAGAATATTATCATGAAGGTAAGCATATATATCTACGTACTAAGGTGATCTGAGACTAACAATATCACATAACATTTTAGATTTGGAACATTCATGAGTAGGCCCAAGAGATGTTCAATAAAGAACTATAAATATACAACATGGTATGTGATTGATATTAGTGATCCAACCACGGCCATTGCATCTATAATCTTGATACTAGCCCTTGGAATCTATTCAAACTATATGTATTCAAAGCTCTGTGTAAGATGGTCTACCATATTTTTATAGGGAATAAACTTGTCATCTTTGGTTTGGTATTGATTTGTCACTTGGTTAATAATCAATTGAGAATCTCCATGGATATGTAATTTATTTATATTCTATTATACTGTTAGATGAATCCCTACAACGATTGCTTCATATTCTATTTTATTTTTGGTAAAAGAAAAATCAATGTGAAATGCTTTAGGAATAAGATCCCCTTATAGCATTATGAACAAAATAATGGATCTTGGTCCATGAGAAGTGTAATAACTATTAAATTAAAGGGTCCAATGTTGAGGTGCAAAAGAAATTTCCTATAGAGTCATAATTGACTCATCAAGAAAATTAAAAATAAGTGGTTTGGAATATGATAAAGGTGCTTCGATAAGATAATATGCAAGTGCCTACCCCTTTATGGCATTTTGATGTACATATTAGATATCAAATTCACTTAATAACATGATCCACTTGGCCAGATAACCAGTCAAAGCTACCTTGGAAAGGAGGTATTTGAGTGGGTCTACTTTGGAAATGATAATGGTCTTATTGTTAAACATATATGTCACAAATTTTGAGTTGTAAATACCATTTCTAGGCATTATTTTTATACTAAGTTGTAATTATCTTCATAGGATACCAATGTATGACTTAAGTAATATAAAACTCTTTCTTTCCCTTGATCATTATGTCTTGCTAGGAGTTCCCCCAAGGCACATTCAATTACTAAAATGTATATAAGCAATTCTTTTTGAGGTGTAGGTGGAACTAGAACATGTGTATTTGACAAACAATATTTTAACTTCTCAAAGGCTTGTTTACAATTGAAATTCCATTAAAAAGTGGTGCCTTTATTCAAAAGATGAGTGAATGGATGACATTGATCCACCAAATGAGAAATGAATCACCTAATAGATTGGATCTTATACTATAGGATGTGAAGGTACTTTAGATTAGAAGGTGGAGGCATTTCTATGATGGCCTTAATCTTGGATGGATTGACTTCAATACCCCTATGGGAGATAATAAAACCTATAAATTTTATAGAAGTAATTTCAAAGACACACTTTTTAGGGTTAATCTTTAATTTGTATTCATGAAGCCATTCAAAGATTCTTCATAATACATCTAGTTGTCCTACTTTGGTCTTGGATTTTCCTAAAATGTCATACATGTTATATTCAAAAATATAATGCATCATGTCATGTAAAATGATAGTAATTGTACGTTGGTATGTGGTACCAACATTTTTTAGGCTAAATGGCATGACTTGATAGAAAAACACTCCCCATGGAGTGGTGAACATTATCTTATCTTGGTATTCATGTGTGATTTTTATCTAATTATATCTAGAGAAGCCATCCATAAGAGAACATCTCAAAACCTATTGTTGAATCTACAATAATATTAATGTTGGGCAAAGGAAAGTTATCCTTTAGGCATGCTTTATTTATATCCTTGAAATCATTACATAGTCAGATTTCTTATGGATTTTTATTCACTGGGACTATATTGGATATCCACTATGAATAATTGATAGGATGGATACACCCTACCCCTAGTAGTTTTTCTAATTATTTCTTGACAAGTATGGCTATGTGAAGGTGCATTTTTCTTACCTTTTACTCGATTGCTTGGCATCAGGGTGTACAACAAGATGATGTATAAATAAATTAGGGTCCAAGCTAGGAATATATGAATAAGAACATGCAAAAATATCAACAAACTACCAAAAGAGGGAAGTAAGAAGTTTCTTTTCCTCTTCATTGAGGGATCCTCCAAGTTTGATCCATTTGGGATAGTCAGGTGCTCCAATATTCTTCCACAAAAAATGTAGAACCATATTTTAGAATAGTAGGTAGTGTGGTATATTAGTATTATTATTATTAATTTAGTGGATTGTATAGCTCATCTAGGTCACCCATATAGGAAGAATCTAAATCACCAAATTCCAACAAAGGCCATTTTACAAAGGCATGTGGGAAATCTTGAGTCGATTGATCAAATATTTTATGATCTTTTAAAAAAATTCCTGATTAGCATGAAGTTTTGGGATTAGAAGAGGCCTAGTATTTATTTGAAAGAGGGTGAACTTCCCCATACAATGGCATATAAAATAGGTTTTCACCATGGGACTTATCTTTTTCTTTACTTTTTTCCCTGGTCTGAAAGTGCCTCAAAGAGGTTTTCACTTTGGGACCTCAATATTTGATATTATTTTTATTTTATTTTGTGACTAAGGACGTTCACCTAATCTCCAAAATAATCAATAGGTTCCTAATAGAAAATCCCTATTTTTGATTACCAAGTGGCAAGCCATCTCTAAGGCTGATGAATATAGAGATTTCTTCATCATTCTAAAAATCATCCAATGACATGTATCAGTCTTGTTGGTCTTAGTTGATCAATTGGGGATGATGGAAGAAAACATAGGAATAATATGGGATAGAAGTAATGGTACATATGATGTTTAGGTCAAATAGGTTAGTGTCAACCAACTCATCATAAATGCTATAATAGGACTCTGTGTTGTTATTAACATTGTTAGTATTAGATAATAAATCAGTGACATTATTGAGATCCAAGGGGTCATCCAATGTGGTTTTATCCAATAAATTGAGTTTATTTATGTTTGGAAATTGATACTTTCTCAATAGGTCCTTATTTCTTTACCCTCAGACCTTTACCCTTATAGGCTTGGTTATCTATTATCCAATTTGGAATAGGATACATTGTGTTTTGTTAGTAGGTGGCAAAGTCATCATTATATAACCATGAATCATCATCAACCTTGATCTATTTTTGTTCTTTCAAAGTATTTTTTATGAAAACCATGGGTCCTTTCTAATGTGAATCATCATTCCTATGAAATTCCATTTTAGTAGGTTTCATTTTGGGTCTACCATATGATTTAGGCATCTTAGAAAACTTGGCTATATAGAAATATTTGCCAATCTTGCATTCCCCAAGGCCATTATATTGAATAGTAAAATGATTGGTTATTGCAATAGGTAGTGTAGATGAAGTGGAGGCAAGAGTAATTGGATACACACAGCTAGAATCAAGTGGTTGATCAACTGAATTCTTGTCCTTTTTGGGGATGGGATATATTCCAAGACTATAATTGTAGCTTTCATATTCCACTTTCAGAAGTTTATAGAATGGTAAGGCTACAAATCACTAGGAATAGTAACTTCTAATCTATAATGGGGAAATTTGATACACTGATGGAAAGTAGAAGGTACAACATGTATTTCATGAATCCATCGTCTCCCAAGGAGAAAATTATATGACATTTACAAGTCAAGAATGTGGCAAAGAATATCATGGGTTAGAGGCCCAATGATAATAGGAAAATAAATAGTACCCTGATATTCCTTCTCCTTATTATCATATGATTTTATAGTGATGGTATCTGATTGAAGATATACTACTATGTATCCCAAGTCTTTGATTAGTTTTAAAGTTATAATATTTATCCCTTAACCATTGTCTATGAGGACTAATTTAATTTTATGTTGGGAAATGATTGCTTATATATAGAGTGGGTTATTATGCAAAGGTCTAAGGGATAACATATTAGTTTGATCAAAGGTAATTTTTTGGCATGAATCCAAATGAATTAAAAACATTTGAAATTTATTAGGCACAATATAACTTGGGACCTTAGACTAAATTATATGCTCATTCAATATGTTTTTATGGACATTTGGTGTACACAAAAAATCTAAAATATAAATTTGTGCTAGTGTATTTTAATTTTTTTCCATAATATCATAAAATTTGTCATTAATAGGAGCAATCAACTTGGTATTTTGAGGTGGAGGGACTTGAATGGGTTTTTTTTTGGAATAAGGTACATGACCTTGAATGGTAACCTTAGAGCATTGAGTTGTGATTGCATAACCTTGAGTCAACAGAGGGTTACTATAATTAGAAGAAGGTGAGTGAAGGTGTGAAATGGTAACTCTTGGATGTTGATTAGAATTTGGGATATTATGATACAAAATAAGATTACTATAAAATGGAGGTGGAGGTCCTGAAATGGATGGAAAAGGTCATTGGGTATTGTTGGCAATTGGATTAGGTTTGATTTTAATGGTAGCTATATGTCCACTAATAATACGACCTACAACATTATAGTCACAAGGAAAATTATTATAGTTAACTTGATTGGAATGGGAATCTTAACCTTGATTATATTTTTGGTGCTACTAATTTTTATTGTTAGGAGGTTTGTTCTAGTTCTAGTTGTTAGCTTGATGCTAATTCTAGTTTTGATTATTGTTGGAGTTATGCTGTGGAAAAGGGATTCGATAGATACCCAAATTATGATTAGACATTGTGGCCACATTATCCAACACTATTTCATAACTTTCAAGAAAATCTTGGATGAAGTGGAGAAGCTACACACATCTATGAATGGAATGGCAAATAACTTGGTGATAATCATAAAAATTATTCTCATTATACTAGTAAGGTTTAGGCTAGTTTTCTAGAAATGGTTTTGGGACTGGACAAATGATTATGTTAGGAAAAACTAGCTTATATAAAATCATTTTAATAGGCTCACCAAGTTTACTAAAAAATATATTATGATACTGACCTCTTCTTGGAGGGGGCCTTGTTAAAGTGAGAGATTGAGTTGGTGGGTTTGTTTGAATAAGTAGTGGCTACATAATTTGCACATGCCAAGATTCAATTACCCCATCTCCTACAACATTTATATTCCTATTGAATATATTAGGCTTATTTGATGTAATTTATTACTCTTGTGTAGGATATTGTGTCTAGGACTTGTTATAAGATTGACTTTAAGAGTAAATTTTGATTATCCCTTTATTGATGAGGGATTGATCAATCTATATTCCATTGAAAATAAATTATTCAAACATATTAGGGTAATTAATCTTGAGATTATGAGTTACATAAAACTATAGATCAATAGTAAACATTGCAGCCAATTACTTGTCAAGGAGATTATGTGGGATTCTATTGGCTAATGAGCACCATAGTTGTAAATAGCTAGAAAATATTTCTCATCCTCATTATTTAGCTTAACATAGATCAAACATAATTAGTTCATGTTCCACATTAAAAGAGAAGTGTTGTATGTATCTCTCTAAAAAGTTATTAAAATTATCAATATAATTCTTAGGTAGACCAAGGAATCATTCTAAGGCATTCCCTACCAAACTATGGGGAAACAAGTAAAGTACATAGATACTGCTATACATAACCTCTTGAAATGAAATGAATAACTCTTTTAGATGCTCTTTTGGATCACCTTTTACTTTATATTTGTCAAATTTGGTCATCTCAAAATGATGCAAAAAAGGTATATGAAGATAACTCATATCAAAGGGATAAGAGGATATGTCATCTAGTTTAAATTTCCTATTCTTATTTCCTACCTAAATGGCTAAAATTGCATCTTTAACCTCCTATAAATATTGAAAAGTGAGACCAAAGTGAGAGGAAGTGGTTAAATTAATTTGGCATAGAAAATAAGGTGGTATAGAATGCTAAGGAATCTATATGTGATTGGTTCTACCAGGAATATATATTATTTTATTAGAGTTGTACTGGTGATAGGGCTCTTATTGTTGCTAAGGCACTTGGTGCTAAGTGTGGCATTACTTTGGAGAAAACTGAGGCTTTGATAAAGGAATGGTGTGTTGCATATTAAATAGATTTTGATGAAATTATAGAGGAATATACTATTTATTATTAGGAATATATTTCATAAAGGGAGCTTATTATTGGTTAAGTGGAACACATTGATAATTAAAAGAGGCCCCTTTTTGAATGGAAGTGAAAAGTGGTTGAATAATATAAATACACTATTGATTAAATAATGATTATTGAGGATTAGTTAAAACTTGTTACAATGGTGGATTGCTACTTATAACTTATTTTTGTGGACTATTGGTCACCACTTGTTGAAGTGGTGGATTGTTACTTTCAACTTATTTTTGTAGGCTATTGGTTGTCACTTATTGAAGTGGTGCATTGTTACTTGCCACCTATTTTTGTAGACTAGGTGTGATTGTAATGTGTTGCTATGAAACACTTGGAATGTTAGGAGTAATGTTTTATTATATTATAAAGGGAACTTGATGTGGATTAGGGTATCCCTTTTGAGAGTTATCCACCATATGTTGGAAAGAATCTACGGGGGGATTCAAATCAACATTGGTTACTAGATTACTTTTAGATATAAGTGTGTTAAACAGATTTTAAACTAACATATTATTAGAACATGGATTGGGATTATACATAGGGTAAATTAATAAATCCATTAGCTATATAGTCAAAGGATTTAGCTTTATTAGTGATGGATTTTGAACATCCAATGCAATAAGGGAGCTAGTAAGAGTAGCCAAAACCTATTTACCTTGTTGGATTTGAGAGGTAAGAAGTTGGATTTGAGAAGAATAATCAATGAGTTAACCTTTCCCCTTGTTGGACATGACAAGAGCATAATTAGAAGCTAGTATACAAGTTTTTTCTTGGTCATAAGTCCCCTGATTATCTAATAATGCAAGATGTGTTTCTTAGGGTGTTCTAATCAAATAGCATAAATCCTCTATGGGAAATCTAGGGGGGAATATACCTCCCATTTCTAATAGTCTAATAGGATATTCATCTTTGTTGTTGAAACATTGTCTTGAAAATTGATCTTGCTTGTATTCAACACTAAATATTACATTTATGAGATATATTAGATTAGGCTTGTGTTTCATATCAAAAGTTACATGTGAAAGGTAAGGTTGGTACTATCCTTGTTTGATATTAGGTGGGATGATTGTAAGATATGGGTTATGTTGTTTAAATTTGGTATTAGATGGCATGTTGGTAAGGTATTATTGATTATCCTCATCCTTTACATAGTGATCTTACCCATAAGGGTTGTAAACTACCTCTTCATCAAAGGATGGGTTATAGATAGCCCCACTATGAGTGTACTTAGGAGTATTTAGGTTTATGATCTTTGTCTTGAAAAGTGATTGGCCACCTTAAATGTGTCTTGACTTGGTATGTGACCACACTTGTAATATGACTTGGAGATTTGTTTGAGGTAATGTGTTTGAATTATGTTAAGGTAAATATAAAATTAGAATACACCAATAAAAGGTATATCAATGTAAATGGTTTTAACAAGAAAGATTATGTGGATCAAACATATTTTTAAAAGGTAATCACAAGGTTTGAAATGTAATGGTTTTGGATGCCAATATTCAATGTTTTGGATCTTGGAAATGTTTGAACTTGGTATAATTGCAAGGCTTTAGTATTGGAAATTCTTGAACTTGGTATTTATATTGAAATGTTTAGATCTTGGAAACTTGACTTAGACTTTTAGAACCCTATAAAGGTGTGAACATTGGAACAAAGATGATTTTATAAAATATCTAATAAAATATGAACTAGGCTTAAAAAATTGAATTATAAAAGGGGATGAATCATTTTTTCAACTTTAAAAAGTTTGAATTTGGCTTTGGAAAATAACTAATTTTGGTTCAATTTGGAATATTTTGACTAGAATCAAAACTTGTCACAGTTTGACTAGAATTGGCACTTGGTATAGTTTGATTAGAATCAAAATTTGGTATTTGGTTTTGGAATTAGAATCAATTTGACTTTGAAAAGAAGACTAATTAGAATTGAAAATTGTATTTGAACTTAGAACTAGGTCTGGAACAAAGTGAATGGAATAATGACACAATTTGGATAATAATTTAGAATTTTGGTCTTGAATTGGTTTGAAGTTAGAAATTTGGATTAGGATAAGGTTTTGGTTTAACTTAGGTAGCCTAAAAACATGGTTTGAATAAGAAAAATAGGTATTTAGACCAAGTTTGACATGTTACTTTTGTTTGACCCAAAATTTTAGTGGAGTAAAACCTTATTGTGTGTGTATAAAAATGGTTTGGATTAGGACTTGGTTTGTTTGATTTGGTTTTAAGTAAAATAAGGGTTTAACACAACAATCATGTAATAATATACAAACATTACAAGGCAATTATAATAACTAACATCAATTTCCATCACATCTATTTGAACCTTTGTTTTAGATTAAGGTAAAAATAGGTTTTGAAGGGACCCCGAAACCCTGTACAAAAGGAGAAAGATAAAATAGTATTGTCCACAAGCAGAACCTAAAACCTACTTCACTAGAACCTTTGTTATACTTGCCTTGAGAGATGATTTATAAAATTTAAGATTCATTAAATAAATTATTATAATTATCGATAGTCTTTTAATCCCACCTTTCTCTCAAAAGGCTTGTACGAGTAAGACAATATTTGGGGGTTGTTACTTTTGCACCCTTGAATCAATGGATGTTCCATGGAAAAATAAGGTATTATAAGTTTTGACTTAGTTTTATATATGGTCTTGATATACCTTGTGGTGCGTGGGCTCAAAAATATCCATCAATTGGACGTCGAGATTTAATAAGCAATTCACTAAAGGGTTTAGTTATTTCATGACCAATTCATCTATAAGGATCTCAGTGAATTAATACCAACTAAATTAGGTTTTGATGGAAATTTTAGCTAAGATATTTCTAATGTAACTTCAATTTATATACCCCATCAGATAATGGGTTTTGTACGATGCTAGGATGCGACTTCCTAGTCAATGCACTCCTAGGACATAGGAGAAAGAGATGAATTCCACCCCACGTAGTCAAAATAAAAATAGGGGTAAAAGGAAAATATGAACTTTGTATTTATAGCTCACCTAAAAGGGGAAAACATACATGAAAATAACCCCACAAAAAACTCAAGCAATAAGAAGTAAAAACTTGTATGAGAGGAAAGAACTTTGAAAATAAACAAGTTTTTTATAATCCAAATGCAATGTGAATTTGTTTTAAGCCTAGATTGATATGTGTAGAAAATAATTGTGTTTTTCTTAAAGTCCGAAACCAAATTTTTTATCAAGGTCCTACAACACAAATGATTGAAAATTTAAGATAAGCAATAAAAATATCTTTTTAAGGTCTCGAGTTTTTGTTAGAAGATTGATTTCATCAATACTCAGGTAGGATTAATTTTAATGATTAAAAATAAAGTAATTTCATTAATTACATAACAATTTCAACATTTAAAAAAAATAAAATAGAATAAAAATTAAAAAGGGGTGAATTCACTGATTAAAAAGTTGAATTTTGTTACAACCTCACTAGATGTACTAAAATAAAATAAAGTAAAACTTTTTTTATAGCACAAAATTTACTTCCTAAACAAGTATTCTATTTAAAATTATAGAATCACAATACATTATCATAACAGATAATCATTAAAATTTCAACTTTAATTTCCAATGCAACATAGAGTGTTACAACTTCATGAAATAAAATACATAATGACATAGTTACGGTTGGTCTCACAATACAACAATGACTGTTCAAGTAAATAATATTACATTTAAAAATTCAATAATCATTTAGCCTTATATATAATATAAATATAACTCTCTAAATATCGAGTTTCACCAACTCACGTATCTATGATAACCTCAAAATAAATATAGCATAGATATAATATTTGGAAGATCCAAGCGATGAATAAAATGTTTTTTTTTACTAAATAGAATGTGGTCCATCCTAAATTAAATCAGCTAAGATATAGAATGATAGCAATGTTACTAGTCTTGGGATAATATTAAATAAAAGAAAGGATCAAAATTTAACAATCCATCTCAGCCTTAATGTAGATTCAAAATCTCATAAGGAAACAAATAAATATCTTAGCTTATTATAAAATCCTAGGTGATTAGATAGGGAAATAGGCATTGAATAATTAGTTGGGCACATAATATTAATGACTCAACTATTTTATAATAATAGAAGTCACATTTCATTGCATGTTATTAGATGTATATGTACACTATGCAAGTATATTTAGATCTATAATTATATATATATATACACTTGAACTATTTAAAAATTTCCCATATATATTAAAAAAAAGGAAACATAAAATCCATAATCCAAAATTCTTTCAATACAATAATACACTTATTAAGTTAAATATATACACACCTAGTATGATTTTCCCTTCATTGTAGTTAAAATTTCCCTTTTGTTTCCAAGCCTTCTTTCTTCTTCTTCCAATTTCCACTTCTCTTTCTCTATGTATCATCATCTGTCCCAATCCCTCTTTTTCCAATCCCCTTAATACTATTTTCTCCCCATTTCCTTTTATTTGCGTGCCACTTGAAACCAAATTTGTAAGCTTTGTTCCCAATAATTAATTGGGAGTCCCACAAGTAATTATTAGATAAATTTCCAATTTATCTCCCTTGATTTCTCAAGTTTGTATTAAGGTAACTCAACTTCACCTTTTCAAGTAAATCCATCATAAGATTTCATGCATTACTAATTAATAATCAATTCCACATGACCCATACTAGATAAGTCTTTTAAAGTATATGTTCATTCCATTCTAGTGTTTAATTAGGATTTATACTCATATTTAATTAGTGTAATTTATATGTTGAATATCATAAATTAATAGTTGTCTAATACAATAATTAAATAATTTAAGATTATACTAAAGCATTATTTTGACAAATTAAATATAACATTACTACTATTTTAATTTCCTATTGAAAGATTCATAAATGACACAATTTATAGAGTAAAATATAAAGCATCTCACAACATAGTAATCACTATAACCAATTTCAAAATAAGAACTCATTCCTTTTTAAATCACAACTAAAATATAATCAATGAAAATTATTCTAGCATTAACGAGCATAATATTAGCAAACTAGATTAATCTAAATAATTTAACAAGTCAATCTATGGTGGTGTGTGAATTTGAGTTACTAACATTTCCATTCTGGCATACTATAATCATCCCATCTACACTACCCTCTTTGATGATGCTCTCCCTCATTAATATTTGAGGGTAAGACCAATCCTAGATCCACCTCATATCAAATATGTGGTTAGTTTGAGTCATCATAGGTATAATCAATGATGTAATACTAACAAGTATACACAAAATAGTCAAACACAACTATATCATCATGTATACAAACCATCAATATCATTGGTCCCAAATTTTTTTTTCATAGTGCTCAAATCAAAGCAATAAAGAATCAATTATTAACTATTTCAAATCCATGGATTTAAAAGTAAAATCATAGGGTGAAATCAGGATTAACAAATTCATTGATTAGAAATCCATTTCAATAATCTAGGAGTAATTATGATGATTATAAAACCTTCATATATAATTTAAAAAATAGTTTGAAAGGGAAAATTCACTAATTATTAGGTTGAATTCATTGATTACAGTGCCATTTCACCAATTCTATAGTAATTTCACTGATTATAGAACCTATAAATAGAACATAACATAAAGTGTAAAATTTTAAATTTACCAATTATAGAAAAATTTATCCTCTTCCATAACCTACACACAAAACATGTAGAAAATAATAAAGGGCAAATTCACTATTTTTAAGAGCAAAATAATTATTTAGCATGTCAAATTCATTGATTTTACTTGGAACAAAGATTAACGATTTTTTGAAGAAAAAGAGATGAATTAAACTAGTTACTAGGTTAATTATAATAATTAGAAGAATTTTAATGGTCTAAAAAAACTTGTGGGGTGTGTTAAATCCTTTGATTCTTGTTGGGCATGCCATTTTTTAGATTAAAAATTTGAAAGAGGTTAGTCAATTTTTTAATGAATGAAATCAAAATAAACTTGGAGAACTAACATCTTAAGCCTAATCCCTAGTTTGAGCTATGTGTAAAACAAGGAATAAATGAAATTTAGAAGATAAAAAAACATTTATACCTCCTTATAAGATTTTATTGATAACTAGTTTTAAGAGGTTGAGCTCAACTTGTAGGCTTTAAGAGTCTTTAACAATGCTTGATTTCATGTATGGGAAACATATCTCTTTGTCTACACTTGGTATTTATCTTGGCTTGGAATGAGAGTGTTGAATCTCTTTGTATAATTTGATAGAGTAAGATTTTATGAAGAAGCTTTTATATAATGGAGGATGGACCTTCAATTTATAGACTTGTGTAATGATTATGAACTGCCCATCTCATCTCCAAATAGAGGGTGGAGAACGGATCCTCAAATTAATGATTACAAACATGGAGTGTGTAAGCAATGCCATTTAAGGCATTTTTGGAGTGTGTAAGAGATTTGGAAGGAAAGTGTGGTTATTATTCCTATTGGAGTGTGTAAGAGAGGTGTAAGAGGAATAATGTGTAAGAGGGGTGTAAGAGATTGCTTTAACTCTTCTTTCCCATTGACTCACTTGAGTGACATCACCAATGTGAGGTAATAAATCACTTTTGATTTTAGGAAAATAGATAATTTCAAACTCATGAAATTTTCCATTAAAGGAGTGATTAGGCTAATTAATCAACATGATTAATTAGTAATTAGAATAATGGTGTAATTACAATGTTATTTTGTCAATAAAATATTCATTTAATTATATTGTAATAACATTTGTAAAGGGTTAAATTGATTCAAGAAATATTAGAAAATATTAAAGTTTCAATATGATCCATTTCCCCAATTATGTATGTGACATTATGATTTTAGATTAGATTGATAGTTATGTGAGTAAATAGGCCCATTAGTTATTTTTGGTTAAACTTGTACGGGATTGCATACAATTTCTCTTGATTAAAATTTAAACACATAGGTGTTTAAAATGAAGTGTCTACAAGTAATACTTTGGAATCCCCAAATACTTTTGGTTCTTTGAACCTATGGTTCAATGCAAACTACAATCCTAAGATCAAGGCTTCAAATCACTAGGTTGTTTGTGTAAGGGAATTGTAGCCTTTAATAAGCTGAATGTCATTTCCATTGTTGGTCAATTAAGAAATACTACACCATATCCTTGCATATAATGAGACCCATCAAACCACAAGGACCATAGAATGGGCAATTCAGGGTCTTTTTTAGCTTGGTTTTCAACATATTTTATGGATAAGATATAGACATCTATGTCAGAGGATACTAGGTTTACACTTTCATTGACCACATTGTATTATGTTATCATGTGTTTCATACTAGGTTATCTATCAACATAGATTTTATTGGATACATGTTGGAAGTAGATACCGATAGGTGGGGGTGAATCAGTAGACAATAATGCATATTTAATTCCAAAAATCATTCATGAAGCATACATAAACCTGATCTAGTAAAAACATCATGAAAGCACATACATCCAAAGCATGAATAAGAGAGTATATCACATAAACACATCATTATGTGGGAAACCCTCAAGGTGGCTAAAATCCACTGAACCCTACACGATGGATAAAATCCACTGAACCCTACACGATGGAGTACATTTTAATAATAACAAGATCCAAATTTAGACTAGCACTAACTTATCAAGGAGTACCTACCCCTCAATTTAGTCAAGCCCACTTGACATTTAGTAAATGTAACTATAAAGGAGGATATAACCCCCTAGGTAACCAAGAAAAAAATTATATACCTCTGATCTGATGTCAAACACAATAATGATGGATTTCTCTTGCTTGCACTCTTCCTCTCTTATAGCCTCTAGGGCTTACTTGCTCAATCTTCCTCTTCTAGTTTTATTAGATCTAATGACCTATGTATCCAATTACACCAACTTGATCAGATATGAATTACTAATTTTCTTCACTCTATGATGGTCCTTAATGACCTATACCTCCTCTTGTAAATCTTCTTTCCTTCACTTATCTCCCCTCATCTCAAAATCCCCAAATAGACCAATTAGGCCTTGTACTCATACCACTCTCTTGGTCTAACCCATATTGGTCAACCAAGATACTTCACACACTTGTATTATAATTAAAATAGGTTCATACACATGTTACATGTGAGAACCATACACTACATAGGTTGGTCATTACATCATTATCCCACAATCTCCATTAGGCCTAGTAGAGACCTAAAGCCATTAGGGCTTCAAATCCACACATTACACCTTGAGCCTTTTAGAGCACCTTCAAATTTTATAAACACTTAAAATAATTCATATAAAACTTTAATATGTCACTTATATCATCCATATGGATACATAGTACCTAAAAATCCATTTCACACCTTGAACCTAGCAATTAGGTCTCCTCGCTCTTTAGGTTTTGATACACATAAAAAATTATCTTCTAGAACTAAAGAAAATATCAATTTTATCACATAACCTAATAAAAAATAATATGTATATGTACTAAATGACCTAAAAAATCATCACCAAATTCATTTATCAACATCACATAGGCCAACAGACCTCAAACCAACTCTCTCAAGATGACCACTCAAGCTAGTCACACTCAATCAAAGTAGTCATATAGAAGATCATATCTTATGAATGAAATGATTATTTAAACACACATAATAAAAAATAATATATTATATGAGACATGTAGATCAAATTATAAAGGTTATTTCTCATGTTTTAGTAACATTCATTAGACTTACAGACCAATCACTCAGGTCTCTATTTCATAGTCTCAACACTAATAGACAAGCCTTTTTGTTTTGCATGATTTATTCACATAACATATCCATTCATATCCCACCAAGATTTTATAGGATAATTAAGTATCAAAAAACATTAGGATATTAATTATGTACATCACCACTTGTCATGAGATCTCAAACACTTCGCTTACCTTAGCATGCCTGTAGTAGTCATCTTGATTCTAAAACATAGTCATGGTGAACATGACTCATAACACCTATAAAATCACTTAATTGACCTAAAAAATTATGAATTATAACCTTAAACATCATAATATAAAATCTAATCACTAAAAAATGGATGTCTAATAGCAAACAAGAAACATAAAGATCAATCTAAGAGACATATACCTTCATTGTCTTCATTACTTAGATAGGCTACTTTGAAATATTCTTTTTTATGTGTATAGGAATACATATCAATTTAAAACCAAGGGTAAATGAGGGATATGTATCAAAAAAATACCTAATCCATTGTACTCATCCCTACTCACCTACACATCACCCCTAAATAGGTTCTCACTCATACCTAGATTTTGTCACTATCTTTACCATTTGGCTTCTAGAGACTAGTAGACTTGGATAATAAAAATGATTAAATAAGAGGATAAATAATTATCAAATTATTTCATGTAATTTTATAACAATTATATATATTTTACCTCCATCCACTTTCAAGTGTTGACTCATTCAACTTTTCCTATAATACTAAAACCTTTAGAAACAAGCATATTTTTGTATCTTCTGCTCACTACCTTGACACACCACTACCACATGGAGGTGCCTGGAGGAGTACTATACAAATTAAAATAGTAAAAATTTGTCAAAAAATACATTCTATATCCTTTATAGTAAGTTATTTCCAATTTCTCTACTATGAGGGTTTATAAGAGGGTTTTGACCACTTTATATTCTTAACGAATCTTCATAGAGATCTATACCTAAAACCATTGAAAAATACCTAGAAATAATTCTTAGGTCCATATTAAAATTTTCCAAAAATTATTAGGTCACCATGAAAACTTTATAGATGTTAACGAGCATCATAAACTCCTTATCGAGATAGAAACCTTCATTCTGAATGCATAGGTGTCCTTCCAACATTGTTTCTTGCTTACTCTTCAACTTCAAAACCTAAAAATTGGTCAAAACCTTTGAACCAAAATATAATATCTCATTCCATATTTAAATTATATTTTTAACCTTTGAATCTCAACTTTACTCTTCATTTAGACCTCACTAGGTCGTTATACACATTAGGTCTAGGACTGCAAGTCAAACTTGGGTATAAAAAGCCCTTGGATCCTTCTTGTACTAATATCACCACCTTAGGAACATGTCATATATATTCATGAAAAGATTCATATCTTCCAAAAATATTCTCACTATCCTCAACCATCTCAACACACTATGCTACCAAGCCTATGCCACTACACAAGGCTACCAAGCCTATGCCAACACACTGTTCACATAGTCATCTTCTTTCCTTGACCTTACTTAGACTTCTTTGACATCAATAACACTGATCATACTATGAAATTAACACTTTATTATTACCCTTGGCATCAATTCACACATTACATCAATGACAACACACTTACCAATAATCTCCCCCTTTGTCATTGATGGCAACCTCATTTTCTCCTTCTCCCCCTTTTCCATTATTAACAAAATGGACATATGCTCTTCTTAGGTTCATCTACATATTCCTTTGATCCTAAGACATATACTCTTACACAAATCCCACTTTATCCATTCATGAAGATATAATACCTTATCAAAACACATGACTTGGTTTGATCAAGTCATCATATCAATCTTCTTGAGTTCACATTTGTAGCAGACATCTCCGCATCTCACATATGCTCCCCCTTACATCATGTAAAACTCTTCAAGATTCTCAAAATATCTAAGTTATCTCCTCATAACTCCATTCTCCACCTAAAAAGGTCATATTAAAGGAGTATATAACATGATAACTCACTCTTAGAATAACATATTTGAGCTCTTCCGAGAAACTGTAATAGTTATCAAGCCTTCATGGTTAGAACTTATGGAAACATAGTCATATAAGTCTATCAGTATAAAATTCACTATAATGGAAATTTTGTCATAACCTATATTATTTATGATATTCAAATAGGAGAAAACCAATAGGTTTCCAAGCACCCAGTGATTCTCAAATTATTCCACCTCTCATGGAACCATTCATCTTCTTAGCAAAGTATAACAAGCATCACCATTTGTCAATGTTATTCAAACTTCATTCCACTATTCTATATCTTGTATTTTAGCTCCATTTTTGAGCCAATAGGACCACTTGATAGAGATGAAAATAAATTTCATAAGGTCCTTGCAATATCGATCAACCACCTTTATTTTTTAGAATCCATAAATATTCAAAACACTACCAATCACCCTTACAGACAACATACAATCAATATTAGGTCTAAGAGACCTCATAACTATGAAAAAACTTTGATCACACTTTTGTATCCTTCATGAGATTAAAAATGTGAAAAGGACAACATAAACTCATGCAATACATGATCCTTAGTTCATTCTACTTCATACTAAGACTTCTTTATGACAAAAAACATAAACGACTCTACCAACTCCAACTCTCTCTTCATGCACACTCAGAATGAGATACTCAGAACTTGATATCACCTTTATACTAATTGAGAACATATTCATGGAAATATAAACATGTAAATACATCTTATAAGACCTTATGAGGTCACCAAGACAACAATAAAACATCTCAAATCATGACCAAGCCTTGAAGAGGACATATTTTAAGATTACTTAGCATCTTATCAAGATACGTGACAATGAGCATTTTTAGAATATTGAGAAAAATTTCAAGGCACATTTATATTATTTCTCATTATTTGAATCATGTCTATACATTAAAACATAATATCAAAAAATATCTATCATCAAAGACATTGGTCTCAAAGACTAATTTATAACTCTTACAACCCTATTATGAGTTTGCCTTCTAAGACACCATCTTGAGCTTGAATCATGCATTATAATCATGAAGACCAATAAATGAACATTACACATATTAAACCAAAGTATCACATAGATTAATAAACAAAACAATTCATTTACATCAATAACACTCACCTTAGGGTTTGTTACCACCAAACCCTCATTATCATAGTCCTTCATGTCTTGGGCTTGACCTTCACATATAAAAGCAAACTGATCATGTAAGATGCATATACAAGAGATAATAGAGATTAGGAACATATTAATTAATTTTTATCAATAATCCTAGTCATCAAAAGTACCAAGCAACTCATCATGTCACTCAAGACTGTTATTTTAACAAACCATTAAAATATAGTCACATTTCAAGGAGCTTTTCTTGCTCAAAAGGATACATTCAGATCTCTCTTAGAACATGGATCAGTACTATGATGGGTTCAAATCATAATCCAATTATTAGAGCATCAGAAATAGATCATTATATGATTTTTAATCCCCTTTTACTCAAACTAAGTTCACCATTACAAACACAACCTACAATAGTCAACTTTGAACTACATTAATTACACTTGTATGGATGGTCAATCCTTCTAATCACTTTGGGGGTCTTCTACACAAAGTCCTATTAAATTTTTCTTTTTCCCTCACCTTGATATGACTTCATCCATGGATTCTATAAGCCTTTATTTATAAATTGGTTTCCTTTGTTAAATTTTAATTTTCAAATTCCAACAGTCATATTTTCATATAAAATTGACTATGTATGAAAACTAAGAAAATTACTTGGGAGACCAACTTTGTACCAGCATATCTTTTGATATAAATTAATTCAAGACCTGAAACTTAGAATACATGATATATCATCATAGGGAATTCTATCTATGTACCAAAATTATCTTGAGATATTCTCACGTACTAAATGTGACATAATCAATCTTCTCACTTAGATTGTTTTGTCAAGTGGACTAAAATGAAGCAGTCAAGCACACAAGCACTACACAGTCTTCTTAACACCTAAAAAAGTATAAAAAACACTTATTAAACCACATAGGTCCTCTTATGGTCCTCACACAACTTTTATTTCTTTATGACCAACCAATATTTCATTTGTAGACTTCTGCCTTTTAAGACACCTATATGTACTTGGACTCATCATGCTAGCTAATTAAGAGAGCTCCTTCAATAGGATCTATATAAAATTTATGTTTTATTTTAGACTTATATTTAATATAATCATTATTCTTCAAATTTTATAGTTCCATCATGAAAACATCAGCCATTATCTTCACAAGCTTATTCATCACTGCAAACAAGATGTATATTATCTTCATCAAACCTCAAGCTACTTAGGATCGCCTGTAAGATGTCAAGCATCCTCCAAAGGTATATATTTATTAAAAATTATTGGAATTATATAATAAGAGGGTGGGGGGTGAATTAGTATAAAATAATGCATATTCAATTCCAAACATCATTCATGAAGCATAAATAAACTTGCTCTAGTAACAACATCATGAAATCACATACATCTAAAACATGAAAAAAGAGAGCATATATCACATAAACACATCATCTATGTGGGAAAAAATCAAGGGGTATAAAAACCAATAAACCTTGAAATATGAATAAAATAATATAATGATAAGATCTAAATTTATATGAACACCACCTGATCAAGGAGCACCCATCCCTTAATTTAGTCAAACACACACCTGACCTTTAACTAGCTCCAACTAACAAGGATGATTAACCCCTTAGGTAACCAAGAACCAACTAAAATACATATGATATGATCTCAACCTATGATATTATTTCAAAAACACCTGATGATGGACTCCTCTTTCTTTAATTCTTCACCCCTTAATCTCTCTCATACAACCTCTAGGGCTTACTTGCTCAATCTGCCTCTTCTAGTTTCATTAGGTCCAATGACCTATGTATCCACATAAAATAACTTGATAAGATATGTATAACTAATAATATTAACTCTTTTATGATCCTTAATGACTTTTACCTCCTCTTTTAATTTTTTTTCTGTTGCTTAGCTCCACTCACTCTCAACATCCCTAAATATGCCAATTAGGCCTTGTACTTATACCACTCTCTTGGTCTAACCCATTTGGTTAGCTAATATTCTTTACAAAAATGTATTATAATTTAAATAGGTTCATACACACGTTAAATGTGATAAAAATACACTACATAGGTTTGTCATTACCTCATTAGCCCAAAACCTCCATTAGGCCTAGTTGAGACCTAAAGCAATTAGGCCTTCAAATACACATGTTACACCTTGAGCCTTTTGGACCACCTTCAACTTCTAAAAAATATTCAAAAACTTCATATAAAACTTTAATATGTCCCTTATATCATCCATGTGGATCCAAATTACCTTAAACTCCATTTCATACCTTGAACCTAGAAATTAGGTCTCTTCACTCTTTAGGTCTTGATACACATAAAACACTGTCTTCCAGAACTGAAGCATAATATCAATTTTATGACATAACCTCATGAAAAAATCATATGTATAATTAATAAATTACCTAAAAAACATCACAACATTAATTTATCAACATCACACAAGACAAAAAACCACAAACAAACTCTCTCAAGATCACCACTTAGACTGGTCACACTCAGTCAAAGCATAGTCATATAGAAGCTCATATCTTGTACATGAAAGGATGATTTAAAAAATTATAATAAAAATTAATATATTATATGATACCTATATATCAATATACAAATTTTAGTTCTCATGTTTTATCAACATTCATTAGACTTACAAACCAATCACTCATGTCTCTATTTCACAGTCTCAACACTGCTAGAAAAGCCTTTTTGTTTTGCATGATTCATTCACATAACCTATATTTTAAGATCCCAAAAAGATTTTATAGGATAAATAATTATAAAAAAATCAATATATTCATTAGGTACATCAATATTTGTCATGAGATTTCAAACACTTCACTTCCCTTAACATGCTTGTAGTAGTCATCTTGACTCTTAAACACAATCATGGTGAGCATGAATCCTAACACCTGTATACTCACTTCCTTGAACTCAAAAATTATTCATGATATCATTAAAAATCATAATATCAACTCCAATAACTAATATATGGATTTATAATAGCAAAAAGTAACACAGATTATTCTAAGAGACATATACCTTCACTATCTTCATTACTCAGATAGGCTACTTTGAAGGTTTCTTATTACATGTGTATAAGCATAAATATAAATTTAAAAAAAAGTTTAAATGAGTGATAAGTCTCAAAAAATACCTCAATCCATTTGACTCATCCTTGCTCACATGAACATCATCCCTAAATAGGTTCTCACTCATACGGTGATTTTGTCACTATTTTCACCATTTAGATTCTAAAAACTAACAAAATTGGATCATAAAAATTATTGAATAAGAAGATAAATCATTCTAAAATTAATTCATGTAATTTTATAACAAGTCTCTATCTTTTACCTCAATCCACCTACAATTGTTGACTCAGTCAACCCTACCTCAATTCATAATAAGCATATTTCTATATCTTCTGCTCACTACCCTGAACACCACTACCACTTGGATGTTCTTGTAGAAGTCATATACACCTTATAATATTCAATTTTTTTTAACAAATCCATTCTATGTCATTTCTAGCAATTTATTTCCAATCGCTCTACTATGAGAGTTTATAAGAGGGTTTTGACCAATTTACATTCTTAATGAATGTTCATAAAGATCTATACCTAAAACATATAAAAAATAATTTTAAAACATTATTATTTCCATATGAAACTCCTTAAAAAATTATTAGGTCACCATGAATAATTTACACGTGTCAATGAGAATCACAAAATTCTTCTCGAGCTAGGAAACCTTCATTCTACATGCATAGGTGTCCTTCCAACGTTGCTTCTTGATTACTATTCCACTTCAAAACCTAAAAATTAGTCAACACATTTGAAACAA
Source organism: Torreya grandis (assembly GCA_037957365.1). NCBI lineage: Eukaryota > Viridiplantae > Streptophyta > Pinopsida > Cupressales > Taxaceae > Torreya > Torreya grandis. The sequence continues at coordinate 1,978,800 of JARHVA010001661.1, read as the reverse complement.
CCTATCACACCTCATTCCATTCTTACATGATCTCTGTTAGCTTGTAGTCTCAACTTGACTCTTCATTTGGACCTCACTAGGTCACTATGCACATTAGGTCTAGGACTATAAGTCAGACTTGGGTATAGAAAGCCCTTGGATCATTCTTGTAATAATCTCACCACATCAGTAACATGTCATATATATTCATTCCAAGCTACACAATTACCAAAAATATTCCCATTATCCTCAACTAGCTCAACACACTATGCTACCAAGCTTATGCCACTACACAAGGCTACCAAGCCTATGCCAACACACTGTTCACATACTCATCTTCTCTCCTTGACCTTTATTACACTTATTTGACATCAATAACACTGATAATACTATGACATCACCAATTTGTCATTACCCTTGATATCAATGCTCACATGACATCAAGCCTTTAACATCAATGACAACACACTTACCAATAATTTTCCCCTTTGTCATTGATGACAACCTATTCTTCTCCTTCTCCCCATTTGACATGAATGAAAAAGTGGACATATTCTCTTCTGAGGCTCATCTACATAGTTCTCTGATCTTAGGATTTGTCCTCTTACACAACTCCCCCTTTATCCATGCATGAAGATATTATACCTTGTCAAAACACATGACTTGGTTTGATCAAGTCATCATATCAATATTATTGATTTCACATATATAAAATACATCTCCACATCTACAATATGACTTGGAACATCTCACATATGCTCCCCCTTATATCATGCACAACTCTTCAAGCCTCTCAAACTATCTAAGTTAGCTCCCCCTAACTCCATGCTCCACCTTAAAAGGTCATATTTAGGGAATATATAACATGGAAACTCACTCTTAGAATAACATATTTGATCTCTTCCAAGAAACCATAATAGTTATCAAGCCTTCTTGGATTAGAACTTATGAAAACATGGTCATATAAGTCTGTGAGTATAGATTTCACTACAACAAACCTTTTGTCATAACTTATCTTCTTTATGATCTTAAAATAGGAGAAAACCAAAAATTTTACAAGCACTCAATGACTCCCATATTCTTCTACCTCTCATGGAACCATTCATATTATTAGAAAAATATAACAAACATCACTGTTTGTCAATGCTCTTTAAACTTCATTCCACTATTTTGCATCTTGTATTTTATCTCCCTTTTTGAGCTAACAAGACCAACTCACACAGATGAGAAAAACTTCCATAAGGTCTTTACAATATCAATCACTCATATTTATGTTTTATAATCCATAAGGATTCAAAACACTACCAAACACCCTTACGAATAACATAAAATCAATACCAGGTCTGAGATACCTCATATACTATGAAAAACCTTTGATCACAGTTTTATCTCCTTCATGAGATTACAACTATGAAAATAAAAACATAAAATCATGATATACATGACCCTTGGTTCATTCTACTTCTTACCAAGACATTTTCATCTTCATGACAAGGAACATAAGTAACTCTACCAACTCCAACTCCATCTTCATGCTCACTTAGAATGAGATACTTAGAACTTGATATGACTTTTAGAATACATTAAAACATCTCCATGGAAATATAAACATGTCAATACATCGTATAAGACCTTATGAAGTCACCAAGATAGCAATAAAACATCTCAAATCATGAACAAGCCTTGAAGAACACATATTTCAAGACTACTTAGCATCTTGTCAAGCTACAGGACAATAAGCATTTACAAAATATTGAGAACACTTTCATGACACACACATCATGTTTCTCATTATTTTAATCATGTCTAGACATTGAAACATAACATCAAAAACTCTCTATCATCAAAGACATTGGTCTCAAAGACCAATCTATAACTTTTACACCTTTGCTCTGACTTTGCCTTTTAGGAAACCATCTTGAGCTTGAATCATGCATTACAATCATGAAGACCACTATAGGAACATTTAAAAAATTCCACCAAAGTATCACAAGGCTTAATAAACCAAATTAGAGTCATTTACATCAATAAAATTCACCTTAGGGTTTGTTAACACCAAACTGTCATTATCATAGTCCTTCATGTCTTGGGCTTGACCTTCACATATAGAAGAAAACTGATCATGAAAGATGCCTATACAAGAGATAATAGACATAAATAAAATCTTAATTAAATTTTATCAATCACATTGAATAAAATTACCAAGCAACTCATCATGTCACTCAAGACTGTCATTTTCACAAATCTTCAAAATATAGTCACCTTTTAAGGAGCTTTTCTTGCTCAAAAAGACACATTCAGATCCCTCTCAGAGCATAGATCAATAATATGATGAGTTAAAATCATAATTAAATTATTATAACATCAAAAATATATCATTAAATGAGTTATAATACTCTTTTTCTCAAACCAAGCTCACCATTACAAACACAGACTGCAACAATCAACTTTGAACTACATTAATTTCACTTGTATGGATGGACAAACCTTCTAATCACTTTGGGGGTATTATACATAGATTCCTATTAAAATTTTATTATTCCATCACCTTGATATGAATTTATCCATGGATTCTACAATCCCTTTTTTACAAATTGGTTTCCTTTGTTAAATTTGAATTTTCAAATTCCAATGATCATATTTTCATACAAAATTGACTACGTATGAAAACTAAGAAAAGTACCTGGGAGACCAACTTTTTAACAACATATATTTTGATAAAAATTATTTCAAGACATGAAAATTGGAATAAATTATCTCATCTCATAGGTAATTCCATCCATGTACAAAAATTATCCTGAGATCTTCTCATGTGCCAAAAGTGACATCATCTATCTTCTAACTCAGACTATTTTGCCAAGTGGACTAAAATGAACCAATCAAGCACACAAGAACTCCAAAGTCTTCTTATCACCTCAAAAAGTATAAAAAACAATTATTATACCACATAGGGCCTATTATGGTCCTCAATCAACTTTTATTACCTGATGACCAACTAATCTTTCATTTGTAGACTTTTGCCTTTCAAGACACTTGCATATACTTAGACTCATCATGCTAGCTAATCAAGAGAGATCCTTCAATAGGATCTATCATCAAATTTAGGTTTTATTTTAGACTTAGATTTAGTATAATAATTATTATTCAACTTTTATATTTCCGTCATGAAAACATCAACCATTATCTTCACAAGCTTATTCATCACTGCAAACAAGATGTATATTGTCCTCATCACACCTCAAGCTACTTAGGATCACCTATAGGTTGTCAAACATTCTCAAAAGGTATATATATAATACTAATTATTAGAATTATCTACTAATATGGGGGATAAATTAGTAGAAAAAATGCATATTTAATTCTAAACATTGATCATGAAGCATACATAAATTTGATCTAGTAACAACATCATGAAAGCACATAGAACCAAAGCATGCAAAAAAAGAGCATATATCACATAAACACATCATATATGTGGGAAAAAATCAAGGGGGATAAAAAAAACCCATATAATATATAATATAGTCCTATAGACCAACACCAACTGATCAAGGAGCACCTACCCCTCAATTTAGTCAAAGACCCACTTGACCTTTAGCTATCTCCAACTATCAAGGAGGCTATAACCCCCTAGGTAACCAAGGCCAAAATAAAATAAATATGATATTATATAAACCTTTTATCTTATGTAAAAAACATTTTATGATGTACTCCTCTTGATTTCACTCTTCACCCCTCACTCTCTCTCATACAACCTCTGGGGCTTGCTCAATTTGCCTCTTCTAGTTTCATTAGGTCCAATGACCTATGTATCCAACTACACCAAATTGGTAATATATGAATAAATTATCATAATAAATCTATAATTTTACTTAATTACCTTTACTTACTCCTTCAAATTTTATTTCCTTCGCTTAGCTCCTGTCACTCTCAACATCCCTAAATATGCCAATTAGGCCTTATACTTATACCACTCTCTTGGTATATCTCATATTGGTTAGAAAAATTATTAATATGCATGTATTATTCTTAAAATTGGTTCAAATAAACATTATATGTGATAAAAATAAAACAAATAGGTTGGTAATTACCTCATTAGCCCAAAACCTCCTTTAGGCCTATTTGAGACCTAAAACAATTAGGCCTTCAAATCCACATGTTACACCTTGAGCCATTTGGACCACATTTATATTATAAAAACAATTAAAACACTTCATATAAAAATTTAATAGGTAAATTATATAATACATATGGATCCATAGTACCTGAAACTCTATTTCTCACATTGAACCTAACAATTAGGTCTCTTCTCTCTTTAGGTCTTGATACACAGAAAACACTGTCTTCTAGAACTGAAGCATATTATAAATTTTATCACATAAAATCATGAAAAAATAATATTTATAGGTCTTAAATGACCTAAAAAACTCACCAAACTCATTTCTCAACATCACACAGGCCAACAGACCTCAAACCAAATCTCAAGATGACCACTCAGATTGGTCACACTTAATCAAAGTACAATCATATAGAATCTCATCTCTTGTACATGAAAGGATGATTTGAAAAATTATAATACACATTAATATATTATATTATACATATATATCAAACTTAAAATGTTATTTCACATGTTTTATCAACATTCATTGGACTTATATACCAATCACTTAGGTCTCTATTTCACAGTCTCAACACTGATAGACAAGCCTTTTTTTTACATGATTCATTCAAAAAACCTATATCTTATAATCCCAAAAAGATTTTATAGAAAAATTAAGTCTTAAAAAACATTAAGATATTAATTAGGTACATCACCATTTGTCATTAGATCTACAATACTTCACATCCCTTAGCATACCTGTAGCAGTCATCTTGACTCCAAAACATAGTCATGATGAGAATGACTCCTAACACCTATAGATCACTTAATTGACCTAAAAAATTATTAATTATATCCTTAAAAATAATAATATCAAATAAATCACTAAGATATGGATGTATAATAGCAAACAAGGAACATAAAGATCATTTTAAGAGACATATACCTTCACTTTCTTCATTACTCAAACAAGCTACTTTGAAAGATTCTTATTGCATGTGTATAGGCATAAATATAAATTTAAAACAAATGAAAAATGAGTAATATGTGTCAAAAAAAATAACCCAATCAATTTTACTCATCCCTACTCACCTCCACATCATTCGTAAACAGGGTCTCACTTATACCTAGATTTTGTCACTATTTTCACCATTTGGCTTCTAGTGACTAGTAGACTTAGATCATAAAAATGATTGAATTATAGGAAAAATAATGTTAAAATGAATTAATTTAATTTTATAAAAAGTATTTATATTTTACCTCCATCCACTTTCAAGTGTTGACTTAGTCAACTATACTTGTAGTACAAAAACCTTAAAAAATAAGCATATTTTCTTATATTTAGCACACTTCCCTAACACACCACTACCACCTAGAGGTGCCTAGTGGAGTCCTATACACATAAAAATAATAAAAATTGGTCAAAAAATCCATTATATGTCCTTTCTATAAATTTATTTCTAATCACTTTACTATGAGGGTTTATAAGAGGGTTTTGAGCAGTTTACATTCTTAACGAATGTTCATAAAGCTTTGTACTTGAAACCACTAAAAAATACTTGGAATTTTTTTTTAACACATATTAAATTTATCAAAAAATTATAAGGTCACCATGTAAACTTTACACATGTCAATGAACATCACAAATTTCTTCTCAGGCTAGGAAACCTTCATTTTGCATACATAGGTGTCCTTCCAACATTGTTTCTTTCTTACTGTTTCAATTCAAAACTTAAAAATTGGTATTTTTTTTTGAAAAAACCTATAATAAATCATTATATTATTACATGAGCTTTGTTACCTTAGAATCTCAGTTGATTATTCATTTAGACCTCACTAGGTCACTATGCACATTAGGTCTAGGACTACAAGTCAGACTTGGGTATAGAAAGTCCTTGGGTCCTTCTTGTATTGAAATCACCACATTAGGAACATGTCATATATATTCATGCTAGGATCCATAATGTCTAAAAATATTCTCACTATCCTTAACCAGTTTAACACACTAGGCTACCAAGCTTATGCCACTACACAAGGCTATGAAGCCTATGCCAACACACTATTCACATACTTGTCTTCTCTCCTTGACCTAGATTAGACTTATTTGACATAAATAACACTGATCATACTATGAAATCACAACTTTTTCATTACCCTTGACATAAATGTGCACATGACATCAAGCCTTTGACATCAGTGACAACACACTTACCAATACTACACCTCTTCAAGGAAACCACATATATGAGATGTCAATAATTATGTATCCATTCAAGGATTTGGAATTATCCCTACTCAATAATACTCCATAAGATTTTGGGATATCCAATAATTGAATGTCCATAAAATTTTGGACCTTGGGGTTTCATATTTTATTTGTATATGCACAATTAAGAGCTTAACTACCATATTAACCTTGGATTTATCCAAATGCACCACTATCTTATTTGATTTAATAGGTGTTAACCCTATTTTTTGAAAAAAAGGAAAAAATGACATTCATAGAGAATTGTGAGTTGGACAATTAAAAACGTTTTTCAAAATAGTCTAATAGTGAGGAGGAAAGGTGGAACCTTGGTCTTATTTTTATGTATCAACATATTGGTGTGTGTAGGCTTGGGCTTGGGTAGAACTAGTTTGTCTTTGAGGGATTTTAGGAAGAATTATCTTTTCTTAGTTATTTGAAAAAAATCATGCAAAGTGACGTTTTCCTTGATATTATTCATGTCCTATACTATGTTATACCTAATATTTCTAGTGGTAGGCTAGATCCATTTAGGTGGCTTGGGATTAGTAGAATTTAGAGGTGAGGGATAATTTTAGGCTAATTGATCAAGAGAGGTTACACCATTGTTAAGAGGAGTGGATGTGATAAGAGGTGGATACTATGTCTAATTCCTAAGAGTGTAGTTACTCTTTTATAACTATTGGAAAACATGCACCTCATTGGTGGCCTCTTTTGGTTCATTGTCCTCTTGCATAGTGAACTCAAAGGTCTCTAATACCATGGCAGTGATCAAAAACCTTAATGATCCTGGGGAATCAAATTGATTAGTATTATTTTGGTGGTTTGGCACTATATCATACTCCATTAATCTTTGGAAGATATTAAATGCATTTCAGAATTTAATGGAGTCTAACTAGCAATGTTTGGCAATGTTATGTACATAACACTAGTTTGGCAAGGTTAACTCATAAATGTTTATCTCAGGAAGCTAATTAGGTGGGGGATATGGTTAGTTGTTTGAGTGGTTTTGGGGATGATTATATATTTGTTATATGAATTTCCTATTTAAAATATCACCACCATTATTTCTAACTTGTCTTTAGAGGCCCAGGAAGTCATTATTGAGCTTTTGTACCATGCATTATATAGTTTATAACTCAATCTTAGTAGATTCTTGGGGAAAACATTGGACATTATTCATGATAGATACCAACATGTGATTGTGATTTTGAGATGATAATTCATTATTAAATTAGATAAGGAAGCGTAAATGTTAGTTATGAGTAACATGCATCAAAGGAAGCTACTTTATCACTAGAATAAGATGTGACATGGGTTCATCTTGGATAGCGGTAAAGAGGAGATTAAAATCACATAGGTTTGGTATCAAATTTGGGATGGTTGGCACCAACAGACGTTTAGGTTTAAGTTTCTTATCTACTTTGATGGTCTCAACATAAACTAGGGGAAAATCTACCACTAAAGGGTATTTATCCAAGAACATAGTAATTGGAGGGTTTAATGCATTTTTGTAAATTTCAAGGGCTAATTGGGCATCTAGTCTATATAACATGGTGAATTGATTATACATATTTTTAAACATAGTGTTAAAATTTTGTTTGTGATGGTTTGACTCTCTCTTACTGCAAGTGAATTATTGGTACAACATTCTTGGGTCAATGACTTACCTAAAATGTGAAACAAATGTGTTATTGAATTGGTAATAACTTATAATATATATCTCAAGTAGGTTTAATAACCAATCATAGGTCATGTCTATCAAAGTGTATGGGAATAGTCTGGATGCAACATCCTCAAGTTTAATACTCATAAGCCTAAGATTATCTTTGTATGAGGTCACATGTTCTTCAACAATATGTCCTACACCTAGTGTGAATCTTAGGAGGTACCTTTATAGGTTCTTGGGTAAATCATGGACATCTCTAGGAATGTCAATGGTAGACCTGTCTAACCATGCCATAAGTGCAACCATAGGTAGAGGTTTATTAGGGTCAAATTGAGAGGATGAGATAATAGGTGTAACCAAAGGTCTCAACCTTCCTCTAGCAATTATGTTCTCTGATGAAATTTCAAAGGGGGTATATCAGTCATCTAGGACTAGTTTAAGATCTAGTTATCTGTATAATAGGCTCCAAATTAATCTCAAGTAGGCTAGTAGCTTAAAGCTTTGTTAGATAATGAGAAGGGGTGACCTCTTTCTTATGATAGTTATTGCTTGGTCTGATATATTTATCCCATATGCATTAAATTTTGGGTTCCATTATGTTTCACTTCAATTTTGGGTTCCAAGAATAAATGGCCAACATAAATGATTCCAAGAATAAAATGTGCCTAGATATAGTTGCACCACTAAATGTTAATTTTCATAGTGGCTTAGGCTCTAGTCACACAAGGAAAGAGTCTAAGGAGAAAGGGGAGATGTTTGATTTAGAGATTCCTTTTTAATGGAGAAATACAAAAGGACCTATTGTTAACCACACATAGTTCATAAAATATTTCAATAAAATGAAAAGAATTAAATAACTTAAATAGAATAACAAAGCGTCAAACTAATTAAAGCATAAACCTTGAAGAAAATCACAAATTATGGTCCTCTAACATTATTATTAGTCCATTAAAAGCCAAAAAAAAAAAAAAACATCCATGAAAAGAAGATGCATTTAAACAAAAAACCAAATTTGCATTAATTAGACAACATTTTTTTATAATAGATTCAACCCTTTCAAAATAATACATATCAATATATATATATATATATATATATATATATATATATATATATATATATATATATATATATATAAGAAAAATGGGATCTATCTCTTAGTAGCATGAGTTCCCACTATGGGTCATCATGGTATGAAATGGTTGTAATAGAATTACACCAAAAGATTCTAAATCCCAAAATAAAAGGAACATAATTTCTAGGAGCCACTAGGAGATAATTGAGAGGAGGTTATAAGGGGATCAATTCCCAACAACTTGGGATGTGCCTCCTCTACTACAAGTGTGGCCACCACCAAGTTAAATTCCAAGTTTAACTTGTCAAGTTTCATGGGTGGATTTTGAAAGATTACTTAATCTTGGACCAATAAACACTCATGAACTTGGAGTGGGGCCTCCAAGGATACTTTCACCTTAGACACATGGATGATGCTAACTATTGACTAGGTTTCTAGATCTAAAATTAATTTTCCCCCCAACCTTGTTGGATTTTATCACCTTATTTTGCATGACTTGGTCAAATTGGGTTAGGTGGTCATCAAATTCCAATTTTTATAGAAGGGTGTTGTCTAGGTGGAATAACACTATGATGTTGACCTCTTATAAATAAGTCAACATATGCTCCCTAATTTTTTCTAAAGGCTCAATCACTATTTACAATGTGGTCAACCACTCTTTAATTGAGGTCCTTATGTTATTTGAATAAAGTATAGTAGAGGTTTTTGTCCATTAGAGGCATGAACTTGATCTCCAAGAAAATTACCTTATGAATAAATACAATGAGCCTTTTGTACTTAATTTTCTTATGGGTAAACCTCTTCAAGTATGCTTGAGTGCACTACATGTTCTCTTTGCTCATGGTCAAGGCTCTAATCACCTTTCCAAGAGCTATGAAAAAATACACAAGGGCCTCCTCAACTTGATTAATCAGATCCTCTGAGAAAATTATCCTCATCTATGATTCAAGCTCCCTAACTTAATCCTTCATTTCCTCCATGTTTACCACTAAAATTATCTAAGTACTAGGAAATCATGCACTCTTTTATTTAAGAAAGTTTAATGCCACTAGCTAAGATGCGCATACAATCCTAACCACACAACTTACATGTGTGCCTAAAACATATTTGCTAGCAAAGTAAATTTCAATTTTTAGAACCATGCCAATGTGTGATACATGAAAAATTAATAGGACCTAGGTAAAAGTAGCCTCATAGACCCAATAAATGTAGAGGAGATTATGGGGGAAGATGACAAGTGGATTTGCTAGCTACAAATTTTGACATGTATTTATGGAAGTTCAAGGATAGATGGTATGGTAGATGGCCTTGGGATAAGTTTACATTTAAAATAGGGGATTTGGAAATCAAATACCAAGAGAAAAGGAAGATTTAAGAGGATAGCGAGTAGATGAGAAAATTTTTTAGCTGATAAAAGAGAGTAAAAAGAGAGGAAGAAGAAGAATGACAAACAATAGAGAGAAAAAACTAATGAGCCATAATATAGATCATTAGGGTTGAGCACTACTATTAGATTATATTATGGATAGATAAGATTCATGAGTGAGCTCTAGATTGTATAATGAGGCACTAAGTGTGTCGGGTGTAATAATCTATTCCCCTATATGTAAGAAAGAGTGAATATAATTAAAGAGTTTATATTGGAATAATTATCTATTGTATAAGTGTTAGCAACCCAAGTTTCACCCTCTAAAGGAGATTTTTCACATATGCTTCAAACCTAGACTAATATTGGAATGGCCTAAATGTTATAGGTGACCTTATCATTAGACCAAACCTCTAGATTATGGGACTAAGTCACATGGTGCATCTATTTGGCTTAGAATCACTAAAAGCTACTGATTGGGGTGAAAAGGGATAGGGAATGCAGAAAATAAAATTACTATAAGGGGTAGTAATGCACTAGTTTAATCATTCATCTACTCAATTTGTACTTCAACAAACACTAGAGATCAATACAAGTGACTGAATCTCCTAACTCCAAGGACTCCTATGTAAAAGTGTTTCACATAAAGGTTACACTAAGTTGTCAAGACATGAGGGTAATGATGGAAGGCCTAAATCAAGGAACTTACCTATCATATCTCCACTACAAGCTCAACTACTTGTCATTCAAACACTATATATAACCTACATTAGATCATATACTAGTAACTAGATGAGATTAAGACCTACCAAGGTATAAAAACTATCACATGTGCAAATAAAATTAATAGAACACACTAAACTAATATCAAAGAGTTTGAAAATATTCATTTGCATTAGCTTAAGAGGTTACAAAGTGCCAATCTAGGTAGAGTTTCCTCATACCTAGGTGAGGGATACCAAATTAAGCCTTGAAAACTCAATAGATATAAGTACATGAAGATAATGAAAGTGGCATAAAAGTCTTTGAAGAAGTCAAAATATCATGACTTACTCAACATGATAGTTACAACTGCCTTCCATATTCTTCAATGCTTTGAAGTGTCTTAAATGAGTGTCCTTAAGATGGTCAAAGTCTATTTTTAGTAAAATTTGACCCATGAAAGTGCTATACATGCCATATTGAATCAATTCTCTATTTCTCTCTTATTTGTTAAAAGTATTGAATAGACACAAATAACCAACCTCCATGAAGCATCAACTAACTACCTTTTCTTGTGGGTTGACTATATCCATAGAACCCCCAAAAAAAATTCACAAATGTTCATGAATATGGAGATTTATTTATTAAAGGTGAAATTATGAATGTTTTTAAATTTTTAATTAACCACATATAGTGCATATAGTATCTATACACTCAAGAGTTCCTCCATCTATAATCTTACTCTTTTTTGAATAATTAGGCCATCTTGACTAGGTTCACAGACTAATTGATTAGTCAATGCTGGTAGAGGTACTTCCAAGCAAATATGTGAACACCTCATGATTTTGAGATGTGAAAAAAGCCTCATAAAAACACCTCCAATGACTAGAAATATGTGTCCAAGTCTTGTACTTCAATTCTATCTTAAATCCTTAAAAAACATAGTTTCTAGAGGTATCCGTATACCATCCATACAACTAAGTACCATGGTCCTGACCTTATATGAATGGAAAATATGAATTAGGTCTTTGTCAAGTGATTTCCATATATTTGGATTCCCTTTCTCTAAAATTACTCTAGTTAGTTTCTTATTAGGGTTTTAGAGAGGTTTAAGAGTACTCATGACTATTAATAATGATTCATAGAGTTTAGGAGATAAACCTCTAAACAAATTCAACAAAAATCTTGTAGACTAATCCCTCCACCTCTCCTAAAGTTACTAACCTCCCATGTATAAGTTATGTATAGTAGTGAGCATGTGAAATCACCTATAGGGGAAGAAACATGCTTTCTAACTAGTTTTATTTGTCTTTAGGTCAGAATGACCAGCTATAGCACCTCCTCTAAATCTTGGATTTGATATACATCCCTCAAATAACCTGATAATATTTTTCATAAAGATTTGAGGTATCCTTATGATCTTATCTTGCCTTCTATTCCATCTTCTAAATGATGTTATTTAATGAGGATACTACATAAGCATATACTACAGTAGGGTTTTAATGAGTTTTAGGTTTATCCTAAGTTATGAGGTTCCTATTCACTTTCTTTAACATGAATATCATCTTTGAGGCTCTTTAGAGTAATAGTGTTGGGTTGATCAAACCATCGACCATCTATCTACATGTATATAGTCTTTCAACTGAACACCCATGTCTACCTGCCTAAATAACCACTCATGAAGACTCTTTTAGATTATTATTAAAAGGTTATTTAGGGACTTTAGGACCCATTATCTCTCTTTAATCTCATTATATATTCAAATAATATTCAATTACTTACTCACAAGCTCGAATTAGCCTTCTTAAGACTGGTCTGTATAACATGATCCCTACACATGACAAAAAATAGGTTTTTTTAATGCTTAGAAGACCAAAATACCCTTTCATGGCTCAATCACTTCATTTGGATTCACTTTCAAGCATATTTACTTCATCGAGTACCTTTCAGGGTTTTAACAAGGGTTTTGAAGGTTCACTATCTTAATGATGGTACATATAATATATAACTCCAATCCAAAACTTATTGTTATGAATATTCAATACCTTGACCCCTTAAACTTTCCTAAATAGCTTGGGTTCCCATATAAAAATTGTGTGAATATATGAACATTGAAAATTATGATTCGAATTGATTGCTGAGACTATGTAAGCCAAGGAAGGTTTTATAAAAAACCTAATAAGTTTATTACATCATATTCATCCAAGCACTTCTCTAAATATTTACATTTAATCTTCACACCATTATTATGACCATCAATATTCTATAAGAACCTGCATATGTTTCAACATGGTAGCAAGGTTTCTTAATAGGTTTAAGGTTTGTCTGCTTGAACTAGCCCTCAAGGGAATTTTGAATTTAAACTTGAGTGTTATATACCTAAAAGAGTACATTAATACCTTTAATATCATATTTTATTATCTCAAAACCCCTTATGAAGTCTAAGCTTCCTGTCTTATCTTTAAACCTCGAAATAACTCACTTGGTCTCATTATTGACTACTAATAGACTAAGGTATCTATAAGATAAAATAATGAATTTTACCATTAGTTTTATGACCATAATAATAACATAAAAACCTTATCCTAATTATAATAATAATTTTTACCAAATTTGAGAGATTGATCACACCTATAGAGGCTTAAAAACCACAAACTCTCCCAAGACTGGCTATAGATGTTGACTATGTAGGTATGGACTGGCTATAGATGTTCATTGGATATCTCCTTTATGTCTAGGATCTCATCACTACATACTAACCTATCTTAATCCTTGAACTATTTTTTACTCTCAATTTACTTAGAAATATTTACTCATATGAACTCTACCCTTTTATTTGAAATAAACCTATTGATTCTCCAAAAGGCCTATAGGTTACAACTATGGTATTGACTGTGAGTCATTATTCATGATTGATTGTAGTTTATATCTCTTGGTTCACAATGAGGGAATTTTTTACTTTGACTACACCATTCAAAACCTTACTTATATCCTTTCCAAACCCAATGCATAAGAAACTTAATTTTTAGAGGCATCCTAACTATGTTCTAACATAAGACTATAGGTGATGATCTACTATTTTTTGTATGGACTAAGATAACAAGACCATGAGAGAATAAATGACATGTTTTATGAATCTCCTCATCTATTTAAAAAAACCTAGGAGTTAGTTCAATCAAACTCCTTTCATTAAGACATTCTTCTAGCCTCTTCTATACACCACTTTCCATTTTGTATATTTGACTATACTTTCATCTTGGCTGTAGGTAAAGATTTACTCCTTTGTTAGGGTTTAAGGATATACAACTCATCTTCATGACCATGATGATCCTTAACAACCATGAGGGGTATCATAACATTGGATTCATTATGTTTATTTGGATAAGAAGTAGTGATATGTGTGTGATGATAATGGGGTTATATAGAAACTAAGAATGGAGTATTAAGCTCACAACTATGGTTGAATGGTAGTGTAAAAGTTATGAAAATGGAATGATTCATGAGGGGGTTGGAAAGAGTCATGAATCCAAACTCAAGATAATATAAAATGACCCTAGACATATTATGCATATGACCAACAAAATATAACACTTTGGAGGTCTTAAAGAAGCATACATAGTGAAAAGAAAAACCTAGGATTCTCCAAATAACCTTAACATCTATTGAGTGACCTTAACATATGATAAATGAGACTTTGAGGATATTTGAGGATAGATTGGTGTTTTCTAGGTTGTGAGGTTTTGATGAAGCTTGATAAACTTGAAATAAGGACACTTGTCATGAATGAAACATTTAATATAATATATTATTGGGTTCTGACAACCTTGAATCCACCATTAAACCATACATTGTCCCCCTATATAGTAAACCTTAGATATATATACAATCTTCTCTTGGAGACACCATGGGAGAGTTATAAATTTATATGAATATCAAATTTGAATAAAAAAGGCATGTACAATCTTGAAAACACCCTATTGATCTTTCAATAATGGTAACCCTCAAGTGAATGTAATGAACACTTCATTTTACCATTCTACCTTGCCTATAGACTGCATATTTTGCAATTTAGATGATTTTCAACCCTATAAACTCACACAAGTGAATACAAATGCCGAGGAAGTCATGAAAAGTATCTTCAAGACCTAAATAACTAGGAAAAATGATTAGTTTAATCAAATAAGTCAGAAACTCAATAAAACCATTATATTTCTTTTGCCTTGTGTAAATGTGAATGGTGACCAGACCCTTGAGTTTTTAGAACTTGTTCACAAAGTTGGTAGGACTAAATAAATAACCAATATTGATTATTCTAAGGTCATAAGGTCTAGTTACTCTGGTCAAGAGCTTAAATCCTATTTCTCTCTCCCTTATATAGACTGAGCACAAACTTGAAGTGCTCTTGATATTTTCCAATGAAATCAATAGGGAAAGTACATTAGTTTTTAGATTCTTAATCCCTAAAACACTCTAATATATTTAACATGTTCCTATTAAAAAACCTCTTTGTAAACCCCTGACTCCTCTTGAGTAAATCCATACTATATAGATATGTACCACCTAAAAAGACTGCTAAAACATACAAATTCTCCTTTATTTCCTTATGCTTCAATTATGAACCACTATTTTTGGGAAATATGAGGGAAAATATGAGTCAAAAGGCATATAAAAAAATTAATACATTTTGGAGAGAAAAAGGGGCATGTTTTCACACCTATAAGCTCACTTAATGGCAAAATAATGTTTTAGACTCGTGTAGGGAGAAAATTTAAAACATAAAACCATTTTATCAAAGCAATGTGATGAACATGAGGGTGATTAAAGGTGTGTTTGATGCTTTAGTGTCTTTTTGAAGTCAAAATTTGTCATTTTAAGACCAAAAAATTTCTTTTAGATAACATACATATAAATTTAAAAGGATATTTGCCAATGAATATCATAAAGGGTACCTTATAGCTTCTAAAAGGTTTCAATTTGGCTTCTATGTATCTTGATCCTAATTTCAAAGCTTATAGTTAGCCACACCTTACATATACTAGGTACACTATAAAATATCATGGTGAGTCATCATTTTCCATCTTCAACCATCTTCATTAAGGCACTATAGATTATAAGACCACTTTAATCCTTTGTCAAAGACCTTGAAACCTAATCAAACATCATGAGGATACTTAACACAAGTTGAAATAGATACATGACAATGACAATAAATTTAAACCTACTCCTTTTTGAGGTCAACATACCCCCATTGCTAAAAAATGGGGAACCTTGTGTTAAAAAGTGCACATTTGTACCCTAAATTTGAAAATTCATTTGATCAGAATATAACTAGAATGTTTGACACTACATATTTATTTTAAAAGATCTTCCACACTTAATTTAGTCATCATATTTTCTCATTATTCTAAAGTTTCTAACATTTAATCTTTATGTTTTAGGTCACAGCTCCAATCGAGTCCATTTGGAATGAGCAATGTTTGGGTTTTATGATTTAATAATGATTTGATCTTTTACTAGCCTTTATCTATTAAAATCAAGTTAAACTCATGTATAATAAACTTAAAACCCTAACTCAAATTAACCTAAGTTCCTTTTGAATCAAATTCAAATTTGATAGGAACACTTTACATGGGAACATTTCAATTACACCATGGACTTAGTTTAATTTTTATCCTATGGCTTAGTCATATTTTTTAACATGACCAAACCTTAGGATAAAAATATTATGCTTGGTCCCTCTATGTCCTGTGACCTCCTAATCTATTTTATTATTGGCATAGTTTCATTTTTATCCTGAGGCTTAGTCATATTTTTCAACACAGCCAAACCTTAGGCTAAAAATCTTACGCTTGGTCCCTCTCTATCTCGTGACCTCATGATCTATTTTATTATTAGCATGGTCTAACTAATGCATAGTCCTTTAGTTATTAAGTTTAGCCTAAAGCTTTACCATAAGGTTTATCATATTTAATAAATATAATAAAAACCTTAGGCTAAGACTTTGTGCTAGGTATTTTATTTCATGAGGTCCCCTTTAACATGTTTCAACTTAGATTAAGACTTTAACCTAAATATTTATTTGTATTTATTAATATGAATTAAAACATTAGTTTAAGACTTTAACTTAAATTTTATGTTCCCCAAGCATTTACTTAAACATCAATTTTTTTTATAGGATCAATAGTTTGTGTTTGCTTGGATGATCAAGATCTAATGGTGTGAGATTAAAGTCAAGGACCCTAGCCTTAAGTTAAATATTGAGCATATTATGAGGATAGATGAAATACATTTAATTGGGTAGGATTGATCTAATGATGCATATTGAGTTAAGACTTTAATAGAGCCCTAATATAATCAAGAAGGTGACAAGTGTCACACTCGTAGCCAGAAAACATTGAGCAACCAATGGCATTTGCCCTTGTGGATCAAGATCTAATGGTCCACATTTGTTCATATGAAGATGATTGGATGGTACATAGAAAACATTGAAAATTCAAGGCTAAATGCATAGATGAGACATGGCATACCTACGTTCCATAAATTAAATATTGATCATCTCTCAATAATCAATGGTACATGATGTAGTGTACATATTTTGATCAATGGTCCATGAAGTAGTAGGTACAATTAGGTAGATTGAGATCAAAAAGTGTGTTTGTTCTGAGAAATCAAGATCAATGATGCATAACAAAGGTTTAAAAGTTAAGACAAATGTGGAAGTGACAAGTGTTACAACTACATGGAATATGGTGAGCATCCAATGGAATTTAAGCTATCATATCAATATCAATGATCCATGTTGATCCATGTAGGGATGATCCAATGATGCAAGATCAAGCAAGAATTTTTAAAAAGACAATGATCACCTTTTGAATATTAATAAGTAGGATTCCATGGTGATTCCACATCGAATCCACAAAATATTGATGTGCCAAGTTAGATATTTTGGAGACCTGGGAAATGCAAAGGTATAAATGCAAAAATCCAAACACAATCTAAGTCATGAAACTTACATAAGCTCAAACAACCTCTACCATTAAAGCACTGTAAGGGACATTCAAAAAACCCCAACACATATGGAATCCCTAGTTCAACCTTGTGATCATCATAATTGAGCCAAATTTTTTGGATTATCATCTAAAAAAAGATAATTTAATCCAAAATTGAATTGTAGACTACTAGTAGTCAATTTAGAGAGACTTATAGCCATGGCATCACAAAAACATGTCTCTAGATAAGATGTAGAGCTATATATGACCTCAAATGTAGAAAGATGATTTTTCAAGGATATGTAATTTTATGCCACAAGTTTAAATACTGGGGACAATAATTGGTCATATTTGTTTTGGACCATTGAGAATCAACAACCCATCATGAGAGAAGAAGAGAGGAATGTGTCAATGAAAAGGCTCTACTATGACATAGTTGCCATTCAAATGATGGGTCTCCATTATACTGTAGCAAAAATTAAGGTATTGAATTTTATAGATATTCTCTCTTCTATTTTTAAAGAAGGTAAAATTGATAAGGGCATGTTAATCAATGAGCATAGTCATAAAAATATAGCTTATATCTCTGCCATAGTATTTGAAAACTATTACAAGATGCCTAAGCCCCAAATAGACCAAACCATAATAAATAATTGGGCTAAGGAAAATGAATTTAAGACCATCATTTACCTATGGTTATATTCTATAAATCAAGTGTTTTTAAATTTCAATGACAACATTCCCATTAGTTAGTTCAGATTTAAGATAAGAATGATCCCGATTGTGATGACTAGGTTATGTGGTAATCCAACCACCACATATGTAGACAGGATTTGGGTTCCCTTAGTGTTTTTTATGGTTGAGAAAAATCTCACCCCTCCCCTTGGTGAACTGGTTAGAACTTGTTTGAGTAGGAAGATCTTTGTAGTTAAGAAGAAAACTAGGAAGCAATTCTACATGATGTTATACCTTGTAGATACCTTGATGGATACCACAAACATCCCTAACCTAAGAGAATTGTCATCTAATGGGACACATACAATCTCCAATACTATTCAAAATTTCACATATTAAAATATAGGGACCACATCCAATTCATATGTGACTATGTTTATCTAGTTATATTCGAGGGTATAATTAGGAATCCAATGCCAAGAGTCAATCCCTTGACCAAAAATTCAATTAAGGCCATGGGAGACATCTGATTGTGTCTAGATTGCATAATCACCAGGATTGAAGGAACATAATTCACTTCCCTTAGATTACCAATATATGAGCCAAACAAGTTAGTTGAATAAAAGGTGGCTTACTAATTATGCAATGGAATAGATGTTTTGTGAAAAACCAAGAGGAATGAACCGCTTCATATTTTTCCCCTTAACCATTGGATGGACTATTTTTACACAATAAGACAACATTTAGGCTACTTACAAACATAGGACCTCCTTCAATCTCCAAGTGGATGATCTAAGGCAACAAGATATATAGGGAAAGGTTAAAGAACACTTGAAGGTGAATAGAATCAATGCTCCTTATGATCATCAACCTAGTGCTTTTGACCCCACATATACAAAGGTCTCTTCATTATCTAAGGTCACCTTCAGGTTGAAAAAGCACAACATCAAATAAGAGTCTAGAATGTAGAGGGATTAAAAGGGAATGATGAAAAATGGTAATTTGGGCCAAGGTAGTACCATTTTCTGAGTGGTGCACCTTTTAGACCTCTACCAACCTAGTTACAGACATAATCTAGACTTGAGACACAACTTGAGCAAAGGCATGAAGAAAGAAAGCCTAGTGAAATTGTATCTTCCTCAACTCAAGTAGAAGAGTAGGGATCATCAATAGAGGAAATCCATGTGGTAGCACTAGACCCTAGTGAAATAATTAAAGATTATCTAAAATTACTATCATCATCCTATGAGTTTGGGGATGAATAAATGGAGGTATCTAAAGAATAAAATGGGAAAGAAATGTTGGTACTAGTTCTTGTGACCCCCCCCCCCACCAAAAAAAAAATAAAAAATAAAAAAAAATCTAAGTTGGCCATTGTCCCATTGAAGGCTAAGATCCAAGGTGACATTCAGTCATCCTTTGAGTGAATTTATCTCTTCAATGAAGAAAAATTAATTTAGGGTCAAACCATTCCTAAATGGTTTATCTATGTAAAATTGCAATAGGTAACTACCATTCACCATCCTTGGGTATTGGTGTAAGAAACTAATATTCTAATGCATGAGGAAGCCAAACCATGGATAGTTGCATTATAGAATGAGGAAGAGAAAAAATGACTGCTCTAAGAGAGTCAAGTGGAGCACAAGTGGAGACCCTAACCTTGAAGTGATATAATCTTAGGTTGGTGTCAATTTTGACCCAACCACTACTAGTTTGTAGAGGGTGACTAAGAAGAAATCCATGATTAGTGGAGAAGAATTTACTTTCTAAAAAGATAAACCTTTTATTGGATTGATCCCAGTTAGAGGATAAAAGCCAGATGAAGATCTAATATTTGAAGAAAATTTCCTTCCTTGAAGTGGCTCAGGCTTAGACAGATAAATTATAGACAATAATCAAAGGCATCCTATATTAGAATAAGAAATTGAAAGAACAATCCATCTTGTCAATTCAAGAAGATAGGTTCAAGAAATTTGAAGACACCATGAATTATTTATTCAATTCTTTAAAGTTAGTCAGAACCATGTAGGATACAATAAGTAAAAAAAGTACTAAAGCTACAAGCCAAGTTAGCCAATGATAGGCTTCAAGCTACCAACTAAAGGATTTGATAAGGGTCTTGACTAAAGATCAGATCCCTAAATTTAGGATAGTTAGCCTAAACCACCTTAATATGGCTATGGATATATTAATTGATAAGATTAAGGCCCTGAATAACTAGTCCAAGTAGATGAAGGACATCTCTAAGGGCCTCAAGTAGTAAGAAGATAAAATGTTACACATTTTGGATAGCTTGATTGAATATCCTACCACACTTAGTCCCTTGGGTCTAATAATCGATAAGGAGTTAAGCACATAACAACTAAATTCATACAATAGGTAAGGAACCAAGGACAAGGGAAAATGGGGGTCGATAATAAGAAGGTCATGGGCCTGCTCTTATCATCATAAGAGAAGATAGGAAATGCTATTGGAATCAAGAAAGATTTAGAGAGGGCCAAAAAGGATCTCAATGGCCTATAGGATCAAGAAAAGAGTTGGTCATGAGACTTATCATTGACCTCTAACTCATTAAGGAGCAACATTATAGAATGAAGATCCTATAGGGGAAGCAAAAGACTATGACAACACTAGGGTCCCCAAGTTAGTTAAGATAATAATATTATTTTATAATTAATATTTTATACTTTTAAAAAGGAATATTATTTTGAATGTGCAACTTGTAAAGCACATTGACTATAGGTAAGTCCATTTGGGAAAGTTTAGTGTATTCTAGAACATTTGTGGAAAGGAGAGCTTTCCTAACATTTGTAATTTTGTAATTGGATATAACTAATTGACATGCTTACTTGCATCCTATAAAAGGAGCATTGTCATTTGTAAAAAATGGAGGGAGGAGTTCTTAGAGCCAAGAACAAATTGTAACTTTTGAGAAATTAATATAAGCAAGAAATTCTACAAAGTTTGTCCAAATTTTCTTATGTCTTTTGTTATCCTAGCTTCTCTCTCATTTGTTTGTTCTAACTTCTAGATTTGAATAGTTATTATGAATTCTTGATGTGTACATTTTGAATGTAGAGCTATCAAATTGTGCCAATGCTAGGTTAATTGAAAATTTTAGGCTCATTTTGTTTTCTTACTCTTCTTGCATTTAATATAATGTTGTTTGCTTGTAGGGCTAAATATTTAAAGTGAACTTGATTCTTATTTACATTATTTCACACCACTCTTAGATGTTTCCCTAATGTTTGATAGGATTTGAGTTTATGCTAATTCATATCATACATTGGTTAAGTGCATGCTTGGATGATATTTTCTTAGTCATGATATTTGAAATGAAGATCAACAATATCTCTTCTCTACCTTTCCTTTATTTTTGATCTTTTTTTAACCAAATCACTCTAGATTAATTTTCCCTATAAATACCCATATTAGATTAGTCTTTGAATTTGTTATTGATCATAATTCACCCATTTTTAGCATAGTATACTTCATATTTTGCATATACTAACTTTTGGACATGGTGGCTCCCAAACACCAAACATTAAAAATATTTTGAAATAGTCCACTTGCTTTGCCTCTATTTAATCAACATATAATAGGATTATCACAACTTGTAACTCATGTACTAAATTCCTAGAATTCTAAAATGAAAAGTGTTCTTGAATACTCTAGGCACCTATGATACATATACAAGCATCAATAGGAGGAGCTTCTCTAGTTCTAAAAGGAGGGCCTCATTAGATATTTGTGGATTTAAAGTATATTTGCTCATTTTTGTGAATTGTGTTCAAATATTGGTGTATTTTTTTCACAATTATGTCAATCATTATTCAATTGACTAAAGATCATTTATCTTTATGGTGTTTGACTCACCTTTATGCTTCCTTTAGACAAAGATCGATGTTATTTGAAGGTATATGCTTAATTATGGTAAATATAGCTTAAGATTTGTAAATTCAATAGGTTTGAGGTTAGTAATAGTTGTTAGGATCAAAGGTTGATATATCCTCTGCTAATTTGAGTTTTTTTAGCACAAACTTGTAAATATTGATCATACCTACATATTTGGATACATATTTGATTTAACTTAGTTAAATATTGCTATCCTTTATCATCCTTTATATAAAAATTTTAAAAAAATTCTTAATGTGTAAGTCTGATCATCATCCCCTATAAAGATAAGACAAACACATCATATTTCAAATAGGATTCAAATCCCACAAGTTGGAATTACCAAGAATTAGGACAAGGTCACATTCAAAGCCTAGACAACATCTACTTTCATTAGAAGTTCATAGGAGAACTAGGTAGGACAAAGGTAAGCATAGAGTTTCAAATTCTTTGCCAACTTCACCAATTTATAGTGATCCTATGTTCGATCCCTATCAAGGTATGGCTTGACTAGGTTGTTCTTCGATCAATGTGCTAGGTGTGGTACATGACCTTCTTCATAATACTAAAAAAGTATTTGCCAAAATTTAGCCCTAGTAGCATTATAACTGATTAAGAACACATTAAGAGTTTCAAAGCTACATTAATATCATTGAATATGACTCATGAAGATGTAACATGTAGACTATTTCCTTTTACTTTTAAATATTCTACATATGACTGGTTTCTAAACCCCCCTAAAACATACATTCTTAGTTGGGTTGATTTTAACAATGTTTTCATTGACCAATTTGGTAAAATCATTAGTCCTTGTGTCCTATACTAGAAATTCACCATAGTGAAAAGGGATGTAAATGAGCCCATAAGATCCTTCAATGTTAGGTTCTATAAAATGTTTAGTAGGACCATAACTCCTTATAGTCTTGATGAGGCTTTACCCTTAGAAATATATAATGATACCTTGGATCCTATGACTTCTATGTTTATAAAGAGAGATGTTAGGCCCATAAACACATTAGATTTAGATTATACTAAGGCTATGATCATTAATGACCAGATGTAACCCCAAGGAAAATTGGCATACTCCATTCCTAATGTAAATACACATTTACCTATTCTAAATGTTATTCCCAATATCAACCAAAATTTACCTACCCTAAACCAACTTCTAGTCTTAAACCAACTACCTTTGAGTCATGCACATCCCACTCAAAACCTAGGATTCCTAAGTAGTGCTACCAATAGATATCATACCTAGGATCTAAAATCTCTAATGCCTATAGCTAATGCTAATAATCAATTTCATAAATCTAAGGCCCCAAAGAATAAGAGTGATTCTAACCTCAAGATGGTTCAAAAGCTTAGCACAGACTTCCTTCAGTTGCAAAGGTAAGTAAGCAATACTGGAGATAAATCTAGTAGGAATTTCTCTTTTCAAAGGTTCAATAGGCCCTTTAATAGATTTTAGAATGATAGTTAACATAACAACTAGAGCAATGAGCCATCTGCTAGCAAGAATGTATCTAATATAAATCTTACTGATGTTTCTTTACCTGAATATTGTAGAGTTCATTACATTTCTAAGCATGGGGAAATAGACTATGTTGAATTTTGTAATGCTTTTGAATCCTTTCAAGAAGAATTATATACCTTTTAAGTTATCCCTAATAAGGATTGTGATGCAGGTAAATCAAGATCTTCAAGGTCATCTAGATCATCTGATTCAACTCTCATGGTGGATACATTTGAGATCTCTTTCCAAGAGGACAATGAGCCTAAGGATATCCTTGAAGAGACTCATGATTTTCATCAATTTTTGAAGAAGACTTATCCTCTGAGAAATTGGGAGAAGAAGTAACCATTAACCACTTCAACTCCTCCAAATAACTTTTAGACTCCTCTTGATACTACCTCATAAAACAATCTAGAGCCTCCTAAAGGAAGTACTTCTAAACCTAATGCTAATACATATAATTCTTCCAATAGGACTAGGTATAACATAGTAGAGGACATGAAAAAGATCAAAGCTAACATTACCTTGTATGATTTGGTGTGGATTACTAAATAGAAGTATTTATTACTATAATCTTTTTCTAAAATCCTTGGTAAGTCTCAAAAGTTTGCATAAGTTTATGTTGCAATACACAAAAATAAGGTAGATGTTCCTCCTTTCCTACTTATAGTCAAGATCTTTGGTAAGTATATGCATAATTTTTTATTATATTTTAGTGCATTTACAAATATTATGCCTAAAGGTATTTATGAACAATTAGATTTGACTCCCTTTAAATCTGATAGAGTTGTAACTTAATTAAATAAATCAAGAGTTAAGGTGATTGGGGAATTATTGAATGTTCACATGCAGATTGCCTCAGAGCTAAGGATCCAATAGTTTATTGATATCTAAGTGGTGGGCATCCCTGGTGCTTATGGGATGCTATTGAGTAGAGACTAGACTAGGAGTTTGAATGATTATATGTCAATAGATTGTTCACATATGTGGTTTCCTTGGAAGGGAGTCCCCAACCAAATTAGGATAGAAAGGGAGCCTAAAATAAAGCATATGATCACTAAGTACAATTTAATTAATGATAGGTTAAACATGGTAAACTTAGATTTTGGTGTTTACACTCCTGACACCATAAAGGTATGTAACTCTAAAACTTCTCATGATTTACCTAGATTGTGGAAACTTTATTTTGATGGTGTTAGATGAAAATCAGGTTTTGGATTAGGAGTGTTACAAATCAATCCCATTGGGAAAGAATATAATACCTTTAACAAACTTCAGTTCTCATGCACCAATAATTTGGCTGAGTATGAATCACTTATTATTGGATTCTAATTTGAAATCAAGCATGAGGCTAATGAACTATTAGTTTTTGGTGATTCTAAATTAATGGTTAATTATGTCAAGAGTAAATATCAATGCAAATTTTCATATTTCAAGAAGTATAAATTTAGAGTGTGGGACTTAATTGAATGTTTTAATGCTTTCAACATTGTGTCAATCTCTAGGGAAGAAAATAAGACTACTGATGAACTTGCTTTAGCTGTAGCCAATCTTATTCCTAATCAAAGTTACAAGTTATAAAACCTTACAATTGAATTAATCCCATGTCCCTCAGTGTCAAATTACATCAACCAATTGTAGGTATTTAGTGATGATCAAAATATCATAGACTTCATGACTAATTTAGGAGTGTTTGAGGGTCACGGTATTGATGAAGCAAGTCTCCTTGATGATGAGAACACTAAAATAAAACTTGATGACAAGGTCATTCATTTGAATGATAATAAGATCCCCAAAGGCATGATAGCCTTATAAAGACTCTTTGATTCTGACAGACTACCTGAGGCTACCAAGATTACCAAAGTAAGTGGGAAGGATTATAATGCAATCAATATTGGATTTTAAGGTCAACCCTATCTAGTTAATATTGGTATAACTTATACAATAATTGATTCTAAAAGAGCCAAATAAATGCTAACTAGATATAAATATATAATAGCATGGTTTTATGATGACCTAAAGATCTTTAATCTAAAGGTCATAACTCATACCATACCTTTAAAATAAAATTGCAAACCTTTCAGACAAAATCAAAGGCTTGTCAACCTACTATTAGAACAACTAATATATAGAGAGGTCAATAAGCTCTTAGATGCCAAGATAATGTTTCCCATTAGGCATTCCCCTTGGTTTTCTAATGTAGTCCTAGTTAGGAAGAAAAATGGTGAAATCAGATTGTGTATTGATTTTAGAAATCTAAATAAGAAATTTGAGAAAGATAATTACTCCCTAGCTTCTCTTGACCAAATAATACAATTTTTTTTAGTTATACCATGATGTCCTTTCTTGATGATTTTTTAGGGTATAACTAGGTGTTGGTGAACCAAGAGGATAGGATGAAGACTATTATTAATACCAATTAGGGTACATTTTCCCACAAGAGAATGCCATTTAGACTTATAAATGTAGGTGCAACCTTCCAAAGGGATATGGATCATGCCTTCCAAGGTCTTGTAGGTAAGTGCATTATCATATACATGGATGATCTAACTATATTTTCTAAAAATAGGGAGGATCATATTATGCACCTATAATAGGTATTTGAAATATGTAAAAGGTATGGGATATATCTCAACCCAAAGAAAAGTATTTTATGTGTTATTGAGGGAAAACTATTAGGACATGTTATCACTAAGGAGGGAATATCTATAGACCTTGATAGAGTAAATTCAATATCTAATATAGAGCCCCCTAATAGTAGGAAGGAATTGAAGTTATTCTTTAGTAAAATAAATTTTGTAAGGAAGTTTATTTCTGGTTTTACAAAAATAGTGAAACCTTTAAATGACATGTTGAAGAAAGAGGCTAAGATAAATTGGAATGAAGAGACAAAGAAGGATTTCAAAGACATCATAGAGGCAATTGGATAAGCCCCTATACTTATAAGTCCAGACTTCACCAAATATTTTTATCTTTATTCCTTTGCTTTAGATCATACAATAACTATAGTTTTAACTTAGAATATGGATGGGTGTGACCATCTAATATATTTTATGAGCAATGACCTTAAAAACGTTGAGTTAAACTACTCTTTAATTGAAAAGTAAGTATGTGATTTGGTCAAGGTAGTAAAAATGTTTAGGCATTATATCCTTAGGAATAAGG
Organism: Torreya grandis; assembly: GCA_037957365.1. Lineage (NCBI taxonomy): Eukaryota > Viridiplantae > Streptophyta > Pinopsida > Cupressales > Taxaceae > Torreya > Torreya grandis. The sequence goes on along the minus strand of JARHVA010001661.1, from coordinate 1,951,426 downwards.
TGTATACCATTCTACCAAAAACTACCACCAATCTCATGCTAAGTCAAAATGAACTAGGAGAAAGGATAGGTAAGTGGATGTTTTTACTCAAAGAGTATGACATTTAGATGAAGACTCCAAAATTGGTAAGGTGATAGGGTTGAATTAAATTGATTACCAATACTAACCCCAAGCTAAGTGTTATGCAGGTAGAGCAACAAAGTTTTAGACCTAATTATTGGTATGATCCCACTATCCACTTATGAATCAATGGTTATTGTCTTGCAGGGTTGAGTAAAAACAAAGAAGAGATATAATGCTCAATGTATCTCAATTCCTAATTAAGGATGGAGTGATTTAAGGGAAGAAATTTGAAGGCATTTACTTGAGATGTGTTTCCAAGATTGAAGTAGTTAAGATTATGAACACCTTCCATGAAAAGTTAAGAAGTGGAAATCCATGTAGAAGGACTAAGACATAAAAAATATTAAGGCCTTTTTAATACTAGCCTAAAATCTTCAAGGATGATCATAAAAATGTGAGAGTGTGCCACTCATGTCAAGTATTCAACACCAAATAGCTTAAGGCATCCATGCCACTAAAACTAGTAATGATCGATAAACCCTTTACCCAATTGGGGATGGATTTTATGGGGGTGATTAACCCCAATTCCTTTTATGGTCATAAGTATGTTATGACTTCTACCAAATACTACACTAGATGGACTAAAGTAGTGGCAACTAAATAGTGTAAGACTAAAGAAGTGATACAATTTTTAGAAGAAAACATATGCACCAAGTTTGGGACACCTATATCTCTAGTCTGTGATAATGGATATGATTTTATATCCATAGAGATGACAGAATGGGCATATGATAACAAAATCATCCTCAAGTTATCATCAAACCATTATCCTTAGGCAATGGAATATCTAAATCAACAAATAAGAAATTGATGAAGGATATAAAGAAATCTACAGTTGATAAACCTAGAACATGGAATAAGCTGCTTAAGTATGCCCTTTGGGTAGATATAACTAGAATCAAACAAGCTCTCAAAACATCACCATTCTTGATAGTTTATGGTGAAGATCCCATCTTCCCCATCACCCTCAAGCTACCAACATATAGTTTCATGTAAGAATACATAGAGGAGGACCAATAATTTTTAATTTCAAGGTTGTTGGACATAATACAAATGGAAGATGTGAGAGAAGAGGCTTTTGATAATTTTAGCAGACACCAAATGATAATCAATAGGTGGTTTGATAAACATTCAAAAATAAATGTGTTCAAGGAAGGAGAATTAGTTCTTCCTTGGAACAAGGCATCTAATTTTAAAGGTAAACATGAGAAGTTCAAATATTTGTGGATAGGTCCCTACTAGATATTTGAGATACTTGGAGACAACACCTTCAAGGTGAAAGACTTATAGGGAATAGAGTTTACACTGCCCACTAATGGGTAATACCTCAAGCACTAATTCTCTACTGTTCCACCTAGAGTATTCATGGAATGACTATAATACTAGTTAGAGTTAGTATAGGTAGGCTAGATTAGTTTCTTTATATTATTTCCTTCATGTCCCTTGTTTATACATATATTTGTATATATTTATTTATTTCCTTGCTTTGTGTTTGTCTACTATCTATTTGGTGTGTTTTCTTTCTCTATTTTGTTCCTTGCTCCTAATAAGTCCTTTTGGACAATCCCTTAGGTCAAGATTCATATGATTGCTCAAAGAAACCTCATTGTTTAGGAATGCAGGTATGTTCTCTCAACATTGGATTATTAAAATGTGAGCTTAATGTTATTTTTTAGAGAAACTATTTTTAATGAAATTACTTAGATGTTCACATAAATTCACATAGAATATATAGATATGAGAGATTACACAACAATAATTGATAGAAAAACATAATACTAGATAGTATAACAAAGTCACTTCAAGGGGGTAACCTCCATAATAATGTAATAAAAGTGGAATAATTCATATATGATGATTAAAGACTAACCACTACCTCCTATATATGGTCTACTTAGGCATGGTTATTCTATAGGCTGACCTATCTAAGAACATGGAGAAATGTAACAACCATATAAAAGAGGTATGTAAGCCACACATATCCCGAGACACACCAATGGTTAAGGGCATAACATGCCCCTTCCCTTTAAAATAACATTGTCCTCAACATTGAGGCAACTATAAATGGTGCTACATAAATTCTTCATCCTCCCAAGTGGTATATTCACATGGTATATTCTTCTATTTGATGAGGTATTTTATAATTGATCTGGACTGTAGCTGCTTAGTACACATGTGAAGGATTGTGTCAAGATTAAGAACAAATTTGATTTCTTCATCCAATTCCAATATCTATATTTGAATGGAAACTCTATGTCCATTGATTTATTCAGGTATGATACATGAAATACTAGATGTATGTGAGTGGATGAAGGAAACTCTAACTTGTAGGCCACCTTACCAATTTTTTGCAAGATCTGATAAGGCCCATAATACTTAGGGGATAGTTTGTTATCCTTTTTTTATTGATTTAATGACATATGATTATATGGTTACAAGAAAAAAAAATCTAATCACCAATGTCAAAATTCCTCTCACTTATGTGTTGATCTACCTATTGCTTCATGCGATTTTGGGCCATAGCTAAATTTTCACACAAGCTTGCAAAGACCTCCTATTGATGGTGAATATGTTCTTCAACTGCATGAACTTTAGGATGGACCTTTAAGGTTGAAGTGATGGATGGAGGATGTTATCTATATAATGCCACAAAGGGAGACATTTTAGAAGAACTATGAATAGAAGTATTATACCACCATTCAACAAGTGGCAACCAATGAACCCATTTATCATGTTTATCAAAAACAAAACAATAGAGATATACTTTTAGACATTTGTTGAATACCTTAGTTTATCCATTAGTTTGAGGATGATAGGATGAATTATGAAATAACTGGGTGCCCAAACATGCAAATAACTCAGTCCAAAAATTACTAGTAAAAATGGGATCTCTATCACTGACAATGATCTTAGGGGTCCCATGCAATTTTTAAACTATATTGAGAAAAACAAAAGCTATTGTACTATCAATAAATGGTTGTGATAAATAACAAAATGAGCATACTTACTTAGATGATCCAAAACAACCATGATAACATTTTGACCATCAGATCTCAGTAACCCTATAATGAAATCCATAAATACCTCTTCTCAATGTTGGTTAGGGATGGATAAAGGTTGTAAAAAACCTAGAGTTTTAATGGTTTGGACTTTGTTTTATTGACATATCATACATTTAGCCACATATTTTTAGACATCCCCCCTGAGTCCTTCCCAATAAAATATTGCTTGATTATGTGATAGGTTTTCAAAAATCTTGAATGACCCCCAAGTGGAGTTGCATGAAGTTCCTAAAGGATTTTTTGTTTAAGAATAGAATTATTACATAGGTATAATCTATCTTTATACCATAATGCCTTAACCTTCCATGTGAATTTTTTAAATCCACCTAAACCTTGATGAATATTTTGAATCAAATCATGGGTGGCACTATTATTTTCCCATTCTAATCATGCTTCTTCTAGCCAATCTGCCTACAAAATGGTTATGACACAAAGTAATGCCTCAAATGATTCATCCCTTTTGGATAGTGCATCTACCACCACATTATCCTTGCCTTTTTTGTTGATTATTTTAAAATCATAGCCTAACATCTTAGTTACCCTTTTTTTTCTTTAGATGAAAATCATTGTTCCAAAAAATATTTGAGACTATCATGATCAGCCTTTACCTAAAAGTGATGACCCATCAAATAAGGTCTCCATTGTTTGACTGCATGCAAAATGGCCATCATTTCTTTCTCATAGATGGGTTTGTGCTGATTTTTACCTTTTAGTTGATGACTTTCAAATACAAGTGGTCTACCTTCTTGCATAAATACAACACCCATACCACACCTAGATGAATCACATTCAAGCACAAAAGTCTTGGAAAAATTAGGAGTGGCCAATACTAGAGTGGTGCACATAGCCAATTTCCATTATTCAAATGCCTTGGTAGCTATATCAGTCCATTGAAAGGAGTCTTTCTTCAACAAAGAGGTGAGTGGGGTTGTAATGCTACCATAATTTTTGACAAACCTATGATAATAACCAGTTAGCCCTAAAAATCCCCATAGTTACTTGAGTGTCTTAGGAATTAGCTAGTCCACTATTATTTGGATTTTTTTAGGATCCACTTTCACTCCTTCATGAGAAACTAGATGACCTAAATATTCAACCTCACAAGCCCTAAAATTACATTTTAAAGGTTTAGCATACAATTGATGTTGTTCCAAAATTGAGAGTCCCTGTTGGACATGTTGTAAATGGTCTTCCCAAGTTTTACTGTAAATGAGGATATAATCAAAAAATACCAAAACAAATTTCCTCAAAAATGACCTTAAAAAAATTCATCAAACTCTAAAAACTAGATGGTGAATTTGTTAGACCAAAAGTCATAACCAAAAACTCATAATGGCCCTCATGAGTCCTAAAATCTATTTTGGGTATGTCTTCATCACGGATCTAGATTTGATGATACCCAAAATGTAGATGTAACTTGGTAAAATAAAAATCACCATTTAATTCATCTAAAAAATCATAAATGATAGGAATAGGAAAATTATCTTTGATACAGTACTTTTTGTGTTCTCTATAGTCAGGACACATCCTCTAGGTGTTATCTTTATTTCTCACCATGACAACTAGAGAAGAATATTCACTTTGGCTATGGTGAATTATTCTTATAGCCAACATATCCTATACCATATTTTCAATTTTAGTTTTCTAGGCATAGGGATACTTGTATGGCTTGATATTAGGTGGTGTACTACCAAGAATAAATTTGATAGCATGATCATGGATGCAGCTAGGTGGGAGTTTTTTTGGCATATCAATAGAAACAATTGAATGAACATCAATCACTTGTAAATTGAGAGGTCAAGATGGTTGATTTGACTGTACTTCCATGGAAAATAAGAGAGCTATGAATCCTTTAGCACTATTACAAAAAATATTTGTCATTTGATGGGATCTAACAAGTTGTGGAGATTTAGATTTTAATCCCCTTAGCTCAAATATCCTTTATTTAGAATGAAAGTGCATGGATAATTCTTGGAAATTAATCTCAATAGTGCCCAAATTGGTGAGCCATTGTACTCCCACAATAATGTCAGCTCCACCTATGTGAATATAAAATATAAGAGAATCCAATAAATAATCTCTCATAGTCAGCTTAATACTATGATTTTTTCTTGAATAATTGACAGTACCACCATCTAAAATTATAACATAAAATTATAGAGTTGGATAAATAAAATAGTTCAAATGAGTAGCCAACTTACTATTGATGAAGTTGTGTGTGCTCCTAGAATCAATCAAGATAGTGACTTTTTGTTTCTTAAGGAAACCCATCACCTTAAGAGTTTGGGGAGCACTAATACCTAAAAGTGCATGATAATAAATAGTAAGATGAGTGTCTTCAAATTCCTCCTTAAGAACTTCTTCATCATCAACATTTACCTCTTCATCATCTTCATCCTCATTGGCACCCTTAATGTAAAATAACTTATTTTTAGCACAATGATGGTTTTTGCTCCATTTACTATTACAACCATAACATAACCCTTTGGCTCACTTTTCCTCAATTTATCATTATGTCAATCTGGTGGGTTTTTGAAATGATGATGCTGGAAATGTGTGATCATGACCAGTAGTGAAAATTTTCCTTTTGACCATATCTTTTTCTTCTACCATGCATGCCCTTAGGATGATTTTGATATAGATGCTGGGTGAAAAATTCTAACCTTGAATTAGATGCTATCTTTGAGGCCACCTAAAAAAATATCAATCAAATTTACCTCAGTGATGTCTTCCACCCATAAGGAGAGATTTTGAAACTGATGAATATAATCCTTCACATATGCTATTTTTCATAGTTTGTCTAATTAAATAAAATAGTTTTTAGATATATTATTCTAATAATGAGTCAACAACTCATCCATGAAATTAGACCATGTAATAGGAGAACCATTCTTTTTCTTTTGAGCACACAACTAGTGATACCAAATGAACTGCTTAGGTTCCAGATACAAACATGTCACTATCACCTTTTGAGAACCAGGAGTTTGATGCATCTCAAATAAAATTTCAATTTGGGTAATCCAAGTGAGAGGATCCTTACCATAAAATTTATGCATGTCTACTTTTGGCAACATCAATTTCACACTAGTATGAGAGTTATTGGTGTTGAGAGGAGGATTTGAATGATGAAGTGGAGGGTTGTTAGGCTAAAATTGTTATGGAAGGGTAGTCAATTACATAGTGATATGATGTAATTCAGTGTGAACCCTATTAATCTCTTTATGCATCCTTGAAACATTAGCTTGAATTACAACAAAGTCATCATGCCTTACCAAGTTCTTTATGTCAGCCTGAAGTTGAGAAATCACTAGATCTAAAGTTCTAGATTCCATGTCTTTAGTAGGAGTCTTAGGAGTTTTTGGTGCCCCTTTTCTTCCCCAAGTTGAAGGACCTACCTATAAAAAACTATAGGATGCTTTTGACCCCAAAAAGTGTACCAAGAGATGATACCATTGTGATTTCCTCACCAAGATGAATCCAACGATTGCCTTTATGCACTAGGGTAAAAATTTTAGCATAAAAAAGTGTACCGATAGAATAAATCATTGTGATCATCTCACGGAGATGAATCCAATGATTGTAATTGTGCAAGAGAAAAAAATTCTAGACTTTTTTTTAATAAATATTTAAAAAAAAAAAAGCATTTCAAGCAATACTATACTGACAAAAAAATAAATTCTTCCTAGATTACAAGTTATGTTTTTTCACTTCTCCCAGAAGCCATGTCTTTCTAGATCCAAAAAAGTGCCATAGAAAACTTGCCCAAATTGAAGATTTGATACCACTTGTAATGAAATTACTTATATGTTCACACAAATTCACATAGAATATATAGATATGAGAGATCACACAATAATAACTAATAGCAAAATAGAATACTAGATAGTATAACAAAGCCACTTCAAGGGGGAAACCTCCATAATAATGCAATAAGATCAGAATAATTCATATATGATGATTAAATAATAACCACTACCTCTTATATATAGTTTACTTATCCATGGTTATTCCATAGGTTGACCTATCTAAGAACATAGATAAATGTAACAAGCATATAAAAGAGGTATGTAAACCCCAAGTTAGCCATACATATCCATAGACACGCCAATAGTTAAGGGCTTATCACTAGTAAATAATAATGAATAGGTTAATTTATCCTCAAGCTTATAAACTTTGTTTTGATCTAAGTTTGGTTCTAAGAAGGATTGTACATATAGGTTGAAAGACTAGATTACTAGGATACAATCATGATTGTACTTAAAAAACATTAATTTCCTAGGATAAAGTTTACAACCAAGGATGATTGTCTAAAGACTAAAACCTTGACCAAATCCCTAAAACTTGGCTAATCTGGTTCCCAACCTTTGCTATAAAGGTAAAATGACTTGAAAAATATAAAAAATAAGAACCTTATTGCAAAATTCAATAGCTTTTGGATCAAAGGTGATTCTGGTAATCTTCATTAGGGTTATGGATGCCTAGATGGAAGTGGAAAAAGGCCTATAATGGAGCCAAAGGCATCTCTATTAGGGTTATAGATTCCTAGTTGGTAGAAGAGCAATGCCTAAGCCTTCCCTAAGCTAAAGCATGGTTCTTAATGAATATCCAAACATGTTGAAAGTCAGTGTTAATGATTAAAAGTCATGAACTTGGAAGTTATTCTCCAAATCTTGTGGTAATCAGTAAGTGGAATCAAATAACACACATAACATGACTATTTATTGATATTTGATCCTAATCCTACATTTTTAAGATTTGTTCTAATCATGAAGTGATCTTAATCATGGTGATTAAACAAATGGAATAAATAACTTAATTATTAGTCTAAACTAGAGTTTCTAAATTCTAACATATTACTATGTTTCCCTTAGAAGTCACCATTTTTTGAGGTCAACATACCATTATTTCTAAAAAATTGTGACCCTTGTGTTAAAAAGTGCACATTTGTACCCTAAATTTGAAAATTCATCTGATCAAAATATCACTAGAATGTTTGGCACTATATCTTTATTTTAAAAGATCATCCACACCTAAGTTGGTTGGCATATTTGTTCATGCTTCTGAAGTTGCTAACATTTGATCTTTATGTTTATGGTCATAGCTCTAATGGAGTTCATTTGAAATGAGCAATGTCTGGGTTTTATAATTTAATAATGATTTGATCTTTTATTAGCCTTGATCTATTGAAATCAAGTTAAACTCATGTTTGATCAGCTTAAAACCCTAACTCTAATTAACCTAGGTTCCTTTTGAATCAAATTCAAATTTGGTAGGAACACTTTACATGGGAACAATTCAATTATGCCATGGACTTAGTTCAATTTTTATCCTAAGGATTAGTCATATTATTCAACATGACCAAACATTAGGCTAAAAATATTATGCTTGGTCCCTCTATGTCCTGTGACCTCTTGATCTATTTTATTATTGGCATGGTTCAATTTTTATCCTAAGGCTTAGTCATATTTTTAAACATGATCAGAACTTAAGCTAAAAATCTTATGCTTGGTCCCTCTATATCTTGTGACCTCCTGATCTATTTTATTATTGGCATGGTCTAACTAATGCATGGTTCCTTTGTTATAAAGCTTAGCTTAAAGCCCTACCCTAAGGTTTATCATATTTAATTAAGATAATAAAAACCTTAGGCTAAAAATTTATGTTAGGTCTTTTATTTTATGGAGTCCCATTTAACATGTTTTATCTTAGCTTAAAACTTTAGCCTAAATATTTATTCTTATTTATTAATACAAATTAAAACATTAGTCTAGGAATTTAGCTTAAATTTTATGTTCCTTGCTCACTGACTTAAACATTATTTTTATTTGAAAGATAAATGATCCACACCTACTTAGACAATCAAGATCTAATGGTCTAAGCTTAAATTCAAAGACCCTAACCTTAATTTAAATGTTGAGCTTCTTTTGAAGATTGACGACACTTATTTGCTTGGTTAGGATTTATCCAATGACATATATTGAGTCAAGACTTCAATGGATCCCTAGGACAATTGATAAGGTGACAAGTGTCACACTCATGACCAAAGAACATTAAGTAGTCAATGGCATTCAAATCTATGGATTAAGATCCAAAAGATTGCATTTTTGTATGAATATAATCAGATGGTACATATAAAATGTTGAAAAGTTAAGGACACACATAGAGATGACATGTGGCATACTTGTGGGCCATGAATTAAAGATCAAGAATCTCTCAATGATCGATGGTATGTGATGAAACATACATATTCTAGTCAATAGTCTATGGAGTAAGATGTATAATTAGGTAGATCAAGATCAATGGAGCATGCTTAGTCTAAGTAATCAAGATCAATGGTGCATGACAAATGTTGAAAAGTCAAGGTGAATGTAGAAGTGATAAGTGTCAAATCTATAGGGAGTGTGGAAAGAAACTAATGGTATTTAAGTTCTCTAATCAAGATCAATGGTCTTCATTAATTGATACAAGGATAATCCAATGATGCAAGATCAATCAAGAATTTTTAAAATTATAATGGTCGCCTTTTGAATATTAATAATCAAGATGCCACAATGATGCCACATCATATCCACACAAGCTTGATATGCCAAGTAAGCTATTTTGGAGACCCACGAAATGCAAAGGTATAAATGCAAAAATATAAACATAATCTAAGTCATGAAACTTGCATAAGTTTAAATAATCACTATCATTAAATCACTATAAGGGACATTTAAAAAACCCTAGCACATCTAAAAGCTTTAGTTCAACCTTGTGATCATCATACTCAAGCCAAGAAGATTGGATTGTCATTTTATAAAAGATAATTTGATCCAAAATTAAATTACAGACCACTGATAAGCAATTTAGAGAGACTTATAGCCATAACAACCCAAAAAAGTGTCTCTAGAGAAGATGTAGAGATCTATCTAACCTCAAATTTAGAAAGATGAGTTTTCAAGGATATACAATTTGATGCTATAAATTTAAATACTAGGGACAAAAATTGGTTGATTTTGTTCTAGACCATTGATAACCAACAACCCATCATAAGAGAGGAAGAGAATAATGTGTCAGTGAGAAGAATCTACCTCAACATAGTTGTCATTCAAATGACAGGTCTCCATTACACCAAAATAAAACCCAAGGTACTAAATTATATATACATCCTCTTTTCTATTTTAAAATAAGGTAAAATTGATAAGGGAATGTTAATCAATGAGCATACTCATAGAAATATAGATTATATCTCTTCCATAGCATTTGAAAACTATTACAAACTGCTTAAACCCCCTATAGACCAAACCACAATCAATAATTGGGCTAAGGGAAATGACTTGAAGACCATCCTTGGCCTATGGTTAAATTATAAAAATCAAGTGTTTTCATATTTTAATGGCAACATTCCTATTAGATAGTTTAGACCCAGGATAAGAATGATCATGACTTTGATGAATAAGTTATGTGGAAATCTAACCACCATATATGGAGAAGATTTGGGTTCACTTAGTATATTTTATGGTTGAAAAACAACTCACCCCTCCCCTTGGTGAAGTGGTTAGCACTTGTTTGAGTAGGTAGATCTTCATAGTTAAGAAGAAAACTAGGAAGTAATTCTACATGATGTCATACCTCTTAGATGCCTTGATTACTAATGCAAAGATCCCCAACCTAAGAGAATGGTCACTTGATAGGACATAAACAATATCTCAATACTATTTAAAATTGCATGTATTCAAATACAGGGACCACATCCAATTCATATGTGACTATGTTTATTCATCCCTATCCAAGGCCATAATTGGGAATCTAATGCCAAGACTCAACCCCTTAACCAAAAAGTAAATTGAGGCCATGGGAGGCATCTGGTTGTATCTAGATTTCACAATCATTAGGATTGAAGGAACATAATTCACTCTCCTTAGATTACCAGTCCATGTGCCAAAGAATTTAGTTAAATAGGAGGTGGCTTACCAATTGTGCAATGGAATAGATGGTTTATGCAACACCAATAGGAAGGGACTACTTCATAGCTTCCCCTTAACTATTACGACTATTTTTGTACAATGGGACTACATTGAAGTTTATTCCAAACATAGGACCTCCTTTAATCTCCAAGTGGATGATCTAAGGTAATAGGATCCATAGGGAAAGGTTAAATAACACTTGAAGGTCAAGGGAATCAATGTACCCTATGATCATCAAATTGGTGCTTTTAACCCCATATATATAAAGGCCTCTTCATTCTCTGAGGTCACCTTTAGGTTGAGAAAGTACAACATCAAACTAGAGTCCAAAATATAGAGGGAGAAAAAGGGGGATGATGAAAAATGGTAATTGGGGCCAAGGTAGTACCATTTACTGAGTGGGGCACCTTATAGACCTCTACTAACCTAGATATAAACATAATCTAGACCTAAGACACAACTTAATCAAAGTCCAGAGGAAATAAGGCCTAATGAAATTACATCTTCCTTAACTCAAGTAAAAGAGTAGGGATCACCAATATAGGAAATCCATGTGGTAGCACTAGACCTTGGTGAAACAATTGAATATGCTCTAAAATTTATATCATCATCCTATGAGTCTAAGGATGAATAAATTAAGGTATCTAAAGAAGAAAAGGGGAAGGAAGTGTTGGACCTAATTCCTATAGACCCCTCAAAAAGAAAAGCTGAGTTGGCCATTGTCCTAGTGAAGGATAAGAGGCCCAAGGTGACCTTCAGTCATCCTTTGAGTGAATTTAATCTCTTCAGTGAGGAAAACTTAATTAAGGGTCCAACCATTCTTAAATGGTTATTAAATAGAAAAATTCAAAATTTACCTACTATGTACCATCCTTAGGCATTGGTGCAAGTATATAATATTCCAATTCATGAAGAAGCCAAACCATAGATAGTTGCATTACAGAAGGAGGAAGAGAAAATAATGACTACTCTAGGAGAATTAAGTGGAGCATAAGTAGAGACACTAGCTCTCAAAGTGATAGAATCTTTAGTTGGTGTCAAGTTTGACCCAACCACTACCAATTTTTAGAGGATAATTGATAAGAAATCCATGATTGGTGGAGAAGAATTCACTTTCCAAAAAGTGGAACCTTTTATTGGATTGGCCCTATTTAGAGGATAAAATCATAGAAAATATCCAATATTTGAATAAAATGTCCTTGAAGTGGCTTAGACTCAGACATATCAATTACATGCAATGTTCAAAGGCATCCTGTAATAGTATAAAAACCTAAAAGAACAAGCCATCTTGTCAATTCAAGAAGATAGGTTCAAGAAATTTTAAGACACCATGATTGATTTATTCAATTCTTTAAAGTCAATCAGAACCAAGAAGGATGCAATAAGCAAATAAAGTACTAAATCTATAGGCTAAGTTGGCCAATGGCAAGCTTTGAGCTAGAAAGTAAAGGATTTGATCAAGGTCTTAACTAAAGATCAAATCCCTAAATTCAAGATAGTTAGCCTAGCCCACCTTAATATGGATATGGCTATATTAATAGATAAGATCAAGGCCCTAAGAAGTTGGTCTAAGTAGATGTAGGACATCTCTAAGGAACTCAAGCAACAAGAAGATAAAATATTACACATTTTGGATAGCTTAATCAAAGAGATTACCAAACTTAGTCCCTTGGGTCTAATAACTAATGAGGAGTTCAAGCACAAAACTACTCAATTCATGCAAGATTTAAGAAACCAAGGACAAGGGAAAAAGGGGATGATAATAAGGTCATGGGCATACTCTTATCATCATAGGAGAAGATGGGAAATTCCAGTGGCATCAAGAAATATTTGGAGAGGGCTAAAAAGGATTTTAGGGGCATAAAAGAACAAGAAAAAGAGTTGTTCATGAGACCTATCATTAACCTCTAGCTCATTAGGGAGAAACACTATAGAATGAATATCCTATAGGGGAAACAAAAGACTGTGACAACACAAGGGTCCCCAAGTTAGTTAAGATATGAATATTATTTTGTAATTAAGCTTGTATAGTTTTATAAAAGGAATATTATTTTGTAAAGGCATGTGAAACTTGTAAAGCACATTACCTATAGGTCAGTCCATTGGGGAAAGTTTAGTGTATTTTAGAACATTTATGGAAATGACAACTATCCTAACACTTTTACTTTTGTAATTGGATATAACTGATTGACATGCTTCTTTGCATCTTATAAAAGTAGCATTATCAATTGTAAAAAATAGCCAGGAGGGGAGTTCTTAGAGCCAATAATTAATTATAATTTTTGAGTAGTTAATATAAGCAAGGAATTCTACAAAGGTTTTCCAAATTTTCTTGTCTTTTGTTATCCTAGTTTTTCTCTAATTTATTTGTTCTAAATTCCAGATTTGAATAGTTCTTATGAATTCTTGATGTGTACATTTTGAATGTAGAGTTGTTAATTTGTGCCAATGCTAGGTTAATTGAAAGTTTTAGGTTCATTTCATTTGATTACTCTTCTTGCATTAGGGCTAATTTTGTTTACTTACAGGAGTAAATATTTAAAGTGAACTTGATTCTTATTTGCATTATTTCACACCATCCTTAGATGTTTTCCTAATGTTTGATAGGATTTGAGCTTATGCTACTTCATATCATACATTGGTTAAGTGCATGTTTGGATGATATTTGAATGTAGTCATGATATTTAGAATGAAGATAAACATCTCTTCTTTACCTTACATTTCCTTTTTCTCTTTTTTTATCTAGATCACTCTAGCTTAATTTTCATTATAAATACCCATCTTAGATTAGTCATTAGACTAGTTATTGATCATAATTCACCATTATTAGCATAACATACTTCATATTTTACATAGAATAACTTTTGTCCATGCTGGATCCTAACCACCAAACATTATAATTACTGTGAAATAGTCCACTTGCTTTGCCTTTATTTCATTAACAAATAACATGATTATCACAACCTATAACTCATGTGCTGAATTCTTAAAATTCTAAAATGAGAAGTGTTCTTGAACACTCTGGGCATCTGTGATACATATTTAGGAATCAACAATCCCTTAATATGATAGTAAATGACATCATGATGATCCATCACATTACACAAGGACCCAAGACATCTAGGAGATATGGTGATCACAAGTGGATTCTATGGCACCTCTAACAATGTTGAATTACTTAAGAAGTAATTAGGAGACATAATCACTCAAGAGATAAACATGTGCAGGTTTGGGTGATTATAATATAAATGTTTTGGTTATAGGGGTTTATGTTTGGCCTAAGAAGCCAAATTTCCAACATTTTTGATGACTTTTAGGGGTTAACTAGCCTAATAGTCAAGAGAACCCAAAATCTCCTCATGACAGTGATGACTCAACATGACTCATGACTATTCCTAGACTATGAAATTGATTAGCACCTATAACACCTCTAAGATTGCAAAAAACTAACAAGACACAATAAAGACAACTAAATAAACACACCTATACTAATAAGAAAACAACAAAGTCACTAAGACAACTAAGTCATCTAACTACAAACTTGTGCTAACCATTTATTATAACAAGACAATAAAACTAAAAAAAACCTAAGATTAACTTATTTCCTCTAGGATTAAATGGATAACTTATTTTGTCACTATGGCACCATAAGGTCCAATTGCCACATCCTAATTTGAGTCTAATGAGGAATTTCTCACTGTATGAGGACTCCCACTTGCATCTAGGGGTATGGGCATGCTAATGGATTCTTGAGAAAGTAGTTAGACTTTATGGTTCCATATCTAGATGCATGGGTTGACTATATGAATCCAACACCTAATCATACTCATTCTAAACTTACCTTCTTTGCATCAAAAATGCTAATTTTACCTCAGTCATGAGCTATTACTAATATATCATGTTTTGGTTTGTTCTTTCACTCTGCTCCACATGGGATGGTGACTTGTTAGTACCTTCATGATGGGCATCTTGAACTTAATGAGGTATACTAAAGGATAAGATATCCTCACTTGGTTTGTGTTCAATAGTAGCAACATGAGGTAATACTTTAACAAACACTTCATTATTCCTTCTATCATCTTGGGCCTAATCTTCTTGTGGATAACACTTGATAAGGTCAATAAATAATTGATATTTAATATGTTTTATAGGAAGTGTGAGTCCTTGAAAGGTCTAATATTAATTAAAAATTATCATGTATTACTACCAAAGGTCATCATTGTCTCATTGGCACTCCATGCAATTATGATCACACTTCAAATTCTCATCAACCATTGGGGTCTCATACCCATCAAAAAACTCATCTTGGTGACTAAGAATTGGTTTTTATCTTCAATGAAACTAGAATATTATTTAACACATACATTTTCTTGGATGTTTAGAGACTTTAGAAGGCTATTTATTTTCCTTGAAGCTTTCGCAAGTTGAATAAATGCCTCACTCTCGCACTCATCAGGGCTATCATGACAAAGAATGGCTACCATGTCATCAATGATATCTTGGGAACCATAATCTTCTTGTCCATTTGAAGGCTCTTCTTCTTGTAGCTTATCTTTAACCCAATCAACCTCTTGGAGTTCATCCTCTTTTACATTATGAAAAAATAATTCATACATATCCTTTACAATGGGTGTGCCAATGGTGATTTCCTTTTCTTTCTCATTCAAATCACTCTCATCCTCTATCATTACAACTATTTATTATTGATTTGTCTCACAAAGAATAGGCTCCTTCTCAAGGAATGGCATGGTTGATCCTTGAAAGAGTTAAATAAAATGAGTCAAAGCTAATGGTGTTATAGATGATTTATAATTCTCATTGAGATTCTAACCTTTTACAACCATCACTTCCTCTTTCTATTGCACATTGTCTTAAATATACGTCTATGATGGGAAGGCCTTGGATTCTTGAATGATATCAGACTTGTACTTCACCTTAAAAATGTGGCTTATACTTAGTTGATCTCCTCTTCCCCTTGACTACTAAATTTTTCTCCAAGTTGTAAGTATAGATGTAAGAGTTTCCTTCACATGTGTTAAAATTTAGGGAAGGAATGAAGGTATATTTAGTTGAGATCATGTTTCTCCTATAGCTGATATTGACTTATGTAGATGCTTGTCTATAATTTCAATCTATTTAACAAGATGAGCCTCAAAATCAAGCACCATTTGATTATAATTCTCTTCATGTTGATTAGAAGGTGAATGGACTTGAAATGTCTATTATGAAACATGGAACATAGCCTTCTCAAGACACACTTATCCCACCTTTTAAACTCTCTCTTGGATAGACCTCTAAGTAGGAAAAGTTGGAAAGGCTTGTGATGAAATTTGAGGGATGTGACACACATTTATTTTATACTCTTGAATGGGAAAGGTAATTTAAATTAAGGATTGATGTGTAATTAAAGAGGTGACATGATACTAATAATGGTGAACTTGATGCCCCCTCATATGCTACCAATTTCTCCACAATCTTTGAAACTAGATCCTTTATATCTAAAATATCACTGTTGACCCTTGAATGACCTTCTCTCATGAAAAATACCCATTATTATTTATCCCGATGAAATGAATTCCTCCATTTATCAATCACATGCCTAGGGATTTCTTGGCCATACCCTCTCTAGGTGTCAATACTCACCATGTGTTTTTCATATCCTAACAAGATCTATTTAAGGATTGATATGGATTAACTTTGAATATGAGTAGGTTAAACAAGAATATCATGATGTTTTCATGACTAATTATGTTGATAAGTAAGTTTCCAAGGAGGTGAATGAGGCTCACAAGGAGAGTTAGAGTGGTGTCCTTAGTATTAAAGAGGATTATAGGCCTAATGAGGGCTCTCATATTATTGACTAGGATGAATATAAGGATGGTAGGGGTTAGAATAAGGTTGATAGGGATCATAATGAAATTATAATGGATCATAGGGATGTTGATAAGGAAGTGAATGACATAAATATGACCCATATGTATCCATATCTCATAATAATGCACATGAATAACAATGAACTATGAATAAGAACTGATCTTACCATTTAGATGATGACCATATGATAACTTCTGACTATAAACCTTACATGCGAGTGCTTGAATTTGATTGTGATGGCCAAGATGCTAATGTGAATGCTCTAATGTATTAATATAGTCCCATTTGGCATGCCAAAACTATTATCAACCCAAGTTTCACACTTTAAAAGATATTTTTGAAACCTAGACTAACATGTGAATGGCCTAAAGGCTGTGAGAGGCCTTATCATTAGAACATACCTCTAGATTATGGGGCTATCTCCCCTAGTGCATCTAGTTAGCTTAGACTCACTAAAACTTACTGATTGGGGTAAACAATGCAAAATAGAAACCTACTCCAAGGGGTGGTGTGCACTAATATAATCATTCATCCACTCAATTTGAACTTTAAAAAACACTAGTAAATAATACAAGTGACTAAATATCCTAACTCTAAGGACTCCTATGCAAAATTATTTCACATAAAGGTTGCAATAAGTGGTCAAGACATGAGGGTAATGATGGAAGGCCTAAATCAAGGAACTTGCCAATAAAATATCCACTCTAATCTTAGCTACTTATCATTCAAAAAATATATGTGACCTGCATAAGATCATATACTTATAGCTAAGTGATATTAGGACCTACCAAGGGAGAAAACTACCACATGTGCAAATAAAACTAATATAACACACTAAACCAATATCAAAGATTCTAAAAATAGTCATTTGTATTAGTTTAAGAGGTTATAAAATGGCAATCTAGGTAGAGTTTATTCATACCCAAGTGAGGGATACCAAATTAGGCTTTCAAAACTCAATAAATAGAAGTAAATGAAGAGAATAAGAGGGAGAGTGATGTATAAGTATTTGAATAAGTCAAAAGATCATGATTGATTCCAAGTGGAATAGATGTTTATTACCTATCTCCTTTGGGTTTAGGACCTCATCACTACATATCAAACTCTCTTAATCCTTGAACTTGTTTGTACTCTCAATTGACTCAGAACTCTTTACTCATAGAAACACTACCCTTTAATCTGAAATAAACCTATTTATTCTCCAAAAATATTATAGGTTACAACTGGGGTAGTGACTGTGAGTCATTGTTAATGACCACCTATAGGTTATATATCTTGGTTCATAATGAGGATAATTTTTACTTTGACCACAACATTCAAAACCATGCTTGTATCCTTTCCAAACCCAATACACAAGAAACTTACTTTGTAGAGGCAAATTAAGTATGTTTTAAGATATGACTGTAGGTGATGATCTACTATTTTTTACACAGACTGAGATAAGAAGACCTTGAGAAGGTCAATGAAATGGTTTATGAAACTCCTCATCCATTAAAAATAACTTAGGAGCTAGTTCAATCAAACTCCTTTCGTTAAGACATTCTTATAACCTCTTCTATACACCACTTTCCATGTAGTATATTTGATTGTACTTTCACCTTTGCTATAGGTAAAACTTTACTCATTTGGTAGGGTTTAAGGCTATATAACTCATCTTCATGACCATGATGATCCTTAAAAACCTTGAGGGGTATCAGAACATTTGATTCATTATATGGATTTGGATAAGAATTATTTATATGTGTGTGATGATAATGGCGTTATATAAAAACTAGGAATGGATTATTAAGCTCACAACTATGGTTTAATGGTAGTGTAAAAGTTATGAAAATGGAATGATTCATAAGGGGGATAAAAAGAATCATGAATACACATTCAAGACAATATAAAATTATCCTAGACATCTTTTGCATATTCCCAACAAAATATAACACTTTGGAGGTTATTAAATATGCATACATAATGAAAAGAAAAACCTAAGATTCTCCAAATAACCTTGACATCTACTAAATGAGATTTTAAGGGTATTTGAGGATAGCTTGGTGTTTTCTAGGTTGTGAGGCTTTGATGAAGCTTAATAAACTTAAAATAAGGAAATTTTTCATGAATGAAACATTTCATATAATATCTTACTAGGTTTTGACAACCTTGAATCCACCATTAAACCATACATTGTCCCCCTATCTAGTAAACCTCAGATATATATGTAGTCTTTTCTTGGACACACCATGGGGGAGTTATAAATCTATATGAATATTGAATATAAATAAAAAAAGGCATGTAAAAGCTTTAAAACACCCTATTTATCTTTCAATAATGTTAACCCTCAGGTGAATGCACTGAAAACTTCATTTTACCATTCCACCTTGCATGTAGACTACATATTTGGCAATTCAGATGTTTATCAGCCCTATAAACTCACACATGTGGATAAATTTTTTGAGGAATTAATGAATGGTCTCTTTAAGACCTAGATAATTAGGCACAATCATTAGTTTAATCAAACAAGTCAAACACTCAAAAAAATTATTCTATTTATTTTGCCTTATGCAGATGTGAATGGTGACTAGACCCCTTGAGTTCTTAGCATTTGTTAATAAAGTTAGGAATAATACACCAACAACCAATACCAATAATTTTTAATTTCATAAGGTCTAGTTCCTCTAGTCTAGATCTTTAATCCTATTTCTCTCTCCCCTGTATGGATTGATCACAAACTTGAAGTATTATTGATATTCGCCAATGAAAGTAGTGGGGAAAGTACATCAAGTTTTATATTTTTAAGCCATAAAAGACTCTAATATCTTAAACATGTGCCTAAATCAAAACCTCTTTGCAAATCCCTGACTCTTCTTAAGCAAATTTGTACTATACTTATTTGTACCACCTGAAAAGACTATTAAAACCTAAAAATTCTCCATTTCCTCATGCTTTAGTTATAAAACACCATTTTTAGGAAATATGATGGAAAATATGAATAAAAAGGCATATAAAAATAATTATTATGTTTTTATAGAAAAAGTGGCATGTTTTCACACATGTAAGCTTAGTTATTGGCAAAATAATGTTTTAGACTCATGAAGGAAGTAACTTTAAAACATAAAACCATATAATAAAATAAATATGATGACCATGATGGTGATTACAGGTGTGGTTGATGCTTTAGTGTCCCTTTGAGGTCAAAATTTGTCATTTTAAGACCAAAATCTTTATTTTAGACAATATACATATAGCTTCAAAAGGAGATTTGCCAATGAATATAATAAAGGGTACCTTTTAACTTCTAAAAGGTTTTAATTTGGATTATATGTGTCTTGATCATAATTTCAAACCTTATAGTTAGCCATACCTTGCATATATTGGGTAAAATAGAAAATCTCATAGTGAGTCATCAATTGCCATCTTCAACCATCTTCATTAAGGCACTATAGATTATAAGACCACTTGAATCCTTTCTTGAAGACCTCCCAACATACTCAAACATCATGAAGATACTTAACACAAGTTGAAAAAGAGACATGATAATGACAAGGCATTTAAACCTACTCCATTCATATGATATTCAATGACATCATGCTAATCCAACACATCACCTAAGGACCCAAGACATGTATGAGATACAATGATCATAAATAGACTCTATGACACCTCTAAAAATGTTGAATGAATTCAATAAGTAATTAGGAGACATCATCACTTAGAATATCACCATGTGCAAGCTTGGGTTATTGTCATAGAAAATATTTTGGTTATTACCAGGACCCTTAGAGGAAGGTAAGGGTGTGAGGCTAACTCTTGCATAGAGAGAATAAAATACGAGGAAATGAGCAAAAATGACATAGAGTTTGAGAAAGATATGGGAAGGGATGAAGTGAGAAATAAGTGTTAGGAGACTATTGGAGTAGAACTTGATGTCCTTAGTCTTAGCACATGAGCCCGTATGACCCTCTTAGAATTGGAGGAGACATTTTTAGATCCACCAAGAGTAGAAGTTGAAGAGACCAAAGTAAGGACTCTACCTAGGTAGGCATTTCATGAACCCATACTCAAACTAGAAGAAAGAAAATTGATATTCATGTTGCATCAACCAAGGAGGATCCAAAGAGAATTTACTATAAAATGATGTGGTGTAAGACTAGCCACCACAGGAAGAAGCCATTTAAATTCCCTCCCAATGTAGATCATGATCACACACATCCAATAGATTTGCTATGCCCTAGTTATGAACCTTTTAGAGTACTATGGGATGGAAGACACCTTAAACCATGTGCATAGGCATCACCTCATTTGGAGGACCCATGGGATTATCTAATCATAGAAGAGATTGCAATAATTTACTACCGCTCTATAAGGGTGAGTGCAAACCTAGTACTGAAAGGTCACTCTACTGCAACTAATCATGGAATTTACTCTCCTCAAGGTCACATTATTAAGGGAGTTTTATGTCTTATAGGTGGATCATCAAGATTTTCTTACATTCAAGGACATCAAACAAGATACTTTAGAGATAGTGTGTCCCTATGATGTAAGGTTTAAGACTTTGGTCTTGAAGATCCCATATACCATCCAACCACTTGATCATACTCAATGGTTTGTCAGTGTATTATTCTCTTGATTTGATGCATTTTGTCCATGATTGAGTTTTTTTATCACCAATAGGTGATAAAGGTCACATTTATAGCCTAAGTCATACATCAAATGGATGAAAAAGCATGATTAGGATTATAAACACAACTTACAATAACGAATTAGTAGTTATAATAGGTTTTGACTACATAATTTTTTAGAATAGGAGATGATGATGGCAACCTAAGTAGTCATGGAGTGTGTACGTGATCATGCATCCATAATTAGAAGAATGGAAATGACATGAGGAGTCTAGATCATGAAGAATGACATAAGGGAGAAGAATTAGTACCATAGATATCTAAGGGACATCTACCTATTAAAGTCATCTAGGCATAGGTTCAAATAAGATAATGTCCCTATCCATAATCATGCTACAAGTGTGGATTGTTGAATCATATCCAACACAATTTACCAACCCTTTACTTTTGTACCTATTGATGAAATGGATATAAGGTCAATGAGTGTCCTAAATTATATGTTAAGATTATAAGATGAAATAATCTATGGAAGAGGGCCAATAAAGCACATTGCATGCATAAATCCTTTAATAAACTAAGATTTGATTATATGACCCAACCTAAGAAACATGTGATCATAATGTAGATTGATCTATACTCACAAGCTAAGCCTTCTAAATAAGTGTGATAAACTAAGGCATTTCATGAGGTTGTATGGGTCATCCAAACCTTGTGAATCAAGCTCCAATTAGTCCGGAGGAAAGAAGAGTTGCTTAAGGTAAAAATTTAAAAGGTTAGAGTGCACGCATATGTCCCCATTGATTGATGAACTTAGGAGTTCATAAGACCCAAATTGATTAAAATTAAGTGCTTATGAGTAGGTAGTTCACAATAATAAAAAAGGTTCCCCATACATGAGGAATGAGAAACCAATGAAGGATTGTGCCTTGAAAAAGGTTTTCCTAGTAATCACTGTGAATCAAGTAACACCTTCCATCGACCTTACTCAAGATGCAAGAAAAATGTGATCTACATTAATGCAAACTAAAATCAAATGTGTCCTTTAGGTATGAAAATCTTATGAGTAAGATAACTAGGGATGTATTACAGTGTGATTTATCTTCCCTTTGATCTTAAAATTCTATAAGAATTGGTTTATAACCTATATTAACCTTTAATAGTATATGTAAGTGGTCATGGAGTTCTTGGAAAAAAACTCATGAGGAGTGAGACAGTGCCACATCATCTAGTGTCACCTTATAATTAGTGAATTTTCACCCCATTGATAAACCTCATGCCTATTTTCATCCCTTCAATTAGGATTTCAAGATCAGAGATGCATGAGACACCACACACACCCAAGGTGAGAAAGGTACTTCAAGTAAAATAGGAAGGGCTAGCTAAAACTATTGATTTTATACATAGTCCATTTGAATGATGTATTGACTAGGACCATCCTTATGCCTTGATAATTATTTAGTAGCAAGAAGTAAGGCCCCCCACCTATTGACACCTCATTATTTATTGAATTTCATTGACTTGGGTATTGGGAGACCCTAGAACTATCACGTAATAAAGTGTTCTATGTCATCATGTAATAAGGCTTTTTCATCCATTCTTTTATCCATTTTACTTGGTAATAAAAGATGTTTTTGGGTAATAAGATGCACTCACCTCTTAATATCCTGGTGGGAAAGTCTAGTAGGGAATTTATTTAGAAGGCATCTATTCTAAACGTCTAATTATTTATAGTGGGTTGGGAGTGCCATAAAAATAGAAAAAACTTATTTACACCATCAAAAATAAAGTTTGCATTAGCATCCAGACTAACACATATCAATGTAGCAATGTGTTGGAGGAATCAATGTAGATTTTAATGGGGGTAGTAAATGGTGTCGAGAAGAGGAAAAATTATGTAGAAAGAGATGTTAAGAAGCACATGGAGGGAAAAACAACATGCAAAAGGAATTGGTGTGTTGGCAAGTCAAAGAGATAAATAGGAAAGGATAGGTGTTATGTCATTATGTAAATAATGAGGTATAGATAGATAGATAAATTAATGGATAGAGGAATGATGGTGACTGATTTGGCATACATAAGGACTAACATGATCTTATGCCTAATATGAATTTATTATTGAAAGAGTTGAGTGATGAGGGAAGTGACTCAGCTAGGGAAGGATGAGAGTGAGAATGATAGAGGCATGTGATAATATCTACCACTTATCATAATTTTAAAATTTAAATCATGATTTGGATAAGCTACTATATACCTAGGCATAAATAGGTGGTAATATGGACAATTGTCAACCTATCAGATTGATCATCTAGTCACTCATTTTGCACCTATATATGGGTGGAAATATGGCCTATGATAATACATGCCAAATTAGGAAAAAAGTGGAAAAGACTACTAAGAACTTAAAAATGTAGTCTGGAGAGGATTTTTATTGGAAAGATAGGGAAAAAAGTCAAAATCATTGGAGGAAGGAGGATTCAGACCAAAAGGGTTGAAGCTATGGAAGTTGGACAATAGGAACTAGAGTTGAGGATATGAAGACACCACACTACCTTGTGGATACGACATAGGTGATTTTAATAAGGATATATAATGAAAGATCCCCTTTTTTTAGGATACCATAGGAAAACCATAGATCTATAGGTATTGAGAGGAGGGAAAAGGATATCATCAGGTAAAGGGAAGAGCTAATAGGAACATGAATTAGGATGGAGTCATAGGCCTCCATCACACATAGATGGATATTGGTTAAATAATGCCAAAGATGACATAGATGTCTCAAGATGAGACCATGTATGAAGTTAATCTAAAATAATAGAGATGATAGATTGAATCTGGTAAGTGTAAATGTCTGATTATTAGAGTTGTTCACACCATGATCCAAGAATGTGTGTAGTGGTGTTGTGTAACTAGAGAAACTAGGGACTTTGAGGAGAATATCATATGGTGAGGTAAGGAAATAAGACCAAAAGGCTCTATGATACTAGTCCAATTAGCATTCAACTAGACTCATTGATATCAAAAAATAATTCCCTAAGCATTGGGATGAGGTGGGATGAAGTGAGAGTCTACGACATAACATTTTACTCTATATTTTAGATAACCCTAATGACACACTATGAAGGATGTGCACCTATTTCGATGCATGCAAATGACTTTCCCTCTCCAAATCTATCTACTTGAATGCTCAGTACCTGATACAATTGATGAACCTCTCAAGGATGTCAGGAGTGACATCAAAACATTCAAAAGCATAGGGAAACATACAAATTTATAGGAGGATGTACAATAAAATATTTCTAATAAGTGTACCCTAGTAAAAGGAAATACACATGGGATGCATAACCTTTTAAAAGAAGCTAAAATGGTCTTTTGGAGGGAATCAAGAAGACAACACCAAAGTGTTTAACCCTAATTTGGATGTGGAACTTACATGGTTAGATAGGGTTGAGAACATATAAATGACAATTCATTAGGGTGATAATTAGATATACAACAAACTAATTAGATGCTAAACTAAGATACACCATATCCTAAATTTATTAAATTAAGATAGGATAAAATAAAAAGTACAAATATGCTAGATATAGAAATGATAAATGAATTATGTACTTAGCTAGTTTTGATGCTAACATAGTTCGAGATCTAGAATAGGTAGGAATCAGACTAGGAGAGTATTATGGAACTATCACCAAATTTTGGATTGTCTCTAGATTTATAAACACTAGCATTAGACTTTAATGGTAGTGTTGAAACTAATGTATGAATTAGACATAGGTGTCTTGTTAGAATACCTATTGGAAAAAGATGAGACCACTAGGATGTTTATGGGTTTATCTTTTCCTTTGATCTGGTGCATTTAGATTTTGGTCATGGACTCACTCCTCATGAAATTGTAAAACCTTAGTTTTAATATTCATAGTAACCCTTAAAAAAATGGGTTAGTGGGATTACAGTGTCAAGATAACCTTAAATATCCATCTACCAATGAGTGATGCATATATATCCACTACTATGAAGAAGGCCTCATTCTGATGTAGTTCTCTCCTAATGTGTTATCTTGTGTATGCACAAGGGTAAACTATGTGGAAAATAAGTATGATAGTGACCTATTTTGTAATTTGGTAAATCACACTCTTGGTCTTCTCCTTCAATACTTCATACTTATAGATGTGTAGTTTCTATGATTGATATGAAAATAGGAACAAATAGGGAAGCTTTGATCAATTAAATGCTCTTTGAATACTCTTTGGTATGAATTATAGGTGAATAATGAATGATGAGTGATTGTAAATATATATCACTCTTATCAAGAAATATCTTACATCAAAGCACTTATGTTGACCATTAAGATATGTTTTATTTACAACTTAGATGACTTTAGGGCACTAGACACCTATGTTAGTGTAGGAAACTAGCATCAATACATGGGTCTGGGACTAACATTTGTGTCTTAATAGTTAAAAAATAGGTACAATTTTATAACTTGTAAAGGCATTAGATTTGAGGGTAGTTAGATTGCACAAAGAAGGCAAGCAAAAGAACTCATTGCCTAGGGATAAATAACTAGTTTAGTGTAGGGTGATGTTGACCTCTGAAATTGGTTAAGTATTATACAAGTTCATGTTTGCATGATTTAGGTGAGTTTAACATTACTATATGAGAGGCACATGTAATCTAAAACACACAACTCATTTATGTAGCTTAAATAATTTTTTTAGAAAAGTAAATGTCAGTTATTAAAACTATGCCGATGTGTGTTACATGATAAGTGGTAGGCCCACATGGACTCAGGAACCATAAAGGACATTATTGGGGAAAGTGATAGGTGGATTGGCTGGATATAGATATTAACATAGAGTTATGGTGGTATAAAGGAAAACAACATGGTAGTTGGACTGAGGCTAAGTTATAATTTAAAATAAAGGATTTGGTCAGAAAATACCAAGAGAAAAAGAGGATCAAAGAGGAGATTAGAGAAGACAAGAGAAACTATCAGACAAGGAGAGTAGAAAGAGAGAAAAATAATAATGGTGGACATCAAAGCATGAGAACCAATGAACCATAATAGATATCTATAAGGTTAAGCACTGATATTATATCATATTAGGGAGAGATAAGAATTTTGAGTGATCTCCATATTGTAAAGTGAGGGCACTACGTGTGTCATGTGTAACAATTTATTCCCGTATATGTAATAAAATGTGAATATAATTAAATATTTTATATTCAAATACTTATTTGTTTCATAAGTTTATGATAGTATATGTGTGTATGCTCCCCAAATCATCTAGTTATCTCTATGTCCCACATCTCCCAGACATTATTCTCTTATCACACACTGCTAACATGACCCCAACCTATATCCTCTATTACTTCACACCTTGAGTGACCTCATGGAGTGTTTACTCCCTACATGATATAACGGTGTGGGAAATATCCCAAACTAAATTGAGTTAGAATCATAAAACATTGTGCCCCTTACTAACTAGACTAGCCAACACTCCATAAGATTTTATGTCAGCTCATTGGTAGCTCAGAGAATTGATACATGGTATTTGACCACTTTATCTACCTCATTGGGTGTCCTCACTTTGGTCATGGAAAAGAGGTTATGCTCATTCCTCCACACGATTGGGTCTCTTTCTTAAGTAAATATCTATGTAAGAACCCTCTTCATGTTCCTAGTTTATATGTAAAATTCACATTGGACATCTGGGTCACTCTAATAAAACATTTTAGGCCTCTATGATTCATTATGTGTTAAGGACCTGACCGAACTTGGGCCCATGGTAATTCCTAGGGTAGTGGAAGAGGATGAAGGTGGGATGATAAAGGCAAAGGTAAATGGAGGAGGCTTGGGAGGAGGAAGAATAAATGAAGGAAGGAAGGAATGGAATAGGGGGAATGGAAGTGAAGTTAGGAAGTAAAAATGGATATCATTTTGAGAATAATTGGGCACACCATTGTGATGGGGGGTGGTTAAGGAAGATAAAACTTACAACTTTATTAAAATAGAGATATTAGGCCTACAAGCCTTATTAAATATAATTTATGAAACTTTAAGATCAAACAGGGAGTTTTATTTCTATAAAATCCTTACTAACATTTACGTTATGTTACCTCAATGCAAAATATTCATTTTTACCTTCTTCCAACCTTGACAACATAAAATAAAGTTTTATAGGCCTAGTTTTTAGGCTTATAGACTGATTATTTGATATAAATTTATCTCAATAGATATTTTGGAACTATAAGAGACCAAAAAACATATAAAATAAACTTCCATACCTTTTCATAATGTTTCAAATGATTTAGCTCTCTCATTTAGAAGATATGCATCTTTAGTCACGATAAACCCTCACTTGTAGGCCTAATGACCATGTTTTGGGCATAACTTTCTCTGAAAATGTAAAAAAAAGTGAAACCATTTCCAAATCCTCAAAGGAATTATCTATTTCATTTTTACAAATATTTCATGTAGATTGGACAATTCATTTTCAAGCTATTAAAGATAGATTGACTAGTATTTCTAAACTTTGTGTGCAAGTTTGATTTTTGAGTTTTATCAATATATTTACATAAAACAATATAAATTTTTTTAAATAAATTTAAAAATTTCCTAAAAATCATGTTATATCTCCCTAAAAAGTTTTAAGTCATTTAGCTTATTTGTTTTCTTGTAATGGTGGTTGTATGGCTGTAAATAGGGGTTTTTAGACCTTGTTCTTAGAGTGCAAGTTTGAGTTTTAACAATAAACTACTCACTAGGAACCTACAAAACTTTAAATCAACTCTAAAGATTAAATTTAATCCTCATACAAATTAGTAAAAATTTTCATGACATTTGGATGAATACTTTAGGAGATATAATGGTTTTTGCCTTCTTAAACCCTCATTTAAGCATTGTTTAAGAACATGAGGTCTAATATTTTGGGACATCTCATTTTGTAGGTACTATAAAACCATGAAACAATTATAAAATTATAATATAAATATTAATACCATTATACAAAGTTATGCAAGTTTTTTGTTACTTTTCTAGTTATGAAAATTTGACCTTAGGTTAGGGTATGCAGACCTATCACAGGGTGAGAGTGAACAAAAAAGAATAACTCAACTTTTATCACTTATCTTGGACTCTTTATATACTTTAAATACTATATAAAATTTTATATTAATTATCCAATCACCATTAATGCATAAATAACCTTGAAAATATTTCCCTTTCTTTGCACATGACTTCCAACATTTAATAAATCCTTTAAATGAGAAAAAATACCTTTTCTCCTTGACCAATATAACCAGGACCGTTAATACAGACTTGTAACTTGAAAAATAACTAAAAAAGGTATAAATATTATTAAAATGATTTAAAACACATATACCTACTCATTTCATGATATTTAAATGAAATCATAATCATTATTCAAGCAACTTTTATTATTTAAAATGCAAAAACCCTGTTACACAGTCTTCTAGACCTCTATAGACCTCTATATTTGTGTACTCATCCTCCCAAGATTAAAAGTATTATTGATTTATTAAGGTTATTTATGATATATATTTACTTATTAACCTTAATATATTCCTTATATCTATGTAACAAATCCATTTATTAGTTGTTTTGTTTCATTATTCACTCAACTATCTCCTTCCAAACACATGCAACTAACATGTCTTATCTTGGACTAGACCTTTGGAAAAGTTTAATAAGTTTATTATTGGTTAAACCATAAGATTAATTATAAAATATTAAATTAACATAAGTTACCACTAACACAAAGGATATTGACTATACAATTCATTAGGAGCTAAGAAAACCTTAGACATCTAGATACTAATTCAAATATTTGAATTACAATTTTAATGGGAAAATAATTTTACAGATTATATGAGCAAGATTTTAATTTTAAAAAAAAAAAAACTCCAGAAGGACATAAATTGAATTTAAACATATGAAAAGGACCAATTAAATACAAATAAAATCATGGAAAAGCTTGTTATTGATAATTCATGACCTTCAAAGCCTACTTAAGACTAATATGTACAAAAATGAACTTCCCTATGATCATGCAATTGCATCAAACTCCCTAAATTTAAAATTTTCATGAGATCCTTATCATGAATTTTATATATTATTTTGGTTGATGCAAATGAAACTTTTCCTATATATTTTATTCAACTAACTACTCATAGATGTGGACATGTTCAGCTTATCCACATTTAGTTCTCCTCTTTGCTGTCTTCCTTAATGTTGCGTCTGCACATGAAAAAAACTCATTAAAGTAAGCAACCATTTATTAATTATTAATTTTATGAATATCAAATCCTTTTTCTCTTATATAACGCTATTCATGATTTTCATTTACATGGAGTCTAAAATGTCCATTCTCAACTTTCTTTATGTTATTCCATTCTTTGTTCTTATTTTTATGTTCTGATTCTTCCTCATCATGTGCATGCACTTATAATTGAATAAAATTTATATATATATATATATATATATATATATATATATATATATATATATTTTAATTCATCTATGCATCTAATTTTTCCATCATGGAAACATTCAATTCATCTTATTTAATCTTGTTAGTTTATTACCATTTTACTTCTTGGCTGATTTTTCGATGACTATCCTCTTGGTTGCCATCTTATTTCACTTTCAAATCTTCATGAATATTCTATTACTTTAGCTTATCTCTCATAAAATACACCATCTTATTATACTAAACATATATTTATTCTTTTGTATACTTCTTATAACTATCTTCTCCCTTGTCATTCTAAAAATTTGTTTTAGACTCTTCACATGAGAACCTTTCTATCTTGTTGTCCTTAAAGACAAATTCTTTCTTATCACTAACCTATTGCTCTAAATTATTATTTATACCTTTAAAAAATTATTTTAGATGCTCACATGGTAAGTTTTCTTCTACAACCAACTTTTCATGGTTCATTAATAACCTACCTTCTTTGTTCTTTTCAAAATTTGAGGCCTCAAATTGAGTCCTCTCGTCAACAACCTTCATACCTTAAATCACACATTTATAATTTTTTTTATAATTTAAATATTGAGGCCTTATTTCCTCTTAAATTTATTCTTTGGGTCACTCTTCTATAACCCTTATCATCCTTTTCCAACTTTTTAATTCTTGCTACCTCATGTTCTTTTCTGCAATCTACTTAATTGGCCACTTGACCACCTTATTAATTTTTATGAATAATCATTATTCTAATTGATTACATTTTTCCAAATGTTTCCTTAAACATGATAAGTACTATTTAATATCATATATCTCTTTATAAATGTCCTCTTTTTTCTTACGTCATTCCTTTTCTTCATTTAGTTCTTTTCTCTTTTTAGTCCTTTCATTTATTTTTTATTCTTCTTATGCCTCACCTAAAGTATATACTTGGTATTTTTAAACCTAAAAACATATTTTACCTTGGATTTAAATTCCAAGTTTATTTCACCTTGTATTCCTTCCTCTTGGGCCTCAATATGCTCCTCTTCTTACCTTCTTAAGCCTTAATGGGCAATAGGACTACAAAACCTTTTTCAACTTCTCTTTTATCAAATCAAATTAAAAATTCTTCTCTATTATATTTTTTTGTCACACACTCTTCCCAATATATTTTTATATGATTTGATGCCAAAAATGATGGGGTGGGTTAAGGAAGATCAAACTTACAACTTTCTTAAAAGAGAGATATTAGGCCTACAAGCCATATTATTTATGAAAATTTAAGATCAAAAAGGAGTTTTATTGATATAAAATAATTAATAATATTTAATTTATGTTACCTAAAATCATAATTTCATTTTTACCTTCTTCCAACCTTGAAAACACAAAGAAAACACAAAACAATGTTTTCTAGGCCTAGTTTTTATGTTAGGTTATGGAGCTAAAAGCTTCACCAAGATGCAAACAGGAGGAGTTACAGAGGTTGAAAAGGTTGCAGAGAGTTGAAAAATGAGTTTTAGGGCAACTGACATCAATTTGATTAATTGACGTTGATCAGATAGCAATGCAGAAGCCACCGACATCGGTTACAAGTCAGCCGATATCGGTCAGGAGGAGTCGACGTCGGCAACTTGTGTGTGAGCATGCAGTTTACATGTAGATTCCAGAGAGTCTATTTTTGGACTGTCAGTTTGCATGTTAAAGGCTAATTATAGTCTTGGAGTTACGTGTCTAATTATTGTAATTAAGATAGTTTAATTATTGTAAGTATGAGATCTATATAATAGACTCATGGGCGGTATTGTAAATCAGTGCTAGAGAGTAAGAGAGCAAAATAAGCTCCTTTAGAGAGAAGAGAGCAATGGTGTCTTCCTCCTAGTGCCACAGTACCAAGTGTGGGTGCTGGTTTGGAGAATTAGAAGGGTTCTTCATGTATGTATGATCTTGGTCAGCTGGTGTGCAGGACCATGTTTGGAGATCTACAATGGTGAGTAAGGTTTGGTGATTTGTAGGTGGCAGCAGAGAGTGGGAGATCTACTTGGAGTACGGTTGTGTACTTGGTGTACTAGTAGCATGTTACTAACTAGTGGAGGTGAACATCAATTCTATATTTGAGTTGATTATTGGGACCGTGAGAGAGAGAGGGAAGAAGTCCTTGAGGTGTGGCAAGCCTTTGAGGTGGAAGAAGAAGTGGCATCTTCTTTATTGTATATTCTTCTGAGTGATTATTAATACAATTGTGTATTATCTCTCATATCATGTGTTATTTCATATTTCTAGTTACTTATTCATTCTGGTTAAATCTCGTGTTTAGTTGATAATACAAGAGGTAATCATATTGTGCTCTAATTGAGGAGCAAGATCCTGACAATTGGTATCAGAGTAGGTTGAGCAGGATGACCAAGTTGGTACCAACTTGACAGTTGGTATCAGAGCTTTTGGTTGGGTTGACTAACAGGTGGTTTTAGATCTGGTTAGTGTTTGTTGATTACAGGTCACTCACAGGTGTTTTAGATTGAGTGGGAGTATAGCAATGATAGAAGAAAGTAAGCTACGAATGGAGAAATTGAATAGCATGAATGGTCTGATTGATGGAAAGAAAGAGTAGGTAAAGGAAGATTGTTGGTCGATAGAAGGTCAGCGTGTAGAAGTAGATGTTGTAGGTGATGTTGCATAGGTTGCTCTGGATAAAGTAAAATCTTGGTTTACAGATTCTTTTGCCTCTTTCCATGCAGCCCGAAATAGAGCATCTTTTCATGGGTATGTCTTTAGAGACTTTGGAGAGATTTATTTAGGGGTTGGTGAGCCTTGTCAGATTGTTGGCAAAGGGGAAGTGAAGCTAAAATTGCAGACGAGTAACACACAGGTGTTGAAGAAGGTCATGCAGGTTCCAGTCTTGGAGATGAGTCTAATTTCTTCAGGAAAGTTGGGTGATGAGAGATGAACAATAACTCTCATAGTGGATGCACTTGAATTAGATGGTGGTAAGAAAGTAGGTATCCTTTATCTATCTACTTATATTACTAATTCACCTTCTATTGCAGAGATGTGGCTTTGTAGGCTTCGTCACATATGTGGAGGGGAATGCATGTTCTTAAGCGAAAGACAGATATCTTTGACAAACTTAAGAACTGGAAAGCCTTGGTTTTCATGGAGGAGATGGCAGATAGAGATCAGCTGAGGGGACTAAATTATTTTAAGCAGGGCTATGTTGATATGGACAAGGGTTTGATCCAAAAGGAGCTCGTGGGTAAAAAGTCATCACTCATAGGCGAACACAGGTATCGGCATCAGTCAAATAGTAACCAACATCGGCAATAAGAAGACTGATGTCATTCATACAAGAACTGATGTTGGTAGAAGGGATACCAGCATCGGCCAGGGAAATGACATCAGTAGTCAGGGTTAGTGTAGGGAATTGACATTGGTCGGGTGCAGACTGGGAGATGGCTGAGATCGGTCACTGGAATGGATGGTGGGCAGATAGCAAGCTATCAAAAAGGTCTCAAATGCTCATATCGAGGACTGAAAGGGTAAGTGAACCTCATATTCTTTGTTCACCTTCTTACTAGTTGCTTACTGATGGTCGAGGACCAAGAAGATGTGAAGAGGTAATGTAGGTAGAATCCAAAAATAGTGGGAGCTTGGCATGGATGAGGAGTGTGAGTCCTTGGAGAAGAACCAAACAGGAGTTTGTTGGTGGAGTTGTTAGCTAGAAGAAAGCACTGAAAGATGGATGGATTCCCAAGTTGAAGAAGAGAGTGGATGGATACGTGAGACAGAAGGCTAGGGTATAAAGTCTTGAGGAAGCTGCAGGATAGTGGTAAATGTTTTGATATGTGGATGACAAAGCAGGGCTTCAATCAATGTCAGTGTAACCATTGTGTTTGTCTTTACCAAGTGGATGATGAGTCGTGACATTATCCTATTACTGTATGTGGATGGTATGCTTGGAGCAGGTTCATACATGTAGGGATTTACTGAGCTAAGGGTAAGGTTAGTTCAGAGGTATGTCAGGAATAATTTGGAGTAGCAAAATTATTTAGCATAAGAGACATGGAGATTTTGTCTCCAGTGGGAGCTGATGTGAAGAAGGTGTTGGCAAGGTTTAATATGCAGGATGCAGAATCAGAAAGCACACCAAGGGCTGGACAGTTTAAGTAGAGCTTAGAACAGGGTTTGAAATCACATAAGGTTTGGTCTAGACCTAAGTTTTCCCAAGCAGTGGGAGTTTTCAGAGAGTTTGGAGCCAATTCAAGGAAGGTGGATTCTCAAGTATTTGAGAGGGACTAGCAGCAGGTTAACATGTTATGCAGGGTCAAGGTCTTCACTACATGGAGTTGTAGGTTTAGATTTGGCAGGTTACTTGGATGACAGGTGTAACATCATAGGATGTGTGGTGGTTGATCTTCAAGATTGATCTTGAAGAGGGATACAAGCCAAGGAATAAATTAGATGGTGTACAGGTACAGGTATAGGTGCAGCTATTTATCTCCAAGTGGGAGATTGTTAGGTTGTGGAGCTAAAAGCTTCACCAAGATGCAAATAGGAGTTACAAAAGTTGCAGAGAGTTTTAGAATGAGTTGTAGGGCAACCAACATCAGTCTGATCAATTGACGTCAGTTAGATAGTAGTGCAGAAGCAACCGATATCGGTTACAAGTTGGTCGACATCGGTCAGGAGGAGCCAACGTCGGCAACCTGTGTGTGAGCATGCAGTTTACATGTAGATTCTAGAGAGTCTATTTTTGGACTATCAATTTGCATGTTAAAGGCTAATTATAGTCTTGGAGTTGCGTGTCTAATTATTGTAATTAAGATAGTCTAATTATTGTAAGTATGAGATCTATATAATAGACTCATGGGATGTATTGTAAATCAGTGCTAGAGAGTAAGAGAGCAAAATAAGCTTCTTCAAAGAGAAGAGAGAAATGGTGTGTTCCTCTTAGTGCCACAATACCAAGTGTGGGTGCTAGTTTGGAGAATCAGAAGGGTTCTTTGTGTATGTATGATCTTGGTTAGCAGGTGTGCAGGACCACGTTTGGAGATCTACAATGGTGAGTAAGGTCTGGTGATTTACAGGTGGCAGCAGAGAGTGGGAGATCTACTTCGAGTATGGTTGTGTACTTGGTGTACTGGCAACATGTTACTGACTGGTGGAGGTGAACATCAATTTTATATTTGAGTTGATTGTTGGGACTGTGAGAGAGAGAGGGAAGAAGTCCTTGAGGTGTGGCAAGCCTTTGAGGTGGAAGAAGAAGTGTCATCTTCTTTATTGTATATTCTTCTAAGTTATTATTAATACAATTGTGTATTGTCTCTCATATCCTGTGTTGTTTCATATTTCTAGTTACTTATTCATTCTGGTTAAATTCCGTGTTTAGTTGCTAATACAAGAGGTAATCATATTGTGCTCTAATTGAGGAGCAAGATCCTGACATTTTAGGCCTACAAATTGAGTACTTGATATAAATTTATCTAAATAAATATTTTTGCACTATAAACACATGAAAAACATATAAAATAATATTTTATAACTTTACATAAGTTTTTAACTTATTTTTATCTATTTTTTAGAATATATGTATCTTTTAGTCATTATAAACCCTTCTAAAACCCTCACATATAGGCCTGTTGATTATGTTTTGAGCATAAATTTATCTATAGGTGTAAACAAAATTAAAAAAATTATATATCCTAAAATACACAATATTTTAAATTTGTTCAAAATTTCATTTATATTGGACAATTCCTTTTCAAGATATTGAAGATTTAGTGATTGATTTTTCTAAACCTTGTCTACAAGTCTGATCTCTATGTTTTCTCAATATATTTTCATACACAAATCTAAAATATATTAAATAAAAATTAAAAATTCATAATAGTCTTATTATATCTCCAAAAAAAAATTCAAGTCATTTTTCTAAGTTGTTTACTTGTAATGGTGATTTTAGTGCTGTAAATAGGTGTTTTTAGACCTTGTTCTAAGACTACAAGTCTGCATTTTGCCAATAACTTCCTAAATAGGTTAATCTAAACCTTGAAATAAACTATAAAATATATAATTTATCCTCATACACATTAATAAAAAATTTAATGACATTTATATCATTAATTTAGGATATATATATCAGTTTTTGTCTTCTTAAACCCTCATTTAAGCCTTAAGACAACATTTCTAATATTTTGGGATATCTCATTTTGTAGATACCCTAAACTCATGTAAACTTTTTCAAAACCTCAAAAATTATATTTATGTAATTATATTTTTTTACATGAGGTTTTTATGTTTCTAGTTATGACAATTTGAGTGTATTAAAACCTTAGGTTAAGGTATGCAGACATGTCACAAGCCGAGAGTGGACAAAAAGGAATAACTCATATTCTATCACTTAAATTGGAATATTAATGTTTTTTATATACTTTATATTCCTTATAAAATCATAATTAATTCATAAATGACCCTACAAATATTTCCCTTTCTCTGCACATGACTTATAACATTTAATCAATCCTTTAAATGAGAGAAAATACCTTTTCTCCTTAACTAATTCAGTCAAGACTATTAATACATACGTAAAAATTTAAAAAGAAATAAAAAATGGAAAAATATTTCACATAATTTCGAACACATCCACTTTCTCATATCATGAGATTGTATTGAAATCATAATCATTGTTTAAGCAACTTTGATTGTTTACAATGCCAAAACCCTGTTACATAGTCTTTTGGACCTTTGCAGACCTCTACATTTCTGCACTTATCCTCCTAACCTTATAAGTATTATTGATTTATTAAGGTTATTTGTGATATATTAAATATTATTAAGTTCCCTCACTTCCTTATATCTGTGTAAAAAATCCTTTTATTAGTTGTTTTGTTTCATTATTCACTCAGTTGTCTCTTTCCAAACATAGGTAACTAATATGACTTATCTTTGACTATACCTTTGGACAAGTTTAACATGTTTATTATTAGTTAAACCATAATACACAATATATAAAATTAAATTATACTAAGTGACCCCTAAAACCAAGGATCTTGACCATACAAGTCATTAGGATCTAAGAAAACCTTAGACACCTAGATACTAATTCAAATATTTGAATTCCAATTTTGGCAGGAAAATAATTTTATAGCTTATATGAGAAATATTTGAAAACATACTCATTTTAAAAACTAGATAAGGACCTAAATAGAATTTAAATATATTAACATGACCAATTCAGTACAAATTTAAGCATGGACAAGTTTTGTATTGATAAGTCATGACCTTCAATGCCTACTTAAGACCAATATGTACAAAAACGAACTTCCTTGTGATCATGCACCAACATCACATTGATTAGGGGTATTTTTTATCAATGGAATAATTTCACCTAATATTGGGGTATTCAATAAGAATGAGGAAATCAACTGATTAAAGTCAAATCCTTAGGTCCCAAGGGTGATAGAAAAAGAGGATTAGGGAGCAATAAGAGGGGCAAGTTAGATAAAAGGCTAAGAGGGAGCCACATTTTGAACTTTCTTAGATATATTTCCTAGATCATATGGATCCATATTTATTATTTTAAAAACTATGGTATAAAATAGAACCTATACTAAGGTTACAATGAAATTTACCCTCTTCTTCCTTTTGGGTGTCATGCTTAGATCAAACTTTGCCACAACAATTAAAGGAACCATGGTGGAAATTTTTGTTAGAGGAGTTGTTGTAGGCATTATAGAGAAAGGATCCATTTGGATATAATTCCTTCCTAGAGTCATATAATTTACTTGAATTGAGATAAGCACTCTTGGATATGAGGGTGATACAACTGAGACTCTAGGAGACCAAAGGTGGGCCATAGGGATTATTATGGGTGGAATGGGCTGAGTGGAGTGGAATCAGGAAGTGAGGATGATGAAAAAATATAGAACCATGGGTAATTAAGTGAACCAGGGAGAATTCGTAATAGGAAGTGGGGGAGGCTTTATTAGGATAGGCATAGTAGGATTGAGAAATCCTAGGGGTGATCCCATGGGTCACAAGGGGATGACAATAGTGGGGGAATGGATTTCTAGTGGTGCCTCTTATTGGTCCCACTTTGGGATACTGTTGATATTAAAATGCAACATTTGGGTCACTTGTGGTTGAGTGACACATGAAGGTGGAGGTGGTAGATATGTATTTGAGACTAGGGAGGGAAAACATTGTAGAGGTGAAGACATCAAGACCCATTGTATGATACTCCTAAAAATGTGAGACACAACTTATTAGATGTCCTCTCCCATTAAAATTGAGGATAATATGGAGGTAGAACCAACAATTATTTAATGATTGGTCTAGATTAAGCCATATTCATTTTCTTCTTCTTCACCTAAAAATGTGTTTGAATTTCAACATCATTGGTTGGATCGACATGGATATCATCATAATCATATGGCTCATATTAATACATGATATTGAGTCAAGCCTACATGGGAAATGATAATCCCATGGGGATCCTACTCTCTATGATCAACTTTTCATAAGGCATATGAATTCTTATTCTATACCATCTTTCACAGTGAAAGAAATTTATTGTATTCATAATGGTGAGTAAAAATTGATAAGTTTAGATATGCCTTATGTCATTGATAGAGTGAGTAACCCATGACACCTTCAACCAATTGATAAGAAATTTATTAATTTATGAGGTAATTTGGGACTTGATATGGAAAAAGGTGATGGACATTCCACCTAGATGATGGTGTGATCCCTATAGTACTAATAAGCTCCTATCTATAGAAGTTTCTTCCTTATTTCATCTAAGATCCATGACATGAGCCTGTCATTAATGGCCATGTAAACCATAATGTATAAGGACTCACATATGTACCAAATGTGGTTTCTATAATGATGTGCATATAGCTTATAGAAGACCACATGAATAACAAAACTAGAAGGGGTCTATTGTGGGAACACATAAGGATTAAATGCGAGGGTAGTATAGATTGTGTCCATGAGATAGATCATAATATAGAAGTTATCACATCCTCTTTCCTTATTGATACCCTTGATGAGGTTTTTGATGTTAGGGACTTCCTTCCCTTGGAGAATGATGCTAATTAGGGGAACCCAGAGGATGTTAACATGCATAACATCTTTCTTTCCAAATAATAGATTCAACAAGATCATCCCAACATGAAATCCTTCATGGAAGATATGGATGGGGTAAGTATTTATATCACCCCTTTTTGTCCATTATTTTGTATCAATGGCCCAGTCTTTAATAACCCTATATCTTTCATGCATCTTATTGCATATGTCCATTACATTCTAGTCATAAACTAGGGTGTAATCTAGGAGATTGTAATACTTCTATAAAGTAGACTTAAATATATATATAATTTTATTATGGGACCCTATAGAGTATACCAAGTCCTGAGTGGCATCATTCACATGCACAAAATTCTTTAGCACATTGTCAAAGAGATTAGCACATGTGAACACTTCCTCTTTGGAAGCATCCTTGTGCATCCATGATCTCCCTAGTGCTATAATTTCATTGAAGAACTCAGTATCATCATCATAATCATATAAGGTGGGATTTTACAAATATTTAATTTCCATTAACACTTTGTTGTAGTGATCAAAATGGGTTAGGTTTGATAAAAAGGTGGTATATTTATATTTAGGCTTGGGCCTGGGATTTGAAGATGATGCATCCATGGCTAAAAGTTGAGATCTACTTAACATGAAATTTTAAGCCTAAGGGAAGTAATAAAATTTTGAGAAAGAAATAAAATGAATAATTATGGGGAGTTTGGATGGTAACAATAAATTAAATTACTTTGAGGACTTATAGGGATGCAAAAAAATCTCTTGTATTAATGGAATTTTGAGGCTCACCTTACATGAGTTAAATTTTGAGTTGGTGACACAATCCACTCAATAATTTCTTAATTTGGCATTTACTTAGATAATTTTAAAAACATGCATTTAATTTAGTTTTGGTGATGGTGAAAGGGATGCCTATAGGTTGATGAATCTTAGCCCAGTTATCAAAGCTGATTAATAAAAGGGCATGGTAAGCACATAATTACCTTAGTCTCTATGGCACCTTGGGTATACTCCATTTGGGTCACATGTCCTATTATTATTGGGTACCTTCTATTTAGGAAATCCCAACTAGGAATAGTTGGGGTGTCACTTTATTACCATTTCATGAACTAGAGTTGGCCACTTGGACCTACCAAATACATGTGGTATTGTACTACTGGCCCAAGGTTTAAAATGTAAATTTTATTTTCCTTTCCCTTGCCATTATAATCTATTTTTCCATTTAGTGTATATAAGTTACATATGGTGATTTGTGATTAGTTATGGGCTTTAACTATATTTCTTTTTTTTTATCAATGTGGGTGGTCTAGGCTATTTCTATAATTTCATATGATATGTGGTGACTTATGGTTAGTCAGTCTCTCAAAAGGCTCTAAAAAATTTGATTCCTCTAAAAGAATAAAAATTATTATAGGTTCCATGTGTAAATTTTTCACTCATCAATTTCTCCTAGCGATCTAAAAAATCTGCCATTTTAGGGAGGCTGACAAGTTTGATAAGTTACACATGGAATATTTTCAATCATTAGGCTTCCTAGAGGATCTGAAAGCTTTGACACCCCTAGGAGATTGAAAAGTATGACTTATAACAAATCTATATGGAATTACAAGTAGGAATTTAGTGTGACATCATCCCCATAAAACATACATAATTTTAACTATGTGATTCAACATAATTAGTGCAAAATATTTTGAGTATGAGAAAATATTCATACTAAAACATAGAAGGGATAAATTGTTATAGACAGAAGTGAATATAGGGTTTACATGATGACCTTTTAATTGTCAATTTTTTTGTGAAACACTAAATTGATCAAGGTGAAACATGGGTTTGATATTTAACACAACTAGATACCAAGTGTGAGAAAATTTGGGCTCTAAGAAATTTTTGATTTGAGTTTTTACAAGGGTGCCATTTTCTTCTATGAAAAGGGGGTTGTGTTGGCCATAATAGAACCCTATATCTTGTGAATATTTACTCATAGATAATTTTTTTCACCCTTTTCATTCTAGGTATGAGTTGGATCTCTATCTTACACCCATTTGGTGAGGTAATCAATACATACTAGAATGTACTCCTAGCCTTGTGTTTAACCCTATATTGGATATGGATCCTAGTATGGGTAGATAGGGTTTAAAATATATAAATGAATAAGCACAAGGTTTATAAATAGATATATATTAGGATAATTAATTACAAAAGTTAGATAAAACATATACTAAATCTATTATGTTGAGATATGCTAAAATTCGAAAGTATAGTTATGATAGATATTGTAACAACAATGAAAAGACGATTTTGGTTATGATTCTAATACAGATCTAGATATGTAACATGTATGAAATAAAATGGAAAAATATTCTATAATAGTCACCAAATTATGGATTAAGTTCTTCTATAGCTTCAAACACTTACATTAACCTATAATGGTTACATCGATGTTAGTGTCTAGATTAGATGCAGGTGTCCAATACATAATATCCACTAAAATAGGATGAGACCACATATATTCCTATGGGTTTATCATTACCTTCACTCTGGTGCATTTAGAATTGGGTCATGAAATGTTGATCATTTTCAAATGATCAAACCCTAGCTATTCATCTTCATAGTGGTTATGAAAAAATAGGTTAATGGGCACATGGTGTCATTCTACCCCAAAGACCCCTCTATAAAAGAGAACTACCTACATATATAATACTTTGAAGAGGGCCTCAAACTTATGTATTTATCCCCTACATGTTACCTTGTGTGTGAATCATACAATATGTGAAAAATAGGTACAAAAGTGACCTAGCTTGTAACTTGTTAAATATAGCTCTTTGGTTACTCTTTCAATACTTCAAACTTATAGATGTGTTATCCCTATGATTGATATAGAAATATGAGAAAATAGGGAAGCCTTACTTAATTGAATGATCTTTGATATGAATCTAAGTCTATTCTAGGTGAGTTTAGAATGAGGAGTGATTGTGCATATATGCCTCCTATCAGAAGAATTTATCACATAATAACACTTAGGTCGACCATTAAGATATGTTTCATTTGAAAATTAAATGACTTTAGGGAACTAGACACTTGTATTGGTTAAGGACACTTGCATCAACATAGGGGTCTAAATGGGATGAAAGTGTATATGAAGTATAAAAGTAGGTATAAGTTTATAACTTATAGAGGCATAAGATAATTAGGTTTTAAGCATTCTAAGAAAGATAAAAGGCCTAGGTTATCAACATAAGACTGGTTGGACTAAGAGATAGGCCAAGGGGTATAATTGAAAGTAGATGCAAGACTTGAAAATGTAGGAAGGGTATATAAATAAGAGTAAAAACCAATGTCTAAGTTTTATAAGTCTACAATATTGAGGTGTTATATAATTAATAAATATAATCTACATTTCCACCTTTAATTTAGTAATGAAATTGCTAGTTTAAAAGAAAGGAATGTGTACCTGGGTGTGTATAACACACTTTGTATTTATTTGATTCCATCTTGAGTGATTTATTGGTGACTATAATAAAACCAAAATCATGTTAAGGTATATAATTAGTGCATATAATCTAAAATTGAAAACATTTAAATGATTGAAATTGAAAGTGAGGTTTAGGACTACACTTATGTATCGATGCAACTGTCTTATATCTTGGTAATTTCAATTGAAATATATATTATTATGAATCAATAAAATTGAAATTGGGATAAGTATAAATATATAAAATTCATATATATAATGGTGATTTTCCTACAACCAAAATCATGTTAAAGTATATAATCAGTGCATATAATCTAAAATTAAAAACATTGATATGATCAAAATTGAAAGCATAAGGTTTATGAGTAAACTTGTGTATTAATGCAACCATTTTGTATTTTGGAAATTTAAATTGAAATATGTATTATTATGAAGCACTAAAACTAAGATTAGGATAAGTATAAATATATAAAGTGCATATATTATGAATTGCTAAAACTTAGAGAGAGAGAGAGAGAGAGAGAGAGAGAGAGAGAGAGAGAGAGAGAGAGAGAGAGAGAGAGAGAGAGAGAGAGAGAGAGAGAGAGAGAGAGAGAGAGAGAGAGAGAGAGAGAGAGAGAGAGAGAGAGAGAGAGAGAGAGAGAGAGAGAGAGAGAGAGAGAGAGAGAGAGAGAGAGAGAGAGAGAGAGAGAGAGAGAGAGAGAGAGAGGCTATGCCCACAACCTTAAAGAAAAGGTGGATTACCACCTATAAGTTAAAACTAACTCAACTATGCAACCAATCATAATTATAACTTGGTGAGTGTGAGTGAACCAAGTC
Source organism: Torreya grandis (assembly GCA_037957365.1). Classification (NCBI taxonomy): domain Eukaryota; kingdom Viridiplantae; phylum Streptophyta; class Pinopsida; order Cupressales; family Taxaceae; genus Torreya; species Torreya grandis. Next base: position 1,907,968 of record JARHVA010001661.1, on the reverse strand, counting down.
AACTCATATTATCAAAATGGTGAGTTTAGATTATATAATAAAGTAAAACATACAAAATTGGTAATATTTAGTGATTTAATGACCTTAACCAACCTTGGAGAAAAGGTGGATTGCCACCTAGAAGTTGAGACTAGCTCAACTCTACAACCAATCATATTTATAACTTGGTGAGTGTGAGTGAACCAAGTCAACTCACACTAACAAAATGGTGAGGCTAGATGATATAATAAATTAAAAACTAAAAAATTGGTAAGATTGATTGATTTAATCACCTCAACCATACCAAAAAACAAATTAACTACTATAGTATATTGGCTCAATATAGTTCATAAAAATCCAACCTAGTGGGTGGTACAATATTAGGCACATATTACATAGCATATGCACCTTATATATGTCTCATGTTGAAACTATGTATAGTAATAGTACCAATTTATATAATTATACCACAATTATGTATTTGAATCATATAACTATGCAATTTGGTCAATTTGAAACTATGTAAGTATGGAAAACATACTTCCAAATCATGTCCCCATAATAATTTGAAACTAAAAATTGATATAAGTGCTAATGTGGATGACATGTTTCCAAAACCTTCTCCCAATATAATTTGGAGATGTTGAATACTAAGTGTGGATAACATGTTTCCAAAACATGCCCCTATTAAATTTGAGACTGTGAACATGTGGAATCCATGCCTATATGACATGCTCCCATTGAATCTCAAATTATGAATGTGTGGAAGCCATGCCTCTATGACATTCCCCACCTTTGAGGTGAGGGAAGATATAAAATATTAGTTACCTCACCTCAAAAGGATAATACAACTATATAACTATGAATGAGCCATGTAACATATAGGAAAATTAATATAGGTAAATGTATCATTAATGTACAATGAATGTGATCACATCAAGGCTTAATATGCATGATAAATATCATGTAAATATATAGATAGTAAAAATTCAAGCTCAACAAGCAATCAAATACACACAAATATCACTAAAAAACAAGTCAATAATCAATGGTCCAAGGAGACTATAAATAAGGGGCATGTTCAAATGTCACACAATTGAACAGACATGACCTAGTCAAATATGCAAAAAGGTAGGTAATGACATACTTAAATGTCAACATACAACAAGTAATGAAATTTTCATATGCCAAAAATGAAATTAAAGGCACAAGGGCCATAAATAATGGAGAATATTCAAATGCTCAAAAAAAAAATAATAACAAGGTAAGACACTCAAAGAAGTGCATAAATGAAAACATAAGCAACCAACATAGACATCATAATATTCCATGGATCAAATATGTTAGAAAAAAATTTCAAGTTCATAACATATAAAGTACACTATAAAATATATAAGTATGGGTAAAGGCATGTGTAAGTACATATTAGTTCAAACATGATAATGTAAAGTGACCATGGAATGATATAACCTAGACATATTATGATCACCAAGGTGGATGCCCCCAATATTATAGTGATGTAAGTAGAGGGAAATCCAAACATCCAAAAGTGCATATATCATGTATATGTGTATGCATATATCAACTCATAAGATGTGTGAATCACATGTATATGTATAATTAATTTATATGTTATCCACCAACATGGAACTAACACATAGATGTCGATGAACCAATAGAATATGTAGATGCCAAAAATATTTTTGGTTTTTTTATTATTTTTTTGTTATTTTTTAAATAGGAAAAGATTATCCTATGATCACATCTAAATGATGCTCATATATAACTCCCCACCATGAAATTTGTGTAATAAACTAGTGACATTACTGAGGAACATGTATAGGTGTAATATCTATCACTATAGTAACTGAGATGCTCTGCATATGTAAAATAAGACTCTATGGTCTTAAATAAAAATGGGTAGGAATGGGGTTTTTGGAACCCATCATTTAGTTTTATGTAGTTTATTTGGAAAAATAGTAATAGGAACATGTTTAGGTTCTCTAGATATCTAACTGTGGTGTGTAGTAGATGAATATTGTGTGGAACCCACTATGGATCTCTAATGTAATGGTCTTTCAAGTATTGGCCATCTAATAAATGGGATTACCTATTGATTACCATTTTATGATGGATTAGCCTTAGTAGGCTTGATAATTAAATTTTTGAGTATAAATTTCTCTTGTTCAAGAGGATGTTCATATAGAACTCTAGAAACTATAATTACCCAGTTTATATGAATACATTTAGGACATCCATCCACTGTAGAAGGTACTGATTAAAGGGTATGTATCCAAAATCATCATGATAACACATCAAATACACCTATGGAAGGTATAAATAAAAATATATTAACCACATGTGTGGGACGCACTTTTAAAGGTAAGCCAATATCACCAAGAACCTATTGTGATGTCCCATCAAATGCTCTAACTAATATGGTAGAAGGGTGAAAATCACTATGAGTATAACCCAAGTGCATAAGTAACATAATGATAAAAACATTATCATTTTCACCATTATCAATCATAATACTTCATAGAGGCTAGTGATTTAGGTATACTCAAATGAATAAATAATGAAGATTATAGTCATCAACCTTAATATCGCTATCATCAAAAGTAATAGAATGTCTCTAAAACATAGGAGGTTTATGTCATGTATAGGTACCAATAAACCCATCTAGTGGATGTTGATAGTGTGATGGAGGAGTATGTGAATTATATACCATTTAAACTTCCAAATCATTATTAGAATGGTCTTACAAAGCATTGTTAAATACATTCTATTTTTGGTAATCACCAAATTATGAACCTACTTATTTTAGAATATCATCAAATATAATCCTTTGGTCATCAATAAGGTATTGGATCTTATCCTTCAAGATAAAATATTGTTCGTAGAATGCCCTAGTCCCAAGTGACAATCATAATAAGTATTTTCATCATACCCTTTGGGTATAGTTCTACTCATATCAAAATCTATAGGATGAGGGAGAGATATAAGATGACACTCCACTAACCATGTGAATAATGAACTTAGAGACTCGAGTAAGAGTGAAAACTATCTCCTTAATGCATGAGATAAAATAAGTCAATCATGATACTATGAAACTACATTAACCATGATGGTTGTTTCCTTTTTAGGCTTAGGAGGTTTTACCTCATAACTTGGTTTGATTGTAAAATTGGTATTGGATATAGATTTAATTGATGTTTTTGATACATATTTATGTTTTTTCAATGAGATAAGTTTCATTTCATGGTCCTGAACAACATGGCACAAGTCATAAAAGGATTTTAACTTTTAAAAAATAATGGACTCATGTAAATGAGAAATCAATTTTTTTTAAAGATGTCTTGAAATTATTTATCTACCATATGATTGGTCATTTTAGCCAACATTGACTTGTACCTCAAGATATATTCATTAATAAGTTCATTAATTCCTTTTTTTATTTTTACAAATTGACCATATGATTTTTTTTATTAATGTCAATGGAAAAGTGTGCCAAAACTAATATGTGATAGGTTTGAATTCTTTCATGGATTGGCGAGATAGATCATAGAACCACCTCAAAGCATAGTTCTTAAGGCTCCTCAAAAATAATTTGGTCCAAATTTTATCATTGTAGGCATAATTAAGGCATGTTACATAAAAGGATTGAATATACTACTTGAGATCAACCTTACCATCATAAAATGTGAGCTTAGGTGCAATAAAATTAGTTGGTAAGTGGTTAAAATATATCTTACGTTCAAGTGGATTATGCAACACATGTTACGAATCAATAGCATGAGGAGACTTTAAAGACTTTTGTTTAATTTTTATAACCTTATCCTCCAAGTTAATAACAAATTGATGGATTTTTTAAATTGTAGATCCATTAAGATGTAAATTATCAAGTTGAGTAGTCACTAAGAAATATGTAGAAATGGTTTGAGTAGTAATAGGTATTGACACTGGTATTTGAGTTGAAGCATTTTTTAACCCCGTGATAGATGTAAAAATAATAGTTTTAAGAAATAAAGGTTATAAGACATAATATATGACTCCAATAGATGTAGGTATATTTATTGGTATGGAATAAATTATACTACATTATAAAGACTCACAATCACTAGGTAAAAAAGTGTGATATATATCATGCTTACTTATTTCATCTTTTGTAACATACAAAAAATGCATATATTAAGCCCTTGTTATCATGGAGATGAGTGATCAATGCTTATTTATATTCCATTTGAAGTTGGGTTTTTGGATTAAAAAATTCCATTGATTTTAAAAACATTTTTTTAGAAATTTCAATAAAGTAGAATAATCAAGAAAATAAGAAACACAAAACCCTAAACCACCTAGTGTTTTGAGCTCAAAGATTGGGTTCAAAAAATAGTTAATCTTAAATTGGATATGGATCCTAATATGGGTAGATATGGTTAATAATATATAAATTAATAATTACATGGTGATAAATAGATCTATAATAGGCCAATTAATTTCAAAACTTAGATAAAACATATACAAAATTTATTATGCTGAGATATGCTAAAAATGGAAAGTATAGCTATATTATATATTGTAATGAAAATGAAAATAAGATAATTATATGGTTCTCATGATAATATAGATCTAGATCTAGAATAAGTAGGAATAATATTGGAGTAATATTCTATAATTGTTTATAAATTTTAGATTAAGTGCTTTTGTAGCTATGAATACTTATGTCAACTTGAGGTTGCGTCAATGTTAGTATCTAGATCAGACATAAGTGTCTAGTAAGGAATAAATACTAAAATAAGATGGGACCACCTGAATGCTTATGTGTTCATCATCACCTTATCTCTAGTGTATTCAAATTTGGGTCATGGACTGTTACTCATTAAATGATCAAACCCTAGTTTTCATCTTCATAATGGCTATGAAAAAATGGGTTAGTGGGAACACAATGTTGAGCTACCCAAAATAATCCTCTATCAATGAGTGCTACTTACATAACCGATACTCTGAGTATGGCCTCATAATTATGTAGTTCTCCCCTAGGTGTCAGATTGTGTGTGAATCATGAAATATGTGATAAGCAAGTATAATAGTGGTCTAGCTTGTAACTTGGAAAATATATCTCTTGGGATGATCCTTCAGTAATTTAGACATATATATATGTTGTCCCTATGACTAATATGGAAATAGGAAAAAATAGGTAAGCTTTGTTAAATTAAATTCTCTTTAATATGAAACTAGGTCTATGCTAGATGAGTTTAGAATGAGGAGTGATCATGCATAATACCAATCCTATCAGGATAATATCTCACATAATATCAGTTAGGATAAACATTAAGATACATTTAATTTTTAAATTAGATGAATCCATGGCACTAGACACTTGTATCAGGTAAGGACACTTATATCAATATAAACATCTAATTGGGAACAAATTCCTGGAAACAAATTCCTGGAAACAAAAAAATAGATATAGGTCTAGAACTTTCAAAGGCATAAGATAAATAGGTTTTAAAAATTATGGAATAAATATAAGTCTTGGGTCATCAACATAATACTATTCAAACTAATATATAGACTAACAGGTATAAGAGAGTAGATTCAAGACTTGTGGAAGTAGGAAAGATCTAAAACTAAGAGGAATAACCAAGGTCTAAGTTTGCCAAGTGTAAAATACTGAGATGATTTATAATTCATAAATACCATCTACACCTTGGGATGGTGGATTTATTGGTCCCATAATTTAAATTCCACACTTATCAAAGGGATCTAAAACTAGTTGTGGTTGAAGTGAAATCTTGTCAGAACATGTGGGATTCCTCATACACTGATAATGATCACATTAGTGAGTGTAAGATAAGGAATCCTTGTGAAGAGTAAGAAAAAAATTAATATTTATAAGGATCTTATAGGTTGTTATCCTTTCTAAAAAATTACCCCCATATGGTTAATCATGATAGGATCAAACAATATCATACACTTCATCCTCTCTCACACATCTTCACATGATTAGATCATGCCTAGTGTGGAAGAAGTACCTAAATATCCATTAATATGAGATGATTTTATGAAACAAATTGTAATTCTCCTTTAGTGAGAAGTGTGAATGAGTCTTCCCTACAACCAATTAATTAGTAATATTTATAAACCATAGTGTGTTAGTATCTAAACCAAAAATATGTTTGTGATGAAAGGAATCCTCTCCTAATGAAAAATTTACATCAGACTGTAATCTTGATAGAAAATATACTACATTATCTTTACCTAGTCTATCTATAATGATAATATCAAATTATTACAATAGTAACAACCATTTGATTATCCTACTAGTGAATTTTTGTTTATTTATTAGATATTTGATAGCAGAATGTTCATTATCAACATAGACATGATAACTAGTAAAATAGTGTCTAAATTTGTTAATAACATATTATATTACGAGAAATTATTTTTTTGTGACAATGTAGTTTAATATTTCCCCTTGTATATTCTTAATGATGAAATATATGGTGTAGTTTAATGGTCCATCCTTTTTCCCAAGGATTACTCCAAGTGTTGTAATAGAGGCATCAATATGAATATGGAAGGGTAACTTCCAATCTATATCTCTTAGTACTAGAGTTGTCATAAGTACATCCTTAAGATCTTGCAAGGCTTCCTAGCATGCATTAGCACAATAAAATTTAGCATTTTTGCCTAGTAAAACATATAATGGAGCTATTATTTTTATAAAATATTTGAGAATCTTTGATAATAACTAGTATGGCCTAGAAATACTTTTACATCTCATTAATTTTTTGGGGTAGGAAGGTGATTTATGACCTCTATTTTGGTAATATCTACTTCAATTCTAATGTTTGAAATATGGTGTCCTAAGATGATGCCTTATTTCATGACCATATAACATTTTTGATGAATTATAACATGAGGATGGTAATGACAAATGGAAGTAGCATATGGCAAGATAATGGCATACAAAGTGAGTGAGAAATAAATTTTTCAAATCTAGACTCAAAAAGGGAGAAAGGAGATGGATATGGTGAAGGGGAAATCATGTGGGCCAATAGATTTAAATATTTTTTAGGGTAAGTATCAATAATATAAATCTCTTCTAAGAATGACAACAAATCTGACTCTACTAAATCCAAGCAGATGCTAAGTAAGTCTTCTTGGTATGAAATATTGATTGGGTCAATGGGTAAAAAGGAGATTAAACTAGTTGAATATCTAAAAACCATTAAACATGGAAAATTTATACATGTTTAAATCATTCCCTCTCTCATAAATCATGCTTCATCAAGGATGGAACAAACTTTAGTTTGAAAGTTCATGGGAACCAAGCCAAACATAGACTCTTTCAAATCTCAGGGAAAAGAAAAATGGTGCACAAAAGGACATATGGAGATCCTAAAAATGGTTAGTGGATTATTTATGATTAGATTCAAAAACCCTGAAGATAGTTTCAAAATATTTATAGGTGATACATGGTTATTTGGAAAATTTGGATTTTTTCTCATGAAATGACAACTAAGATTTGAACCTGAGAAGGAGAATATCAACCTAATGCCCATCTAGGTTAGATTCCATGGACTCTCAATCAAGTTTACATAGGAGGATATTTTTATGAGTATATCCAAGTCTTTTGGGTACCTCATAGCTCTCGATTCAGTGACTAAGGCAAGATCTAGACTTGTTCATGCCATGTTTTGTGTAAGCACATTTGTAAACCAAGAAATACCAAACTCAATCATGTTACACACTCCTTTTGGAGAAAAATGCAAAAAATAGAGTTAAAAAATCTATAATGTTGTGTGATAAATGTCATAAACTTGGTCATTCATTTAAGGTGTGTTATATGGCCCCCAACTTAGTAGCATAACAAAAAAAGGGAGGAGTCTCATTCAAAAAATGTACAAATCCTCGAGCCTCAATCCTAGGTCTAGTATCTCACCCTAAATTAGATGCATCTGGTCTTATTTCACAAAAAATGAAAAGAGATAAGGTGGATTTAGAATGGACTAAAAAGGATGCCTCAGAATCTAAACATATAATAGAAATGGGAGATATAACATTAATAGATAAAGGAGTTAAACTAAAGATTTTTGAACAATTCTCTTTGATAGGAATATTAAAATAGACAGACAAGAAAGAGGTATATTTGGATATGGAGAAGTCTTACATAAAATAAATAATGGGGAAATGCAAGGACCTTAGCCTACAAATATCTAGATCCAAATCAAATTTCAAATTTAGAGAAAGAGATAGAAGTAAAAGAGTCAATTGATAAAGGGATAGGTTCAGAAGTATTCTCACATAATAATGATTTTGCATTGACTTCATGCAGTGAGGAAAATAGGCATACAAAACAAGAAATCATTATGTTTAAAAACACTACAAATTCAAAAATGGTGTCATTGATGGTTACTAGAAGAGGTACTAAGGTCCCAACTTTCAAAACTCTACCCAAATTAGGTAAACAATCTGAAAGGGAAATTTTTATTAAACTTATGGAAGAAGATAGTGGATGGACACAAAAAAACCCTCCCTTTTAAATGGGGTTTCTCTTTTCCTAGCTATTAATTATGTTGATCCTTTCTTGGAACATCAAAGGGATGCATAACATAGGTAAGCAAAACATTTTTATGGATTTTAGAAAGATTAATAAGGCTGATATTTTGGCCATTCAAGAATCAAAGATAGAGGAAAATTAATTTTTAAACCAAAAAACATTATACTAGAGTGAAGCTAAAGTGGTTTGTATTAGTGATTTTGAAGATTTAGGAGGTTTGAAACTTCTTGGGATCCTAAATTTTGAATGGGTGAACCCATCCTCAAGACTCAACATCATGTAGTAGTTTTATTTATTGATTGTATTGAGAAAAAGTAGTGGATTTTTTCCAATGTTTATGCTCCTATACAAGGGCTATATGTAGAAATTTATGATATGAAATTATATATTTTAGAATTAATTTAAAAAATATCCCTTGGATTATGGAGGGAGTCTTTAATTATCCTCTTCATTTGGGAGATAAAAAAGGAGGAAATATGGTTTGTATGGATAGTATCAATGATTTTTATTCTTTGGTTTTTGATTTAGGTTTGATGGATTTAGAACTTAGTGGATATAAATATACATGGAAAAATTAGAGTCTAGGTGATAATATTATCCAATGTAGATTAGATAAACTCTTTATCTCTTTAGAGTGGTTTCAAATCAAAGAGTTTTCTCTTAAAACTTTACCAAAAATTGGTTCAGATCATTCACCATTGGAATTGAATATCTCAAATTAAAAGGTCAAAGAAAATAAGTATCCTTTCCATATGGAGAATATGTGATTCATGCACCTTGACATCTGAGAGATAATTTTGGAGTGGTGGACAAAGAATGGCATCGGTTCTACTATGTTCAATCTTGCTAATTTTTTTAAAAAGGTAAAAATTAAGATCAAACATTGGAATAAATAGGGGTTTGGAAATGTTCATTTGAAAAAAAAGGCCCTTAAAGATGATATTTTTATGATAAAAGAGGAAATTAAGGAAAAAGGATATGAATTAGAGATTTAAAATAAATAAAAATAGTTATTATTTGATTACCATACTATTGCTACTAGGGAGAAACTTTATGGAGATAGAAATATAGAAATATTTGGCTTAAGGAGGGTAATAGAAACACCCAATTTTTTCATTTGTTTACCTTAAAGCATAGAAAACATAATTCCATTAAACAAATAATCAATAATGAGGGGTAGTTGACATCTAATGTTGATGAGATTAACCATGAAAGTGTTCTATTTTATAAGAATTTATACAAAAATGATTTAAAAAAAATATTGGTTTTGAACAAGAATTTATACATGAGATTCTTGAATTGATTAACCAACAGGATAATGATATGCTTACAGTTGATACCACAAATGAGGATCTAACATTTGTGATATCCAGAATGAATCCAGACAAGGCTCTAGGACTAGATGGAATACCAATAGCTTTCTTCAAATTTTTTTGGGATATAATTGGGGTGACATGGTAGAAATAGTAAATGAATTATTAAAAATTGGGTTTCTACTTAAAGAGTTTGATCATACTTTTTTAGTGCTTATACCTAAGAAGGAAGGGGTTATTAATTTTTTAGATTTATATCCTATTAGCATGTGCAATTATTTTTATAATATCATTACCAAGCTTATAGCTCTAAGGATGTAAATAATCATGGAAAAAATTATCCAATATCAGTAGGGAGGTTTTGTTTCAGGCAAACAAGTCTAAAATGGAGTGGGTTCATGAAGCCATCCACTCTATGAAAAAAATTCAAAGGGTAGCTATGGTCCATAAATTGGATATGGCCAAGGTGTATGATAGACTAGACTAGAGTTTTTTGGATAGAGTTATGGTGAAATTTAGTTTCAGTGATAATTTTAGGAAAATTATTAGAGAATGTATAACCAATTGATTATTTTCTATGTTAGTTAATGGAATGGCCCAAGGATTCTTCAAGAGTGATAAAGGTGTTTGATAGGGAGACCCTATTTTCTCATTCTTTTTCATCATCATGGCAAAGTCATTGAGAAAATACATATCTAAGGCTTTGGCTAGCACATAGTTGAAAGGCTTCAAACTGGGTAGGTTCATGGATTTGGTGACTCATCATCAGTTCATGGATGACACTATTTTATTGATCAAATATTCTGTCCATGAAGCTATAACTATTTAAAATATTTTGGTGATGTATAAAAAGGCATATAACTATTAAATAAATTTTAAAAAGAGTTCGGTCTACTTATTTAATACTCTGGTAGCTAGACAAGCTAGGATAACTAATCTTCTAGGTTTCTAAATTAAGGAACTTCCTTCTTATTACCTAGGAATGCCTCTTTCTAGGAACCAAATTTAGGTGATAGCCTAAAATCCTTTTAGAGAGAGATTTTAAAATAATCTCATAGGATGGAAAGGTAAGCTCATTTCTCATGATAGCAGGTAGTCTTGATTAAGAGTGTTTTACAAAATCCAATAGCGTACATTATTTCACTATTAAATTTTACTAAAGGATTAGAGGATAGACTAATTAATATTCAAAAAAACTTACTTTGGGCTAGGACAAAATAAAAAACAAATTTCACTTTTTGGCATAGAATAAATTCTATGTCAAAAAAAGGTATGGGGAGGTTGGAATCATAAATCTACAGTTGATCAATAAATCCCTCATCTCTAAGTTTGTTTGGAGATTCATCTCAATGAAATTAGTTTGGGGTAAGATCATATCTTTTAAATCTCTTGAAGTGAGAGATGTGATATCCATTCTAGTTGGGGACCAATTTTTGAGGGGATTGTACATTTGGAAATTTTTAACTACCAACAAGGAGTTGATTAATGCAGGTTCTAAATGACAAATAGGAAATAAAAACAAGGTTGATTTTTGGAGAGACAAATGGATCTTTGATTCAACACTATATCATAGTGATAGAGGTTTACACCTTCAAGATAACATGAGGTATAAATATGGTGATAAGGTGGCTAATTACTAGCAGAGCTGGAGGGAGTCAAAAGATAAAAAAATCTAAGCCTGGATAACCTAAATCGAAAAGACACTTTGAAGATAGCAGAATTGAATAATTTGTTATAGAGTTTCCACATCTCAGGGGTAGATAGGGAAGACCAACTAGTCTATATTGACTCATTTGATGGCCAATATAAATTAAAAATGGGGTATGATTTAATTTCTCAAGAACAAGATATTAATGTAAGTTGGGAAAGTGTGTGGGATAAATGGCTTACTCCAAAAATAAGTTTTTTCTTATGGGTAGTGATTTAAAATAAAATCCTAATCATTGATAATACTAGGAAAAAGGTTGAATTATTATCAACATATTCATTTTGTGTGAAGAGGAAAATGAATCAATATTCTATTTATTGGTTAAATACTCCTTCACTTAGAGAATTTGGAGTTATTACATTGAAAAATTCAATATTTGATGGGTACAAGAAGGCTCCCTAATGTAATTTTGGTACTCTTGGATATGTCCATTTAAAAATTAACATCTCAATAATCTATGGAACTTAACTTTGCCTCACATAATATGGGGGATTTGGGGAGAATAGAATAATAGAATTTTTAGGAGAAAAAGTTACAATAGCAAGGTAACCTCAGAAAGAATTTTTAATCTCATCAAAGAAAACTATAGGTATGTTTAAATTAAAAAAGGCAAAAATCTTCTTCCCTTTGAAAAAATAATAGCTCTTAATTGGAAAATAAACTCTTTAGAGTTAGAAAAATGAGATCTTAAGGATTAAATTAGGAAAAAAAATGAAGTGGAAACCTCCTCTTGAGGGATGGATGAAGCTTAATTTTGATGGAGCTTAGAAAGGAAACTTGAGGACATTAGGGGGAGGTGGAATTATCAAATATCACAAGGGAAATTTTATTACATATTATGTAGGAGACATGGAGGCGAGGTTAAATCATTGGGTGGAAGCTCTGGCTATATTTTGGGGGATCAAATTGGTAAAATAAATAAATGTTAAAAACTTATTGGTGGAGGGAGACTCAATGAATATTGTGAGTTGTTTTTTTGGAAAAAATACCATTTTCTAATCTATTAAACATGTTATTTATTAGGCTAAAGTCATTTTTAACTCATTTCAATAGGTTAGCATTCAACATACCTATAATAAAAGGAATGGGATTGCTGACTGGTTCACAAATAAGGGAGTCAATAATGTGGGTTTTATAACTTGGATAGGTAATGAGGATTTCCCTAGGGAGTTAATTTTAAAGGTTAAAAATGAATAAAATAATAATGTTGTTAATTCTATGCACATGGGTGAATTCTCAAATTTATAGAGGTGTCTTGGTTGGTTCTAAGGTGAGTCGGGGTCCCATTTATTTAGATGACAATTTTAGGGGTTTGAAGGATAAGATTATAAATGATCCAAAATAACTCTTGGATGGCCAAAACATAACTTGCAGTTGAAATTTGTTCTGGTTCATTTAAGTGAATTTTAACAATAGAGTAAGTTGGAATGGTGGAAAGATAAAAAATGGGTTTCCCAAATAGAATTGAACTGAAACTATAGACAAAAGTTAGGAATAATGAAAGACTATGGGTAAATCTATAGGTTAGTGGCTTTGTGGGCTTTATGGAAAAGATAGAAGGTTTTGATAGACATTTCTCAGTCTTGTTCATGAAGGCATGGGAGGACATATCAGTGACCATTAATGGAGTAAATTTATACATTATTAATGAACTCATCTCCCATGTGACTAGACTATAAATTGAGGAGATGAAGATTTATTATATGCTCAGAGATTTCAAACCTGACAAAGAGGCTTTTCTAGAGGAAGGTGAACAATTAGAGTAGTTGAACCATGCTTTTGATAAGGAATCCTTGTCCAAGCCATTTATAGAGTTTACATTCCAATTAATGTAATATGTCACTTTGGAAGGTAGGTATAATATTGTGAAATGGTCTCTATTTATAATGTTAAACTATTTTAGGCATGGTGTGCCTTTTAGTCTTCCTTTTTTATCTTGAAATCTATGGAGGGGTCAAATCTAAAATTTAAGCATGGAAATTACTCCATCACTAGACATGAGGGAGTACTATATATTATCTTCAATTAATTCAAAGGAATGAATCAAATCATGCTTGATATCCCATAGACCCAAAAGGAAAATCTTGAGGAGGGGCATGTGGATATTATAAAAATTAAAAAAAGTGTGGATAAAGTATCCTGGGAGTCTAAGTAGGGTCTTTGAGAACAATAAAAAACCTATTGAAAATGTTGGTGTGAAGGAGGTTGATAAGAAAAAAAATCATTAGGATAATATTAAGAAAATACTCCAAGTGCTTCAAAATCTATAGGGCCCAGCCAAGGGAAATAGGGGAACCAAGTTCCTTAGAATCTAAATAACAATAGGGAGAGGAGACTTTCATTGATGTGGAAAAGGACAATGAGGATATGGGAGAGTATTGAAAGGAAGTGGAGTAGGGAAGAAAAACTAAACATGACCCAAGTGTAGTGGATAAGGAGAAGGGGATTGGGGATCCTATAGATACCCACCTAGAGAAAGGAAAGACTTCTCTAAACTAGAAGGATCAAAACACAACTTTTAACAGTTTGGTTACGTCACTCAAAGAAAAAGAGAGATTAGATAAAATTGTGGAAGAACTTGACCTCAAAAAAGCTATCTATTATCACTTAAATTTTCACCCTTTGAGGAGATGTCTCATATCTCCTCATCTAAGTGGTTCAATTGAAACACCTCTAGGTTTTGGGTAGCCTAAGAATGAGGTGAATCTCTAGATAGGGATAACTCTTTTGATGTACCACTTGTAGACCACTACTAAACCTATGATTGTGAGGGAAAAGGGATAAAAGATTGAAAGTAAATTATCCTAAAGGAGGTGATACACCAAATTAGTTGATGACTACCAATTGGATACATGTTAAACATGATACAGGGAATAACCAAACATACACTTCTCCAATCTACATCTTCTCACATCAATATTTCATTATGAGGTTGTGATGAATACTTAGGATAGGTTGACTAGACAAGAGGCCTAGAATGACAATATTTGAATAGACTAACTCACTCAACCTTGACACATCATAAAAAACTTCACATGACTTGCAAGAAGAAGCTTTCCAACTACAAATAGGTGAGATAATGAGATAACAATTCTAAAGAATCAATAATAATCACATAAGAAAGATTAATAATTCAAGTGAACACATTATGAATAGTCATTGAAGAGGTAAAAATAAGTAGTATTTATTGATACATGGTAAAAAAATGAGCAGGGCTTTGACATACTTAGGTGGAACATAATTTACAAAGGCTTAAATTGTTAGTTCTTATAGAACTTGAGAGAGAGAGGAGAATAAAGAAGTAAAAAGGTCACAAAGACACTTACAAAGATGAGAAAATTAGTTGTATATGAGAAAGGAATGTCAAACTGATCATGCAAATTTAAGAATCACAAGTGTCACCCCAAGTCATGAAACTCTTGAAATGTGGCATAGGAGTTCCCTTTGTTGGCTCAAAAATCTACCTTCATGATTTATCCCTACTTGAACCTCATAAAAATGACTAGGGATAGGTCTAATAATTGGAATGAGAGGGAAGGATTTTAGACATGCCTCTCCATGCATTGGTTGCAATCTTGATCACCTAGAATCTCCTAGAAGTGAGCCATTACTACCTACAGTCAAAGAAACCCCTCTTTCACACAACTTACACACTTGGATTCTAAAAATACTTTAATTTTACATGAAAATACATATAAGAGTATGGATGACACTTTAAAATACCCTCCATGGCCTTAAAGGCATCATGAATACATTAAAATCAACCCACTTGAAGTTCTTCTCCCTTTTAGCTACCATGTTCACTATGCTAGTTTTGATTGGCTAAGATGAGAACTATTGTTGAGGCACTTAGGAGTTGTTATAAGGCATGAAATTTTAAATGGGGAGTTATATTAGGTCTTAATATTCCATTTCATGTGATTTTCATCTTTTGAAACCTCCTATATCCTGCATAATGCACAAAATAGTCAAAAAGAAAAATTTTATACCCTATATGTATAGATTCCATACAAATAATCTTGATGGTATGGATATTTATTGAGTTTTATAAAACCTTAAATTATCATCCTAGGTAAACTAGGCCATTAGAGCACCTTCCCATCCTCATTTCCTTCATTGGTTCATTCCAAGGGTTTAACAAGGGCTTAGGCCTATTTTACCCTTTTAGCCATTGTGCATAGAGATTTAACATTAAAATTTAAATTCAATGCCACAAAATTGTTTCTTAGGAAACTATATAAAATATCCAAATGTCTTAGATCTCCATGCAAAGCTTTAGAGAATATGTAAGCTTCCAAAGTTGCTCTATCAAACTCTTCCTTTGCTTTCCATAGGCCTAATGTTGCCTTTGAGACAAAATATGACTTAATTGTGATTCATATACATCTAAATAGCTCATATATGTCCAAATTCATCCTATAAACATGTTACAACAAATTATAAATCTTACCCAAGGCTAGAAATGAAGTTGGCCCCTCATTTGGATTATATGCATAAACCTGCCTAATACGCTTGCTTGTAAACTTAGCCATCTAGACCATCCTATTTGGTTCCCTCCTTATATGAGATGTTTATCATGCTTCATTAGGTATGTTTCAAATTTAAAAACATCCTTTCAAGGTCTCTATAGCCTCTGGTCCATCCTTTAACCCTACTTTCCAAAACCTATAGGGTTTATGCACAAATAGAGTGCCCTCTATCTAAGACAAAATAGAGGGCACTACCATATTTCCTTAGATAACGGTGAATGTTATAGAGGCATATTAAAGTCTTATATATTCCATATACCAAATTTTATCCCTCAACTAGGTCATTTGGCCCCTAAACCTCTTCAAATTCTAAGGTAGACTATTAGAATGTAAACTGTTACAATGGTTTGGGGTATGAACTATGTGATGCATCCTCTGAGACCATTATATGCATGATTTAAGTATGATATGAGCCTATTCAAACCTATATAATAATTATATATATATATATATATATATTCCTAGTCCATTCATCACTCTAACCTTCTAGGTACCCCTCCATACGCTCTGCTTAGTCAAAGCTGAGTGCCATCTCTTGACTATATTTGTTCCAAGGAAGCATACTTGTAGGTGGAATTACATATTTGAAGCCTAGGTATAGTGTTTTAAGATATTTTAAATATGTTTTTGACCACACTAATTTATTTTTATATCAACCAATCCATATTTATACCTTCCAACCATTTATTCAAGCTCACTGAATGACATAGTCAAACATAGTCACCTATGTTGACTATTTGAGGTAAAAAACTTGTAGATAGACATGATATTTTGAAATTTATGCCACATGTTCCTTGGAAGTATTCTGAGGTCTTGGGGAGTTAATTTTTTCAACCAAACTTTTACCTCCATGTTTAAACTCCTCATTATGAATGATGTAGAGGATGTCTCCTGGCTGTAGGTGATCAATTTTGGGATTAGGCACACTTGTAGGTGCATATAAGTCTAAACATAGTACATCATCCTCCTTAAGTGACCTTTAAAATAATTAATTATATATTAAACCATATAAAACTATTCAATCATGAAACATTGTTTCATATTACCAACTTGGATGAAGAGTTATACTATAGCTCAGACCTATAGATAATACTGACTAAGTTTAGTATATAAAAACACAACTTTGGGCCTCCCAAAAACCAATTTCAACTAATCACCTACCCTATTTTTTTTATAACTCTTGTATTATGTATGGGATATAATTCAAGGTCATTTTTATGCCTCAAAAACTCTTGTAACCATGTCATATGATCTTGACCAAAAGCCTCAGACCTCTATTTTGTGCTTTTAGCGAAGGAAGCCTTGAATATTGTCATCTCATGTTTTTAAGGTAGTCTCCACTTAAATATTCCAGATTAGTCCTTAAAATAGGGTTTTCATGGTCTACATCACACACTAGGTCATCAATAATGTTCCATCACTTGTTTCCATGCTTTAATATAACTCCCCAATTCTCTGTTAAGCCACCTATAGGTGGCAATTTGCATATACAGGAAGTGAAGATGAATAAGTTGGTAGAAAACATGATTTGTGAGATTAAAATGAGTTATAAGATCCTTCAATGATTATAAATATAATATTATCATTACCAAAACCATGCTCAACTCAAAATCTCCTTCTCAACATGATTATTGCTATGACGGCACCTATAGGTGCATGTTAAGTTACTTGTAGGCAGTAAGCAGGATTGGTGTAATGGGTATAGTATTTAGAATTCAATTGGTTATAGGATTATATAAATACCTCCAAATATAATATTCACATTCTAAATCATTTGAAACAAGTTTCAATACCTTTTTTTAATGTGAACTCTTCCTTCATGGCACTTGTAGGTACATGTTCATGGTGACTATGTGAGAATGTTACATATGACTATAATAGTTCTCTTTCTACACTCTTTATATGATATAACTTATTTATTCCTGATAAGGTGATGTATTCAACCTCTCAAGACTATAAATCTACCTCCATGGACATGTTAAAATCCTTAACCTAGCTCACTCAGCTGACTATGCATGATAGTCATGGAGCCAACTAACTGCATAATGCTTGTGACTACAATTCCATGAAAAATTGCTTTGGATAAATAAATTAAAATGGAAGGATATCAAGAGAACATTTTTTAATATGATAATGAACCTATTTAATCCTCATAGAATCACTATCAAAGCATGATGATCTTGAAAATGGTGAAAACCTACTTGTTACATAGAATGGGACCAGTCCACAAACTTGAGGTGATCGGCTCTTCAAATCAACTCCAAATTTGAAACAAGGTATTGGAAACATGTGAGAGTAGATTATAAGACCTATAGAATCAATCCCAATATTTGTATTGTATGGACTTTTTCAAGCCAAGGTAAAACCTATAGGGTGCATATATTAGCAAGAAAATTAGATAGTCTAACTTCTTAAAAATGGTTCATAAAGCACAAATCACCATTCCTATATAAACAAACATCAAATATAATATGACTGAGTGTAGAAGACACCCCTAGGATCATTTTATTTAAACCTCTCTTGTTGACCATATTAAGTACAAACCTGAGGGCAAATCTTGCTTGCCAAGCCTAGTGAAAGAAGAGAGAAATGGTTTTATTCATTTCTTGGAGTTTATGATAAAAATTGTCATTGGAGTAATTTTATAGAAGACCAAGGGATATTATTGATGTGTGCTCAGCTGTAAGAGGCCGTATAATTTCATACATCTCATTAAATACTCATTTTTTCCAAGAAAACTACCTTTTCTTTTGAAGAGATTACCTCTTTTTAGTTATAAATAGTTAATTTAGACTTCTTAGGTCACACGGGATGTGAAATAACCCTTTGGAACCTTAAAATTTCCCAAGGAGAATGTACAACTCATTTAATTCTCTATTTTGACCCCCAAAATGACTCAAAAAGACATAAATATTGAAAATGACCAAGACCAAGGCTAATGTGACATGAAATGACATATAATACACTTTATGACATAATAATATACCCCTTAAAACATCTAAGGTTCAATTTTTTACCTAGAGGGGTCCCAATTTGACCTGCAAGGTTAAAATTGGTCAACAAATTGGTGACTCATAAGGATAGCATACCTGCTATGCTAAAGATTAGTAGCCTTATGAGTCCATTGGGCTTAGGGAGTTATTTGGAGTCTAAAAAATAATACGAGGACTTTGACCATTGATAATAATCTTTGATCAAGACAAGACCACTTGACTACCTCAACCACACAAAATAAAAGACACACACAAAATAAAGCAAACAAGCTAACAAGACACACACACATGTACTCAAAACACTTGGGGAAACTAAAAAGCCAAACTATAATGTACAACTAAAAATTAATCATACCTCCCTTTCTAGGATAAAAAATAAAGTTTCTTGAATCTCCTTCTTCATGAGATGAATCATAGTGCTAAGCATGTTTCTCCTTGGATTGGACACTTTGTAGATCATACCTATTCCTTAGAACTTCATTTGATCTGCTCTCAAGTTTATAATCTTCAAATAGGTCTCCAATGTAAATATATTGCTCTTGGAATTATACACATACCTCATACTTCTACCCAATATTCATCTCATGATCAACTTGCATCTTCTTTGTAGACATGGTTGCAAGAGGAGTAGTTTCTTGTTCCTTAGAAGATGGAGGCCAATAAAATCTTGTTCCATCCTTCAAGAGATGATGTGTTTCTCCAAATTGGTTAAAATGATGATATATCATCTTGATGATTTCAAACATATCATCATGATATACATATGTCTCTTGAAAGGATAGTTTTGAAAAGTCATTTCTTCTTTGCATACCCACTTGAGTGTTAAAGCTGCCTTCTTCCTTTTTGACTAGATCATAGCCTCCTTAAATATGAGTATCACCTGATCCAATGATTGTAAAAAAGTCAGCCCAAGGTTTATTTGAGACTTTTTATTTCTAATCTATGACATTTTTCAAAATTTCATCTTTCTTACCATCACTTGCAATCAGCGCTAAAGAAGTTGTAGACCCCTTGAGAGGATACAACTCATTGAAAATGCTTAAAAAGTGCTTCCACAAGTCCTTATCTTCTTTTTGATTAGAATCATGAAGGGAAATAACAAGAGAATCTCTTTTATCCTCTTCTTTACAATCCAAAAGGACTTCATCCAAGATTTCTTCTTTGGCACAAGGAAGGCATTATTCATTATGAACACAACAAGAAGACTCAACACAAGGATTCATTTCCTCTTCAAAATTTGGAAACTCTTGAGGAGTCTCAGGTTGTATATCAACTATTATAATCTGATTTTGGTTCTCAAGGGATTCAATATCATTAATTTCTTTTTCCTTCTTAGTGATGCCAAGACTAGGCATCTTGTAATCAGGTGACTTATCCTAATGAGGATGCCAAGGAGCCATATTTTATTCAAGAAAGAGTCTTGAATTCTTCTCAACCAAATGATATTTTTTAGGTTCCCACACCATAGGTCCATTAGGTTAAAGGGTGATAGGGTGAGGAAAATATGAACTAGTTGGTGGAGGTGGAACATATAACTCAAAATCAGATTGAGAATGAATCGTAAAGGATCATTTTGGAAACTCTTGAGGAAGGGGAGGTAGACCTTGGGATAAAATAACTTGGTTTTCTTCCTTCCATTTGGAAATATCTTCATTTAAATCTGATTTATCTTGAGTAATTTCATGAGGAAAGTTATATGGGGTGTGTTTGAGCATAGGGTCTTCTTTTGGCTCTAAACCTTCCATCACACCTTAACAATTTCACTCTCAACTCTAACTCCTCAATTTGCTTAGCTTGGTTCTCTTAGAAAAGTCTTTCTTTAAGTTGATGGGCATCTTCATGAGGATAAGGAGTACAAGAGGGATGATAAAACACACGGAAAGGTGGGTAAGGACCATATTAGAGGTGGTAAAGATCATATTAAAGCTGGTAAGGATCAAGACAAGGCTAATAGGGAGTGCCATAATCTTGATAAACCTCACCAACTTGTGTAAAATAATACTTAACACCAAATTCAACCATGGAAACTCATTAGGAAGAAATAACACAAGGAATGATTATAAACAATTTTTAAAAAGAATTCTTGGGCTATTTGACCAGTTGATGTATCTTATAGTCACCATTGATGTTTAGATAGATGCCTCCAAAGTCTGATGTGTTGAAAGACAACACCAAAAATATTTCAACTTCTTCGACTATGATTCCCACCGAGCATGCCAAAAAAAATTATCACTTAGATTTTTACCCTTTAAGGAGATGCCTCATATCTCCTCATCCAAGTGGCACAATTAAAATACCTCTAAGGTATGGGTAGCTTAAGAATGAGGTGAATCTTTAGATAGGGCTAGCTCCATTGATGTACCACTTGTAGACCACTTTTACACCTATATTTGTGAGGGAAAAGGGAGAGAAAACTAAAATTAAACTATTCTAAAGGAGGTGATAAACCAAATTTTCTGATGGTTACCAACCAATTATATATTACACATGAAAATAAGGGACTAACTAAATATACACTTCTCTAATCTACATCTCCTCACATTAATGTTTCATTATGAGGTTGTGATGAATGTTTAGGCTAAGAAGACTAGACAAGAGGCCTAGAATGGCACTATTTGAATAGACTAACTCACACAACATTAACACATAATAAAAAACTTGACATGACTTGCAAGAAGAAGCTTTCCAATTGCAAATAGGTGAGATAATGAGATAACAATGCCAAGGAAACTATACTCATCACATAAGCAAGATCAATCATTCAAGTGAAAACAATATGAAAAATCAAATAAGAGATTAAAATTAGTAGTCTTTATTGATCTATAGTATGAAAATGAGCAAGGATTCACCATACTCAAGTGGATCATAATTTACAAAGGAAAAAATGGCTAGTTCTTATAGAAGTTGAGAGAGAGAGGAGAATAAATAAGTCCAAAGGTCACAAGGACACTTGTAAATATGATAAAATTAGTTACTTGTGCATGATAAATGAATTTGAAACTTATCATGCAAAGTCATAATGTACAAGTGTCACCCCAAGTCATGAAACTTTTGAAATGTGGCGTAGGAGTTCCCTTTACTGGCTCAAAAAACCACCTTCATGATTTATCCCTATTTAAACATCCAAAAATTGACTAGGGATAGGTCTAATGATTGTAATGATAGGTAAGGATTTTAGACATGCCTTTCCATGCATTGTTTGTATTCCCAATCACCTGAAATCTCTTGAAAGTGAGCCATTAGTATCTGTAGTCAAAGAAACTCCTCTTTCACACATCTTGAAAACTTGGCTTCCAAAAATACTTTAGTTTTCCATGAAAATCCATAAAAGGTAGCGCATGACACTTTTAAATACCTTTTATGGCCTTAGAGGCATCAGACACACCTTAAAATCAACCCACTTGAAGCTTTTTACCCTTCTCACTACCATGTTCACTATGCCAATTTTGACTAGCTAAGATGAGAGCTATTTTTAAGGCACTTAGGAGTTGTTATGAGGCATGAAATTTATATTGGGATTTATACTAAGTATTAATATTCCCTTCCATGTGATTGGTATCTATTGAAACCTCATATAAGCTACATAATGCACAAAATAGTCAAAAAGAGCAATTTTATACCTTATTCTATAGATTTTGTACAATTAATATTGATGGTATGGAGCCTTACTAAGTCTTCTGCAACCTTAAATCATCATTCTAGGATAAATAGGCTATTATAGTAGCTTCCCATCCTCATTTCCTTCATCGGGTCATTTTAAGGGTTTAACAAGGGTTTAGACTTTTTTTACCTTCTTAGCCATTATTCATAGAGATTTCACATTAAATTTTAAATTAAATGCCAAAAAATGGTTTCTTAGGACCCTATATAACATATCCAAATTTCTTAGATCTCCATGCAAATATTTAAAGGATATGTAAGCTTCCAAAGTTGCTCTATCAAAATCTTCTTTTGCTTTCCATAGGCTTAATGTTACCTTTGAGAAAAAATATGACTTAATTATGCTTAATATACATTAAAATAGATCATAAATGTCAAAATTAATCCTATAAACATGTTACAACTGATTATAAGGCTTACCTATAGCTAGAAAGGAAGTTGACCCCTCATTTGGATTCTACACCTAAACTTGCCTAACATGCTTGCTTGTAAAATTAGACATCCAAACCATCATATTTGGTTACCTCCTTTTATAATATGTTTATAATGTTTCTTTATGTATGTTTAAAATTTAAAAACCTACTTTAAAGGTCTCTATAGCCTCTGGTCCATCCTTTAACCCTACTTTCCAAAACCCGCAGGGTTTATGCACAAAGGGAGTGCCCTCTATCTAAAAAAAATAGAGGGCACTACCATATTTATTTAGATAATGGTGAATGTTGGAGAGTATTATTAAATTATTATAGATGACTTATACCAAAATTTATCCCTTTACCAGGTCATTTGACCCCCAAACCTCTTCAAATTCCAAGGCAGATTGTTACAGTGGTTTAGGGTATGAATTATGTGATGCATCTTATGAGCCCCTTATATGCATGATTTGAGTATGATAGGAGAATATTTAAACCTATATAATAATTATGTATTTATTCCTCATCCATTCATAACTCTAATATTTTATTTTCCCCTCCATGCACTTTACTTAGTCAAGGCTGAGTGTAATCTCCTGACTGTGTTTACTCCAAGGCAACATATTTGTAGGTGAAATTACATGTTTGAAGCCTAGGTATAGTGTTTGAATATATTTTCAATATGTTTATAAATACAATAAGTTATGAATATATTAAATAATCCATATTTATACCTTCCAACCATTTATTCAAGCTCACTGAATGACACAGTCAAACACAATCAACTGTGTTGACTGTTTGAGGTAGAAAACTTGTAGATAGACTTGATCTTTTGAAAGTTATGCCAAATGTTCTTTTGAAGTATTTTGATATATTTGGGAGTCACTTTTATGAAACAAACTTGTACCTCCATGTTAAAACTCCTCATTATGAATGATGTGGAGGATAACTCCTAGCTATAGGTGAATAATTTTGGGATTAGGCACACCTATAGGTGCTTATGAGCCTAAAAATAGTACATCATTTTCCTTAAGTGACATTTAAAATAAAAAATGATATATTAAAACATAAAAAAATATTTAATCATGAAACATGGTTTCATACTACCAACTTGGATGAAGAGGTCTTCTATAGATCAGACCTATAAATAATATTGATTGAGTTTAGTGTATAAAAACATAACTTTGAGCCTCCAAAAAACCAGTTTCAATTGATCACATACCCTTAAAAATTTGTATAAATATTTTATTAATTATGGGATATAAGTCAATGTAATTTTTATGTATCAAATAGTCTTTTAACCATGTCATATGATCTTGACCAAAAGCCTCATACCTATGTTTTATGATTTTAGGGAGGATGCCTTGAATACTATCATCTCATGTTTTGAAGGTAGTCTCCACTTCAATATACCAAATTAGTCATTAAAATAGGGGTTCCATGGTATAAATCACCCACTAGGTCATCAATAAGTTTCCATCACTTGTTTCCATGCTCCAATATAACTCTTCATCTCTTTGTTAAGCCACTTGTAGGTGGCCATTTGCATATACAGATAGTGAAGATGAATAAGTTGGTAAAAAACATGATTTGTGAGATTCAAATGAGTTTTGAGATACTTAAATGATTAAAAATATACTATTATCATTATAAAAACTCTAATCAACTCAAAATATCCTTCTCAACATGATTAGTCCTATGAGGACAGCTGTAGGTGCATGTTAAGTTACTTGCAGGTAGTGAGCAAGATTGGTGTAATGGGCATAGTATTTGAACTTAAATGGGTTCTAGGCTTTTATAAATACCTCAAAATACAATATTAAAATTATAAATTATCTAAAATAAGTGTTAATACCTTATTTTCAATGTGAACTCTTCCTTCATGGCATTTGTATGTGCATGTTCATGGTGACTATTTGAGAATGTTGCATATGACTATAATAGTTCTCTTTCTACACTCTTTAGAGGATATCACTTATTTTTTACTAATAAGGTGATTTATTAAACCTATAAATACTATAAATATACCTCCATGGACATTTTAAAATCCTTAACCCAACTCACTCAGTTGATTGTGCATGACAGTCATGAAGCCTACTAATTGCATAGTGTGTGTGACTATAATTCCATGAAACATTGATTTAGAAAAATAACTTGAAATAAGAGGAGATCAAGATAAAATTTTAAATATGATAATAAACCTATTTAAACTCCCTATAATAACTTATAAAGCATGAGGATATTGAACATGGTGGAAACCTACCTGTTACATAGAATGGGACTAGTCTGCAAACCTGAGGTGATATTCTCTTCAAATCAACTCCAAATTTGAAAAAAAGTATGGAAAATATGTGAAAGGAGATTAAAATACCTTTTTAATCAATCTTAGCATTGGGATTGTATGTAATTATTGAAACCAAGGCAAAACCTATAGGGTGCATAGGTTAGCAAGTAAATTAGATAGTCTAAATTCTTAAGAATGGTTCATAAAGCATAAACCACCATTCCTATGGAAAAAAACATAAAATTAAATATAACTGAGTTTAGAAGACACCCCTAGGATTATTTTTCTTAAAACCTCTCCTACTGACCATACCAAGTACAAACCCGAGGGCCATTCTTGCTTGCTAAGCCTAGTGAAAGAAGAGAGAAATGGTTTTATTCATTTCTTGGAGATTATGATCAAACCAATAATTATAATAAGTGTATGGAAGACCAAGGGACACTCATAAATTGTCTTCATCTTTAAGAGGTTTTAAAATTTTGTACACCTCATTAAATGTTCATTTTTTCCAAGAAAATTATCTTTCTTCTGAATAACCTACCACTTTTTAGTTAAAAATAGTTAATTTATACTTATTAGGATAGATGTAATGTGAAATAACCCTTTAGAACCTTCAAAGTTCCAAAAGAGGTCATACAACTCATTTAATGCTCTATTTTGACCCCTAAAATGATGCAAAAGACATAAATAATGAAAATGACCAAAACCAAGGCACAATATTGATATGGTTATAGCCACTAAAATCATCTAGGAAAGAGAAGTATTTCTTTCCTGAGAGGGTGTCAAAGACCTGGTTAATGAAATGAAGGTAGAAGTAAACTTTACTTATGGCATTTTTTAACTCCTAGTAGTCCACACAAATAAATCATTTTGTTTGAGAGTTTTTAGTGATGTCATATAGATGTCATAGTGAGTGGATGAAGTGATTTGATAGCCTAAGTAACAATGACAAAGTGTGTAATGTGCTTGTCTTAGTGTGCTTAAATTTGGCATGGTTGATCTTCAATTTTAGCATGATTAGAGATGTTTAAAGATGAGTATGGTGTTTTTAGGATGTTAAAAAGGTTATTAAGATGTTTTATATCCTTTGAGTACTTGTGTGAATAAGTGTAATTCATCTGGTTGTCCATAGTTTTCATCTAGATAGTTCGGGCATAGTGGTAGAAAATTTGAGTAGGTAGTTTATTGATATCACCATTGCCACATGTGGATGAGTGAGGGGGATTTTGTCATATGGTTGTGATCACATTAGTCCCTAGGTTTTATGTGCTAAATCTTAGGTCATTCACCTAAGTTTAGTCAAAGATATGTGGGTACAAAGTTGGGCTTCCACGCATTTTGACAGTGTTTTCCCATACTTAACCAAATTTACAATGTGGAAAGAAGATCCAAGTAAGAATTTTTATTATGGAATATCTCACACATGTGGATGTTTAAAAACAATATGATCATAATTGTTTTTTTAATTTTGAGCCTAGTTAATTTTCACTAAATTTTAGGTCATGCATTGAAGTTTGTCAAAAGTTATGCATGTACAAAGTTAACCTTCCAAGCAAGTTTTGACATAGTTGGCTCTATGGTAGAAAAATTTGAGTGAGCAGATTAATGGAATTATATCTTGCACATTTGAACATTATATGATCACTTTGTTATAAGGATGGATTACCCTATGTGAGGATATAATATAATCCAAATTTAAGATCATGCATCTAAGCACAATAAAAGTTTTTGAGGTTAAAAATTGGATTTTTAGGCATATTGAAATGGTCCCCATACTTATTCAATTTTGAAAAAGGTAAAGTTTGAGTAAGTCTCAAGGTGATCAACAAAGCACATTTGATTTAAGATGTCAGGAAGTAGTGAGATGGTGCCAAGTGTTCTATGGTTAATGCTGAGTAGAGATAAATATCGAGCTTCTTCCAAGGATCAACAGTGAGCAGGAGATCATACAAATAGAAATCAATGGTGCATATTAAATTCAAGAGGTCAAAGTGACAATTGTTTATCTTTGTTAAAGATTGATCTACGTATAGAATATTGATGGAGTGCATTGAGTTAAAGTTTCTAGATTGTATGAGATGAGGTCAACTATCAAATGTTTAATATTTAGGTATTGGTGCACTATGCATTAAAGATTCGATAAGATAAATGGTGTGTGTTTAATCCAATCAATAAAGACATGATATGTGAGCATGTTGATTGAGGTTTAACTTTGATCATTTGAATTTGAATATTTGAATTTTGTAGAGGAAAAGACTAGTGTCTAGTTTTTGTGCCATATATTTGGATAAAAAAAAATTTACTCATGGTATAAAAGAAAACTTGTAAAGGACTCCAAGGTACATCTGTTATTATGGATTTGAAGATCTAGAAGTGTGTATAGTCAAAGATATTAAGGTTCAAAGTTGACTATGTGTTTGTGCTTGTTTTACAAGTGACCCAAGAAGAGTAATTGAGATTATGTAGATGTTATTTCGATGTTTCATCTTGAATTGGATATTTAGGAGTGTTGTAGACTCCATAAGGATGCTCTATGTTCATTATTAAGGTTTGATAAATTGTATGCAGTATGAATAATGGTTTTGTAGTTGAATGGGTTTTCATTCATATTGACTGTATGTATAGAGAAGTGCTTAAGCTAGTTATACTTAATTTAAAGGGTATTATGATGAAATTTGGCACTTAAATATGACATATCAATCATGAATAATGGGTATATACTTTTCTAAAGTGTTCCTATGTTCTTTGTTTACTCAGAGAAGTGTCAAAGATACGAATGGGTCTCTATAGGACCTAAATGTGACTTAGTCTTATTTGAAAGTGTGTTATGCTCAAGTGTGACCTATGTAAGATGATTTAAGGATGAAGGCATGTATTGTGGATGAAAAATAAAATATTGTGAACTTTACAATTCATTATTTCTAAATATATAGTGAAACTAAATGTGATGGTTTCTAGGCTTGTGGAAGACTTGTGAGAGAGATTTGTGTAAGGTGGATATGAGAGTTATGTAATGAAGGAGGGGTAGAGTTCCTAGTTGATGAATTGATGAACAAAGCATATTTATTACTATGTATATGACCTATAGGTCATATTTATAATGTTAGAAAATTTATCAATTTATCTTGTAGTTTGAGGATATGTGCAGAGGTCTGAGTGTGCATATGAGGATAGTTTGAGTGAAGAAGGAGAGAGATTATGGCATACCTATGAAAGAGGCTTATATGATATATAGAGAGAGTTTGTGTAGGGTTTATATAAATAGATCCATCATCAGGTGTTGAAGACATTAGTTTTAAGGTGAAAGTGTTTAAATGAATTTCTAGAGGAGTTGATCTTCCTTAAGGGTAGTTGCTCCTTATGAAACAAGTGTTTCACTAAAGGCCTTTGGTCAAGAGGACATGATCAAGGTTTAATGGTCTAAAAGAGTTGATCAGTCTCATGTTTGTAATTTATTATAAGATAGTAGTCTATGTTTTATAGACTTGAGAGTGGGTTTTATTCCCCATGAGAGTTTCACATAAAAACTGTGTTATGTGCTTTATCTCATGCATGCATTAAATGAATGAGCTCTCTTGTTAATATTGATTGATCAAATTGATATATGATGATTGGTTAATAGTTTAAAGGACTAAAATTGAAATTAAAATATATGGGCTCACTAATTCACCTCCCCCTCATAGTGATTGTACCTCTAAAAATTGGTATAATAATAGGTCTTTTGGTAAAGGCTTAACACCTTGAAGGTGATCCAAGGTAAAATATAGGTAGTCATCAAGGAAGTTTCTCTAATAATCAAGCACCAATGTTCAATAGATCTAATTATGTATTTTTGAGTGGTAGGATGAGGACATACATTATGTCCCTAGGGTTTGATGTATGGAAATATATTGTGGATGGTTATGTTGCTCCTACTACTCCTCTATCTAGTGTTATAGATAAGAAGTTGTTTGAGAAAAATTCCAAGGCAATGAATGATATTACTTGTGTTCTTTTAGAAACTAAATACAGTAAGGTAATCCATTATAAATTTGCTAAAGAGATAAGGGATAAAATGTAGATCATTTGTAAAGGAGATTCAAAGGTCAAGCTTGTTAAGTTATAGACTCAAAGAAGGTAATTTGAAAGTCTCAATATAAATGAAGAAGATTCTATGGTATCCTTTTTGCAAAGAGTTGATGAGATTGTGAACATCATCAGAGGTCTTGGAGAAAACCTTTAAGAGGCTACTATTGTTTGAAAGGTATTAAGGTCTCTGTAACACAAGTTTGATCCAAACGTATTTACTATAGAATAAAGTCATGATCTTACTTATTTGAAGATGGATCAATTGCATGGCACCCTTGCTTCCTATGAGATGAGGAATAATGATGATATAACACCAAAGAAAGAAGTAGCTTTCAAGATTTAAATGAAGACAAAGAAGAAGTTCCAAGATAAAAAAATCAAGGAGGATGTTATTCTTGATATATATGAGGATGAACTAATTGCTTTGATTTCAAATAAATTTAGAATAGGTTTAGGAAAGTATAAGGGTAAAATACCCCTCAAACGCTTCAATTATGGAGAGATATGACATTTTTCTAATAAGTTCCCTCATAAAAATTATAAGGATGATGATGAAGAAAATGATCAAGGTCATGATGATGGAAATAGAACATTCAAGGCTGATAAAAGCAAAAAGAGTTTAAGAGGGTTTGATAACAAGAAAAATTACTTTAAGGACAAGAAGATTCTCTACAACAAAGAAGATTGTATCTCATCATATGACAGTAAAGTTAGTGACTAAGAGTATGATCATGAAGATGATGCTCTTATTTCATATGCATATCTATTCATGGCTAAGGAAGGTAGTTACTCACATCAAAAAGGGTCTACTTGGAGTAATTTAGATGATGATGAAGATGAGTTGGACTATGAGACTACATTGACTAATTCTCATGAATAATTGAAGATTGAGAATATTAATAAGAATATGAAGTCTAAACTCAAGGAATTTGAGGATAAATTAGTGTGTTTGAGGTAAGAATGGATGAATATGCCAAAGATCATGAAGATATGGTTCATACATCTTAATTGTCAATTGGAAATCCTATATATAAGACTAAAATCTAAAGAATATGAATGTGAAAGTATGTAATTGAAAATGAGTCATTAAAATCTGAGTTAGAGAAGATATATAGTAAAGTAATATCATTTGTGAGATTTGAAAAGAGCTCAAGTGATCTAGACAACATTATGAATGATCAAAATCATGCAAGTGATAAGACTAGTCTTGGATACAAAGAAGAACCAGAAACTGTAACTCAAGACAAGATGAAGACTAATGTGAACAAGGACAATTAACTTTTGAAGACAATTCATCAAATAAGGAATGAAGGTAATGATATAATGAATATAAAAAATATCAGAGGAACAAATGCCATAAGGTATGTAAATTTCAATGGTTACTACTATACTTATAATAAATTTGAGCATAGAGATAAAGAATGTATAAGACCTATTAAAAATGAATTTACATGGAACTATGACGGGGGTCATTAGTCAAAAGGAGTGAACAATGTTGAGTGTTTCAACTATCGTGATATAGGACACTTTGTAAAACATTGTCCATTTAAGGAAAGTCAAGTTGAGTTTCCTTAAAGAGATATTGAGTTCTATAGTTTTTATAAACTAGGACACATTGCAAGATTTTACCCAAATTTGGTAAGATAGAATGATATTTTTGCAAAAGGTATGATGTGATTCAACTGTCAAAAGAAAGGTCACATTGCTAGTTTCTACAAGCAGAGGCCTACAAGTCAGAATAGGTTCAATTAGGCTCATAGAGTGCAAGGAATAAGGTAAGTCAACTCATGGAAGCCAAAGGTGGTAAGTATGAGTCATGATGAAACTACAGGTTTAAGTAATTTATTTACTATGGTGGAGAATACTTTAGAAGGTGAAGAGTGCCATGAGATTTCATTGACTTCTCATGTTGTAAATGAAGAGACTAAGCTCAAGGAAAAGACCAAGGTACTGGTTGAGGCTAGTCCTAAGATGTGTATGGATCCAAGTGAACATCCTACTATTATTGAGCAAGCTTCATGTAAAAGAACATCATTTGATAGTACCTAGTGATGAGGTTCCAACTATAAGGTTGATTATTCAAATGAAAAGACTAATGAGAAGAAGAAAAAAAGCAAGAAATCTTATAGATACAAGAGGATTCTAGTGGTTACTGAGGAGATGTCAGCCACTCATAGCTTCACTTTATTTTAGAGAATTATGGTGCAAAGGATGTATATATCTATGCTTCTTAAAGAGACTCCTTTTAGTGGAGAATCAAGTGTTGATGTGGTGTTCTTGAGATGGTCCTAAAAGACTAGAGTTGATTTTTCTTAGTTAGAACAAGTATGTCCATGTGGAAAATATGTTGAAGTGATGTCATGATGTTGATAATTATATATGGAGCAGTCTATAGGGTTAGATTAAAAGTTTCCATATGGAAAAGGAGGATTTATGATTTTTTAAGATAATATTTTTACATAGAAAGGTTTTTTGACCTTATTATAATATTTTGTAGGTGCTTTTGTGATCTGAAGATATGTTGAAGTCAATTTAGAGATTTTTGTTAGCTCTTGGGTTTCCTAGCTTATGCTTAAGAGCTTGCAAGTCCTAAAATGGGTTATAAAAAGTCAAGGTTTCTAATGGTTTGGGAGCTCAAATATTGTTCTATAAGTTTGTAATGGATAAATATAGGTGTTTAATAAGTTTCAAGAGTGCGCATTGACTAGAAGGTATTGTGTTGACCTTGTTTATTTTGAGATTCTAAGGTTTTGGGCTCTCCTAAAAAAGTGTTTTTCCTTAAGAATTATGATATGAGGATTTTTAATATCTTGAATGGGTAAAATGGGTTATAAAATCAATATTCATATATATTTAAAGGTTTGTGGTTCTCAATTTATACAAGTTTTTATCAAGTTGGAGGCTTAATTAAGTAGTTAGTTTGTGAAGAAAGTATATTGTAGAGGATGATCTAGTTGTTGAAAATTGGTGAGATTGAGGGGGAATATGAGAGTTATCTAGATGTGAAGTTTCAGGTCTTGAAGTTGTGTTTACATAAAGTTGTGGGCTATACAAGTTCTAGGTAGGGCTACAAGGAGTCTAGATAGCCTAGTCTTGAAGATGTGATTTTTTTTTAATTTATCTAAAATAGAAAGGAATGAGTATTTCAAGGTATGTTATCAAGTTATTTTAGATCATGTTTCCTATTTGGTGTGTGACATGATGTTCTATTGGTGGTCCTTGAGGTGGTTTAAGGAAGAAGGCTAGTAAGCTTGTATGGTGGTTCTTAATTATGTGTGGAGATATGAAGAATATAAATGGGTGAAATGGCTCAAAAATATTAGGGGGAGTCCTTATCAAATTTTTATTGGTGAGTTACATAATATTTTAGTTCTTTTGTTTGTTCTTTCTTCATTAGTTGTAGTGCCTGGTTAAAGAAGAATGTTGGCATAGAGCAAGAGGAAGTTGTCAAAGCAAAAAAGAGGTTGGCTCAAGGTAAAGTAAAATTTGTATTATATTTATAAGATGGTCCTTTCCTATTTATGGTATTTTTCGGTCCTCATAATTATTTTATGCCCACTTTGTCATTGTGTCAAAGGGGGAGAAATTTCCTATTATGAGAGTGCTTGAAGAGAGAGAAGGTGAGTTGAATGATGTTTGTTGACATCAATGACAAAGGGGGAGATTATTAGAGAGTTTTTAGTGATGTCATGATGATGTTATGGAGATGTACTAGTGAGTGGATGAAGCTATTTGATAGCCTAAGTAACAATGACAAAGTGTGCAATGTGTTTGTCCTACTGTGCTTAAAGTTGGCTTGGTTGATATTCATTTTTGGCATGATTAGAGATGTTCAAGGATGAGTATGTTTTTTTTAGGATGTATAAAAGGTCCATAAGATGTTTTTTATACTTTGAGTACTTGTGTGTATAATTGGAATTCATCTAGTTGTCCATAGTTTTCATCTAGATAGTTTGGGTCTAATGACAAAAAATATGAGTAGGCAATTTGCTGACATCACCATTACCACGTGTGGATGAGACAAGGGGATTTGGTTATATGGTTGTGATCAAATTATTTCATAGTTTCTATGTGATAAATATTAGGTAAATCACTTAAGAAAAATCAAAGATATGTGGGTACAAATTTGGGCTCCTAGGCTTTTTAACAGTGTTTTCCCATACTTAGCCAAATTTGTAATGTGGCAAGAAGAGTCGAGTACGCATTTTGATGATGGAATATCTTGCATGTGTGGATGTTTTAGAATAATATTATCATATGGGTTTGTTTATTTTTGATCCTAGTTAATTTTTACTAAATTTTAGGTCATGCACTAAAGCACGTCAAAAGTTATACATATGAGAAGTTGACCTTTCAAGTAGGTTTTGACATAGTTGGCTCTATGGTAGAAAAATCTGAGTAAGTAGATTAATGGTGTTATATATCACACACACAAATGTTATAGGAGAATTTTGTTATATGGATGGATTCTCCTATGTGAGTAGATCATATAGTCCAAATTTGAGATCATGCTTCTAAGCATAGTAAAAGTTTTTGAGGTTCAAAATTGGCTTCTCATGCATATTGAAATGGTCCCCATACTTATTCAATTTTGCAAAAGGTAAAGTTTGAGAAAGTCTCAAGGTGATCGATGGAGTGAATTTTCTCCAAGGTGTTAGGAAGAAACAAGATGGTGCCAAGTGTTCTATATTTAATGCTAAGTAGAGATAAATATCAAGCTTCTTCCAAGGATCAATGGTGTGTGGGAGATTGTAGAGATATAAATCAATGGTATGTATTAAATTCAAGAGGTCAAAGTGATATATATTTAGCTTTGTTAAAGACTAAACTAAATGCAAAAGATTGATGGATCATGTTGAGTCAAAGTTTCTATATTTAATGAGATGAGGTCAACTGTCAAATGTTTATCATTTAAGCATTGGTGTATTATGTGTTAAATATCAAATAAGATCAATAGTGCATGCTTAATCTGAGAAACAAGGATATGAGATGCGAGCATGTTGATTGAGGTTTAAATGTGACTATTTAAATTTGAATATTTTAATTTTACAAAGGAAAAGACCAGTGTTTAGTTTTTATGCCATATCTTTTGATCAAGAATGAATTTACTCATGGTATAAAAAGATAAATTGTAGAGGAATCCAAGGGACATTTAGAAATATGGATTTAAATATCTAGACATGTATTTAGTCAAAGATATTAAGGTTCAAATTTGACTATGTGTGTGTTCTTTTTTTGTAAGTGACTCAAGAAGATTAATTGAGCTTATGTAGATGTTTTTTCAATGTTTCATGGTAAATTACATATCAGGGAGTGTTGTGGACTCAATAATGATGATATGTGTGCATTATGAAGGTTTGATCAATCATATTCAATATTAACAATGGTTTTGAAGTTGACTATGTTTTCATTCATATTAAATGTATGTACAAAATAGTGTTTGAGCTATTTGTGCTTAAGCTAAAGGGTACTATGATGATTATTGGTACTTAAGGAGGACCTATATATCATGAAGAATGGGTTCATACTTTTGGAAAGTGTTCCTATGTTCTTTGTTTTTTTGGAGAAGTGTCAAAGAGTTTAATGGGTCTCCATATGACCTAAAAGTGACTTAGGCATATTTTAAAGTGTTATGCTTAAGTGTGACCTATGTAAGATGCCTTAAGGGTGAAACCATGTATTGTGGCTAACAAAGAAAATATTATGAACTTAATAATTCATGAATGCTCAATATATAGTGAAACCAAATGTGATGGTTTTTAGGCTTGTGGAAGACTTGTGAGAGATATTTATGCAAGGTGGATATGATATTTGTGGAATAAAGGAGAGGTAGAGTGCCTAGTTGATGAATCGATGAGCAATGTAGATTGATGACTATATGTATGACCTATAGGTCATATTTTCAATGTCATAAAAGTGATCTTGAGTTTGAGGATATATGAAGAGGTTCGAATGTGCATATGAGGATAGTTTGAGTGAAAAAGGAGAGAGATTGTGGCATGCCTATAAGAGAGGCCTACATGAGATAGAGCGAGTTTATGCAGGGGTTAGATAAATAGAGATCCATCATCAGGTGATGAAGACACTAGTTCTAAGGTGGAAGTTTTCAAAGGAGGGTCTAAAGGAATTGATCTTCCTTAGGGGAAGTTACTCCTTATGAAATAGGTGTTTCATTGAAAACCTTTGTTTAGGAGGACATGATCAAGGTTTATTGGTTTAAAGGAGTCAATCAGTATCTTGTTTGTAATTTATTATAGGATATTAGTTCATGTGTTACATATTTAAGGGTAGGTTTTATTTCCCTTGAGGGTTTCCCATAGGAGTTATATGCTTGATAGTGTCTATGTATTTAATGAATGATCTCTCTTGTTAATGTTGCTTGATTAAATTGATATATGCTTATTGGTTAATAGTTTAAAGGACTGCAATTGAAATAAAAATATTTGGGCTCACTAATTCACCCCTAGTGATTATACCTCTAACACATTTTTCATTCTTCTTTGGAGTAATAATAAGGGGAGACACCCATTGACTATCAAATATGGGGTAGATGAAGCCTACATCTAAGAGTTTTTGTAATTAATTTTTACAATCTATCAAATAATAGTGTTTACATTAGGGTAACTAATGGGTTTGCATTCATATTTAATGTATATGTGATGAGTGTATAAATTGAGTTATATACCATCCATATCTTTATAGTTCAATGAAAAGGCTGTTTTATGTCTTTGTAACAATGTGACAAGCTTAGTTTACTATGGAGGAGTTAGGATCTTGTTAATATTAAGGGTTCTTCTTGGTAATATGTCCACTTTTTTTTATATGGATGACATAGTTTCAATATTTATTATAAGGGTGTTAAAGAAAAATGGTGTGATAGGATTTGGTGGAAAGTTTTTATATCTTGCATTGGATCCAAAGATAATTCTATTGGGAAGATATTAAAAAGGGGAAATTATGTAAATTCTATGAGGTTGCCCACATGTTGGTTAGTTGTATAGATGTTTTGTATGGCATTAAAGGTAAGTGTGTTTTATTCCTATGTGTGTAAGAAATGGATACATTCAATGTTAAATAGGTTTTATAGAGGCACATGGTCATACTCATCAACATATACCTAAGGAAATTGTTAAATTTTAGATGACAATTTGGCATCAGGATACAAAACTAATTTATTTGTTGTATTCTTATTTAAGATGAGAATGTTTCTAGACTTGTAGCCAATTAATGCATCAAATATAGCCAACCAAGGTCTACCTAATATCAAAGGATACCCTCCTAAGTTAGAATTTTGTTTTAGTATCATAAAGTTAGTTGGGTAATCCCATGAGTGTACCATAATCATAAGATATTCAATGAATCCTTCTAGTTTCATAGTGGAATGGTTTGACATTTGTAATACCATGGGATTTTTTTGAAGGTTTTTGAGGTTGATTTTACTCATGGTTTATTTAGTCATGAAATTTATGGATGCCCATAGATAAATTAAATTATTTTGCATGAGGGTGCCATTGATGATAAAATATACATTTTGGTTACTCGGATCAAAGTATTTAGGTGGAATGGTATTTTACTAACATAATATCTACTAGCTATCCAACTACATGGACAATCTTGGGGTATTTCCATTTCTGACCAGTTCTTTTCTAGAGCTCTAAGAAAAATTTAGTATAGATAGGTACATCCTTAATGTCTTGGAATAAAATAATTTCAATATAAATTCTTTAACTGACTTATGAATTCAAATTCTGATCAAAGATTTAGTGCTTTCTTAATACATATAAATCAATATAGTATTTTTGGTAATACCTATGTCAATTTTTATGCTTAACATTTCGGATCATGACTTATGATCCTTGATCAAGATAAAAAATAAAAAAATAATGTGGAATAATGAAACTAACCCTTCCTAAATATAAGTAGGGAAAAAAAGGAATATCCATTGATAGATTATTGTTTATTTGTATTCCTAAAGACCTATTAAAGTTACTAATTTTATTGTTAGAAATTTCTTTTCTTCATTTTAAAAATTGATTGTTATATTTATTAGTTTAATTAATTAATTTAAATTCCTTTTTTGTTTTTTTAATAATTAGAAACCAATATTAATCTTGTTTATTTCATATTGCATAATATTAATCTTGTTTATTTCATATTGCATATGTAGGGAGTATGGGAGGCCAAACCAGCCATTGGATTGAGTCTAGAGCTTCACTTTGGGGTTGAAATTGGCTAAGAATATTGGGGTGAGATAATTGCTTTTAGAGGGGGACTCCCTTAATATAATTTAATGCCTTTCTAAGAAATATTCTTTGAGTTATACCATTGGTAACACGATGGAAGAATCTTATGTTATTATAAACTCCTTTGATAAGGTCTTCATTTAACATGTTTTTAGGGAGGGAAACCAAGTATCTAAATGGTATTCTAATTTGGGGGTTATCTCCAATAGTTTCAAGAAGTGTTTCTATAAAGAGGAACTATCAAATGCCATTATTAAAAAAATCAACAGAAATGACTCTATTTCACTATCTAAGGAGTAAGCCTAGAAGAGACCAAATCATAGAAGACTTTATGGTTCTTAGTTTAGTTTGTTTTTAACTTAATTAAATGGATTGGGTGAGGTCTCAATATGAATATCTCATTGAAGTTTTAAAAGGGGATTTTAGATGGTGTTTTTCATTTACATTTTCAATATTGTTTGTATTCTATCTTGTATCCTTAGCCCTCCTATTGTGTGGATTTTAACATGTTTTAGACTTCATGATCATAAAGATAGATACAAAAAAAATCATGCTAAGTGAATAAAATCATCATTTATTATCCCAAGTGGTAGGATAATGATGAATTTCAGTGTGGGAACTTCATATTTATTCTTAATGAATCTTGTGTCAATTTGTGTTTCATTTCTTTCCTCAATTCTCAATTTTTGGCAAATATGATTGACACCAATATGGGAAAAGCCCTATTCCATGTTGAAACTTATTAAATATAAGTATTAGTCAAGAATTTATAGCTTTGGGGGATCCTTCAAGCTAGCAGCTTTATTAAAATCACTGAGATAATTGAGGGATATGACCCTCACATATCCAGGGTCTTTGTTAAAGGGTGGAAAGACAAAGTGATTTCATTTAAAGGAGTCAAGATAGAGATTTACAATAATATTATTACTCATGTTATGGTATTGAATGTGTAATACCCTATATTCTATAAAACCAAAAAAGACACTAAGGATTAACTTAAGAAATTACTTGTCAATGGTGAATATTCAATTCCAATACAACATGGTTACCTTAAAGACTTGATTCCTCAGCCCTTAAATGAATTTACAAAGTAGGTTATGAAATTTATAACCTTTAATGGTAGATAAAATTATGTTATTACTTTTAATTTTATCAAACATCACTCTCTAGTTAGTATTCCTTTTTATATCTTGAATTTGATGGAAAGTTTAGTTTTAGAAGCTAAGAATGGTAAGAAACAATTTCATATGAATCAAGCTATGTTTATTTTGATTTATAACTATTGTAAAGTAATTAAGTCAATTTTGGGTCATATGTTTTTTGAGAGGGATAAGGGAAAGAACAATCTAAAATGGAATCCTATTAGGAAACCTAGAAGATTGTTGAGAGGCAAAATCCCTCCTATGAAGGATGTGAACGAGTCTACCAAAGTCCATGCTATGGAAGGATCGAGTGCTAAGGATGGTTTTAATGACCCTAAAATGGAAAGTATGAAAGGGGTTTATAAGGGGATAAAACTACTAAAATCTTAATTTTGTTTCAATAATAACATAGGTATCCTAATCAAGAAAGGTAAAAGGAAGGTTGGTGAATAACTAGAGGAATTAAGTGAAACAGTAAAAGAGTAGGACAAATTTAAATAATTAAATGAGGAGATTGATATACATAGATCCTTCCTAAGATGGTTTATTAAGGACTATAACTTGATCAAAGATTTCATCAATATTTTTAATTTGGAGAAAGAGGTGTTAAGTGGTAAAGAGGACATCAAGGAGTTGATAACGCAGATGAGAAGAACTTAGCAAATAGATGGTAGATTTGAAGAGGATAACATATCCCTAAAAAATAATATTGAATATGTTCATGTTTATAAATGAACCATAGGTTCTCTCTAGTGTTTAAAGAACACTTCTCATTTTAGAATCTAAAGATTCAAAGCATTCATTATAGGTATTTGGCAATAGAGATGCCTGTGGTGGAAATAGCTATAGAGCAACATGAACTATTCCACAATATTTATAATTTCAATGGTAAGGGGCCATTTTAGTACCTTTCTTGAAAATTTTGGATAAACTAACCCAGATCTAGACCACTGACTAGACTAAAATGGTTATGAACAATGTATTTAAGCTAATGTGATTTGTTTAAAAAAGGAGAAAAAGAGAAGGTAGGGTAAGAAATTAATAGTGATTACTGATCTATATTATGAACATATTGACAAGACTTCAATATTTCCTGAGCATGATCTTAACTAGAATGTCATGTAATGCAGCCTAAACGTATGTTTCACCACACACTAGGCCTAATTCAAAAGGAAGAAAAAATACAAGTAAAATTGAATTTGTTTTAAAAATTTCACACTATATTTAGATAGCCGAAGCACATCTATGTTGTAGAGTAAATGAAATGAAGTAAATTCAATTATTTCAACTAAGTTAGCATGCACAAGTTATAATACTTATAATTAATGATCTAGCTCAGTATTTATTGATATCATTCATATTCAAAATAGAAAAAACAATTTAGAAACTTAATAATTCAAACACACAAAACTAGACAACTCTTGCAGAATTATTTGATCTCCTATATTAATTACTCAAATTGTACAAATATATCAAAGTATCTCCTTTTACAAATGGTAATACATGCCCTTTTATAGGAAGTTAGGTAGTATACTAGTTAGTTTTACAACTATAGGTGTACAAAATATAGTTGTCTTTGTTACAATTATAATATGAGTATCTTTTACAATCTTACTGACCTAGAGGCAATCATGCTAACAAACTAGTGTGTGCCTTTATAAAATGAATGGGTTGCCTTGTTGGAAAGCCATAATTAAGATGATAGATGTGGGTCCCTTTGATGATGTAGTATGCTTATGGCCTTTGTATGTTGTTCATCCACTAGGCCTAAATCTATGGCTAGCCTAGTGAAACACTCATCTTCTTAGTTTACTAGCTCATCAAAGTCTTTATTACTCCTAGCCAAGGATTCTTTGATGCTCGTAGCTTCATTGATTATCTTCCCTACATTTAATATCATGTTCAAATCTCTATTTTTATCCATTATCGATTGTCCTTGACTCTTTCCTTTGATTTCTTAAGTCACTAAGGTGGTTGTATGATGGAATTATTCATCAGTTATAATCCCCAGGGTGGTAGTCTGTGTAATATCCTTGAGCATGGTGCCCAGGAGCATTTCAATTATACTAATGAGATCCTTTTCCTCTTATATGAGATCCTCAACTTTGACATGCAAATCTTTCAAAGCCTAAATTTTGTCTCCAACAATCCCCAATATGGAACCTAAATTCCCCATACTGATAGCCTTGAAGTTTGGGATTTGTTTCTTAATCTAGATATCAAGGAGTTGAGAAATTTTGTCTTTAAAGGCTTGCCATTGAGTAGCTAGTTCCCTAGTTAGGGAAGCTTGATCTTGAAGGGACTTCTACCTTGACTTCATGGAACTCAATGCCCTGAAGATGTCATAAAATGACCCATCCAGCATATTGATCATGGAGTCTAGGATTGAGAGAACAATTTGAGTCTACAAATTCTCCTTTTCTTCCTTTAGGTTATTAATTCTTGGACACCGACTCTAGCCTATTGAGATTGAGACTCAATTAAACTTACCACATCCTCTTCATAGATGGGAGATTTACCAAGTTTCTATCTTCCAATAGGATTTAACCTTATGAATGGTTCCACCTTCTAAAATGTGAAATCTTCTTGGCCCACCATGGCTACCCTCATTATGGTCCTCTCCAAGGCTACTGTATCTAGGTTAAATTGCACCTTAACCTCTAGTTATTTGAATTTTAGAGGCTCAGGCACCTCCACACTTATACTTGAAGAGGCTCCTAAGGTGCTAATTATCTATTTCTCTTGAATATGTTAAATTTGTATTCTTTTCTCTTCCTATTTTTTTACTATATCTTTGATCCATGGCTTCTTGTTATCATCCTTATTCAAGCCAATCCGATTCAAGGCCTAGGAAGGAGAGAGGGATGGGATCTCTTGAAAAATTCCATAAATAAACTAGTCAGGGATGACTAGTCCATGAATTAGATTTTCATCATTGAAAAGATTGAATTTAATAGTAAGGTAATTGAAGGTCAACCTAGGCCTTTTCCTTGGTTTTATAGGCACCAAAGCCAACTCTGCCTTCCACTTCTCCCCATCCATTGGGACCAATTCATTACTTATTTGATTAGAGGGGTCCTTCTCCCTATCAAAACTATATGCAATTGTTATATCGATAAGGACACCTTCTAAGGTTTCTCCTAATTCAAGGGAAACCATGCTAATGAATTCCATTAGGGAAGGTCTTTATGGGAGTTTTAAAGGTGTAGGGCTTTCTCCAAGTCTCTTCTCTATCTTTTGTTATTCAACCATAGCTTTACCTTTTCCTTTGATATCCCCAAGCTACTCAACTTGGGCTTATCCTACTGGTTCGACTTGTTGAGGCTTAGATGACTATCCCTTAGTAGGTGAATTTGGATGAGTAGTACCAAATGGACCTGGTAAAAAGTGATAATGTAAAATATACAGTGTCCATCTTTCTCCTAAGGGCTTGTTGTCTTTGACCAACCTACGCTCCAATTGGATGTTGTGACCTTTGATTCTAGAAATTACTTCTTTGAAATTCTTGGCTCTGATGTAGATGTCATCACCTACACCTAATTGATGTCCATATTCAGTATTTGGGATCTTCCTATCATAGATGTGGTTAATTAACCTATTCCTAGGGTCACATATTTTTAGGTCATCTAATTGAAAATTAAAATAATTCCTATGTACCACCATGACCTCTAACTACTTCCAATCTCTTATTATGACTTTGCCAATGTCTAATGAGAAGGGATGGACTTGAGCTTTCTTCTTTTATTTACATGTCATATCCACACCTTGAATAATTTGAGAGGTAATCTCTTATTCTAAAATCTTGTTGAGGACATGAATTGGTAATCTATAGGGTTGAGTTAGGCTCCCCTCTATCCTTATCACATTATAATCTAAGTAGTACCACA
Organism: Torreya grandis; assembly: GCA_037957365.1. Lineage (NCBI taxonomy): Eukaryota > Viridiplantae > Streptophyta > Pinopsida > Cupressales > Taxaceae > Torreya > Torreya grandis. The sequence continues at coordinate 1,865,186 of JARHVA010001661.1, read as the reverse complement.
TATCCCCCATGGTTTCTATTTTCTTCTTGATGAGAGGATGTAGTCTTGGAATAGGGATGCCTATGATCACCTCATAAATGGCTAGGAAAACACCATCATAAATAAATTGCATGTGGTTCTTGTACTTGAATTTATGCAATTTAGAGTAATGGTGGGAGATTGTGGTCCTACTATCAGGGGACTAGTTTCTTATGCTAGGGAAGGTTGTAGAGGCTAAGAGATAATCAAAGAGATAGGACATCATATTAAATTTCTTGGAGGTAATTATTTTAATTTTCATGAATTGCTTGGCCAGGAAAAAGCTTATTAGTTCTCCCATAAGAGGGGTCAATTTCTCTCCTATTATAAAGTGGACATAAGATACCCAAACTTTGTTCACATAAGTAGTGGAAGGGGAACCAAAGGATCTATTTATAAAGTTCATGGATATCCTAATTACCTCCCTAAATTGGATAACAAGAATTTTGCCATTAGGGGACCTAAAAACATGGGATCCTTAGATCAACCAGGGTACAAGGATTGAATCAAGGTCTTGGGTGTTAGTCTAATCTCTCATGGATGGGAGCTTGAGATGAGGTAAGATAATTTTTTAATAGGTCTCAAAGGACATGATGGTGATACACACAACCCTTTTGGTTCTTCCCTCTCAAATAATCCACTCCCCATCTATTCTATAATCCATGAAAATAGGAGTAAGGACATCAATATAATGCATTACCTTTGGTTTTGTTGTTATATGGTGAAGGATTTCCATCTAAAATATAACTATATCATTGTATCTTTGATCCATAGTATCATTTATCCTCTCCTCTTAAGAGATGGGCTATAATTCTTCCACAAAGAAGAATAATTCTAACCAATTCATGACTCCATGGATATTTAGGGCCTCCATGTCGAGCTCTATATCCTTGAAAATCCTTCATTATTAGAGGTCAGATAGAGCTCAACTTCCATATTTAATTTTTGTCTACCTACTACCATTGATGATACATAATTATCCTCATAGTATTTCCAAGGATTTCACTAAGGCATTTGTTTCTTAAAGCTCAGTTATGCTATCTTGACTTGGTGAAGTTAACTAAGTCAACTTGAATCCTCTTTATAGAGGGTTTAGGGTTTTGAGCTTTAATGGTAGAAATATTTAGGCATTAAATTCATACATGCCTTATATTTGATGGGGACCCTTTTATTCATGAATTTTATGTTTATGAGCTTAGAATTTTATTTATTTTGACCTTTTATGCTTACGTGAAGCCCATGTGGCAACATTATACAATTGTTACATTAATTTTCATAATTACCTTTTAGATACTAGCTATTGACTTTTAAAAGACTCCTTTATTTCACTCTATTAGATTAAGATCTTAGGTTTAATATGATCCATTGATCCAAATCCAAGTTCATATGCTCCCATTGGCTCATCGATCTTTAGGCTCATAGTCATGACACTTGGCATTCTCACAAATCTTTTTGTGTTATGTATATTTGTTAGTTGCTATCTTAGTCATGTGTTGGCCTTATGTTAAGCTTGTATAGCTTTGAAAATTCATCAAGTTATTCACATTATTGGATTAAATCTAGTAAGTGAGATATCACTATTGATATTTGTGGGGTCCTTTTGTTGAGTATAGGTCCTCTTGCACCATTGGATCAAATCCAGTGGGTGAGCGATCACCATTGATATTCATGGTAAACTTGGTCATTAATTGAACACCTTTATTAAGTGGGTAAATTTAATTTAATTTTTTGATTAGTAAGTCACCATGCATCTACTTCTTAGGGATTTATGTAACTTTTGACTTTTCTCCCTATGGCTCATGATGTTAGATCAAATCCAATGAGTGAGCACTTGTCATTGATCCTTTTATGATATACATTACTTAAGCAGGAGATTTTTGGTTAATACACTTCATCTGATCAAATCTAGTGAGTGAACAATCACCATTGGATCTTATAATAGAAATGAGGAATAACCATTAGGCTCAAGGACACAAATACTTAGGATATATTATTAATACTAAGGTAGAGATTAAATATCAGGGCCTTAATATTAATAACCTAGTCTAAGTTAGGTGACTTAAAAAAGGACTGTATAAATCATGTTAATTTAGACCCAAGGTAAAAAAAAAGGGGAAAGGAATAAATAAAGTCTTGGGTCATGTTTAAAAACATGATAAACCCTTTTGTTAACCAATTTATTTAGTCATCCCTACCAACTTGGCTCTCACTAATATTTAAATTTAAACATAGGGATACTTAGGGTTTGTGAACACCAAACCCTAGACCCTCCAAGGAACCTGTAATAAGTTAAGAAACTCCATTAGATAGGTTAGTTTAGAATAAGAGGTTTTAAAAATACACAAATGTGTTTCATTCATGAGTGGATGATCTTCAAATTTTTTCAAAAGGGACCTCAATGTTTAGATATCTCAAACTTGGATACACAGGTCTCTCAAGGGTCCCCAATTTTTTAAATGAGTGGGGCATATTGGTTCCAATAAAATCTTTGGGGGAATATAACAAAGTCATAGTAAAAAATAGTTTAGCTAGTATTTATGTGATTATTTAGCTCATAAAAAGGAGGAAAATGGTGAAGGATCAAGCAAATACACCAAGAAGGATAAAGTAATGATCAAGGAGAAAGGTTAGATTCTTGAGGATCAAGATATAGATTACATGAAACAAACTTTGAAGAATATGTTGATTGATTGGGATGAGGTGCTTGAGGGGGTAGAAAGTTTAGTGCCTTGTGGTTTCTTCTCTTTGTATTTTTATTGTTTTTTTGTGTTGTTTGGGTTGTGAAGTGGATGTGAAGTAGCTATTTGTTGAATTTTTTTCATTGGTTGCAAACTTATTTTTATTTTTTGGTTTTTGAGACCTTGTTTGTAGGTTATTTGTATTAGGGAAGAGTCCCCTACCAAAAAACTCCCCTTTACCAATAATAATAATAAATTATCAATATTTGTAATTAAATAAAGGAAATTTATAAATAAACCACTAATAATAAATTTCATTTATTTTCCAATGAGATGTGGGAAAGTTGGTTAAGTGGCTTAGTTGTTTCAAGCCCCACGTAGGATAAAATATCTGGAAAGGCATATGAGGCTGATTATGAACACTGGTTGCATTCTCAGGGTAGTTAATGGCAATCGGTTATTCTCAAGGCTGGTGGTGGCCGTTATTAGTAATACTTGGTATACATCTAGTAATATATGGTATACATGTGGTTAATAAATTACATGGGGATTTGGGGCCCTAATTGTGTCCTATAATGGTCCACACCCTTGTTAAAAGTTGTTATCAATAAAAATATGACTTTATTTAATTATAACTATTAATAATTATTTAATAAATGAGATTAATCTTGGTTTCTAGTTATTAAAAAAAGGTTTTCTGATTAATTAACTTAACTAATAAAGATAACAACCAATTTTTAAAATTAAGAAAGGAATTTTATAATAATAAAATTAGTAACTTTAACAGTTCTTTGGGAATACAAATGGATGATAATCTAGCAATGGCTATTCCTTGCCTTTTTCCTGCTTCTATTTAAGGACTATTTTTTCTATTCCACATTTATTTTTTATTTTGTCTCATGATGAATGTGGAATAGAAAAAATAGTTATTCTAAAAAAGCCATGATTGGTAAAATTATAATTCTCACTCTTATTTTTAGAGGTTTAGCCTTTCTAGAAAAAGAGGTTTATTTTGTATGACTTGTTCAATAGATGTGTTAGGTCCATGAATATAATTATTATTAGATGGTTGCAAACTAGTATATATATTGGGAACCTCTTTAATAGGTTTTTTTAATTATTTATGGAGTTGGATTTTGAAGAATTTTTCTTGAATGAAGCTAAACACTGTCAAATTCTATTGAATAAGTGGGGCAAGTTATTACTTCATAAGTATATGTCAATGTATCTTTAGGTGGAAGTGGGGTATGATTTGAAATTAATGTGGATTGTTGCATGTGTGGTTTTATAAGTTGTGGAAAGGTAGTGTTTTAGTTATGCCAATGTTGAATTCCTCTCCATGGTTATTGCCATTGGTTAAGGATTTGAAGCCATTGATTTTGGTTATGTGGTGGCCATGGCTAAGTTTAGAATTGATTCCAATTGAGTTAGGGTTAAGTATTATACCAATTTTGATTTTGTGTTTGTGGATAGTTTGGTTGAGTCTAGGGGTTATATCCATACCAATTATGAGGAGAATAAAATTGAGGATTAGAATACGAAGAGCTAGATGGCATACCTAGATTGGGTGGTATTTATAGCCATGGTTTCCATTAGGCTATGTAGAATGTCTTCTCTCAATCTCCTCTGATGAAATATATCTCTACTATATCATGTTATTAAATTGTTATGATGGATACTTGACATGAGAAACATGACATTTACAATCTAATTTTTACTTAATTAGTTTAGATAGTATTCAGTTAACACTTTCTCTATTTTTTCTTATTTCCTTCTCATACAGAGTGTATCTAGCTATGTTTCTAAGTGGATTATGATGTCATCTTTCATATTTAAAATATAATACTTACTTCCATTTGAGATACCCCATTAGAATATTTGGAAGAGACATATGCAATAATTCTATTGTTATAGTTCTTTGTCAAGGACCTTAAGTGATTTGTATAGAGGAGGGAAATCTTGTCAAGTAATAGATGAGATATGTCTCCATTACTCATTAATTCCAATGCTTCCAAGAATTCATCCATAACTCCCTTCATAATTATAAACTTAATATATTTTGGTTCAAAATAATTTTGCTTAGACTATTGGAGACTAAAAATGAACTATTTTAGATAATCCTCTAATGGTTCATCATCTTTTTGTAGTATTTTGAAGATGTCATCTCTCCTTGAGTTTCACCCTCAGTAATAATATTGATATTTGGAGAGAAATTTATTCTTAATTTATCAATAATTGGTAATTAATTCCTTTCCCATACCCATAGACCATCTGAGGGTTGCATATTTTAAAGTGGTTGGGAAGAGTTTTAAATTTTGAACATCCCTATTAAGTCACAACTCTGACAGAGAACATCAAATTCGAACAAGAATGTGTTTGGATGCTCACTCAATGTACCTATAAAATTGAGAAGGGATGAGGGTGAAATATTCTTCATAGGTGTTTATCTTATAAGAATGTTATTATGGAATTAAAATGTTGATGATTCATTGGTAGTGTTTTCTCTTGGGAGCCTTCCATGATTTTCTTAGATAATATGGAGATCAAAGGTTTTCATAGTCCAATATTTTAATTCTTTGTCAATATATTTAACCTAAGGTAAGTAATGAACTGTGATTTTATGAGATTATAATGGAAAGGTGAATCTTATGATTGGGGGTGATCATGTATGATTTTTAAATTCTTTTGGGACTTCAATAAGTATTTATTCTTGTTGGATTGGCTCAACTAATTTAGCTAGTGTTTGGATTGTAAATTTTAGATTCCTTTTAGGAGTTAATGAGGCTTTATATGTTGAATTTTAAATGAGTTTGGGTGAGGGTGGGGGAAGTTGAATACCATACCCTCGAGTAAAAACTCTCTAGAATGATGGATGACTGTCCTTTTTAGGGGTGTGGTAATATTTCAATTCCTCCTTCTCAGATTACCTTACTAGTTTTAGCCAAGAATTCCTTAGCTTCTTCTTATTTCAATTTAGGTGATCAAAATGAACCAACTAATGGTTTTATACTAAAATTTTAAATTATTGTAGATGATTCTTTAATGGATACATGCAATAATTCAACTATTGTAGGTAATTTTTTATTTATTTTAGGTAATACATCAATGGTTACAAGAACTAATTCTCTTCCTATAGTTAGGTCATCCATTGTATAAGCTTCCTAAACTTCCTCTTATATATAATATATTAATTTTATTGGTGGGAACCAAATGATCACATATACACTGTATACATGTACTTCCTTCTTCTTTTCTTTTTACCTTACCCTACATAGGGTTAATCTAAAAGGGATTTTTGTGTCTTTGCTTGATATAGGATTGAAAAAAATTAAACTTTATGATAAAAATAATAAATTAAAAATTTAAAGCAAGGAATTTATCTAGAAAGCATGAATTTTTATGCTAAAAAGTAGTTAATTTATACTAGAAAATGGGAAATCTTTCCCAACCTTCTAAAGAGTCCAATGATTGACACTTCCCTAAAAAAAACACCAAAAATGATGAGCCTAATCAACAACCCAATTAAACTTGACATAGTCAAATCATTATATACAACTCAACATATCTATTCCAAAGGTCCAATCACTTGATTTATCAATTAAGCTAGTAAATTTGATTACCAACCTAGGGTACATATGTATTTTCAAGGTTTTAAATATATATATGCACACAAAACTCATTTATAATTATTAAGGGGCTATTTTTCATGTATAGGGAAACACTATTGATAGTAAAGTATGTGTACACTTGTGCTGAAATGTAAACTCACTTCCTAGAATGGAAGCACACTTACATAGAATATAAACACACATGTAAATTAAATGATATGTGAGGAATTATTAATTTTTTTAAGTTTCCCACATTTTAAGAAATAATAATTTAACAAAAATTTACACATAATAAAAATAGATGATAATATAAATATAAAAACTCAACACTTGCACAAAAAATGACTAATTCAAAAATACTTGCACATAACCGAATATGAAGATATACCTTAACAGATGGGATTATCACAATAATTAATCATGAGGATCCCATTATTGGTTTGAATTTTTCTTCATATCCCATTCCTAACTAAGAACTCTTTCCATTAGATCAACTTAATTTCATAAAATAATTATAACAATGAATAAATTATTACATGTGGATTACAATAAATAATTACAAAGCTTTCACTAAATTGTCATTCACTATTTTGTAGTTATTACTTGTATAACTAAGCATAATTCAAAATATTTAAATAGGGGAAAGTTTGTATTCTTAGTTTACCTATATTAGATAGGTTGATGATATTTAAAATGATCAACTACTTTAGTAAAGACAAATGATCTAAACAAATTATGGTTCCAATGTTGCAATAAACTAAATAACACAATTCAATAGGGAAGATGGACATTGAAATAGATTAGAAATCATTTATTTCCTTATATTAGATTATAGGTACCATTATAATTTTAACCATGAAATGGATAACATTAAATCAATTTATAAACTATGATAGTCTTTATAAATGATCCTATAACTCACTATTACAAGTGACAGTTAAGTGCTACAAATACATCATAATATTACAATAGTTGGTATAGACCAATAAATCAATAGTTGTTATGTGTGGAATACAATAACTCAATAATTTCTATGGGTGGAATCCAACAACTCAGTAATTGTTATGGGTGCTTGATCTACTCATAAAAGATCTTTAAAATTTGCATGTGCTTGATTAATGATAATTCAAATATGACCATAAAAATTAGAGACATTATTTCACCTATAAATAAACAAGTTAAACACAAAATATTAAACATAAATACATTATATATATTGAGTGATTATATAATTAAAAAGGATTAAAAGAGGCAAGTTCATGATACAAAATGCTAGCTTTATGAGGACAAGATGTGGGTTCCAAAGGGGGTAAATTAGGACAATTATTAGGCTCATCAACATGTACTTGAAAATTTTAATTATTGACATATCCTAAAACACTCAATTTACACTTAAATATATGACTCTTATTTTCCATTCCTCTAGCCAATTATCTACATGTGGAATTGAACCATCAATTTTCCATCACTACTACATAAAAAATTAAGTCATTTATCAAACCAATTTATGTCACTCTCAGACTACTCCCAACCTTAGGCCAGTTATTCCTAATTTTTTAAGACATGGATACATTCTATAGATAGGTTCATTGTCACAGACATGTCCACTTAGTGTGACTTTATCCTTGTGTAATTTAATGTCTAGTTTAAAAAAAGTGAAATATCCATATGGGTCATTCTACATGTTTTTAAAGTTGACTAAAGGAAATCATTCAATTGAACTCCTATAAATATAAATAAAAGGTCATTCATTACTAAAATAGACCTCCTAGAGCTTAGCACTATCTATACAAAACTACACCTTGAGAAAAATTTCCCTATTCTTTCCAAATTTAGTAGTAGTCACAATCCAAGTTTGAATTAATCCAAATAAAGTCAAGAGAGAAAATTGTTAATTATCAAATCCAAATTACTATTTTTATACATATAGTGAAGGAGCATAATTTTATTTATCACACAAGGATAATTAAAAAATCACATTATTTGGGATAACTACATGTGGCTTGATTCCCTCTTTAGAGTGTTTGGATATATAAGAAGAGTTAATTCATTAATGGGGGTTAGCTCAAACCATTACACTTACCATTATTTTTTTAGGTTTATATCTCTCATAAGTACACTTAGGGTTTTTAAGGTAAGGGTAAGGAAATCAAATATTTCTATTTGACAATAACATAATCATAATATTTCACTCCTCTTAGTATACATAGGCACAAGTGGTAGAGAAATTATAGTTTTGTCACTTACACAAAAAGACCACAATTAATAGACATGATCACACTACATAGATTTCCAATATAGTTGAAGACTTTATTCCTAGTCTTGAGGTATCACATGCCTATTTTATCCTATTTTTTAATGTTAGATACCTATTAAAATCAACTAGAGAATATCAAAACTAAGTATCTTTCTCTTGGTTATACTTACTATATTTAACATATGCCACTTATTAATAAATTTTAATTAATTCTAATTTACATTTAAACTTATGTTTGATTGTTATATATTATGATCTAAATTATCTTTAAACATTTTATGGATATTAAATATTATTAATAAAAAATAGGGTAAAACATATTGGTGGATTTATTTATTTATTAAACATTGGTTCTTCCAATTTTTGTCTGAGGGTTTCAGTTGAATTCATGATTTCCATACACTAAAGATAAATATAATTGTCCTTTCTAAGATTTGACTCAATGTTGTTCTAGGATTTGTCTTTGACCTATGGGTTTTAGATTGAATTCTTGATTTCCATGTACAAAAATATTTTCTTCTATTAGGTTTCAATTTATTTTCTTTCTTTTTCTTACTTTCTAGAATCATGTTCCAATAGTTGTAAAACTCATAAGAGATGTCATTTTAGGAAAAAAATTAAATAGTTTTAATTAAGCTATGGTTTGAGGGGTAATGATCCAATAATAAAACTAGTAGATAACATTATATACAAACTTTAGGTTCCACATACCTAAAATATATATCATAAGTGCATAGGTTTTTTATTTTAAGACATAATAAGCCTTCAACTATTTGTTTTCATAATTCACCAATAAGTGGTTAGCCCTAAGAAGTTACTCTCAACATACATCAGAGATAAGATAGTGTATTTATAAGAGTTAGAATCTTTCATAGTCAATTCACTATTTATGACTAGGATCAGTATATCTGAGATCCTACAAATCAAACACACTTTTCATAATCACACCCATAATTCCATTTGAAAATTTAAAGTTCAAAAATAAAATCATAACTATAATGAATGAATTTTACTTCTATATTTGATCTGACTCATGATGTTCATCATCACATTCTATGTTAATTTTTGAGGTGTTATTTGGATTCACTATTTGTTTGCATGGATAAAATTTAAATGTAATAAAAGGATAAAATGAATAATATACAATCTCAAGCATTCCTTAATTTATATTATTACAATATATAATTTGAGATACTACTTATCACCACTAGGTACCAAAGGGTGTGTATGACCCATTTTGTTCTTCCTACCTCTAAACCTCAAGATTGTCTCACTTAGCATCCCACTTCCATTATTCACCCATGCTTTATATTAGATTTTAATGTTCATGTTGTCAATAATAGATGAGGTTAGGTACCTCATCCTTTGTGATAGAACTAATTTGGTCAAAATGTTCCTCCTCAACCCCCTCCACCTACCTCAAGACAATAAATTAAATGTAAGGGATATAATATCATTGGGAAACTATGGAAAACCCTACTAAAATTTCTATTTTAGAGTTGCTAAAGAGATTTTAAAAAAAACCTATAAAGATATCTTATATGAAAATTTGCATCATATAACTATTCCTAATGATACAAAACCTTCATCATTTGATTATATCATGAATATATTCAAGGAGATTAAAAAATGTCATCATTTTTTATAAGGAAGACTTACCTTATAAGCATATCATATATCAAGATCTTCCACTATTCATTCAAGTTTAGGTATAATAAAATATAGTCAAGTGTGTGTTGATTGACAATGGCTTAGGGTTAAATATTTTTAGCTCTTTTTTATTAAAAAAACTTGGTATCAACATGAACATCATTATAAAATTAGAACAAAATATTAAGGTATTTATCGACATTCCTCATCAAATACTTGTAACTATCAAATTGGATTTACTAATAGGTCCCAAGATGGTGCTTACTATTTTTCAAGTCATTCCTAACTATTTACACTAAAAATTACTTTTGGGGTGACCTTAGATTCATGTGATGAAATTTTTACCTTTTATATTTCATAGATGCATCAAATTTATACATGGCAAACATGAGTATACAATTTCAATAGATGATACCCATTTTAGATATTGTAAAAAGACACAATCACAATTTGAGGATCATTAAATATGAATAACCAATCCCATTTGATCATATGCATACATATGAGGTGGGTGAGTCAATTAAATTAAACCAAAAAGAGATAAACATACACACTCATGAAGAAAAACAAGAATCACAAGTGCAAACAAAGACACAAGATAAAATTAAAGTGTTACCATTATTGGTAAATACATAAAACCCCCCTTTTATAGTCAAAGATTACTATGATAGTGATATAGATAATAATTAGGATATCACATATGATAAAATTCATAAACAAAATTCAATCCCATTAATCAATATGAGCACATGTTTCATACTATATTTACACATATTGGAGTGGGTGAATGTAGAGATAATTCATTTACAAAAAACATGGATAATGGAAAGGGTGATACTCAAGCATAACCATCAGAATACAAAGGAAAGGTGGTAGTTTCCAATCAATAGGTTATTCAACATACACACAATATTTTTAATACTACTTCACATCAAGAAAATGTAACATCAAATTATCCCATGACTTGAAAAAAATGAGAATCATATATTTTAGTCAATAATATGGAAAGATCAAATACAAAGTATCCCATATCATTTTAGGTAATAATATATCAAGATAAACCACACACAATATCAAAAATATTACTTGCACACAATATAATTACCTTACCACCTAATAAACATTGAGAAAAGGGGCATCTTATTTATCAAACATGTATACCATATTATGATAACCATAGACTCAGATGATATAACATTGACTATTGTAGTGCATTACAACAACAAATTCACAAATAAAAGAACAAATGCATTATTATAATAATACAAGAAACATAATAACAATAGTTATCACCACCACCATAGTTTATTATTACACCTATTCATGAGCATAGTGTAGAGTCAGTTGTTGCACCTATGCATAATCTTTCCATAAATTTAGTTTAGAGGAGATTATTACGCCCTCATAGAAATCAAACTTTAAATTAGAGAGTGAGTTATATTTCAAAGGGATATACATATTCCATAGTGCATCCTTAGGCATGACCACAAAAATTTTAGTGTGTTCCAAAATAAACATAGGTGGTGATACTTTATCCTAATATAAAATGGACTCCACAAAGTCATAAATCCTTTAAATTTACACATCCCACACAATATTATTTGAGTAGTAACAAGTAAATTTACATTATAACACCCAATTTCTTTTTATATTTTGATTCATTTACATGTAACACTTTTTGTTTATGGAATGTCACCCTCCCATTCTATGATATAGGCATGCAATATGATCCTCCCACTATGGGAACATTGGCTAGATTATTATACATTTTACTCACAAAATATTTGTAAAATACAAAAAAAAGTTCCAAAATGCAAAAAAAAAAAAAAAAAATTCAAAAATATAAAAATGAAATATTTCAAAAATATAAAAATATTCAAATATTTCAAAAATATGAAAACAATAAAAATATTATTAAAAATTTAAAAATTAGGATTCAAGCATGACATGAGTTGCTAATTTAATTCTTTACATATTTTATTTATCACATATTCAATTAGATATCATATTATTTTTCATACACACATGAATTTCATGAGGTTGAGTGTGATGCATGACATATGTATTATACATGGATTCCTTGATGCTAGACTCCCTTATTCTAAGTATCCATGCCTATGTTGGGGGAATATTATTCTATAAATTACATTATCATAGGTTATATCTATTTATGACCTCTCTACCATGTTAAGCTACATATCTTACAAGTGTATTGCTAGATACTCAAATCTTACATTATGCTACATGGATATGCTAATTTTATATGATGTGACATTGATAAAAATGGATTATGTAGATAATTTTTCACCTATTCTATGTTCTTTTGATACTATAATTTTATTACATGATAGGCTATACATTTTTTGTGGCCACTTGGTGATGTGTATGCAACATATTTATGTTCCTTGTTTGAGACTTTTTAATGTCCTTTGCATGTGTCCTTTGGCCTTATTTGTTATGACATGTTTATATCTCTCATATGTGTCCCTTAGCATTATGTTTGACATTGCATGAAATTATATGTTGTGTTTGATTAGTGGTGCCATGATCCATATCATACACTTTTACTTAGTAGTCTTATTTTAATATAGTTAATTTACTGCATCCCTCATTACTATATAACTAGAAATGACACTTGTATGCTTCACAAAACATATATTTCATACATGCATTGATGACATATACTATACTATGATAGAATAATATCCACATATGACATGATTATACATGATTATATCTTTATCGCATGATACAGTTAACTCTTACTTCAATATGAGTGACTTTTAGGGTACATCCCTAATCTCAAAGTGGGGAATTATAGTGAGATTGTATTAGATATTCAAGTATAAATGACAAAAAAATTATATTTTAGGATAAAATATAGGTTCCAAAGATCTAAAATAATTTAGAAATCAGATACATGATAGATATTAGCACATTGATATAAATTATGAGGGAATATGACATGCATAAGCACTTACTTTACATATACTTGTGTATAAATTCATACACACTTGGATGCATATACATGGGAATATGCAAAACAATTACAAAAACATGAATTGTAGGTTTCAAATATAATTATAGTTGAGCATATAGATGCATGTAATTATATATCATTTGGCATAGATTTAGAAATAATGATGTTGGTTCAGTCACATATATGCATTTTTCAAATTCAAAATGAATGATATTGTTTCATGTGCATATGCACTATAATACAGTCTACATATTCAATGAAAAATAACTATTATTTCATTTAAAATTTATTGGCACTATGGTCATGATGGGGACATAAATATTTTTTATTCTATTTTATTCATGTAAATATAAAATATATCCATGTATAGTGGTGTGATTTGTTTTACTACATGTAATGTACATTTAATTCTAGAGACACTCAAATAACTTGGAATTACTTATATAAAATCCATTGTGTGTTCCCACCTATTATGGGTAATGCATGTTCAATTCTAGAGACACTAAATAGCCTTGGAATTACTTCTAATGAACCCATTGTGTGGTTCTAACTCTTATTATGAGTGATGTACATCTGAATCTAGTGACACTCAATGGGTTTGACAACACTTATAGTAAACCCAATGTGGTTTAATATTATTTTTGGTTAGTACATTGTGAACTTATCCCCATTCATGAGGGTTGGATCATACATATTTCCAACTAAATCACTTGATTATCTATTCAAAATTGAGACTTAATAACTATCAGTTCGCTAATGGTTCAACATTAATAGCCATCTCTCCAAGTGCTTAGATAAGGGGCACATATAATAAAACACCATATTTTACAAGTTAAAAGGAAATTTCTTATGATTATAAATGTACCATAGGTTCCCTTATTTTTTAAAGAACACTTCTCATTTTAGAATTTAAAAAATTTAGAGCATGAGTTGCAGGTTTTAACAATCTGGTTGCCTGTGGTGAAATAACAACAAAGCAAGATAACTATTCCACAATACTTATGTAAATTTTTTGGTTGGGAACCACCTTGTTCCATTTTCTTATGAATATTTATTGATACTTAGTTAATTACACCCCTTTATTATCCTACAGACTAATATAAATGGATATTTATAATGTGTCTAAAACTAAAGTGATCATTATGTAAAAAAGAGAGCAAAGAGAAGAGTAGGGTAGAAAAGAAATAAGTGATTGCAATTTTTGGTCCTGAACATTATGAAAAAGTATTAATGGTAACTGAATATGCCTTTAACAAAAATTTAGTGTAACATACCCTAAACTCAAATGTCAATATATATTAGGCAAACTTCAGAGGAAAACTTTTAATAATCAAAAGTAAGAACCAGGCCTACTTTAGGTATTTACTACCATAATCAAATAGTTATTACACATCTGAATATAGAGCAAAATGAAATGAAGAAGAACCAAAGATATTTTAGATAATTTAGTATAAGCACAAATTAGAAACCCTATGATTAAATAATGTTATTGAGAATTCAAAGATACTATTCAAATTCAAGACTTCTAATAATTGAGAGAAAATTTACATTTAGTAATTAACACATCAAAATGGAAAATCTTTATAGAATTCCTTGATTCTATTAATTTCTTTGAGTATAAAAATCTGCTTAGAAATATCTCTTTTTTTACAATGGTGATGCATGCCTTTATAGGAAGAATAAGTAGTATACTAGTCAACTACAAAATACAGGTGTAAAAAAGTAAAGACAATTATCTTTACAAGTTCTATAATACACATGATTTCCCAAATCATACTGACCTAGAACCAAATATGATAAAAAACTAGCATATGCCTTTACAATGGAACATTCCATTCCAAAATTTTACAAAACGCAATAAAATATAAAATTGCTTAAGTAGTTGGTGGGTCCCTATTTGTTGTTGGAAGATTCTCATGGATCTTTCATGTTGTTCATCAACCAGCTCAAGATCCACAATAATCTTCATGATGTATTCATCATCCTGGTTTGCCA